>CP106722.1:134172446-135372446 GCA_025506655.1 Gossypium rotundifolium
TCGATTCATTTGATTTAATCCAAAGAATTTCATTATTCTGGTACTTCAATTATATAATCTTTCGTCTACAATTCACAACAACATCATGTAGAGTTAACGAATCCATTCCTAAAATCACATCGAACTCATCAAATGGCAAAAGCATCAAGTCAGCCAAAAACAGTAACCCCAAGTCATTCAAGGACAACTCTTGCAAACTTTATCAATTAAAACATATTTGCCTAAGAGATTCGATACTTTAATCACAAACTCAATAGACTCGACAGGCAAACTATAATTAAACACCATATTCATACATATATACTAGTGTGTCAATCCAAGGTCAATTAAAGCAATCACATTAGTATCATAGAGAGAGAATGTACTGATAATAGCCTCTGGGGACGATGCTTCTTCACGAGCATGAATAGTGTAGGCTTTAGCAGGTGCTCTAACCTCGGATCTTACAGTTGAGTCTCTATTTTACCCCTACCACTGGATACATTTCCGTATTTCTCGGTGGTCTACCTCTTGCAGTCGTATTGCTCGATCTTACGTTCTGAACTTTTTCTTTCTCAGATAACTCTGGGCAATTTCAGATAAAGTGATCTGGTAAACCACATTTGAAGCAAGCTTTAGTACTCTTATTCCAGCATTCACCAAAATGTCTTCTCCCGCACTGTTGACACTCGGGTTTGTTATTTCTCACACTACCAACACTTGAGACGGATGTAGCTTGAGCTTTAGAATTCATAGGTTGATTTCCATGATCCCTATTCTGATATCCCACTGATGTATTAGATCTACTGTACGAATCTCAAAATTTCTTTGATGAAGAATAAGAAGGTTTATTGTAACACCCTTACCCATAACTGATGCCGGAACCGGGTTTGAGGCATTACCAAACTTAACATACTTCATCATGTAATATTGGGCCATAAATTTTCATTCAAACTTAAAACCTTTCATTTGTACTCACAACATCCCTATTATGGGTCTACGAGACCCGAAACATACATATAGGATGGTTCGGAACTGAACCGAAAACTTACAAACACTCAGGAAATTTTTTACTCAAAGTAGGGCCACACACCCGTGTAGATAGGGACACGCCCGTGTGGGCAGGTCGTGTTGTCATATTGGGCCATAAATTTTCATTCAAACTTAAAAACTTTCATTTGTATTCACAACATCCCTATTATGGGTCTACGAGACCCAAAACATACATATAGGACGGTTCGGAACTAAATCAGAAACTTACAAACACTTAGGAAAATTTTTACTCAAAGTAGGGCCACACACCCGTATAGATAGGGACACGCCCGTGTGGGTAGGCCGTGTGGTCACACACTCCCATTTCCCTAGTCCATGTGGATTTTATTTTTCATTTTGAACCTACAGGGGTTTTCACACAGCCAGACACACGCTCGTGTCTATGGCCCGTGTCCCTCACACGGCCATGACATGCCCGTGTCTTCACCCGTGTGTGAAAACCTTGACATTCTATTTATGACGTCAACAAACACTTAGAGGCACACAGTCTAGTCACATGCCCATGTGCTGGCCCATGTGACAAACTAAATTTTTTGCAAATTAGATGCAAGAGACACACGATCTATCAACACGCCCTCGGGGTTGACTATGTGTCACACATGGCCTAGACACATGCTCGTGTGCCTACCCGTGTGGACAATTATAAGGCTATTTACCAAGCCAATTGCCACCCTAAAAAACAATCACGCCTATACCAATTCAAGAAACACATAGCATAGCAATAATGTACCATTAACATTCACTAATTCATCACACATCTACTTTACACACTGCTCATTCAATTTCATCTACTTGCACTTCATGAATTTCATATTCATTGAATATATGTATATATATATATATAAAATAACTATTAACGGCCAATTCTAATGGCCATTTACAAAATGAATTAAGTAGCATTAATAGCCAACACATTGGGTAACAAATATGACATAACAAAATGACCAAGTACCTATACATGCCATACCCAAAATAACCAAACTTTACTATACCAAAAGAATAGATTGATAGTGTGAATAGAACTCGACGTCCTTCGATCCCCGAGCTAGCTTGGCGATACTACAAGGAAATGGAAAAGAGATAGGTAAGCATAAAGCTTAGTAAGTTTGCATGCAATACATAGCAACATATAATCTTATGATACATTCATACTTTACTTTAAATAAGAACACAAATTCTCAAGCGCATTGACATGGCTTACTCTTGCTTACTCTTACCAATCACATATCACATATCGGACTTATTTCTTGTGAGTTTCTCATGTATACCTGTATCACTCATCACCTAACTTTAGCACTTTTTCATATTTAACATAAACTTAGCTCTTTACTATCCTTAACATAAAATTTGGCTCTTTACCAGTTGAACTACTTGGAATGTCGAAGGATACCCAAAATTTGTCTTACACGTAATAAGATGCCAATGCCATATCCCAGATATGGTCTTACATGGGATCACATGTCGATGCTGATGCCATATCCTAGATATGGTCTTATACGTGATCTCATATCGATGTCGATGCCATATCCCAAATATGGTCTTATACGAGATAGTATAAACATGGTCTTACATGAAAACTCTTATTCGATGCCAATGTCATATCCCAGATATGGTCTTATACGAGATCTTAATTCGATGCCAAGGCCATATCCTAGATATGGTCTTATATAGGACCTTATAAACCTCATGTCTTGATAATAGTATCCTTTCTATTCCTAAGGTCAACCGGGACTTTCACATCATAAATCTTCATCATATTCTCATCGAACGTCATTGATCAATTTTTATAGAAATAATGTACATTTCATGTAATCTCAAGCATTTCAATACATAATGACATAAGGTTAATTTATTACACACAAACTTACCTCGTTATCAAAATATGTATAATTGTTCGATTTAGTCCACCACCTTGTTCTTTCCTCGGTTTCAGTCTGAACTTCATGTTTCTTGATCTCTAATGAAAATTTCACTCTTTTAATGATCACACTGACTAAATCAACCCATGAATCATATTTTGGCAAAATTATGATTTTGCCCTATACTTTCACAAATTTACAAAATGGTCCCTAGGTTCGTTTAATGAAATACACTCATTTCCTTGGTTACCCAAGCCTAGCCGAACCTATCTTAGGCTTATAGTAGCTCATATTTTCCTTCAAAACTGATTTTTACTACATATTTTATCACTTTTACAATTAGGTCCTTTTTATGAGTTTTTATGGAAAATCGCTTAAAAAGATGTTTATCATACATCAAACTTTCATATTCCTCCATTAAACATCAAAATACTTGTATGTCATACATGGGTAAATTTTTGAACATTAAACCTATCTCAATATATAGCTAGAAATAGCTAAATCGAGCTACAAGAATCACAAAAATATGAAGAACATTAAAAATGGGGCTAGGAGGTACTTACAATCAAGCTTGAAAGTGAGGCAAAACCTTAGCTATGGCTCCTTGAAAATTTTGGCACATAGGGATAAAGATGGAAATCCATTTTTTACTTCTTTTTCCCTTTTTTTTTCTTTTATTATCCAAATGACAAAAATGCCCTTAAGGCCCCTTTCTTGAGATTTTTCCTTCCCATGTCCATTTTTGTCCATCTTGACATATAATGGTCTAATTGCTAAATAAGGAACTCTAATAATTTTTCTAAAGCTATTTCATACTTCAATCTTTTAGAGTCTCATATTTTTAAATATTTGCAATTTAGTCCTAATGAATAAATTGATCACTAAATTATAAAATTTATTCATGAAATTCTCACACAATCATGCAAGCATGCCATAGACCTCATAAAAACCATAAAACACATATTTCTACTTCAGATTTGTGGCCTCACAACCACTATTCTGACAGGCCCTAAATCGGGCTGTTAAATTTATTTATCGGTCTTTTCCTCGAATCTCTGAACTAGCTTTCTTCTTTTCTCGGCTAAAGTCTTTGGCTTTGCAATCCCAGTCAACTACACATCAAATTCTTTTAAATCTAAAATCCCAACCAGAAGTTTAATGTCTTCATTTAGCCCATCAACAAACCGCTTGCACATTATCTCTTCAGTAGAAACATACTCTCGAGCATACTTGCTTAATCGTACAAATTCTCTTTCATATCTGTCAAGGTCATTCGGCCCTATTTCAACTCAAAAAACTATTTATGCTTTTGATCAAGGAACCGCTGACTTATATATTTCTTTTGAAACTCCGTCTGAAAGAATTCCCAAGTCACTCGCTCTATCGGCACTATAGACACCAAGGTATTCCACCATTGATACTCAGAGTCCCTCAGAAGAGAAATAACACACTTTAAGTATTCAGCTGTCATACACGAAAGTTCATTAAACACTCGGATAGTATTTTCAAGCCAAAACTCGGCTCTCTCAAGGTCATCATCAACATTAGCTCTGAACTCTCCAGCCCCATGTTTACGAATCTTGTCAACTGAAGGCTTATTCAATCTTAAAAGCTCGACTCCTTAAGGAGCTACAGGTACAGGTTGGGAAATAGGAGGGGGTGGAGGTTGTTAAGCAGCAAGATTAACACAAATGTATTAAGTGAACCACTCGTCCATCATTTGGAAGAAGGCTTCTTTAGCCTCTCCTCCCTGACTGCCGGTCCAGGTCTAGAATTAGACGGCATTGTCCCTTGCGTGGGAGCAGGTGCATTACTCTCAACCTCATCAATTTTCGCTCGATTAGGATCCATTTGCTTTATAAAAACACATTTTCAAAGGTCAAGAGTCATCACACTATTACAGTTTATATATGGCATGTATAGCTAGACTCTCATACGTGCTACATTAGTCCTAGAATCGACTAAAACTTAGCTTTGATACCAATAAATGTAACACCCCTCACCCGTTTTCAAAGCTAAAATAGGCTTACGGAGCTTTACCAGACTTATGAAACAATTAAATAACTTTTTAACATTTAACTGTTCAATTCAATCATTCAACATTCAACCTCAATCAATTTGTCCCTATTAAGAGCCTACGAGGCCTTAAACATGCTTTGGGAATGGTTCGGGACTAAACTAGTAACTTAGGAAATTTTTCAACACTTAGCAAATTGTTCTATAGAACAGGGGACACACGCCCGTGTGGCCAGGCCATGTGTCTTACACGGCCACCAGACTCGCCCGTGTCACAGGCCGTGTGAAAACAGGGGTACATACTGACTTGGGTCACATGGCCAACCATACAACAATGTGTCTAGCCGTGTGCCCTTCGAAGTGGCCACACAAGCCAATGTGCCAGGCCGTGCCAAACCTGTAGGGTATACTGACTTGTGCAACATGGCCAAGTCACACGCCCGTGTGCTAGGTCTTGTTCCAATTAGGGGGTATACTAACTTATACCACACAGCCGATCACACGCCTGCGTGTGACACGGTGTGGAGCATACTGACTTCATTTCAATTTGAACACCAGGGGACACACAGCCGTGTAACTTGACCGTGTGTCACACACGGTTGAGACACATGCCTGTGTCTCTGCCCGTGGGGACAAAAATAGGTAATTTACCAAGCCATTTTTCCACCCATTTTGCACATACCTAAACAAGCTCAAATGATACCAAATCGTAGCATAAATAACATTCAATTTAGCCACAATCAAGACTAATCCATAAAATTTTCAATATCAACATTCAACATGCTTATAACCTCATAGCTTACTCCATCAAAACATACCAATTAAACTAACTATACCATTACTAAACATACATTATATTAAACTAATTCACAAACATAATTCACATCTAATATCAATCATATCTTCACATATATGCACATAACCAAAAATTCACCAAATTAAGCCAACTCTCATGGTTATATTTACAACTTAAAATATAGACATTTACAAACCAATTCATTTGGCCAAAGCCATTACCAAAACATAACCAACATGACTCAAATACCTATACATGCCATATACTTAAAACATAGTTTCAAAAGTACCAAAGAGTCAGTGGATAGTGTGGTGAAGTCTCCGGGATCCACGAATCTGAGCTAGCTTTGATATCACTATAAAACATTGAAAAACCACACAGTAAGCTATACAGCTTAGTAATCTCGTATGTTAACAATGAGCAACTATTAACATTCATTTATCATTCATATAATGGAAAACAATGTGCAACAATTCTATTAAATCTCAAACTATCAAATGATCATTCATATAACTTACCAAGGAACTCATCAATTTCATAGTTTTCAATACTTAATTCATTTCTGTACGTACCTATACCACCTTGTACCAATCTCGTACTCAACCACATCCTTCATTTACCCATTGAACCATTTGGAAAAGAAGTCAGATACTCAAGGTCTCACTTGATAAGTACCTATACCATGGCCCAAAGCTAAATCAAGGTAACTTATCCGAAATTCTAATATCATAGCCCGAAGCCAAATTAGCCGATATGCATGGTCCAAAGCTAAATCGGTTTATCTCACACACATAGTGCTAAATCATGGCCTGAAGCCAACTCAAGTATACCTAATGACATGTCACTAGCATCTTAAACTATTCCTAAAGTTCAATTGGGTTTCCAACTTTAGAATCTTCATTGGATCATTTCTGAACTCGTACGTAATCACGTAAACACAATTCAATTTATATCAAAGCATATAAAATACATTTGAAATGAATTTATAACATACGAACTTACCTTAGATGTTAAAACGACAAATCGAGTCGATTAGTCGATAACTTTATCTTTTCCCGATCCAAGTCCGTATTTCACTTTTCTTGATCTAAATATATTTAAAATTAAATTATTTAATCATATATTAATTTAGTTTATTCCAAAACACTCTTTAAGGCACATTTACACTTTTACCCTTAAACTTTCACTTTTTTACAATTTAGTCCTTATTTCATAAAATCACAAATTCATGCAGTTTAGTCACCACCCATGCTAGTTGAATTTATCTAGTACTCATATTAGCTCATATTTCTTATTTATTTCACATTTTAACCACTAACTTTACACATTTTTCAATTAAATTCCTATTTTACATTTTCACTAAAAATCACTTAACAAAACTTGTATATCTATTAACAAACATTCATAATCTATCAAGAAACCTCAAAAAACATGCTTATTCATCACTGGCATCATTCAAAATCTCTAAAAATTTTGCAAATTAGTCCCTAGGCTAGCTAGTACTAGTTGCAACAATAAAAAAAAATAGAAATCGTTAAAAATGAGACAAAAAATGAACTTACAATTGAGATAGAAATGATCGAACCCTTCAAACCCTAAAATGGTTTTCTTTCTCTCCCAAATTCAGCAATTGAATAAGATGGAAGCAATTAAAATTTGTTTGTTTTATTTATTATCATTTTAATTACCAAATTACAAAAAAATAACCTTATTAATAAACTATATAAAACACTTAATATAAGTCCATCTTTGTCCACTCACAATTAAAATGGTTTAATAAAAAAATAAGGACCTCTAATTTAAGATTCCATAGCTATTAGATACTTTTAGTAATGGGACTCTATTTTTACACTTTACGCGATTTAGTCCTTTTTATCAAATTGACCAATCAAACGATAAAATTACTAAATGAAACTTGCACACAATCATTCAATCATATTGTAAACCTTATAATAATAATAAAATAAATATTTTGACATTGGATTTTTGGTTCCGAAACCACTGTTTCAATTTGACCAAAAACGGGTTGTTACAGTCTAGTACAATGGAGTTCGGCATTTGTGACCATACAAAGCTTCGTACTATGCCATTTTTATACTCGATTGAAAGCTATTGTTATACACAAATTCAACCAACGAAAAATATTTCTTCTAATTGCCTTCGAACCCTAAAACACAACATCGGAGCATATCTTCGAGAACATGAATTACTCTCTCAGGCTGACCGTCAATTTTCTGATGAAATGTTGTACTAAAATTCAACCTTGTAACCAGAGCTTCTTGTAATTTCTTCCAAAATTGCAATGTAAACCTTGGATCTCTATCCGAAACAATTGTAATTGGCACCCCGTGCAATCTAACTATTTTAGAAATGTACAATTCAACCAATCTATCAAGCGAATATTCAGTACATACTAGAATGAAATGTGCAGACTTCGTTAATCAATCTATGACAACCCAAATAGCATCTTTAGTTTTAAGATATAGGGGTAATCCTGATACAAAATCCATCGTAACTCTATTCCATTTCCATTCTGGTATCATCACAGGTTGTTGTAAACCCGAAGGTAATTGATGCTCGGCTTTTACTTGTTGACACACCAAACATCTCGATACAAATTCTAAAATGTCTCATTTTATACTCGACCACCAATACAATTGTTTCAAATCAATGTACATTTTAGTACTTCTAGAATGAACAAATAAAAAACCATTGTGTGCTTCGTGAAAAATTTCTAAATGAGCTCAGAATTCTTTCGTACGCAGATTCTACCTTAGAACATTAAACAATCATCGGATCTGATCTAAAAGTCAGAATCACTGGTTGACCCACATTGCACTCTTCTGGCTTGGAACTCGGTATCACACTTTTGAGCTTTACAAATTTGTTGAAGAAATACTAGTTTAGCTTTCAACTTTGCTAGAATCGAACCATCGTAAGACAAAGTCAATCTCGTATTCAACACTTTCAAAGCAAATAGAGATTTTCTACTCAAAGAATCTGTGACTACATTTGCTTTCCCCGAAAGATAATCAATCATTAACTAATTATAACACCCCTAACTCAAAACCGTCGCCAGAATAGGGTTAAGAGGTATTACCGATCATTCAAAACATTTACATCTAAGTTTACAACACATATTCAATCATCTTCAATCACTCTCATATACAAGCATGTTGTCCCTTATCAAGGTCTAAGAGACCTTTAACACATGCTAAAGAGGGGTCGGGACTAAATCAAAACACATACAGAAGTTCTCGAAAACATAACAACTTAACCAAAATACAGGGGATACACGCCCATAGGGGTAGGCCGTGTCGCACCCACGGCTACTTGACACACCCGTGTGTCCTCCTTATGGTCATATACTGCAAAAATTAACATGGCCATCAAACACGCCCGTGTGCTAAGGTCGTGTACTACTAGATCATATACTGCCATTTCTCACACTGCCACGAAGCACGCCCGTGTCGAGGCCATGTGCTACCAAGCCACATCCTGCCAATTCACACATGGTCTTTAGGCACGCCCGTGTGCCATAATCATGTGACATTATAAGCCATTTACAAGGCTAAAATGCCACCCATAAGGGTCAAACCTACAATCCATATTAACCAAGACACCATATGTACATATTACCATCAAAAATACCAAACTAGTCATTCAACCCATGCATTCAATACCAATTCCTACCATGACAATTTCAAAAACTAAAACTCATATCATCACAAGCATTAATCATCTCAAAACATGCCAAAACATATGGCTAGATTCACTTCATAAACTTATACACATAACTAGCCTATACATGCCATATTTCAACTACATACATCCTTTTAAAAGTACTAAAATAGAATGCCGATAGTGTGATTGAGAAGCTGACGATCCCAAATTTGAGCTAGCTTTACTGACACTGCAAGGTAGAGAGACAATTCACACAGTAAGCTTCCCAAAGCTTAGTAAGTTCGATATACAATACAATTAACTCATCAATTTAACTAATGTGCAAAGTAAACAATCACTTAGATCACCTATCTCATATTCATATCATCTCATCTATAGCTAAAATACTCGTTCATTCAATCATAGCTTGTTTACAACTCATCAACCACAAAGGTTTAACACATACCTTAGCTAACACTTTGTTATCCAACTTCCAAGCTATTTAATACTCGATATTACATGTAGATCATCCTTTGATATTTGTTCAATTTAACCGCACACTCAGTGCTACATACATATTTGAAGCATAATTATTATCGCACACTTAGTTCCTATTCTTTTCACCAACTCATCTCGGTGTCGCACACACAGTGCCAATTTAATAAATCGAAGCTTTCATATCATCGCACACACAGTGTTATCCATTTCTATTTCGATTTCAATTTCGCACACTTAGTGTCATCAACCAAAACCATGCACATAGCATCTTACTTTCATACACATATACATATTCATTCCATAATGCTAAAATGCATCTCGATTACATGTATTATTTTGAACTTACCTCGGATGTCGAACTATCGATACGGTCAATTAATCGAGAACTTTATCTTTTCTTCGATCTCAATATGAACCTCTCCTCTCTTGGTCTATACATGTAACATCCCGAAATTGGGCCTACTAGGTTTGGGCCCAATGGTCCTTAGGCGTAGGAATGTATAAAATTTTTAGAACAAGAGAATGGCATTATTGCAAATTGGACTTGTTAGTTAAGTGAATTTGGAGTTTACGGGGTTTCTATGAAGTCTCGGGTTTAATTGGGCCTTCGAAAAAATTTGGTATTTTAGCACTTTGAGGAGAGATGGTAAGTAGATTCAAGGCTTACTGAAATAAATGAATAAATGGTTAGCATAATTGAGCATATGGTAAAGAGGTTATGGCATTAAGTGAAGGACTTTGAGGGAAGAGGTTCAAATCCCTTAGTATGCAAATTTTGACTTTTATTTTTGCATGCTCTCCCTAAGTGTCGGCCAAGCATGCTATTATGGCAAGGTGGACTTTTATTTTTATGGCAAGATGGATAAAGAGAATAGGAAAGAATGAAGGTGAGGAAAGAAATCATGAAAAAGAGAAAAGTAAGGGGAACAAGTGGCATTTTTCAAGGAGGATGTTATGGAAAGTATGAGTGGCAAAATGTTGACCCTTTTGGCTATGTATGTGGACGGTTTTGGGTGTAAGAGGGGTAGCTGAATTTATATTAGTGTTTTGGTAGAAACTTTGGTGCTTGGTTGGTCAAATTCCTTCTTGCATTTTTATGTCTTTTCTCTCAAAATTCTTTTCATCTTTGCCGAAACTTCAAGCCATTAGTGAGCATTTCTGTTCTTCAATTCTTTCTTGTTGCCGTAGGTACCAAACCATTGTGACCAAACTATTTTCATTCATATTCTCTTGAAAACTAAAATTTGATA
Source organism: Gossypium rotundifolium (assembly GCA_025506655.1). Taxonomy (NCBI): domain Eukaryota; kingdom Viridiplantae; phylum Streptophyta; class Magnoliopsida; order Malvales; family Malvaceae; genus Gossypium; species Gossypium rotundifolium. The sequence goes on from CP106722.1 coordinate 134,183,561, forward strand.
AGCACCGCTTCTCAACCTTTCTTTTCTTTTCATGAAATTCTCTAACTCTACTATCTTTTTCCTCTAATCCATACCCTCATAATCGAAACTATTCTTGTTCATCTTCTTCCATAGCTGAAACTCACAATCCACAATCACTCCTTCATAAATTCTTTCACGTTTGAGATAACATTCCTTCTTCGATTAAATCGGAAAGTGAATTCTTTTCTATGATCATATTCTTTTCTCTTTAGTCGAATAAATAATTATCACTATTCGGTTGTAAATCGTGATCGTAACCAAAAATGGTGTTATCCTCCACTTCTTCATGTTTTAATCACTCACTTTTTTCATAGTGCTTTAAGTGAGAAACCGTGTATTGTTCTAGCTGAAGTCAAACGGTGGTAATTGGATCCAATATCGATAAGGTAAGGGGGTTCGTTTTTGGATTTTTGTTATATCCCTAATTGGCTATGTTGCAAATCGGATTGAAGTTTCTATTAATCGACTATATGTTTTAGGGACAAATCACTCGATACATTTCTACCTTTGAATATGGTGGAAAGTGATTCATGTGTAAGTGATATGAAATCTTTTGGAAATCCGAGGCTAACATTTGGTTGGTATTCTTCTAGGTCAACGACGAGTGGTTCGTTAGGAAATCAAAATCAAGGTGTGTAATCCCGTACCTTCCATATATATATATATCTAAAATGGTGTGTAATCTCACATCTCTCTGAAAGTTTGTATGATATGTTCTGTGATTTGGTTGAAATACCAAAGAAAACCAGAAATTGGCATCCGGGATCACTCGAGGCGTGTAGGTTCATAGTGGTAACCATATTTTTGTAATAAAATAGTTTTGGTCAGTGGCAGTGACATGATTTCGAAAGATCATGAAAAATAGGGGAAAGAGAATTAATAAGTGAATAAGATATCAAATCAAATCATACTATGTCTATTTTGATAAGGAAGAAATGGAAAAGGAAAATGAATTTTATATTCTGAGATATGTTAATTTTAGTGAGACTGGTTCTGAATGATTTCGTGGTTCCCTAATCTATCTTGGTAAAATCAGATAAAATTGTACAAAGTGATTTATGAGTTATAATTGATATGTATGGATTCCTTAGTGAGTCTATTTTCAATAGAGACAAGTGGGAGTAGCATATGAAAATCGTACAGTGAGATATTTGAATTTTGGTTAAGAGAGGTCAGAATCGTTAGATAGTGAAACAAGGGAAATTTTAAGGAATAAACTATACTAAATGGTTAAACCACAAATTCTGGAAAACTTGTAGGAAGGAGATATATGAGTCTAGTTTCAAGGAAAATTTACGGATTTAGATTTCGAGATTCCTCACTCGAGTTATGGTCAATTTAGTCAGTATGACGCAGATGGATAGTTTCAAACTTTTATGCCCCAAATTAGTAGTTAAGCCTTGGTACGAAATTACCATAATACCCTTAGAGGGTAAATTATCAAATTACCGGGTTGCGAGATTACCGAATTACCCTTAGCGGGTATGATTTCCAAATTATGAAAATGCCCTTATGGGCTAAATTATGGAAATGCCCCTATGGGCCGATTTGTAAAGTGTTAATGGGCCAAAATATGAAATTGCTTAATGGGCTGAATTGACATATTGCCTTATGGGCCAATTGGAAATATTGATTAATGGGCCAATCTGATATATTTTGTTATGTGGGCCAATTTGATATATGATTATATGGGCCAATCTGAAAATATGCAAAATGGGCCAAGATTATATTTGTTTAATGGGCCAGATTGTGAAAATTTTTATAATGGGCTGTATGTTTGTAATAATTATATGAATGGATTGTAGTAATTGAATGTGCATATTATATACATTATTTGTATGGGTTGAGGTATTTGACAAAGAGAAGTTCCACAAATTGATATATGGTAGCTTTGCTACAAAATTAAACCTGTGTGGCTTGTCCACTAAATTGATATATATTATATACATGTTATTTGATATAATGCTTAATTGGATTTTTGGCCCATGGACAATGGTAAGTGGGTTACACTGAGTTCTTGTAACTCACCCCACTTTCTTTCTTAACCCTTGTAGATAATGCTCAGTGACGAGGACTTGAGGCCATGGATGACTCGATGGAGGCTATATTTTAGAAATTGGTGTTTCAAACTTTATTAAATTACATATTCCATTTTATTACTTTTGCTATTATGGGTTTTATTTGTAATAAGGCCTCTGGATTATTTTATTTTTCTTTATGTTTGACGTGTTTATATTTTACTCAAATTATTTTCAATGGGATTTTCCAAAATCATAATAAAGGTTTTCCAAAATCGATTAACAAATGAATTTCAAAATAAACTTCTACAAATATTTTTAATACGGAAATTTCTCTCGAACTATCAACGATATTTCCAAAAGTCACAGTTTTATAAAATTATTACTTCAAATTTAATCAATCAATCTTCGAGGTTAGTAGTATTTTATTAAATATCTCAAGCCAAACTTGATTTTCTTGATTTTAACAAACCAACATCTATTTTTGTACGAATAAAAAAGATCTAACATGTTTTTTATCTCATTTGACATGTTTTCTTTATACGTTATCGAAAAACTTTTTAGTGTGACACACCAAATTCGGGCCTAACTTCTAGGCCGGGTTTGGGGTGTTACATTTTATGGTATCAGAACCAGGTTTCAAAATTCAGCTGTGATTTGGGTTCAAAAATATTTTCAAAGTTGTTTGAAATTTTAATTTGTACATATATGTTCTACAGGAAGTATGGCACCACGGGTATCCAGCACCAAGTCAAGTAAGTTTATGTTTTCATATTTTGATTATTGTGGTATGATTGTAGAAATACTATAGAACTTTTAGCTTTAAGAGGTGAAACTATAAAGATTGAGACTATAGGATGCGTTTTGCGAAAACAAATTTGCTTCTTATGTTTCATAAAACATTGTTTAATAAATATCGAAATAGCATAAAGATTCATAAAACTCTTAATCAAATTATGTCAATTTAGTAAACATGAGCACAAAAAGACGTGGACGTGGTGGACGTGGGCGCGGTAGAGGCCGAGGTGTTAGGACTTGATCTTTGGCACCAAGGCATGTGCCCGAAAGGAGGCACAGACATCGTTAGTGGCTGAGACGGGATATCATGATCGAGCTAGGGTTGATGAGTTGACACAAATAGTTGAGGAAGTATTGGAGGAGGTTAAAGGAATTGGTGAAGCACTTCGAGTCGGATCTGTGGGACTGTAAGAAGAAATTAGGTCGTAGTTCTCTAGAGCCGCAGTCTCGTTCTATAAAGCATGTCAAGGCACATCCAAACTTTCCAGCTTGCGATTATTGCAGAAGGCGTCATCCGAGGGAATGTTAGAGAAGGTCAAGAGCATGCTTGAGATGTGGGTATAAGGAGCATAAGGCTTGGGATTGTTACATCACCATCAAGTCAGGTATTTTTGGTTGGACGTGAAGATTGAATGTAGAAAATTTTAAGTATAAATGGTAGACAACTGTTTGCTTTTGTGGCTAGATGTTTGGTTGTGTGAAAGAGGATTCAAGATTTTATTAAAAGTACATTGTGGTTTTTAAGATCAGAGTGCGCAGTGAAAGCTTTGTGATGTGATTTGAGCGATGCGTTTAGTAGTTGATTAAAAATTTCGAGGACGAAATTTTTTTAAGGGGGTAGAATTGTAACATCCTGAAATTGGGCCTAGTAGGATTGGGCCTTGGGCGTAGGAATGTTTAAAATTTTGAGAACAAGAGAATGGCATTATTGCAAATTGGACTTGTTAGTTAAGTGAATTTAGAGTATACGGGGTTTCTATGAAGTCTCGGGTTTAATTGGGCCTTAGAAAAAATTTGGTATTTTAGCACTTTAAGGAGAGATGGTAAGTAGCTTCAAGGCTTATTGAAATAAATGAATAAATGGTTAGCATAATTGAGCATATGGTAAAGAGGTTATGGCATTAAGTGAAGGACTTAGGGAGAGGTTCAAATCCCTTAGTATGCAAATTTTGACTTTTATTTTTGCATGCTCTCCCTAAGTGTCGGCCAAGCATGCTATTATTGCAAGGTGGGCTTTTATTTTTATGGAAAGATGCCTAAAGAGAATAGGAAAGAATGAAGGTGAGAAAAGAAATCATGAAAAAGAGGAAAGTAAGGGGAACAAGTGGCATTTTTCAAGGAAGATGTTATGGAAAGTATGAGTGGCAAAATGTTGACCCTTTTGGATATGTATGTGGACGTTTTTGGGTGTAAGAGGGGTAACTGAATTTTTGTTAGTGTTTTGGTAGAAACTTTGGTGCTTGGTTGGTCAAATTCCTTCTTGCATTTTTATGTATTTTCTCTCAAAATTCTTCTCATCTTTGCCGAAACTTCAAGCCATTAGTGAGCATTTCTTTTCTTCAATTATTTCTTTTTGCCATAGGTACAAAACCATTGTGACCAAACTATTTTCATTCATCTTCTCTTGAAAACCAAAATTTGATCAGCACCCCTTCTCAACCTTTCTTTTCTTTTCACGAAATTCTCCAACTCTACTATCTTTTTCCTCTAATCCATACCCTCATAACCGAAACTATTCTTGTTCATCTTCTTCTATAGCCGAAACTCACAATCCGCAATCACTCCTTCATAAATTCTTTCACGTTTGAGATGACATTCCTTCTTCGATTAAATCAGTAAGTGAATTCTTTTCTATAATCATATTCTTTTCTCTTTGGCCGAATAAGTAATTATCACTATTCAATTGTAAATCGTGATCCTAATCGAAAATGGTGTTATCCTCCACTTCTTCATGTTTTAATCACTCTCTTTTTTTTCGTAGCGCTTTAAGTGGGAGACTGTGTATTGTTCTAGCCGAAGTCAAACGGTGGTAATTGGATCCAATATCGATAAGGTAAGGGGGCTCGTTTTTAGATTTTTCGTTATATCCCTAATTGGCTATGTTGCAAATCGGATTGAAGTTTTGACTAATTGACTATATGTTTTAGGGACAAATCACTCGATATATTTATACCTTCGGCTATAGTGGTAAGAGATTCAAGTGTAAGTGATATGAAATCTTTTGGAAATCGAGGCTAACATTTGGTTGGTATTGTTCTAGGTCAACGATGAGTGGTTCGTTAGGAAATCAAAATCAAGGTGTGTAATCCGTACCTTCCGTATATATATCTAAAATGGTGTGTAATCTCACATCTCTTTGAAAGTTTGTATGTTATGTTTTGTGATTTGGTCGAAATACCAAAGAAAACCAGAAATCGGCATCCGAGATCACTCGGGGGCGTGTACGTTCATAGTGGTAACCATGTTTTTGTAATAAAACAGTCTTGGTCAGTGGAAGTGATGTGATTTAAAAAAATCATGAAAAATAGGAGAAAGAGAATTAATAAGTGAATAAGATATCAAATCAAATCTTATTGTGTCTATTTTGATAAGGAAGAAATGGGTAAGGGAAATAAATTTATATTCGAGATATGTTAATTTTAGTGAGACTAGTTCTAAATGATTTCATGGTTCCCTGATCTATCTTGGTAAAATCAGATAAAACTTTACAAAGTGATTTATGAGTTATAATTGATATGTATGGATTCCTTAATGAGTCTATTTTCAATAGAGACAAGTGGGAGCAGCATATGAAAATCGTACAGTGAGATATTTGAATTTTGGGTAAGAGAGGTCAGAATCATTGGACAGAGAAACAAGGCAAACTTTAAGGAATAAACTGTACTAAATGGTTAAGCCAAAAATTATGGAAAACTTGTAGTAAGGAGATATATGAGTCTAGTTTCATGGAAAATTTATAGATTTTGATTTCGAGATTCCTCACTTGAGTTATGGTCAATTTAGTCAGTATGACGCAGATGGACAGTTTCAAACTTTTATGCCCCCAATTAGTAGTTAAGCCTTGGTTACGAAATTACCGTAATACCCTTAGAGGGTAAATTACTGAATTACCGTGGGTTGCGAGATTATCGAATTACCCTTAGCGGGTACAATTGCCAAATTACAAAAATGTCCTTATGGGCCGAATTATGGAAATGCCCCTATGGGCCAATTTGTAAAGTGTTAATAGGCCGAAATACGAAATTGCTTAATGGGCTGAATTGACATATTGCCTTATGAGCCGATTGGACATATTGATTAATGGGCCAATCTGATATATTTTGTTTTGTGGGCCAATTTGATATATGATTATATGGGCCAATCTAAAAATATGCAAAATGGGCCAAGATGATTTTGCTTAATGGGCCAGATTGTGAAAATTTTTATAATGGGTCGTATGTTTGTAATAAATATATGAATGGATTGTAGTAATTGAATGTGCATATTATATACATTATTTGCATGGGTTGGGGTATTTGACGAAGAGAAGTTCTGGTCACTTTGCTGCAAAATTCTGATGGCTTGTCCACAAATTGATATATGGCTTAATGCCGAGTTTGATATATGGCTTAATGCCCAGTTTGGTGTGTTGTCGGGATAGGTGACTAAAGCTCCCCACAGGTGTGTTGGTTGGTACGGGTGGTGTGTAGCGGATGGAAAACTAGGTTTGGTTTGGGAATTGCATATCACATGCATATTATATACATGTTATTATGTTATAATTGTAAATGGGCTTTGGCCCAATAAATGCTTAATTGGATTTTTGGCCCAGTGGACAATGGTAAGTGGGTTACACACTGAGTTCTTGTAACTCACCCCCTTTCTTTCTTAACCCTTGTAGATAATGCTCAGTGATGAGGACTTGAGGCCATGGATGACTCGATGGAGGTCATATTTCAGAAATTGGTGTTTCGAACTTTATTAAATTACATATTCCGTTTTATTACTTTTGCTATTATGGGTTTTATTTGTAATAAGGCCTCTGGATTATTTTATTTTGCTTTATGTTTGACGTGTTTAAATTTTACTCAAATTATTTTAAATGGGATTTTCTAAAATCATAATAAAAGTTTTCCAAAATCGATTAACAAATGAATTTCAAAATAAAATTTTACAAATATTTTTAATACGGAAATTTCTCTCGAACTATCAATGATATTTCCAAAAGTCACAGTTTTATAAAATTATTACTTCAAATTTAATCGATTAATCTTTGAGGTTAGTAGTATTTTATTAAATATCTCAAGTCAAACTTGATTTTCTTTATTTTAACAATTCAACATCTATTATTGTACGAATAAAAAGGATCTAACATGTTTTTTTAACTCATTTGACATGTTTTCTTTTTACGTAATCGAAAAACTTTTTAGTGTGACACACCGGTTTCGGGCCTAACTTCTAGGCTGGGTTTAGGGTGTTACAATACACATTCAAATTCAATCCATTCAATGATCAATTCATTCATTTAATCCAAACACACTTATTTAGGGAATTTTTCAAAATAGCCCCCACACTTTTAATTTTGACACTTTAGTCCTTAATTCATCAAATCACCAAATACGCATAATTTTATTACACCATGCTTAGGCCGAATTCTCCCTAGTCTCATACAAGTCCACACATTTCATTTATTTTGCATTTTAGTCCCTCAATTTACACTTTTCACAATTTAGCCCAAAATACTCAATTTCATCAAAAATATCAATACAAACTATGTTAATCCAACACCAAGTTTTCATATTTCAATATCAACTAGCACATAGCTCAAACATTCATCAATGGCTCATCACAACAACATCATCAATACATGGAATTTGAGCATGGGTTTTGTAAAGCACAAAGCAACGATCACAAAAACATAGAAATTATCAAAAACTGAACTCAAAACATACCTAAATCAAAGACACAAATGGTCAAACCGTAAAACTCTTCTCCCTTCTTTTTTCTTTAGCAATTTTCGGCAAGGGTGAATAAAAGATGAGCAAACTTTTGGTTTTGTTTTATTTAATATTAACTTATTTACTAATTACTAAACTAACCTTTTATTTTAACTTATAATTCATTTATTCACTAAGGTCATTCTAGTCCATTGCCATCCACTAACTCCAACTATGGCCTAATTGCCTCATAAGGCCTTTACTTTATAAAGACAACAACAATTAGGTACTTATAAATCAGCACATAGCTTTTACTCTTTACGCGATTAAGTCCCTTATCTTAATTCGACACTAAAACGATCAAATCATCACACAAAATTTTCACACAGACTATGTCACATATTATTCACACAGAACATAATATTAAATTAACATTTTGACCTCGAATTTGTGGTCTCGAACCACTGTTCTGACTAGGGTCTAAACTAGGCTATTACACTAATAGTCTTTAAGCAACTCGAGCTATCTTTGTTGTTGCAATTTCAAATTTTTATGGGTCATTAAAAATTTCAAACTTTTGTGATCGGTAAAAATTTGGCATTTCTCACCGTACAAATGATATTACCAAATTTTCAATGTAAATACAATAACGACCAATTCTAAATCATGCGTCGGATAATTATTTTCATGCGGTTTCAACTATCTGGAGGCATAAGCTATAACTTTTCCTTCTTGTATCAACACACAACCCAAACCATTCAATGACGTGTCACTATAAATCACAAACTCTTTACCCGACTCAGGTTGAACCAACACTGATGCCTTAGTTAGCAAGGCTTTCAATTTATCAAAACATTGTAGAAATTGCTCGAACCATTCAAACTTCACATCTTTTTATAGTAGTCTGATCATTGGTGCAGCAATCATCAAAAATCCTTTAACAAATGTCAATAGTAGCCAGCTAACCCCAAAAAACTTTTGACTTCGGATACATTTTTCTGTGATTTCCAATCAACAATGGCTGAAATATTTCTCGGATCAACTCGTATACCTTCCGCTGAAACAATGTGTCCCAAAAATCCAACTTCTTTGAGCCAAAACTCACATTTATTGAATTTAGCATACAGTTGCTTATCTCTCAAGGTTTGTAACACAATCCTCAAATGCTCGGCATGTTCAGACTCATCTCACGAATATATCAAAATGTCGTTAATGAACACAACAACAAATCTATCTAAATACAGTCTAAAAATTCTATTCATCAAATCCATAAAGACTGCAGGAGCATTAGTCAATCCGAAAGGCATAACAAGGAATTCATAATGTCCGTACCTCTCGCTCGAAAGTAGTTTTCAGCACATCTGAATCTATCACTCGCAACTAATAATAGCTAGATCTCAAATCAATCTTTGAAAACATGGTTGACTCTTTCAACTAATCAAACAAATCATCTATTATCAGCAACGGATACTTATTCTTTATTGTAACATTGTTGAGCTGTCTATAGTTAATACACATTCTCATTGATCCGTCTTTCTTTTTTACAAATAATACCGGTGCACTCCAGAGTGAAAAACTAGGTCGTCCAAAACCTCTATCCGTTAACTTTTGCAACTAAGATTTCAACTTTTTCAACTCTGTTGGAGCCATTCTATACGGAACTATAGATATCGATGAAGTTCCCGACACTAATTCAATAGCAAACTCAACCTCTTTGATCGGTGGTAATCCAGGAAACTCTTCTGGAAACACATCCGGAAACTCACATACTATCGATACTGATTCAATCTTCAATTCAGACACTTTTGTATCTAAAACATAAGCAAGATAAGCTTCGTAACCTTTTCTCACACATTTCTGAGCTGACATAGATGAAATCACAATAGGCAATTCACTTAATTAATTGGTTCAATTCAAATGATTTCACTATTCTGACATTTCAAATCAATAGTCTTTCGTCTACAATTCACTACAGCATCATGCAACGTCAAACAATCCATACCAAGAATTACATCAAACTCATCAATGGAAAAAGCATCAAATCAGCCAAAAAATAGTGACCTCGAGTCATTAAAGGACAGTTCTTGCAAATTTTATCAACCAGAACATACTTGCCTAAGGGGTTCAATACTTTAATCACAAACTCAATAAACACAACAGGCAAACTCTTATTAGACACAAATTCATACATACATACGAATGAGTCAATCCAGGATCAATCAGTGCATTAACATTAGTGTCGTAAAGAGAAAATGTGCGGTGATAACATCTGGTGATGACGTATTTTCGCGAGCACGAGTAGCATAAGCTCTAGTAGGTACCTTGGCCTTAGATCTCACTATAGAATCTCTCGTAGTACCGAGATTACCACTCATATTTCCCGCATTTCTTGGTGGCCTCCCTCTAGTAGTTGTATTGCTTGATCCTGCATTCTGAGATTTATCTTGTTCATTTAACTCAGGACAATCTCGAATAAAATTATCTCATGAACCACAACTGTAACAAGCTTTATTATTATTTTTCACCCAAAAATCTCTAAAATGTTGTCTTTCACTCCGTTGACACTCGGGTTTGATTTCTTTCATGTTGCCAACACTCGATACTGATATAGCTTGAGCTTTAGGAGTGGTGTATTGCTTTCCGCGATCTCTATTAGAATACCTCGCTGAAGTTGTCAATCGCTTAAAATAATCTCTGGGTTTCTTTGACGAGGAATGATAAGGTTTACTCATCGATCTCTTCCTTAAATCTCTTGCCTCTAAATCAGCTTTTCTCTTGTCTTTGCTAAGCTCCTAGGCTTTGCAAGCTCTATCGACCAAAACAACAAATTCGTTTAGTTCTAAAATTTTGACTAGAAGTTTAATGTCTTCGTTCAACCCATCTACAAATTGCTTGCACGTGATTTTCTCGGTGGAAACATACTCCCGAGCATACTTGCTCAGCCGTACAAATTCTTTTCATACTCAGTCACAGTCATTTAGCCCTGTTTCAACTCTAGAAAATCTTTATGCTTTTGATCAAGGAACTGCTGACTTATATCTTTCTTTCGAAACTCAGTCTGAAAGAATTCCTAGGTCACTCTCTCTCGGTACTACAGACACCAAGGTATTCCACCATTGATATGTTGTGTCTCTCAACAAGGTAATGGCACACATTAAACATTCAACTAGCATGCACGAAAGCTCATCGAATACCTAAATAGTGTTTTCAAGCTAAAATTTAGCTTTCTCGGGATCATCATCAATGGTAGCTCTGAACTCTTCAGCCCTGTACTTACGAATTTTATCAATCGGTGGCTTATTCAGTCTTTGAAGCTCCACAACTTGAGGAGCTATGGGATCAAGTTGAGGATTAGGTGGGGTGGAGGTTGTTGACTAGTCGAATTCGTCCGGACATATTGTGTGAACCACTCGTTCATCAGTTGGAAAAAGGCCTCTTTAGCCTCTCCCTCGTGACTATTCGACATAGGTCTAGAATCAAACGGCGCTGCTGGTGCATTACTTTTAACATCATCAGCTATAGCTCGATCGGGATCCATTTTCTATACGAAAACACGATTTAAATTGTTAGGAGTCATGACACTATCACATGTTATATATGGCATGTATAGCTAGACTCTCACACATGTTACATTAGTCCTAGAATCGACTAAACCGTAGCTCTGATACCAATAAATGTAACACCCCTCACCCATATTCAATCGCTGGAATAGGGTTTCAAAGCATTACCAAACTTATAACACAATTACACATACATTTTCTCATTCATTTTCAAATTTCATTCAAATATCAATCAACACATTCATATCATCTTTAATACGAGCCTACGAGGCCTTAAACATGGATTAGAAGTGGTTCGGGACTAAATCGATAACTTTAAAAAATTTTCAAACATTTATAATTTTTTCTCTAAAACATAGGACACACGCTCGTGTGGCCCGACCGTATGTTTCACACAACCAACAGACACGCCCATGCACAAGCCGTGTGGACATTTGAAATAGGAGCACATGGTCGTGTTCCAACCCGTTTCTGACCCGTGTAACTCTCTGAAGTGGGTCACACGGCCAACACACACGCCGTGTGGCTAGCCCATGTGGCCTAGAAATGGGCCTACACGCCCATGTGCTAGGCCATGTGCTAGACCATGCCAAACTTGTAAGGTATACTGACTTATGCCACACGGCCAGGTCACACGCCCGTGTGTGAGGCCGTGTGGAGCGTACTGACTTGACTTTAATTTCAACACTAGGGGACACATGGCCGTGTAACATGACCTTATCTCACACACGACTGAGACACACACCTGTGTCTCTGCCAATATGGACAAAAATAGGCTATTTACAAAGCCATTTTGCCACCCTATCTTATGCACACCTATACTAATTTCCATGGCACCAAAACATAACACTTAAAAGCATTTAAACAACCTCAATCAAACATCATTCATACCATCTCAATTCCAACAACTAACATGATTATAATCTCATGTTTTTCTCATTCAAATCATACCAATTATACTTTTCCAAAACATTCATCACCATGCACCAATCCATAAGCACATAGCTTCTCAATTATCAACCATTTGACATCTAAGATATCAACTATCGATAACATTGCAAAACCAACCTCAATCACATAACATAAACCATATACACACTTATATATATACATAACCAAACTAACCAAGTTAAGCAAAGTCTCGTGGCTATATATGTACAAACCAAAACATGATCATTTACAAGCCATCTCAAATGGCAAAACTCACAACAAAAATACATATCAAAATGATCATAATCTTATACATGCCATATGTGTAACACCCCAAACCCGGCCTAGAAGTTAGGCCCAGATCCGGCGTGTCACATTTAAGTGTTTTTGCAAAAACCTTGCTTTCATTGAAAACCCTTCTAGAGAGAAGTTAAGTAAAATCTAGTTTGCTTTCAAAACGAGGTGTAAGCAAAAACCATTTCCTTGTTACTATGTAAAAATTTCCTTTGACAGCAGAAACTCGTTCTTAAAACACAATTATTTTCAAAAAACTTAAAATATACTTAAAAGAAATAAATTCAGGTTCTGTTTCAAAATTACAATGCTTAGTGGAAGTAATGGAATAATAACTAGAGGGAAACCTTATTACAATCCAAAATAAAATAACTTAAAATCTAGAATTTAGATATTAAGAAAAACAAGTCTAATCGTCTTACTAGTTGGCCACCTCTGAGTCCCTCCAACTGTCGAACCGCCTACTGAGGATCACCTGAGAAAAGTAAAAGAGGGAGTGAGTTTTGAAAACCCAGTGTGTATGACCCTCGTCAAACAAATAGCATATATATCATATTATTAACATAATAATATCATACATGCAATGCAGTGCAAACCCTCCCCAAATAATCCATCCGGTACATATCATCTTCGTCATGCCGAAACACATATGTGGGGATTTCTAAATTGACCCACCCATCCGATACACATCAATGGTAGCCCGGTTGCGGTACTACCTAACGTTGCAGCAAAGCTATTGATCATATAATGGGCTTAAAAAGCCATCGGTGGATCCACAGTTGTCAAGCTACCATGCGATCCTCATATACTTCCTCTGTTCCATAATTCCCACCCATATGCATCCTAAACAGAATATCATATGAATGCAAAAAATGTACATGTAACATCCATAAATCTTACAATCAACATATAGGGGTATTTTAGTCATTTCAAAAATTAAGGTTATTTCGATAATTCTACCCTATAGGGGTATTTCAGTAATTTTTAATAGTATAGGTCTTAATTACGAACCTTGGCCCATCAACAAGTCCTCGTGCCTAAAGTGAACAGATACTACGCATCAGGTAGGATTCCAGAGAAGAGGTGGTGGGTCATTAAGACCGCTTAAGTATCAAGCTCTCCCTAAATCCAATCCTAGACATGCATATGTCCATTGCCACATTCTACCCTAGCGACTTGTCCACAGACATGTTTGATTATTAAATTAAGTTTTATGCTATTAAGAATTCATTAGAACTAATCCTAGAGTCCAATAAAACCCTAGCATTCATTTCTAAAATCCCACTAGACCCACTAAGCCCAATCATGTCCATATAGTTCATTAAGCCCAATCATGTATATATAGCCCATTAAGCCTGATCATAATCAAATCATACAACCATCCATATCAATCCACCATTCAATTTCACATCTCAACTCTTGCCGATTTGGGCCCACGAGCTTGGCAGGCCCATTTAGCCCCTTCTAGCCCGGTTGGCCAAATAATGGCCTGAGACCATGAGATCGCTCTCTTGACCCCAGTAATCATATCGATGTTCCCACACAAATGTTCGTACGCTCGTGTGGTTACCGACGCCAACCTTTTAGCTTTTCTGCTTTTCGACATTCTGATTTTTTGAGATTTTGGCTTTTACAGATTTGTCGTGTGTGAAGTGTATGTATACACCCGGTAAATGAGACGTGTTACACTATCCTCAGCGTTGAACCTACAGCCAATACCAACCTCTAATCAATCACACACTTAACCACAATATTTACCAAAAACCGAAGCCTTACCATAACCTTACCGTGTGCCACTAGTCCTAATAACCCTTCTTTAGCTACTACTTACGAATATCCCCTAGATCTACATCAATCTTAATCGTTAAAGAAAAAATAATAGGTGACTTTTTTCCACTTAATTCACCCTTTCCCTTACTATAGACTATATGACCAACTTATCCCAAAATCAAGAACACTTACCCAAAAGCCGAAACATATAGATAGCTTTTCGGTAGAGACTTGTAGATCCTAGCTTGATTCTGATTTTCCCAAGATCTAATCCACTAAAAATCAAAGGAATGATGACAGAACAATAGAGATTTGGTCACTAGAGTATTCGGCACAAGGTTTGGGGCAATGAAGAAATCAACTATAAGAGCAAAGGTTTTGACTTTTGAAATCACGAATATTCGATCCCCAACAATTGAGATGAAGGTGGGACGACACAAGCAATGGAGAAAGAAGAGAATGATATTCAATTTAAGGCTTTAGGATAGAGGAACAGAAAACACATAAGGAAGAGGCGAGGTTTAGAACAGAAAAAGTGAAGGAGAATTCGGCAGAGCACTATAGTTGCCGAAATAGCATAAAGGGAATTCCAATTTTTGAAATAGCACAGAGGGAATTTGGCACCCCCTATTTATACACAAAACCGAAACTCTGCCTACCCCCCCAAAGTCTCAACCGGCTCCAACTCTTCCCCATCTCATCTCTTTTTTTTTTTCTCCCTGATAACTCCCCAACTTTTTCCTAAATTTTCTCTTCTGATCACTCTTCTTAGAGTCTATCATCACACCACTTCCATCCTTCTAGAAGGCCAAAATTAAACTCCTAAAAAATACTAAACTAGGATCGAACCTAAGATCTCCTTGCTAGCCCATAATGCCACCTTCCTATACCGTAAGTGGCGTCACTTAGCCACTCCACCATAAGGCTCTTTGATGCCATTTTTCCCTATTTTTATTTAAAATCCCAACTACTCACCGCCCTGGTTCCTTTCATAATTAATTAAAAATTCCTTCTCCTTAAAGTTCAAACCCAGAACTTCTCCAACACCCCTAAACACTCCAAGTTTATTAAACACTTAAAGCCAAATGTCATTTGTCATTTTCTTGCTTAAAAAAAATTATGAGACCCAAAGCCCAAATCCCAATTTATCTAGGCCCAAAAATTCGGGGCATTAAGCTCAAAAGTACCAAAGTGATGGTTGGATAGTGTCACGTAGTCCCCACCGATCCCTAAATCTGAGCTAGCTTTGAAATTACTAAAAAACATGGAAAAATAAACAAAGTAATCTTTATTTCTTTGTAAGCTCGTATGAAATAAACTCATCTAATCATAAATACACAAATAATCAATTTGAACATATTAACATATAATTCATGATAACTAACAAACCTTTCACATGCTTAATCATATGCTTATATGCAAACTTCATAACTTCTTCGATTTAAAGCTCATACAATCCATGTACATACCTGTACCAATCTGTAACGAGCTCATACCTATTTGGAATACTGTCAAATACTCGAAATCTCGCACACTAAGTGCCATTCATAGCCGAAGCTATCTCGATCTCGCACACTAAGTGCCATACATAGTCGAAGATATCTCGATATCGCACACTCAGTGCCATACATAGCCGAATCATTGTCAAACACAATTTTAGTCTCTTATAAACAATTTATGAAATATCAAAGCATTTAAAGCATAATTATAACAATGCTTATTACATACAAACTTACCTCAATTCACAAAAACAATGGAATGAACCGACTAGTCCGATACTTTATTTTTTCCTTCTATCAAGATCTGAGTTTCTTTTTTCTTGATCTATATGTAATCAAAATCAACTTATTTAATTATCTATCTATTCAATTTAGCCCAAATATAACATTATAAAAAATTACATTTTTGCCCCTAACATTTCATATTTTTACATTTTAGTCCTTATTTCATAAAAACACAATTTCATGCAACCAAGCTCACACCTATGCTAGCCAAGTTTTATCTATACTCATAGTAGCCTATATTTTTCATTTAATTCATAATTTACCCACAAACTTTCACATTTCTCAATTTAATCCCTATTTGTCATTTTTCTCAAAAATCACTTTACAAAACTTGTATAACTATCAACAAGCATTCATAATCTATCAAGAAACTTCAAAACTCATGCTTATTCATCAATGGAAACATTAAAAATCTTTAAAATTTTGTAAAATAGTCCCTGGGCTCGTTAGACCTAGTGGCAACGATCCCAAAAACATAGAAATCATTAAAAACGGGACAAAATGCATACCTAATTGCATGAATTTATCTTGGTCGGATGAAGAACCCTGATGTCTCCTTTTTCTCCTTCAATTTTGGTTAAAAAATGGAGATGAAAGCATTTAATTTTTTTGTTTATTTTATTATAATTAACTATATTTACTAAATACCAAAAATATCATTATTACTAATTCAATATTTCAATTATGCCAAGCCATTATCATCCACCATCTAATTAATGGTCTAATTACCATATAAGGACCTTAACTTTAAGGTTCTAAAGCTATTTGACACCTTTAGCTAATAGAACTTAAGTTTTACGCTTTACGAGAATTAGTCCTTTTTATCAAATTGACTAGTGAAACGATAAAATTTCTAAAAGAAACTTTCACACAATCATTCAATCATGTTGTAAACATTAAAATAATAATAAAATAAATATTTTGACCTCAGATTTGTGGTCCCGAAACCACTATTCTGATTTGACAAAAAATAGGCTGTTACAAAAGTTTGTAGAACAATTACAGATAATTCATGTTAATAACTATTCAATTTCGAAACTAATCATATTATCCCTTGAATGGACCTTTGAGGCCCAATATAAACATTGGAAATGAATCGGGACTAAAATGGGGAACTTAGAGAATTTTTCGCTAAATTTTAAAAATTTTCCTAGATGCAGGACACACACGCCTGTATGGTTAAGGGACACGCTCGTGTAACCATAGGACACGCCAGTGCTGCTGGCCATGTCCAACCTCGTGTAACTCTCTAACTTTTGTCATGCGGCCAGCCACACACTCATGTCCTAAACCGTGTGGTCAATTTATATTTCATAAATTAGGTACAGTTTTCACACGGCCAAAACACACGCCCGTGTCTTTGCCCGTGTGCTCACTTCTGAGCATTTTGTTTGCCAAATTTAAGATGTAGGGGACACACGGCTAATCCACATGCCCATGTGCCAGGTTATGTGTCACACACGGTCAAGACAGACTCCCATGTGTCTGCCTGTGTGGACAAAATAATGCTATTTCCTAGCTTTATTTACTCACCCAGAATTATCATCAACCTACACCAAAACTTACAAGTATATGCCAACCAATTAAATCATTATAAATCAAGTAAAATCTAACATCTAACATGGTATTTTATCACATGCAATCATGTTTATTTTCTTACCTTTGTTTAATCTTATAAATATAACAAAACAAACCATTTACTACCCATGCCAATGGCTAGATTACAAACAACATTTACAAACTAATAAAGGCCAAGTTAACCTATACATGCCATTATACCAAAATAAGTTTACTATTTATACCAAACAAGCTAGTGGATAGTGTGATGTTGCTCCGACCGATTTCCAACCTTCGCTAGCTTTCGAGCACTATAAAAACAGAGAAAATAAAACCTAGTAAGCACTTAATGCTAAGTAAGTTTGTATAACAGGAAATAAACTTACCAATCACATTCATTAAAATAAGCATATATTAACATGCTTTCCAATAATTTGACAATTTTACCTAAACATATACACTCAAATAAGTAAGTTAATTACATAATTCACATTATATCAAATAAGCATAGGTGAGCTCATCATTGTTACAAATTTTTAGGTATTTCGGGGTTACTCAAAATATAATTCATTTAAATCTCATAGTTTCTCATTTCAAGAGTTTATCCGTTGAATCATTGAAATTTCGATGGATACTCAGTAGTACACTCAAGGTGTACAAAACTATAAACTGTCAACTCATAATTAGGGTTACCCATTAAGGCACATAATCAGAGAGCACACTCTCAAGCCACATATCAAGATGCTCAGATGAGCCATGTAACAGAACATTTATCCGGGCTAAACAGGAAACTCATAAGAGTTTTATTCAGGGAGCTCATAGAGCCTAACAGATAACTCAGAAGAGTTAATATTAGGGAGCACTAGATAAGGTAATAGAGAGTTCAAGTGATCCATGTCATGGAGCCCATAAGAGCTTATATCAGGACGCTTACATAGAGCTGTGGTAGTACGCAACACATGCTAAATCACTATCGATCAGGATGCTCGTAGGAACTATATATATCAGGATACTCAGAGCGCTATATCAGGATTACTCGTCTGAGCTAAATCCTATTTGCAACATATGCAGAATCAAATTCAAATACGGGAAATCACACGTATCCATCGAATTTCATTATTCAAACGAACTTAACTCCTTATGAACACTTCCGATCATGTAATCATTTCATGTATTTATAACTTTTATATAATTCACATAAATACATACTACATTCATTCCAAAAGTAACATTCAATTCAACCATATTAACATGTATAGTTAAGTTACACGAACTTACCTCGACACTTGTTCGTGTATATAAAAATCTACTAATCCGAAACTTTTTCTTTTCCTCGATCTAGCTTCGAATTTAAGTTGTCCGGATCTATATAAATGAATTTAATAATCAATTTATCATATTTCATATTCAATTAAGTTCAGATTACACTCTAAGCAAAATTATCATTTTGACCCTAACTTTTCATAAATTCCAATTTCATCCCTAGGCACGGAAAATGAAATTCATGTAATTTAATCCTTATTCCAAGCCTAAAAAATTTTAGTATAACATTTACAGAACATATATTTCATAAAAATCATAAATTTCCATAAATTTTACATTTTTATAATTTAGTCCCTAAATCATAATTTCATGAAAATTCAATTTGTAAAAGTTATTTAACTATCACCAACCTTTCATTTTCTACCATAAATTTCAAAATTTTAGCATATTCATCCATGGAAAAATTTCTATACTTTGATTACTTTTCAAATTAATCCCCAAAATAGATAAATTAAATTATCCACATCTCAAAAATATAAAAATTAGTAAAAATGAGACAAAAATACTTACCAAATTAAGCCAAGAAAGTTTGTTTTCTCTTTTCTAGGGTTTCCATAGAAAAATTGAGGATGAAGATGATATAAAATGATATTAATTCTATTTAATTATCTATCATCTTTTAATTTTTCTCATTTCCAATTTAGTCCTTAGCCTTTTTTTAATTTTTCCATGGATGATCACCAAAAATATCTACTGACTTTTCTTTAATGGTTTAATTACCATATAATAACCTCAAGTTTTGACTTCCATAGGTATTTGATCCTTCTCACTACTAGAATTCAATTTTTTCATTTTATGTAATTTTGTCCTTTCTATAATTAAGCATATAATCTGTAAATTTTTCTTATCAGAATTTTCATATGGCATTCATATCATAATGCAGGCCATGCAATAATATTAAAATATTTTTTCCTTTCGGGTCGAATTTGTGGTCCCGAAAACACTATTTCGATTTCATTGAAAATGGGTTTCTACAACTCTTCCCTCTTAAAAATTTTTGTCCTCGAAAATCTTACCAGTAAAAAGATTCGGGTATTGTTTTCTCATGATATCCTCCGGTTCCCAGGTATCCTCTTCTATACCATGTCGTTGCCAAAGAATTTTTACTAAAGCCACCTTTTTGTCTCTTAACTCTTTTGTTTCACGTGCCAAGAGTTTGATCGGTTCTTCACTATATGTCATATCAGGCTGAATCTCTACTTCTGACGGAGAAATAACATATGAGGACCTGATCGATACTGTCGCAGCATAGGCACATGAAAAACATTATGAATCCGATCAAATTCTAGGGGTAAAGCTAACCGAAATGCAACAGGTCCAATTCTTTCTGTGATTTCATATGGCCCTATGAACAGTGGACTCAATTTTCTTTTACGGCCAAACCGGAGAACTTTCTTCCAAGGTGATACTTTCAAGAATACATTGTCACTAACCTGAAATTCTATTTCTTTCCGTTTAAGATCAGCATAGGACTTTTGACGATCAGAGGCTGTTTTAAAACTGTCCTGAATTACCTTTACTTTTTCTTTTGTTTTATGGATCAAATCAACTTCGTGTATCTTTTTCTCACTAAGCTTTTCCCAATACAATGGAGTTTTACATTTTCAGCCATACAAAGCTCATAGGGTGCCATTTTAATTCTAGATTGATAACTGTTGTTGTAGGAAAATTTAACCAAAGACAAATATTTTTCCCAATACCTTTAAATTCTAGTACCCAACACCGAAGCATATCTTCTAAAATATGTATAACACGTTCGAATTGTCCATCCATCTGAGGATGGAATGCAGTACTAAAATGTAACTGTGTACCCAAGGCCTCTTGCAGTTTATTCTAGAATCGGGATGTAAACTGAGGATCTCTATTTGAAATAATGGAGACCGGCACTCCATGCAATCTGACAATCTCAGAAATATATAATTCAACTAATCTATCCAAAGAAAAATCCATACGTACCGGAATAAAGTGTGCAGACTTTGTCAACCTGTCAACAATTACCCAAATGGCATCCTTCTTCTTCAGAGACAGGGGTAATCCCGATACAAAATCCATAGTAATTCTTTCCCATTTCTACTCTAGTATCGTAATTGGCTGTAATAATCCCGATAGCACCTGTCAGCTTTTACATGCTGACATATCAAACATTTAGATACAAATTTAGAAATATCTCATTTGATTCCCATCCACCAGTACATCTTTTTTAGATCATTATACATTTTATTACTACCAGGATGAATAGACATGGTACTATTATGAGCTTCGTTCATAATCTTCTGTACAAGTTCTAAATTCCTCAGTACACATTTTTTGCCTCTGAATAATAAACAATCATTGGACCCAATCTAAAATTCTGAATCAGAATTCAACTCACATTGTACCCGTTTAACTCGTAGTCCATCATCACTTTTCTGAGCTTTAAAAATTTGCTGTAAAAATGTTGGTCTACTTTTAACTCAGCTATGATTGAACCATCATCAAATAACGACAATCGAGTATTCATTGCTCACAAAACAAATAGGGATTTTTTGCTCAGAGCATCTACATCCACATTGACTTTTCCCGGATGATAATCAATAACCAAAACATAATCTTTTAACAGTTCAAGTCACTTGTGCTGTCTCAAATTCAAATCCTTCATGACATCAAATACTTCAAGCTCTTGTGATCAGTAAATATGTGACGTTTTTCAACAAATAGATAATGCCACCAGATTTTTAGTGCAAACATAATGGTCGCCAATTCAAGATCATGTATCGGATAATTTCTTTCATGTGGTTTTAGCTGTCTTGAAGCATAGGCTATTACCTTACCTTCTTGCATCAAGACACAACCTAGATCATTCAATGATGCATCACTATAAATTACAAATTCCTAACCTGACTCAGGTTGAACTAACACAGGTACCTCTGTCAATAAAGCTTTCAATCTGTCAAAACTTTGCTGACGTTTATCCGACCACTTGAATTTCACAGTTTTCTACAATAGACGAGTCATTGGAGAAGCTATCATGGAGAACCTTTTTACAAACCTCCGATAATATTCAGCAAGTCCTAGAAAACTTCTAACTTCATATACTTTTTTTGGTGGCTTCCAATTAACAATTGTTGAAGTTTTATTTGGATCCACCTTGATACCTTCAATAGAAACTATATGTCCAAGAAAACCAACTTCCCATAGCCAAAATTCAAATTTACTGAATTTGACATACAATTACTTCTCACACAGAGTTTGTAGCACTATTTTCAAATGATCAGCATACTCATTTTCATCTCAGGAATAAACCTGAATATCATAAATAAATACCACCACAAACCTTTCTAGATATGGTCAAAAAATTCTGATCATCAGATCCATAAATACTGTAGGTGCATTTGTAAACCAAATGGTATCACATGAAACTCATAATGCCCATATCTGGTTCTAAAAGTTGTCTTCAGTACATCTTAGTCTTTTACCCATAGTTGATAACAGCCAGAACAGAGATCAATCTTTGAAAATATAGTGGCACCTTTCAACTGGTCAAATAGATCATCAATTTGAGGTAGTGGATACTTTTTCTTTATTGTAACTTTGTTCAGTTGTCTATAATCAATACACATTCTTAATGACCTATCTTTCTTCTTTACAAATAGAACCGGTGAACCCCAAGGTGAAAAACTGGGTCGAGCAAAGCCTTTGTCAATCAATTCTTGCAACTATGCTTTCAATCCTTTCAAATCGGTAGGAGCCATTCTGTAGGGTGCTATGGATATAGGTGTTGTCTCGGGAACAAGGTCTATAGAGAACTCCCCTTCTCTAATCGATGGTAAACCAGGTAATTCTTCTGGAAATACATCAAGAAATTCACAAACAACCAGGTACTGCTTGAATTTTTGACTCAGATACTGTAACATCCTAAATTAGGGGTTGTCTGAAATTTAATTATTTTCATGTGATTGCTTGAAAAGAAATGAATATTATGTTTGCTAGACATGATTTAGGGTCTAGTCATAGCCCCAAACTAGGTCAGACTTAGGGCTGAAATTTCTTTTTAAGTGCTTAAAAGGAAGGAATTAGGTGAGGTAGGGGTTAAGTAAAATTTCGGGTGAAGCATAACACAAAGAATTAATTGGCAAAGTGGCTTTCATGCGCCACTTAAGGGCTTAGGGGTGACGATTGGGCAGGTCTTGGGTTCGAGTATTGGGAGTTACAAGGGGGATGCATTTTGTTTTTGGGCTTTTTGGGCGTTAAGGAAAGGGGCTAGGGTATGGTGAGGTTTAAGAGCATGAAAGTCAATTGGGAAGAATGGCATGGGGCGATATAAGAGGGCTGCGGCAGTGAGGTCCTATGTTCGAACCAAGGGAGCAGCAATTGGGGTTTTATTTTTTTTTCAAACTGGCGTGAAGAAGGTGAGCTAATGGCCTGATTTTGGACTCTTAATTTGATAAGGATAAGCTTAATTTTTGTTCTAAAATTCGGCTGGAAGAGTAAGTGTTAGTAGTTTACTTTCATTTAATTTGTTTAATGAGGTGATTAGGAGATTAAATGTAAGACAAATCTTGCTTTATTTTTGATAATTAAAAGCTGAAATTATCACAAAAGAGAGGGGTGATGGTCGGATTTGGGACTCCTTAAGGCCATCCATATTCGGTTTTGTGTTAGCAAGGGTGTGCCAAAATTCATTTAGCAAGTTTCTCTTCTTTTTTCACTTGGTTGCTGGCCGAATTCTCCCTAGCCTCACTTCCCAAAATTCTCCAAAGTTTCTCTCTTATTTTCTCCTACTTAGCCGAACCTACCCCCTCTCTTTTTCTAAAAATTGCACCTTTCATTTGTGTTGCTAGCCGAATATCTCTTCCATAAAGGGCTTAAGCCGAATCCCCCTATTAAGGTGCTGTTGATTCCAAAAGGTTGGTAAGTTCCTCTCTTAAGCATTCGGTCTCTCTTCTCTTCCTTTTTGTGTGCCGAAAGCTTGGGAAACAAGCCTTGGTAAGTGGCCAAATATGGTTTTGGTTATAATAGTGTATGTTTTGTGTGTAGCTAATGGCAAAGTGCATTGAGGGAGCCTTTTGTAGTCACAATTCTGCAAGGTAAGCCAATATGGTATTCGACCATAGGCCACTTTCCATAGATTTGCTTATAGCTGATTTTAACAAAGTGACATATAGGGATTTCAACTGTTTCAGAAGATAAGAGTGGTTTTCTGGGATTTCGATTTTGCCTTAGTAAGTAATGAGTTTTATCAAACACTGTTTTAAAACCTTAGCCATATTTTATCAAGTTTTCACCAGACACTTAAAATGGTTCAAGTTATTTTACTCCGTGACATACCAGATCCGGTCAGAACTCATGGGTCGGGTTTGGGGTGTTACATTTTTGGTATCAGAGCTCGGTTCAAAACTCGACTGTGGGGGGCCCAAGGCCCAAAATGTTTTGTTTGTTAGTAGGCCTTATTGGAATGTTTTGGGAAATTATTTATGGTTCGAATAGCATGGCACCGAGTCTCCGGCACCTATCCGCCCAGGTAAGTAATTCTATCTATTTTTGTGAATACTTGATAGGGGTAGAAGGGTAAATTGGGAACGTAGACTATTAGAATAAGGAATTGTTGAACCATAGGGTTAGCATACCCAAACAAACCATGCATAAGGTTTAATAATTCCCTAAACAACCCTGTGAGTTGTCACTGAGCAAGGGATGTGGCAATCGTTGTACGCATGTCTAGGATTGGATTTGGTGGGAGCCTGGTATTTAAGCAGTCCTAGTGACTCACCTCCTACTCACTCGAATCCTACCTGGTGCGTAGTGACGGTTCATCCTAGCTGAGACGACACACTCACAGGCTAAACTTGATAACTAAAACCCGAAAGGGACTAGCCGTTTTGTTTTTTTGAAGTAATTAAAACCTTGTTTTAAAAAAATGAAAACAAAGACCAAAATACCCCTCAGTTTGAAAAATGACCAAAATACCCCTGGCTTGTGAATTACCAAAATACCCTCCGAATGAAAATTTCCAAACAAGAAAAATTCAAAATACCCTTCTTTTGTGAAATCAATTAGAACCAAATTTTGGGAATCTTGTTATGGAAAAAATTTTTTACTAAAATACCCCTAATAGTAAAATTACAAAATTGCCTCTAACCAACAAAATTACCAGAATGACCCTGATTTTCAAAATTTTTGCAACATCACTGTTCTGGAAAATGCAATTCTCAAAAGGAACCCTCAAAGTTTTACAACTTTTGAAATATCCCCGATATATTAAATTTTACAAATTCACCCTAATTTGTGAAAAATTACCAAAATACCCCTGAGGTCTAAAATTACCAAATACCCCGAATTTCAAATTTTTCAAAATACCCGTGAATTTAAGAGTTCCAAAATACTTTTGACAAAATCATCCGAGAACTTTTATTTTGAAAAATTACAAAATACCTCGTAGGACAAATTATGAAAATACCCCGGTAGTGGAAAAACAATCACAATGAAAACTACAACGTCTCTTTGAATGAATGAATAGAAAGATTGTATGCGTGTATGAATCTGAAAGAACTACTCCTAAAACTCCTATCATAAAACTTCTTGGCGGATAATCAAGTGAAACAAAGGTACTAATGCATAAAATTCTTAAATGATAAACGCAAACGAGAGTAATGAGTACAAGAGGTCGTGGACGTCGCCCGTGGTAGTGGTAGAGGTAGGATGACCTTGTCGAGCCAGCAGGGTCTGGTCATGGGTCTGAAAATGAGATGCCGGATCTGCCCATGGTGGAAACCGAAGTTTTAAGATCGACGGTGGTAACGACGTAGTATCCTGTGGTGCTACGAGTGTTGGAACGAGTTGTTGAGGCGGCAGTGTGAGCCCAAAAATCGTGGTTGAACGACTCCGGGCTAACGGAGCGGAGGTGTTTAGAGGAGTTTCTGGAGTAGCACCCAGTACGGCTGAGTATTGGTTGGAATCGACTGAGAGGATCATGGGTGACCTAGATTTTACAGTTGAGGAGAAGTTGAAGGGCATAATATCTCTACTTCGGGATGAGTCATATCAGTGGTGGCTCATCGTAAGAGATAGAGCGATGGCGGAGGATCTCACGTGGGAATTCTTTAAGGCCACCTACCAAAAGAAGTACATAGGAGCTAGTTATGTGGATACACAGCGGAAGGCTTTCTTGAACCTGGTTCAAGGCAATAAGATAGTGGCAGAGTATGAGGCTGAATTCTTCCGGTTGAGTAGGTATGCTCGTGGTATTGTGGGTACCGAGCATGAACACTGTGTTAGATTCGAAGATGGGATGAGAGATAAGTTGAGGATGATGATAGCTCCACAACAGGAACGGGAGTTCGCTGTCCTAGTGGAGAAATCGAAGGTTGCTGAAGGGGTAAGACAGTCGGTTAGACGGAATCAAGATAGGAGTTGGAATAGGAGGAGCTCTGGATCTTCAAGGTTCTCTGGTAATCAGCAGAAGAGAATGAGGTTTGGTGGGTCGGATCAAGCTACTAGGCTTGCTGCTGCTGCTAATCCTCAATGGCCGCCACGGTGTGCCCAATGTGGGAAGTCTCACACGGGGGAATGTTAGAATGGTAACCGGAGATGCTTCGAATGTGGATCCATGGAGCATCGAGTTAGAGACTGTTCAAAAGGCTGACTAGACCGAGATCGAGAGGTCGGATCGTGCACCGAATAGAAGGATAACCAACGACCTCAGAGAGGTCGTAGTGCGGGAAGAGGAGGTAATGGTCTTGGCAGAGGTCGTGGGGCACCGAGGGGAGGTACCGGTGGTACTGAGGCTAGGAAACCTAGTTTTGTCTATGCCGCGAGGCGTCAAGAGGAGGGCGACGCACCGGACATCATAACCGGTATGTTCTTGATCTTTGGTGTACCCTATAGTACCTTGATTGACATTGGCTCAAACCACTCATACATTGCTAGTGGTGTAGTAGAAACTCTGCATTTAGACTCTGAGCTTACTTTTAGGAAGATGACTGTATTAAGCCCTTCAGGTCACTTTGTAGAAGTAAGTAAACTCTATAGGAACGTACCCCTAGAACTCCAAGGGGTCGTGTTCTTGGCTGACTTGATGGAACTACAGTTTTGGGAGTTCAACCTAATCCTCGGGATGGATTGGCTAGTAAAGTATCAGGCTAGCCTGGATTGCGCAGCTAAGCGCATGGTAATAAAGATCGTGGAAGGTGATGAGGTGGTGATGATAGGTAAAGGAGAGATTACCTATCAATCTGTTTCGCGTTGAAGGCGGAAAAGATGGTTAGAAAGGGTTGTGAAGCTTATGTGGTGCATGTCTGTGCTTTGGAAGCTAAGGATGTTGCTGTGAGAGATGTCCGGACTATGAGGGACTATGTTGATGTGTTTCCAGAAGAACTTTCGGGTTTACCTCCGGACCGCGAGGTTGAATTTGGTATAGACTTGCTATCCGGAATCGCGCCCATATCTATAGCTCCGTATCGGATGGCGCCGAAAGAATTGGTGGAGTTGAAGGCGCAGATTCAGGAATTATTGGATAGAGGGTTCATCCGACCAAGTGTATCGCCTTGGGGAGCTCCAGTGCTTTTTGTCAAGAAGAAAGATGGGACAATGAGGATGTGTATAGACTATCGGCAGCTGAACAAGTTGACAATAAAGAACCGATATCCTTTGCCCAGGATTGATGATCTGTTCGATCAACTCAAAGGAGCATCGATGTTCTCTAAGATTGACCTTAGGTCAGGGTACCATCAGCTTAAGGTGAAGGAGGCTGATGTCCACAAGACGACATTCCGTACTCAGTATGGACACTACGAGTTTCTGGTAATGCCTTTTGGTTTGACGAATGCACCGGCCGCGTTTATGGACATGATGAACTAGGTTTTCCAACCCTATCTGGATCGGTTCATCGTGGTCTTCATAGATGACATTTTGGTGTACTCGAAGTCGGAGGAGGAGCATGACGCACATCTTCATGTGGTTCTGCAAGTTCTAAGGGAGAAACAGTTGTACGCCAAATTCAGCAAGTGTGAATTCTGGCTGAACGAGGTAACCTTCCTAGGGCATGTTATTTCAGCCGAGGGAATTAGGGTGGATCCCCGTAAGATTAAGGCAGTATTAGAGTGGAAACCACCCAAGTCTGTTACGAAAATTCGAAGTTTTTTGGGGTTGGCAAGATATTACCGAAGATTTGTGGAAAATTTCTCCTTAATTGCAGCACCGTTGACTAAACTACTGAGGAAAGGAGTTCCATTTGTGTAGTCTGAGAAGCAGCAAGAGAGTTTCGATAAGCTAAAGAGGATCTTGACAGAAGCACCAGTCTTGATTTAGCCAGAGGCAGGAAAGGAGTTCACTGTGTATTGTGATGCATCGCATACTGGTTTAGGGTGTGTGTTGATGCAAGAAGGGAAGGTGGTCGCTTATGCGTCATGGCAGTTGAGGCCTCACGAAACTAACTACCCGACACATGACTTGGAGTTGGCTGCTGTAGTTTTTGCCTTGAAAATTTGGAGGCACTACCTGTACGGGGAGAAGTCGGTAGTGTACACAGATCATAAAAGTCTAAAGTACCTCTTGACTCAGAAAGATTTAAATCTGAGGCAGCGGAGGTGGATTGAGTTGTTGAAGGACTACGATTGCTCAATCGAATACCATCCGGGGAAGGCTAATGTGGTAGCTGATGCATTGAGTCGAAAGGTGGTAGCGGATTTGCGAGCAATGTTTGCTCATCTATGTCTCTATGAGGATGGGAGCCTTTTGGCAGAATTACAAGTGAAGCCATCTTGGATTAATAAGGTCAAAGAAAGACAGATGACCGATGAAGCTTTGAATACTCGGAGGTTACAAGTACAGAATGGTGAGGCCAAAGATTTCAACTTGGGTAGTGATGGAGTGTTGTACTTTCAGGGGAGAGTATACATGCCTAAGGATGATGATTTGAGGCAGTGAATCCTTAAAGAAGCTCATAGCAGTCCGTACGCTATGCACCCGGGAAGCAGAAAGATGTATCAGGATTTAAAGGAGCAGTTTTGGTGGCCGGGTCTTAAGCGGGAAGTAACCGAGTTAGTGGGTAAGTGTCTGACATGCCAGCAAGTTAAGGCTGAGTATCAATTGCCATTAGGGTTATTACAGCCGATAAAGATCCCACAATGGAAGTGGGAGGAGATTACTATGGATTTCGTAAGTGGGCTTCCCCTTACGCCCAGTAAGAAAGATGCTGTTTGGGTGATAGTAGACCAATTGACTAAGTCGGCCCATTTCATACCAGTAAGGGTTGACTACTCACTTCAAAGATTAGCCAAGTTGTATATCGCTGAGATAGTGCGATTGCATGTACCAGTGTCCATTATCTCAGATCGAGATCCCCGGTTTAAGTCGAGATTCTGGAAGGCTCTACATCAGGAGTTAGGCACGAAGTTGAATTTCAGCACGGCTTTTCATCCATGATCGATGGACAATCGAGAGGTCATCCAAGTGTTGGAAGACATGTTGAGGGGCTGTGTTTTGGATTTCGTGGTAGTTGGGAGGAGTACCTACCTTTGGCGAGTTCGCTTATAATAATAGTTATCAGCTTAGTATTGGATGGCACCGTATGAGGTATCAGTATGGTCAAAATGTCATACTCCTACATGTTGGGACTGAGCTAAGAGAGCGATAGATGTTGGGTCCAGAGTTAGTGGTAGAGACGGAGGATAAGGTTAGAGTAATTCGGGCTCGTCTTAAGGAGGCATCTGACAGCGTAAATCCTACGCCGATCTTAAGCGCAGAGATGTTGAGTATCACGATGGGTGATAAGGTTTTCTTGAAGGTA
Organism: Gossypium rotundifolium; assembly: GCA_025506655.1. Lineage (NCBI taxonomy): Eukaryota > Viridiplantae > Streptophyta > Magnoliopsida > Malvales > Malvaceae > Gossypium > Gossypium rotundifolium. The sequence goes on from CP106722.1 coordinate 134,213,297, forward strand.
TCCCCTTGGAAGAAGGTGCTGAGGTTTGGCCTGAAGGGCAAGCTAAGCCCTAGATTCATCAGACCGTACATAGTGTTGAAACGTGTAGGACCAGTAGCTTACCAGCTTGAGTTGCCAGCAGAATTAAGCCAGATCCATGATGTCTTCCATGTTTTGATGCTGAGGCGCTATCGATTAGATCCCTCACACGTAGTGTCGGTTGCAAAAATTGAAGTGAACTCGAACTTATCTTTCGAGGAGGAGCCAGTACAGATCATGGTACGGAGGAGGCCACATGGGAACCCAAGGATGTGATGCGGCAGCAATACCCCTAACTCTTCTGATTCAGGTAATTTCGAGGCCGAAATTCTTTTTAAGGGGGTAGAACTGTAACATCCTGAATTAGGGGTTGTCTGAAATTTAATTATTTTCATGTGATTGCTTGAAAATAAATGAATACTATGTTTGCTAGACATGATTTAGGGTCTAGTCATAGCCCCGAACTAGGTCAGACTTAGGGCTGAAATTTCTTTTTAAGTGCTTAAAAGGAAGGAATTAGGTGAGGTAGGGGTTAAGTAAAATTTCGGGTGAAGCATAACACAAAGAATTAATTGGCAAAGTGGCTTTCATGCGCCACTTAAGGGCTTAGAGGTGACGATTGGGCAGGTCTTGGGTTCGAGTATTGGGAGTTACTAGGGGGATGCGTTTTGTTTTTGGGCTTTTTGGGCGTTAAGGAAAGGGGCTAGGGTATGAAGGCTTTAAAAATTAAATGGTGAGGTTTAAGAGCATGAAAGTCAATTCGGAAGAATGGAATGGGGCGATATAAGAGGGCTTCGGCAGTGAGGTCCTATGTTCGAACCAAGGGAGCAGTAATTGGGGTTTCATTTTTTTTCAAACTGGCGTGAAGAGGGTGAGCTAATGGCCTGATTTTGGACTCTTAATTTGATAAGGATAAGCTTAATTTTTGCTCTAAAATTCCGCTGGAAGAGTAAGTGTTAGTAGTTTACTTTCATTTAATTTGTTTGATGAGGTGATTAGGAGATTAAATATAAGATAAATCTTGCTTTATTTTTGATAACTAAAAGCTGAAATTATCACAAAAGAAAGGGGTGATGGCCAAATTTGGGACTCCTTAGGGCCATCCATATTCAGTTTTGTGTTAGCAAGGGTGTGCCGAAATTCATTTAGCAAGTTTCTGTTCTTTTTTCATTTGGTTGCTGGCCGAATTCTCCCTAGACTCACTTGCCAAAATTCTCCAAAATTTCTCTATTCTTTTCTCCTACTTAGCCGAACTGACCCCCTCTCTTTTACTAAAAATTGCACCTTCCATTTGTGTTGCTAGCCGAATATCTCTTCCATAAAGGGCTTAAGTCGAATCCCCCTAGTAAGGTGCTGTTGATTCCAAAAGGTTGGTAAGTTCCTCTCTTAAGCATTTGGTCTCTCTTCTCTTCCTTTTTGTGTGCCGAAAGCTTGGGAAACAAGCCTTGGTAAGTGGCCGAATATGGTTTTGGTTATACTAGTGTATGTTTTGTGTGTAGCTAACGGCAAGGTGCATTGAGGGAGCCTTTCGTGGTCACAATTCTGCAAGGTAAGCCAATATGGTATTCGGCCATAGGCCACTTTCCATAGATTTGCTTATAGCCAATTTTAACAAAGTGACATATAGGGATTTTGACAGTTTCAGAAGATAAGAGTGGTTTTTAGGGATTTCGATTTTGCCTCGGTAAGTAATGATAAGATTCGGCCTAGGGCCATATTTGGATTATAGGTACGATTAGTCCTTCGGGATTACTAATTTGGCCAAATAGGCCTATGGTACTAACTTTGGTGATTGGCCGAATATAGGGTCAAGGGATAGAGCACAGTAGATCAAAACTTTGGGATCTAGGATTCGCGTTAGTAACAGGTGTGTAAAACTCTTTACACACTTTATTAATTAACATTGTTATATTGTGTCTTTTAATCATTATGATAGTGATTTGCTTGTGGGCTTAAGCATGGATTCCGGGTAAGTCCCCTATCACGTGATCTATGATATATGATTTTGTATGCCATCATATCTTTGTTGGATGCTATGCTATACATAAATTGATGATATATGTGATTATGACATTTGTTATGTAAGCATGATGATGGTGGGATTGATGAGAGGAGGGATGATTTCTATGGATCGTCACGGTGGTTTTGACCACAAGATGGGTTGGCCCCATCAGATTAATTGTGACTTGACCACGGTGGTTTTGACCACCTGTTGATAAATTGTGACTAAGTCCCAGTGGTTTGGTACCACCAGTGGTTTTGACCACATCTTGATAAATTGTGACCTATGGTCATCAATGGTTTTGACCACACGATGGGTTGGCCCCATCACTTGATTTGTGACTCTAGTCACCAGTGGTTTTGACCACCAGTGGTTTTGACCACACGGGGTAGTTAAAGGAGTACGGATGGTTAGTGGGGTTGCATATTTGCATGTTTATTAATAATTTGTGTATGAGTTACATTTCCGGGTGGGGGATTTACACACTGAGTCTTGGTGACTCACCCCTTCCCAAATTGTTTTGCAGATGAGTAGATCGCGGAGATGGAGCCGGAGAGGACTCGAGGCGGCCATGCTTATTCGTTGGATTTGAATTTAATTTATTATAGTTAAGTTTATTTTCTTTAAAGTTTTAATTTGGGTTGTAATAAGGCCGCTAATTATTATTTGGATGTTTTAATTAGTTGTTTTAATTTACTCATACTATATTACAAAATAAAATTATAAATGTTAAGTAAATCGGTTAAAAGCAACATTTTCAAATTAAGTAACTGTTACGAGTTTTCAAAGATGTTACCATCGGGTAACAAAATACACCTAGACAACTATAACCTTGACAATTTTAAAACTTTACATGATCAAACGTTTTCAAAGGGTTTATCAACACAACCATGTTTATAAAAATAATCCCAACTGAGTTTTATCAAACACTATTTTAAAACCTTAGCCATATTTTATCAAGTTTTCACGAGACACTTAAAATGGTTCAAGTTGTTTTACTCCGTGACATACCAGATCCGGTCAGAACTCATGGGCCGGGTTTGGGGTGTTACAGATACTTTAATATCTAGCACATATGCAAGATAAGCATCATACCCTTTCCTGATACATTTCTGTTTTGATATTGCCGCACATTAAATAACCCATCCAGTTTTTCAAATTCAACATGGAGTAACTCACCATTCCAACATATCAACACAATATATTTCTGTTTACAATTTACCATTGCATCATGCTGGGTTAGCCAGTCCATGCCCAAAATTACATCAAATTCATCAAAGGGCAGTGCATCAAATCAGCCGAAAAGCAATGACCTTATACCATCAATGGACAATTTTTATAAATTTTATCCATCATAACGCATTTGCCTAGGGAGTTTGAAACTTTAACCATAAATTCAGTGAACTCAATAGGTAAAATTTTAACAGTCACTAATTTTGTGCATACATATGAATGTGTTGAACCAGGATCAATCAAAGCAGTAATATTAATATGAAGTACAGAAAATGTACCAGTAAGGACATCTGGTGCAGAGGTATCTTCTCTTGTACGTATAGCATATGTCCTTGCCAGAGCTCGTACCTCAGATTTAGCTGTTGTATCTTTACTAACACTTCTGCTTCCACTAACATTCCCAGAGTGTCGGGGTGGTCTGCCTCTCGAGATAGGGTTACTCAACTTTAGAGTATGACTAATATCTTTTTCAACCCTTTTCGGACAATCTTTAAGAAAATGATTGAGAGAACCACATTTATAACAAGCTCCATTTCTCATACGGCATTCCACATAATGATACTTATTGCAGTGTTTACACTTCAGTTTGGGGTTACTGACACTTCCCACACTCGTTACAAATGGGGACAAAGATCTCGGGTTAGAGAGTTGAGAGCCCGCTCTTTACCAGAATATCCCACTAATGTTGTGAAATGATCATGGTACTTCTTTGATTTCATTGAAACAGAGGATTGTGACTTGCTCATAAATCTTTTACTAGAAACCCGAGCTTCTCTTTCACCTTCTTTCTTTTAGTTACTCAATTCTTCGGCTTTATGTGCTTGATCAGCCAAAACCAAAAAATTCCCTGAATTCAAGGATCCTGATTAACAAGTTGATATCTTCATTTAATCCCTCTTCAAATCGTTTAGACATATCAACCTCTCTATGGCATACTTGCTCAGCCGAACAAATTTTCGTTCGTAATCAAATACAGTCATATTTCTTTGTTTGAGCTCTAAAAAATTCTTTCTATTTCTAATCCAAAAATCTCTGACTAATCTACTTCTTTCTGAATTCAGTCTGGAAGAATTCTCATGCAACATTTTCTCTCGTTACAACGTAAGTTATGGTATTTCACCAATGATAAGTTGTGTCTTTCAGTAAAGATACTACACATTTCAAACATTCAGCTGGTGTGAAAGATAATTCATCTAAAACCCATATGGTATTTTCCAACCAAAACTCAACCCTTTCTGAATCATCATCAATAGTAGCCCTAAATTCTTCTGCCCTATATTTACGGATTTTATCTACCAGAGGCTTACCAGTTCTAACAGGTTCAACACCCTGTGCCATCTCTGGAACTGGTTGAGAAGTAGGAGGGGGAGGTTGTTGCACAGCAAGATTTGTTCTCAAATACTCAGTGAACCACTCATTCATCATTTGGAAGAAAGCTCATTTTGCCTCCTCAATTCGGGCCTTCTACTACTAGATGCAACTCTTTGAACTGAAGCTAGAGCATTACTCTCAGCTTCCCTAGATTCAACTTTAGCTTGGTTGGATGACATTACTATATGAAAACACATTTAAAAATGGTCAAGAGATATCACACTCTCATAAATTATATAATGACATGTATAGCTAAATTTGTACATGCTACGTTAGTCTGATAATCGGCTAAACCGTAGCTCCGATACCAATAAATGTAATACCTCTAACTCGTGTCTGTCGTTGAAACAAGGTTACAGAGTATTACCGAAGATTGCAGAAGAATTACAGATAATTCATGTTAACTATTCAAATTTTGAAACTAATCATATTTTCCCTTGAATGGACCTTCGAGGCCCAATATAAACATTAGAATCGAATTTGGACTAAAATCGGGAACTCAAAGAATTTTTCGCGAAATTTCAAAATTTTCCCTAGATGCAGGGCACACACGCCCGTGTGGTCAAGGAACACGCCCGTGTCTGCCCGTGTGGACAAAATAAAGCCATTCCCTAGCTTTATTTTCTCACCCAAACTTGTCATCAACCTACACCAAAACTTACAAGTATATGCCAACCAATTCAAGCATTATAAATCAAGTCAAATCTAACATCTAACATGGTATTTCATCACATGCAATCATGTTTATTTTCTTACCTTTGTTTAACCTATATATTAAACATACTTGTCACATAAATACTTATCATGATATAACCTTATAATATGCCAAACAAACCATTTACTAGTCATTCCAATGGCTAGATTACAAGCAACATTTACAAACCAATAAAGGCCAAGTTAACCTATACATGCCATTATACCAAAAATAAGTTTACTATTTATACCAAAACAAGCTAGTGGATAGTGTGATGTTGCTCCGGCTGATTTCCAACCTTTGCGAGTTTTCGAGCACTATAAAAATAGAGAAAATAAAACCTAGTAAGCACTTAATGCTTAGTAAGTTTGTATAACAGGAAATAAACTTACCAATCACATTCATTAAAATAAGCATATAATAACATGCTTTCCAATAATTTGATAATTTTACCTAAACACATACACTCAAATAAGTAAGTTAATTACATAATTCTCATGTATATCAAATAAGTATAGATGCGCTCATCATGTTACAAATTTTCAGGTATTTCGGGATTATTCGAAATATAATTCATTTAAATCTCATAATTTCTCATTTTAGGAGTTTATCCGTTGAATCATTGAAATTTCAATGGATACTCAGGTAGTATACTCAAGGTGTACAAAAATACAAACTGTCAAATCATAATCAAGGGTACCCATTAGGGCACATAATCAGAGAGCACACTCTCGAGCCACATATCAGGATGCTCAGATGAGCCATGTAACGGGACACGTATCCGGGCTAAACAGGAAACTCATAAGAGTTTTATTCAGAGAGCTCATAGAGCCTAACAGATAACTCGAAAAAGTTAAAATTAGGGAGCACCGGATAAGGGAACAGAGAGTTCAAGCGAGCCATGTCAGGAAGCCTATAAGAGCTTATATCAGGACACTCACACAGAGCTGCGGTAGTGCACAACACATGCTAAATCACTACTGATCAGGATGCTCGCAAGAATATATGTATCAGGATACTCGACAGGGCTATATCAAGATTACTCTTCCGAGCTAAATCCTATCTGCAATATATGCAGAATCACATTCAAATACGGGAAATCACACGTATCCATCGAATTTCATTATCCAAACGGAACTTAACTCCTTATGAACATTACCAATCATGTAATCATTTCATGTATTTATAACTTTTACATAATTCACATAAACACATACTACATTCATTCCAAATGTAACATTCAATTCAACTATATTAACATGTATAGTTAAGTTACACGAACGTACCTCAACACTTGTTCATGTATATAAAAATCTACTAATTCGAAACTTATTCTTTTCCTCAATCTAGCTTTGAATTTGATTTGTCCAGATCTATATAAATGAATTTAATCATCAATTTATCATATTTCATATTCAACTGAGTTCAAATTACACTCTAAGAAAATTACCATTTTGCCCCTAACTTTTTTATAAATTTTAGTCCCTAGGCTCGGAAAATGAAATTCATGTAATTTAATCCTTATTCCAAGCCTAACAAAATTTTAGTATAACATCTACAGCACATATATTTCACAAAATAAAAAATTTCTATAAATTTTACATTTTTACAATTTAGTCCTAAATCATTCATGAAAATTTACTTTGTAAAAGTTGTTTATTTATCAACAACCTTTCGTTTTCTACCATAAATTTCAAAATTTCAGTATATTCATCCATTGGAAAAATTTCTATAGTTTGATAATTTTTCAAATTAATCCCCAAAATAGATAAATTAAACTATCCTAATTTCAAAAATATAAAATTACTAAAAAGCGGGACAAGAATACTTACCAAATTAAGCCAAGAAAGTTTGTTTTCTCTTTCCTAGGGTTTCGATAGAAAAATTGGGGATGAAGATGATATAAAATGATATTAATTCTGTTTAATTATTTCTCATCTTTTAATTTTTCTCATTTCCAATTTAGTCCTTAACCTTTTTTTATTTTTCCATGGATGAATCACCAAAATATCTACTAACTTTTCTTTAATGGTTTAATTACCATATAAAGACCTCAAGTTTTGAATTCCATTGCTATTTGATCCTTCTAACTACTACAATTTAACTTTTGCATTTTATACAATTTAGTCATTTCCGTAATTAAGCATATAATTTGTAAAATTTTCTTACCATAATTTTCATATTACGTCATATCATAATGCAGACCATGCAATAATATTAAAATAGTTTTTCTTTTTGGCTCTAATTTGTGGTCTCGAAATCACTATTCTGATTTCACTGAAAATGGGCTATTATAGCTTTCGCATGTCCAGTTCACTCTCCAGCGACACAGTGTCCTGCGGTGGCTGAGAGGGATTATCTTCATTTTCCTCTTTCCATCTTTGATCAACTGCTACCCTCTATTTTTACCTAAGGCTATCCATGTAACACCCCAAACCCATCCTAGAAGTCTAGACCGAATTCGAGATGCCACATTGATCACTGAAGTGATCGAGGAAAATTTAACAAAAACCGGTCATTCAAAATTTAATGTACGAACAAAGTTTAAAACAATAATGGTACCACAATATTATAAATCTTTCTGAGTTCAAAACCAAATGTAAAAACTAGAAAACACAAAGCGCTCAATTGTTGTTCACAAGCACATCGAGACCTCTGCGTCGAGCCCAACTACGTAATCCGAAGCTGCACGAATGGAAAAAGAAGAGGGGTGAGCTACTCGAGCTCGGTGTGAGATCAAACCGGCTAAACTACGAGCGGTAAACAGATAACTAGAAGCGATTCGTGAGGCGATTCGAACATAATTATAAATGGCTAACAGTTGAGTGAGTTTGCCCAAAATCAAACAAATAGAAATTTAATTTACAGTCATACAGTAGCAATAATTCTCAACAGTTACAGTATGGGCCTAAGCCCCTTTCAAAATCAGTATCAGTTTGGGCATTAGCCCATCTCAGTACAGTAGCAGTCAAGTCTACAAAATTCTCTTAGGCACGAGTGCCTTTCAGTCAAATAGTCAATCACATTCAGCCAAAGTAACACGTTCAGTCAAACAGATCAATCAAACATTTCAGTCGAACAATCAATCACATTCAGCCACAGTAACACGTTCAGTCAAACAGATCAATCAAACATTTCATTGAGCGATAAGGTCACATCCGATCACAAGATATCACATTTAGTGAAACAGATTCAATCAGATGCATATGAGTGCAAATGAGTTATAAAATAAAAACCCACCCATCCAGCCAACCCACATTTCTGTCCAACCCTACACTTTCTATGGGGATTTAATCAACCCACCCATCCTTACAATTACAAGTTGTACCGAATATGGCAAAGGCAAAAATTTACAGCTGAGCTGCAAGATCAGATAGCCGTACGTAATGTGGCTAACATACATGCGGTACTGTGCAATATGGTAATTTACTATACCGATATCAGTAAAGTCCACGACCTTTTGGGTATTGGGACTGCCCATGACCCTCTGGGTATTAGGGGCTACAGTATGCAGTTAAACTGCCACTCTCATATATTATGCAGCAAGGCTAGCGTATAAGCTATACTGTGCAATGTGGTAAACCACAGTATAGATATGTATATAACTGCTAGATCAGATAGTAGTATGTAGCGTAGCTAAAGTACATGCGGTACAGTGTAATGTGGTAATCCGCTATATCAATAGGTTGTAGTAAAACTACCAGTCCAGTCAATAGTACGTAGCGTAGCTAACGTACATGTGGGACAGTGCAATGCGATAATCCGCTATACGGATATGTTGCAGTAAAACTGCCAATTCAGTTAATCTTCCTTCTCTTCAAAATCCCACCCAAAATAGTTTATATGCAGATGTGTGTATGCAAATGTACCAATTCAAAATGCGATTTCAGATAGTCATTCACAATCAGTCAATCAGTTTCAGGAGTGTGTACACCTGTACACTTAAATTCAGCATCAAGCTTATCACACAACCAATCACAAATCACTCACATATAAACTCAGATCAGAGTCATAATTACCCTTAATAAAGCTTATTCAAGGGTTGGAACTCATAGACTCACAATGGCATTCAATTTACCCTAAAATTAGAATTTGGCGAGTTAGGGCTACACACCCGTGTGCTCCGACCGTATGGAGCAATCTAGGCCATGTGGGGATCAAAATGCCCATGTGAGGGGGCACACGGCCGTGTGACAGAGGCAGACACCCATGTGTAGGGACACGGCTGTATGAACAGGCTGTGTAACTCATTGTCCAATTTCCCTAATGTTAGGTGCAGGCTAGACATGGCCGTGTGAAGGTGTCACATGCCCGTGTGGCCATTAGACACGGTCGTGTGTCCCATAACACATGCTCGTGTGGAATCCCTAGGCCTTAAATCAGTCACACGACTATGTGTCCAAAAGCACACGTCCATGTGGGAACCCTAATTTTCCCAAATTTGTCACACGGTCTCGTGGCCAGGCTGTGTAACTCCAAATCCCTAATTCCCCAAACTTACAAACCTATGTGATCAGAAGACACAGCCGTGTGGATTCCAACAAAATCCCAAATCGGCCACACGCCCGTGTAGCCATTGGGAGGCTACGAAACCACCCCAATTCAGCCTCGAAACCACCGTTTTGGCCATCATAACAGTCCCTAACCTTTAACCTATCAACATATATTAGAAAATAATAATTTCCCTTCACTTCTATCATCTAAAAACTCAAAAACGAAAGGGAAATGCATAACTACGAAAAGCAGAAGGAAAGGGATTTTGAAAACATGATAGCAATCAATTTAAAAACAGAAAGTAGTAACCAGATTCAAATCCCACACCTGATTTGACGATGAACGGCGGAGGAGCGACAATCCCAAAATCGTCGTTAAAAATGTTTGAGCAATAAGAAGAAACAAAATAACGAAAAATAGAGAGGAGGATGGAAAAAAAAGGTCAAAATAAAAAATTAAAAGTAAATAAATAATATTAATAATAATAATTTTTAACATAACAAAAATATCCAATAATTATTATAATAAAATAATATCTAAATGAAAAAAGCACACAAAATATCTCTGTAGCTCATGTAGAGATTCAGACACAAAACCTCAAGCATAATGTAATACCCCAAGCTCGAGTCCGAGGTTAAAACCGGATATGAGCCATTACCATGCTTGAACCTTCTTAAACATGTACTTACGGGCTATAATTTTTTTTTGTTCAAATTGAAAACTTCTCTTTCTTAATCAATTCATACATTTCATAGGCCTGCAAAGCCTTAAACATACATCCGGAAACTTTAGGAACTCAACTATAGACTTTTCTCTCAAAACAGGGATCACACGCCCGTGTGGTTTGGGACACGCCCGTGTACCCATGAGACATGCCCATGTCCTTCACCCGTGGTCGACACTGACTAATTACACACGACCTTGACACACCCGTGGCCCTAGACCATGTGCCATACCTTGACATACTGACTTATTCACACGGCTTGGAGCACACGCCCATGTCCTAACCATGTGCCACACACGGCCTATACAAACGGCCGTGGGGTAAGCCCGTGGTTTATCTTGACTTAAGACACTAACATGCAAAGAACACACGGCCTAGACACACGCCCATGTGTCTATCCGTGTGGCGCTAGAGGCTATTTACCAAGCCAATTACCACCCTGAAATCAAGATCAATCTCAATCCAAATTCAACAATTCAAATACTTGGTCTAGTATTAACAAAGATGCATCCTTAATTGATATAAATATACATACATATCTAGTCACACATAGCCAATCTCTTTAGCCATATACAAAAGAATAATAAAATTGATAGCCCACACTTTGGCCCTTCATATGACATATTTCAAATGAAATGCTTCCTATACATGCCATACTTAATATAAACAACATGGGTATACCAAAATAGCAATTGATAGTGTACTTCGAGCTCTGACTTCAATGATCCACAAGTTAGCTTGGAGGGACTACATAGAAAGAAATAATTAAAGACATAAGTATCTAGCTTAGTAAGTTTGCATGTAATGCACATAGCAATATAATTGCTTCATCAAAATTCATTCATCATAAACAAAGGCCTTGTCTAAATCATGTGTTTGAGCTTACTTACTCTTGAAGATTCTTACATAACTCAGGATACTTACTACTCCCATGCTTATGAGGTAAACAAGGTTCTGTATCACTTGATCACATTGATCAACATACTTTACTATGATAAGTATATTCTCAACTTCATTATGCATCACATGTATAATATTCTCAGTTAGCTTTAGCTAGCATGACTTGATGATAGCTTTACTTACTTAACTACTTGCTTTCTCATTCAATCTTTACTCTTATGCCCAATGAATTAATATGCATAACCGAGGATACTAAATCCCATCCCACATCTATCTGGATGCCAAAGTTATCCTCGATATAGTCTTAGAATGGGATCTCTTACTTGATATTGACGGCATGTCTTGACATGGACTTACACGAGGTCTTCCTTGTGGGTTCCCTTGGGAACTTACCATTGCTATGTCTTGACATAGTCTTACTTGGTATATTTACTTTGTCAATGTCGAGCCTTGGCTTGGACTTACATGAAATATTTATCTCATGATAACTTTACAATGCCAAGACTTGTCTTGGACTTACTTGACATCTTTGCTTGGAGACTCACCAATGCCATGCTTGGGCTTGGGCTTACATGGATCTTCATCTCATAATAACTCTTCAATGCCAAGGCTTGTCTTGGACTTACATGATAACTTACTTGATTGCCGATGCCATGCCTTGGCTTGGTCTTATATGGGCTTTCTCATCTCATGTGGTAGATCGAGTATCCTAAGTAATTCAACTTCAATCGAGACTTCCTCATACTTAATCTCATTAATTTCTTTGTTTAACATACCATTAAACAATCTCATGGAATTAAAATATATTCAACATCATACTAAGCAATTTAATGATATTTATCATAAAGCTTAGAAATCATACAAGCTTACCTCAATATACAAAATGTATGTAGATATTACAATTTAGTCCTCGACTTTGTTCTTGCCTCGGCCCGATTAGAGCTTCGTTTCTCCGATCTATAATAATAATTTAACTCATTTAATACTCATATTGACTTCTTTGGCAAAATTTCCATTTTTCCCTTAAACTTTCTCATAATTACACTTTTGCCCCTAGGCTCGTAAACTAATTTTCATTCAACTTTCTTAAACTTCATGCTTAGCTGATTCATTTTCTCTACTATAACAATCATCAATTCTCAATATTTCTATCATGAATGACCAATTTCATAACTATTACAAATTAATCCATACTAACATTTTTCATGAAATTCACTTAGGAAAAGATGTTTATCTAAAATCAAACTCCCATAATCTTCCATAAAACATCATTTTACAAGTATATCATACATGGGTATTTTTATGGATATGAATTCTAGCTCAACTTATAGCTATAAATAGCTAATTCATAATATGAGAACTCTAAAAATACTAAGAATATTAAAAACAGGGCTAAGATGCACTTACTAGCAAGCTTCAAAAATTGAAGAACCCTAGCTATGGAGTCTCTCAAATTTTAGGCACAAGGAGGAAAATGATGAATAAGATTTTTGTCATCTTTTTCCTTTTTAATCATTTAATTGATAAATGACCAAAATGCCCTCCTCACTAAATTTTCACAATTTACTAACTCATGTCCATTTTTGTCCAAAAATTATAATTTGGGAAAATTGCTATTTAAGGACTTCTAATTAATAATCCAAAGCTATTTCATACAAAAAGCTTCTAGAATCTCATTTTTTACAACTTTTGCAATTTAGTCCTAATGGACCCCTTTAATGTCAATTTCATAAAATCTCTACATAAAACTTTCATAATATCATGCAAACACCTCAAATACCTTAAAAACTTATTTTACTAGGTCAGATTTTTTATTTCGCACCACTATTTCGACTAGGCCCTAAATCGGGCTGTTACAATTCTCCCTCTCTTAAGGATTTTCGTCCTCGAAAATCTTACCAGCAAAGAGTTTTGGGTACTGGTTTCTCATGATTTCTTCTGGTTCTCATGTAGCCTTTTCTACTCCATGTCTTTTCCTTAATACTTTAACAAGAGAGATATTCTTATTTCTCAACTATTTGACTTCCCGAGCTAAAATCTTAACTGGTTCTTCACCATAGGTCATGTAGGGTTGAATCTCTACTTCCGTCGGTGTAATAACATACAAAAGGTCTGATCGGTAGCGTCGCAACATGGACACATAAAACACATCATGTATCTTTTCTAATTCAAATGGCAAAGCCAATCGATAAGCTACCAACCCAACTCTCTCAGTAATCTCATATAGTTCGATGAAACGTGGACTCAACTTGCCTTTCTGGCCAAATCTGAGAACTTTTCTCCATGGTGACACTTTCAAGAAAACTTTATCCCGAACTTGATACTCTATTTATTTTCTTCTTAAATCCGAGTAGGATTTTTTGTCTATCAGAAGCAGCCTTTAAACTTTCTCGAATTACTTTCACCTTTTGTTTGGTTTCTTTAACCAAATCAACCTTGTGAATCTGGTTTTCTTTAAGTTCAGTCCAATATAGAGGCGTCCGACACTTACGCCCATATAAAGCGTCATAAGGCACCATCTTCAAGCTTGACTGAAAACTATTATTGTAGGCAAATTCTACCAATGGGAGAAACTTTTCCCAACTGCCTTGGAATTCAAGAATACAACATCTGAGCATATCCTCGAGTACTTGAATTAACCTCTCCGACTGACTGTAAGTTTGAGGATGAAAAGCTATGCTAAATCTCAATTTTGTACCCAAGGCCTCTTGTAACTTCTTTCATAATCTAGATGTGAATCTCGGATCTCTATCCGATATTATTGACAACGAAACTCCGTGAAGCCTTACTATTTCTGAAACGTACAAGTTTGCCAACTTTTCCAGTGAGTAGTCAATCCGTACAGGTATAAAATGGGCTGACTTTGTGAATCTATCAACCACAAAATCTATAGTTATAGTGTCCCATTTCCACTCGGGAATCATAATTGGTTGAAGCAAACCTAAAAGTACTTGGTGTTTAGCCTTTACTTGCTGACAAATCAAGCATCTTGAAATGAACTCTGAAATATCTTTCTTCATTCTTGGCCACCAATACCGTTGCTTCAAATCATTTTACATCTTAGTACTACCCGGATGTATAGATAAACATTCGTTATGTACCTCATCCAAAATTCTCTGAATAAGCTCTTCCTTTTTTGGTACACAAACTCTATCTTTAAACATCAGACTTCAATTGGAGCTAATCTAAAAATCGGACTCAACATTTGGCTCGCACTGAGTTCTCTTGGCTTGTAATCCACTATCTTCTTTTTTAGCCTTAATGATCTCTTGGAGAAACATTGGTCTAGCTCTCAACTCAGCTAGAATAGAACCATCGTCGGATAAAGTCATCCGTGAATTCAATGCCCTTAATCCAAACAGGGACTTTTTACTCAAGGCATCGGCGACCACATTTGCCATTCCGTGATGGTAGTCAATGATTAGCTCATAGTCTTTTATCAACTCTAACCATCTCCATTTCCTTAAATTCAACTTTTTCTACCTCATCAAGTACTTCAGACTTTTATGATTGGTGAAAATCTGACATCTTTCACCATATAGATGGTGTCCCCAAATCTTCAATGCGAAGACTATGGTAGCCAACTCTAAATCATACTTCGGATAATTTTTCTCATGAGGCTTCAACTGTCTTGAGGCATAAGCAATTACTTTGCCTTCTTGCATAAGTACACAGCCTAATCCGTTTAAGGATGCATCGCTGTATATTACAAACTCTTTCCCCGACTCTGGTTGTACTAAAACTGGAGCTTCTGTCAACAATGCTTTCAGTTTCTCGAATCTTTCTGTCCACTCAAACTTCACATTTTTCTATAGCAATTTCGTCATCGGAGTTGCAATCATGGAAAACCCTTTGACGAATCGCCTATAATAATTAGCTAGGCCTAGAAAACTTTTATTTCAGAGACATTCCTTGGTGGTTTCCAGTCTGTTATAGTCGAAATCTTACTTGGATCCACTCGTACTCCATCTCCCGAGATAACATGTCCTAGAAATCCCACTTTCTTGAGAAAAAATTTGCTTTTACTGAACTTGGCATACAACTGATTTTCTCGTAGAATCTGCAAAATTGTCCATAGGTGCTCAGCATGCTCAGGCTCATTACAGGAATAAATCAACATGTTATCAATAAAAACGACTACAAACTTGTCGAGGTATGGCCTAAAAATACGGTTCATTAGATCCATGAACACTGCAGGGGCATTGGTCAAACCAAAGGCATGACTAAAAATTCATAATGCCCATACCTCGTTCGGAAAGCGGTCTTTGACACATCTAAGTCTCTTACTCTTTATTGGTAGTACCCCGATCTCAAGTCTATTTTGGAGAACACAATGGCTCCCTTTAATTGATCGAACAAATCATCGATTCTAGGCAATGGGTACTTGTTCTTCACCGTTACTTTATTAAGCTAGCGGTAATCTATGCACAGTCTCATGGTGCCATCCTTCTTTTTCATAAAGGCAAGATATGCATCATACCCTTTTCTTATAAATCTCTGCACCGTCATATGAGAAATCATTATTTGCAATCTACCCAGTTCATCTGATTCTACATGAAGAGTGTCCCCATTCTCATATCTCAGCTCAATGTATTTCTTCCCATAATTAACTATTACATCATGGGTGGTCAACCAATCTATACAAAGAATGATGTCAAACTCATCAAATGCTAACAATATAAGGTTTGCTTTAAAATAATAACCTCTACCACCTGTCCCACTTCCAAGGTTCTTCTGCGGTCTACCTCTGACCATACCCCCAGATCTAGGGTTCTGAGTTCTCTCTTCTTTCATCATCTTAGGACAATCTTTTATAAAGTGATCCTGGGAACCACATTTGAAACAAACATTTTCATGCGCTCGGCATTCATCGAGATGACGTCTGGCACACTGTGGGCATTCAGGTTTATCAGATCGAATATTCCCCAAGTTAGCGACTGAAGTAGTTTGTGTCTTATTTCTCGAATACTGCTTACCCTTATCCTTCATTGAAAACCTAGTGGAAGTAGCCGATCAGGTGGAAAAATCTCTTGACTTCTTGGAAGAGGATCAGAATGACTTATTCCACTATCACTTTTTTGAGTCACGAGACTCCATTTTAGATTTTCTCTTCTTTTTACTAACTATTCAGCTTTACAAGCCCTCTCTACTAACACCACAAATTCTTTTAATTCTAGGATAGCAATAAATAATTTGATGTCGTCGTTTAGTCAATCTTCAAATCTTTTGCTCATGATGGCCTCTGTGGATACACACTCTCAAGCGTATTTGCTGAGTCGTACAAACTCGCGCTCATAATCAGTCACAAACATCTTGCCTTACTTTAGTTCTAAGAATTCCTTTCTTTTCTGATCTAGAAACCTTTACCTGATATACTTTTTCTTAAACTCTTCTTGGAAGAATTCCCACGTGATCTTTTCTCTGGATACAACCGACACCAAGGTGTTCCACCATTGATAGGCAGAATCTCCTAAAAAGAAACCGCACACTTCAAGCATTCCTCAAATGTGCATGACAACTCCTGATGGTATTTTCTAACCAGAACTCAGCCTTTTCTGGATCATCATCTCTTTTAGCCCGAAATTCTTCTGCCCCATGTTTCCTGATCCTATCAACTAGAGGTTTGTCTCCTCTTACCACTTCTACTACTTGAGGGGCTACTAGGGTAGGTTGAGGAATAGGCGGGGATGGAGGGGGTTGTGCATTCGGGTTCGTACAAACGAACTCCGTATACCATGTGTTCATCATATAGAGGAAGGCTTATCTAGCCTCTTCTTCTCCTCTCTGACTCACCGTAGTGGGCCTATGCTCATCCTCATCAGGGACCATCCCTTCAGCGGGAGCCGGCGCATTACTTTTTACATCATCCGCCACTACTTTATCAGGATCCATTTACTATATGTATAAACATAATTTAAGTTGTCAAGAGTTGCCACACTATCATTATAAAAACATTCTTACATATGGCATGTATAGTTGACTCGTGCTCATGCTACGTTAGTCCTAGAATCAACTAAAACGTAGCTCTGATACCATTAAATGTAATACCACATGCCCAAGTCTGAGGTTAAAACCAGATATGAGACATTACCATGCTTGAACCTTCTTAAACATGTACTTACGGGCTATAAATTTTTTTCTTTGAATTGAAAACTTCTATTTCTTAATCAATTCATACATTTCATGGGCCTACGAAGCCTTAAACTTACATATGGAAACTTTAGGAACTCAATTAGAGACTTTTCTCTCAACATAGGAGTCACACGCCCGTGTGGTTTGGGACACGCCCTTTGTACCCATGAGACATGCCCATGTCCTTCACCCGTGGTCGACACTGACTAATTATACACAACCTTGACACACTCATGGCCCTAGACCGTGTACCATACCTTGACATACTGACTTATTCACACGGCTTGGAGCACATGCCCATGTGTTAATCATGTGCCACACACGGCCTATACAAACGGCCATAGAGTTAGCCCGTGGTCTATTCTGACTTAAGACACTAACATGCAGGGAACACACGGCCTAGATACAAGCCCGTGTGTCTATCCATGTATGCACTTAGAGGCTATTTACCAAGCCAATTACCACCCTAAAATCAAGATCAATCTCAAGCGAAATTCAACAATTCAAATACTTGGTCTAGTATTAACAAAGATGCATACTTAATTGATATAAATACACATGCATATCTAGTCACACATAGCCAATCTCTTTAGCCATATACAAAAGAATAATAAACTTGATAGCCCACACTTTGGTCCTTCATATGACATATTTCAAATAAAATGCTTCCTATACATTCCATACTTAATATAAACAACATGGGTATACCAAAATAGTAATTGATAGTGTGCTTCGAGCTCCGACTTCAATGATCCACAAGTTAGCTTGGCGGGACTACATAGAAAGAAATAATTAAAGACGTAAGCATTTAGCTTAGTAAGTTTGCATGTAATGCACATAGCAATATAATTTCTTAATCAAAATTCATTCATCATAAACAAAGATCTTGCCTAAATCATGCGTTTGAGCTTACTTAATCTTGAAGATTCTTACATAATTCAGGATACTTAATAGTCTCATGCTTATGAGGAAAATAAGGTTCCTATATCACTTGATCATATTGATCAGCATACTTTACTATGATAAGTATATTCTCAACTTTATCATGCATCACATGTATAATATTCTCAGTAAACTTTAACTAGTATGACTTGATGATAGCTTTACTTACTTAACTTCTTGCTTTCTCATTCAATTTTTACTCTTATGCCCAATGAATTATTATGAATAACCGAGGATATTAAATCACATCACACATGTATCTGGATGCTAATGCTATATCCTCGATATAGTCTTATAATGGGATCTCTTACTTGATATCGGCATCATGTCTTGACATGGACTTACACGATGTCTTCCTTATGGGTTCCCTTGGGAACTTACCATTGCTATGTCTTGACATAGTCTTACTTGGTATCTTTACTTTGTCAATGTCGAGCCTTGGCTTGGACTTACATGAAATATTTATCTCATGATAACTTTACAATGCCAAGACTTGTCTTGGACTTACATGACATCTTTGCTTGGAGACTCTCCAATGCCATGCCTTGGCTTGGGCTTACATGGGTCTTCATCTCATAATAACTCTTCAATGCCAAGACTTGTCTTGGACTTACATGATAACTTGCTTGATTGTCGATGCCATGCCTTGGCTTGGTCTTATATGGGCTTTCTCATCTCATGTGGTAGATCAAGTATCCTAAATAATTCAACTTCAATCGAGACTTCCTCATGCTTAATCTCATTAATTTCTTTGTTTAACATACCATTAAACAATCTCATGGAATTAAAATATATTCAACATCATACTAAGAAATTTAATGATATTTATCGTAAAGCTTAGAAATCATACAAACTGACCTCAATATACAAAATGTATGTAGATATTGCAATTTAGTCCTCGACTTTATTCTTGCCTTGGTTTCGATTCGGGCTTCGTTTCTCCTTAACTATAATAATAATTTACTCATTTAATGCTCATATTGACTAAATTGACTCATAACTCATACTTTGGAAAAATTTCCATTTTGCCCCTAAACTTTCTCATAATTACACTTTTGCCCCTAGGCTCGTAAACTGATTTTCATTCAACTTTATTAAACTTCATGCTTAGTTGATTCATTTTCTCTACTATAACAATCATCAATTCTCAATATTTCTATCATGAATGACCAATTTCATAACTATTACAAATTAATCCATACTAACATTTTTCATGAATTTCACTTAGGAAAAGATGTTTATCTAACATCAAACTCTCATAATCTTCCATAAAACATCATTTTACAAGTATATCATACATTGGTATTTTTATGGACATGAATTCTATCTCAACTTATAGCTATAAATAGCTAATTCATAATACGAGAACTCTAAAAATACGAAGAATATTAAAAACAGGGCTAAGATGCACTTACTAGCAAGCTTCAAAAATTGAAGAACCCTAGCTATGGAGTCTCTCAAATTTTAGGCACAAGGAGGAAGATGATGAATAAGATTTTTGTCATCTTTTTCCTTTTTAACCATTTAATTGATTAAATGACCAAAATGCCCCCTCACTAAATTTTCACAACTTACTAACTTATGTCCATTTTTGTCCAAAAAGTATAATTTGGGAAAATTTCTATTTCAGGACTTCTGATTAATAATCCAAAACTATTTCATACAAAAAGCTTCTAGAATCTCATATTTTGCAACTTTTGCAATTTAGTCCTAATGGACCCTTTAATGCCAATTTCATAAAATCTCTACATAAAACTTTCATAATATCATGGAAACATATCAAATACCTTAAAAACTCATTTTACTAGCTTGGTTTTGTTATTTCACACCACCATTCCAACTAGGCCTTAAATCGGGTTGTTACACATAATAACGCTCCACTTATCCACCGGACCAACAGGTCTATTCTTGTCACTAAATTGCACAGCTCACTACATATGTGCGACTCCTCACTGTCCCTATGCCCAAGACCCCATACCTCTAGGCCCAAAATTCAAGGCGTTACACTCCACACTCTTATTCTTTGTTTAAGGTTTCCTCAATTGACTGTTTATATCTTTTTCCTTAGGGTAAAACCAACAACCCATGTTTACCTTCTCCTCTTTTTAAATTCTTTTTTCAACAACTCGAGATTATCTTCTCCTCTTTTTGAAATTCTTTTTCCAACAACCCAAGATTATCTGCTTCTCTATTTAAATTCTTTTTTCTAGGATAAAAACCAACATCCCAATATTATCTTCTCCTCTTTTTTAGGCAAATTTTTGTGGTACAAGTACAGTTGGGCTGAAATTGGTATGCGTTGAGTGTTGACTCGGTCTTCCTAAAATTGCCACAACATTGGTGCTGACAAAATGTCTAACCTTTTGCCCCGGCAAACCTACACTCATTTATTTCTCGTTCCTCAACATGCACCTACCAAACCACCAAACACAACCCTACCACAAGCAATTAAAAGTACCTAATATTTAAACACAGTCCAAGCTCCTAATGCAATGATAAAAATACTAATGAAATGTCCTAAAATGCAACTAAATGTACCTAAGTACAAGCAATTGGCTATGTCATGAAATATAACTCTTTTCAAGAGTTATCATTAAGCTTTTATATGAGCATTTTTAAAGGTATGGCACTTATGTGAGCAAACCTTAAAAGTTGGATCCCAATTTGAGCATTTAATTTATAAAAATAAATAATTGATAATAGAATATATTAATAACTTTTTAATTATAATTTTAAAATTTTATATAGCTTATTAATTAAATAAAATAATATTTTATATAATGAATTTAATAATGCCTAATTGAATATATATTTATATTCAAAATTAATTACTACCTAATCGAAAATACATAAAAGTAATAAATACATTTTATTATAAAAATCATAATATTCACATTTTAAATAATTCACGTGCAAACACATATAAAAATTAAATACGGAAAAGAATATATAATTAACTTTTAATGATATTAAGATTTAACTTTTGTTATATTTATTTATAGTTTGAAGTTAAATTTTAAATTTTTATGATTAATGGCTAAAAATGCCCTTACAATTTTTTTTTAAAAAAAATTAACCCCTCCACGAAATACACATCCAATTAAGCCCTTATACGTTAAAAACATTTTAAGTCCTTTGATTGACAATTTTTCTTGTTAACTTTTATCATGCAAAGGTGGTTGTTGATGACCTCTGACTTAGCTATTGTGATGCAATTGTTAACAGTCACTTCAGCACAGCCAACAACGAAAATTGTCAGTCAAAAGGTTTAATTGTACATTTTTAACATATGATCGATTAATTGTGCACATTTTCATGAAGTAGCTTGGTTGATTTTTTTTTTTTTTTAAGTATAGATGCTATTTTTAATCCTCAAGCCTAAATTTGATATTAATATAATATAATAAAAATATTTTAATTATATTTTTGTAAATTATATAGAATAATTTATTATATTATAATTTTATAATATTACATATATAATACGTGCAATTAAGATTAGTATTATATATACATGCATGATAGGCTGTTGAGACCTAAAAAATAAAAACCTACCTAAAAAAGATTGATTAATAGGGAAAGCAAGTGGAGTCGTGTCCACATAGATTAATAATAATTTTATTTCTTCAAGCAAAAACAATAAAATTAAATTAGAAGGGGTATTTTATGAAATCAAAAGCTATAATTAAACTAAAATCAAATTTAAATTGAAAACTTAGATTGAGGAAAGCAATAATTAAAAGGTTGAGAAAACGCTTTAGCTAAAGGGAAATCTAAGTTTGATTTATGAAATCGATTATTGATACAAATATAACTTTTAGGTCTTTAATAAATTAGTTTTAGTTGCCGACTTAGCGTCGAGCAATAAATCTCTCCTTACTTGTTTGGTAACCAAGAGGCAGCTCGTTTGAAATTACTTCCTAACCAATAAATAACCTTATAATTCAACGCCAGAGATTTAACTTACCAACAGCATTAAGAATGAGAGAGACATAATTCTAACCAATAATCTCACCACAGTGGGGTTCATTTAAGCTAAATCACATATCCACACCACATAAACGAGTTATGCAATTTGTCACTAGTATAGAATAGATTAAACAATTACAGATTAATTATTTTAATTGACATAACAATCATTCTAAGCTATTGAATACTGGTTAGACATTCAATAAACCTGAGCAATTATAATTAAAGAAGGAGATGCATGAATACTAAAGAACAAATACGAATTGAGGCATAAATAAGCCTCACAAATTCATTAAATCAAACTTTGATAAAATCTTTAACTAAAAAAGAAGGTTTTGCAAGCAATAAAATTGAAAGAACACAAAGTAAACAAAATAGCTATTCAGCGTCTAAACAACCAAAAGTCCTAACTTCCTGTCAAAATAGGATATTTATAATATTTGTTCAACTCAAATTAGGTTAGTGAAACTTGATTTAGATCATAAAAATCATAAATGACCAAAATGTCCTTGAGACACGATTAAAGAATGGAATTGTGAGCCAAAACGGAGGGAATCGACACTAGAACGCCAATATTGGCACAGGGATGCGTGTCTTTTGGCATTGGAGTGCTGGGCGGCGCGGGGGCGCCAACAAAGCTTGACCACTTCTCAGGCTAGGGCATCGCTGCTCGCGTGTAAGGGTGCCAAAATGCTATGCCGAAGCTTCAAGCTTCTTGTTTTTGCTATACCTTGCCTCAATTCTTCATCTAATCCGCCGATGGTCTCAAAACCTGAGGCTTAAGCTTCCATGAAGTATATCAAGTTCAAAAGCATCTAAATTAAATTTAATTATCTAAAAAGTATAACATAAAGGAAAACATTGAAAAGATAAATGAATGTAATTGGGATTCAAATAAGTAATTTGAACTAAGATGCAATATTTCATTTAAGAATCATGTAAAATGTAAAATATTAATTTTAAAATTTTTAATTTGGTTTGATAATTATATTTTTAAAAATATAATTGTTAAAAATTACTTAAGGAAAAATGTTCAAAAATAATTAAAAGAATTAAATAGAGGTGGTATGCATTGGTGTAGGCTAGTATTAGTCAAAATGGATTGAAACATATTGAAGGTTTTTTGTGGTAACAATAACTACTTGATACTAATTTAAGATGGAAATGATACATACCAACCATGCCAAGTAATATAGAAACGATGCTTACAATTATATATGCTTATAGTCAATTTCTTTTAAACACCAAATCATTTTTTAACTACCAACTTATATATTTAACCATTTCAGGTCAAGTTGCTGGAAGTACAAATCCCAAGACTCCAAAATCATAGAGAACGATGAGCTGGCTGAAATTCCTTTTCGTTAGTTTACAAATTTATACACACACATGTACAGGTTACAAAATTTGTAATGCTTAGACTCGTCTAGAAACCGGAGCATTTGCTCAGAGCAGGCTGGATCCGGCCATGAACATGTGAATGGAAATTTCTATTGGAAGAATTCCATGTTTCTTGAGAGATGGAACGAGTTCCATAGGAAAAAAGGAGTAATTTCTCAGTTAGCTTTTTATCGGCTCTTTATGGTAAATTTATATGCAATGAATTAGGTCAATTTAATTCAATTAATTAGAATTTTCAAATTTTCAAATACAAACTGTTTTGAGCATTAAAGTTTTTAGGTCGATCATTTGGGCCCAAACTATTTTAAATTTACATACAATTCAAGCTATTTCAGATTATTTATTTGAACGCAATGGCGAATCTAGAGGGGCCTGGCATGGCCCTGGCCCCCTAAAATGTAAAATTATTATTTAAGTTCTTAATTTTTTTAAAAAATTTTAAATTAATGAAGGTAAAATTGTACTTTATAATTTGACCTCGTTAAAATTATAAAAATTTGATTTAATTATTTAAAAATTATAAAGATATAGACTATAAAAAATTAAAATTTCATTCGGCCCCTTAAAAAATTATTCTGGCTTCGCTCCTGTTTGGATGGTTCCAGATTTAAATTATTTTGAGTTGGACTATTTTAAATTTAAGTAATTTTAGTTTAAATTCTTAACTTTTAAGAGGTTCTACTTGGCGGATGTAAGTGTTGTGTACTAAATTGTAGGTAGTTTGGTGATGGAATATTAAGTGGTCCAAAAATTTAGACTCTTATTATGCTCTGGACCATTGATCAAAACAGACACGCTATCTGTCTGTTTAACCTGTTTTGTAAAATCTTAAATATTAAGTTTTGGGTTAGTGTCTGTCACCTTAAACTTTAAAGATAAATGAGTCCCAAATTTATCTATAACAATATTGTTTGTTTTTTCCAGTACAATCTGCAACTTAAAGCCTGGAAGTAAATTAAAACTTGCTGCAAAACAGACCTCTCGGATTTAAATAAATAAAAACTGAATAATACCAATCACATATATATTTTTAATTTTTTGTGAGGTTAAATATTAATTTTATATATTAATTATTTAGTTTTTAATTCTTAAGGTATTAAAAAATTAAAAGTAAATAAATAAAATGTGAAATTTTGTAACTTTGCTTATAGTATGAAATATTAATTCATATCTATATGTTATTATTTAATACTCTCTGACGTGGAGTTTCTAATTTACTAGTGGATTAAAAACCTTCATTTTTCTATTTATTTTAAATATCAATAAAGAATGTGGCAGCTTCCTCACTTTTCTTATTGACTTGAAAAACTCCTGTTAGTATTTCAAATAATTAACTTATTATTTAAAGTAATGCTTTAATGCATTTTAGGAAACAATAGTTAGTGATGAGTTCTTTTTGTATAGTGATGTTATTTGTGCTACACATCACTATTTTAGTTTATTGTTATGAAGCGAACCTCTTTTCATGCATTTTAGTAATTATGGTTGTGTTTTTAACTTTGGAAATAACTACAAAATATTTATCTATAAAATTATAATGTCAAAATGTAGTTCCTAACTTTACCTATATTTTATTTCACTAATTATGGTTGCATAATTATTTCGACGTTAAAATATGGTTGCAAAAAAAAAAAAAAATGCAATAGCTACTGAACCTAAAATTTAGTAAAAGATAAAGAAAATAAAATTATAATTTGTATTTAGAATATAATTACTAAATAAAAAATGATTTAATATACTTTTATAAAATTTGAATCTTTAATATTTTTTATTTTTAAATAGATTATGGGTTTCAGTTTAATTTACTTATGAAATATTTTTATAATGTTTACGTTAATTTCAAATAATTGGATTAAAAGTTTAGGTATTAATGCTCTGCTTAAAAATATATTCTTTTAGGTAAATGTCATGATCATTATTGATTTATTACATTAAAATATTTAAAATTTGATTTTAAAAAAATTAATGTAAAATTTATATTTCGAACTATTAAATTATTTCTTAATTATTGAAATAATCAATACATATTTCACATATGAAATATAATATATTTTAACTATTACACATGATTAGAAAAAATATATATATATGACTTATTATTAATATTAATGCTTTAGTTCAAATCACTAATGTCATTAAAATTTTCATTAGTTGGCTGATGTGGAAATTTTTAAATTTTGAAATTCAAAATTCTCTTTAATTATTAAAATATGTTTTCACTGTTTGTATTTTAAAAAGAAAAGAAAAGAAAATCTAGCTCAACCAAATTATTTGAATAATTAAAAAAGAAAAATTCTCATATCCAACTAACGGATTTTTTTATGGTATACTAATTTGGGCTAAGCTATAATATTAATTATAGCAAGATGTCAAATTAAAATATATAAACAAAATTCAAGGATAGTTTAGGGACTAAAACTATAATTTAACTACTTTATAAGTAAAATCTGGAACTTACTGCCGGAAAGTAAAATTAAACTTATTGCAATACAGGCCTCCATGGATTTATATAATTAAATATGTGTGTATATTGATATATCTCATATATATATATATATATATATATAATGAAAAAAAATTGGGACGACAGCTTCCTAGGTTGAAGACGCTTGAAACTAAATACTGTATCCAACATGTTGAGCACAATTCATGGGTAATTATGGGGGAAGACAATATGGGGTGGAAAATGTTTTGCTTTGCAATTTGGGCTCTAAATGAAGTAAGTCATAATAACATAACATGATAAGAATTGGTACGCAAAATACAATCTCTTAGATATTGGAAAATTTCATTAACATCATATTTGTCTGAACCTTTCTCTTATTAGAATGTTCTAATCCAATGTTTATCTTCATGACAACTGTGCACATTCTTTTCCCTCTACTGAAGTTTGAAGAGTCTAAGAAAAGTCCCTATCCAAGTCATTCCGTTTACTCCATCTTATATTCTGTATTCCTTCCCAGGCTACTTACTATCTGAAATGATCCGGATTCGCATGCTTTTCCCTCCTTATTGCAACTATCGGGATTTTGATAATCATTATCATTCGCTTATATTAAAAGTATTCTCCTTCTTCAGCATTGAGACAACTCCGGAAAATAACATCAACATATACAAATACTTTATTTACCATTTTACTTGAAATTGTAAATCTATTACCAAAAGGTTATAATAATAATAATAATAATAATAATAATAATAATAATAATAATAATAATAATAATGAGATTTTTACGAAAAAGCATTGGATGTAGGGTAAGGTACATTGCATTCCGAAAGAGAATAAATTTTAAACTTTACGGACAACATTGTTAGTAGAGTTAAATCAAAAAAAAAAAAAAAAAATAGGAGTCTAAAATTGAATTATAATTTTTAAGATGTCAAATATAATTTTATTATGTGCTAATTTATTATTTTATTATTTTGAAGGGTTAAATAAAATATTTTTCATTTTGGAGACAGATAAAATATAATTTTCCTTATATTAATTTATAAATTCATCGTTTATAGAGAAGCTAGATTTACAATTTTTCAATTTGGGAAAGGGACAGGACCCTAATTGATGATAGGAGCAACACAAACCTGAACATGTAAAAAAACAAACCACCTTTTTATTCGATGAGAGAGAGATTTTCATATTTCAGGAATGTAATTTTTTAAAAAAATTACTCTATGAGAATGTGATTTTGAATAAAGGTGGAAAAGTAATTTTATCGTATAGTTAAAAAGTTAAAGCATACGTGTGGAACAAAATTGTCCATCTTCTTTCTTATTTATTTCATTACTGTTATACAATATATTTATTTCTAGTTATAGAATCATAAAAGTTATTTAAGTTTAAATTTATTGTAAGTATTATTGAATTAAGTTTTTTATTTATACTCTAATTTAAATGCATTAAATTTTTAAATAAATACATTAAATGTGTAAAACTTATTTTATATTTAATCATATATTAATTTTAAAATAAATGTATTCATTTTATTTAAAATAAATTAATATTATTTAGAAAATTAAAGAGATTAAATTACGAATTGTTTAATAATAAACTAAAATTTTCATAATAAATATCATTAGGATATGTTAAGATTAATAAAATTATATTTTATTTGAGAAGGTTAATTTCAACAATTACCATCATTAATAAAATATTTAATAAACTAAAGATATCAAACTTTCGAAGATCATCTTAATACAATCTGTTCTTAGCTGGTGAAAAGGATTCCCGATTGGACAATTGATTTTTTGTTTAGTAGTAAGTATGATGATTATTACATTATTATAATTGATAAATATTGATATCGGTTTACTTGTGTATCGTTTGGATTTATCATTATTTTTTAAAATATTTGATATATGTATATAAAAATATTTTCAAATATCAAATAATGAGATTAAATAAATTTCAAATATAAAATACACATAAATTACATAAAATATTATTTAATAAGCTCCACAAATACAATCCATCATCAAACAATCTCAAAATAAACATGAAAAAATTATTCAATAAATTAAACAATAAGATCATCTCATACTATGTATACAACAATCCATAATTCAAAAATCTAAAATAAATAATAAAAATTTAAGATTTAAGATATATTTTAAAATTAATGTTTTGATACCAACCGATATGGGCAAAATCAACCAGTAAACATCGGTATAGACAGGAATTTACACTGGAACAAAACTTGAAGTTTATTTCAGTTTACTACCAAAACGAATTGTTCCCGACCGGTACAAACAGTACCGAAACAGAATTCAGTACCATGATAAAAACGGTTAGCATATGTAATCATTAAATGGGGAGCTATATTGCAATTTAACAACAAATTAATAAGAGTTGTAGAGATATATTCCGTAACTGATGGGTGCGGGAGTAAATGGGATAACTTCACCCATCGTGCCTTTACCCTTTTGCTGTTAGTAAGTGAAACTGAAGACAGATTTTAATTTTGTAGGACCAAAAGAATATCACTATCATCAATTGAGGCCCAATTGCATTCCCAGTAAACCCTCAATCCCATGTGTTCATCAAATTCCTTTCGTTTTACCTTACGGCTTCAACTTCAACTTGGTTATTATTATTCTCATCATTTTTATCCTATATTATATTCAGTTTATTTATTAAGAATTTAAAGTTATATATTTTTATCTTGAGATCAAGGTCAAAAGTTTAATTGATGTTAACTTAATTAGATTCTTAATTATTCTAATCAAGAGGCACATGAAGCCAAAGAACAAAAGGTAAATGACGTTTGGCCTTTAATTTTCATTGAATGCAAAATTTATAAGGTTAAAGAAGAATCGTATTTAATGTACACTCCTGGCTTCACCTAGTGACATGGATTTCAGTTTTTTTGTTTTCTTTTTTACTTTTGAATTCCATTTTCCACTAGCAATTAATTAAAAAAAGAAAACAGTCCACATGGGATAACACAGAGAATAGCAATTTCTTCCACCTTCCATCTTCCAATTCTTTTAAGAAGAAAATTCCGTTAAGAAGTTTTCAAATAAACAATCCTTTTAAGAGTAATTAATATTTTAAGATTAATTGTATTAAATATTTACAAATGGATATAAATTTAAAATAGCTCTCAAAATATTATTATCATATCAATAAGATTATTTTGTCAACTTACTTATGAGTTTGATTGTTACATATTATTTCAAATTGGAATATATTTAAAATACATGTATCAAAGTTTAAACATGTGAGTATACATTAAGTTATTCAAAATAAATTGTATGATTAAAATTTAAGAAAACTAAAATTTTAGTGCTATATATTTTATAACATTTTAAATCTAAATTGTCAATGCCATGTAACATATATTTCATGACAGATCTAAACTGTCAGTAAACACCCAAAGGCTCAAAGGTTTAATTAGAATAATTTTAAAGTCCCGTTTACTTGCTTTTATTGCAAAATGTTTCTTTTAAAAGCCATTGACAAGGAAGAGTAACTAAACAATGAGTCAATTTTCTTGTGGCTGAGGGAAGGAAGAGTTAAAAGGCGTCTTTCTTTAAGCCTCTGTCTCACCAGCAGTTATTCCAATAGGAGAGGGGGGGGGGGGAGTCCTAAAATTTCCAATTTCTTTCTGGGATTTTCTCTTACAATGAGGAGCATAGCATCTTGTTACAATGAACATGCTATCAAAGTGTCGGATTCTTATTGTTCAAGGCCATCAAATCAACCTTGTCTCACCCCCAACATTACCCCTTCAACTCCAAACACTGTAAAATGTATATACAAAGCTAAAATCTCCTCTCAAAGAAACTTCCTCATCGCCCTCACATGGTGCAACAATCTCCTAGGCCGAGGCCTAACGATCGCGGTTGGCGAAACCCCATCGAAATTCGATCCCAATTCCCACCATCTTTCAAAGAACAAAGGCAGCAAAACCTTCAAAGCTTGCAAGTCAGAGATTGAAGTCTTTTGGGATGTTTCCAATGCTCAGTATATGAATGGACCCGAACCAAGCACCAGGTTTTCACTTTTTGTTTTAGTTGACTCCCAACTTTGTTTATCTCTTGGGGATATAATTCATACCAACAATGAAGAAAAGGCAACATCCAATTTTTCATTGGTTTCAAGGACTGAAGTTTTCATAGGCACCACTAGTGTTTATTCAACCAAGGCTCAATTTTGTGAGGAAGGATTGGTTCATGAAATTTTAATCAAATGCAATGAAGAATATGAAGAAACACAAAAGGTTTGGAGAAACCCTGAATTGTGTGTCACCATTGATAAAAAGAAGGTGTTTCAAGTGAAGAGATTGAGGTGGAATTTCAGAGGGAATCAAGTGATCTTTTTGGATGGATTATTGATAGATATGATGTGGGATTTGCATGATTGGCTCTTTAACCGAACATCAAAGTGTGCTGTTTTCATGTTTAGGACAAGGAGTGGATTAGATAGCAGGCTTTGGTTAGAAGAAAAAAAGGCCAAATTCGGAGAACATCAAGAAAGAGGTGAATTCTCATTATTGATATGTGCTTGTAAGAATCTTGACTAAGTTATTAATTAGATTGGTTTTTTATTAATATATCTAAAGTACTTTTTTTTGGGGGGGGGGGGTGTTATTAGATTTTGAAATATCGAAGAAGATGTTAATCTTCTGTTTATAAGAAATTTATATGCTTAACCTGGACTGGAGGAAATGAATTTTTAGAGTTGTAGAGATTGAATTGTAAATGGAACTAGTTCAATGTCTCTCTCTTTCTTTTATAATTAAACTATGCTATTTGGAATTTAAGTGCTGCATATACTAGGAAAGTACTTATACTTAGGGATGGACATGGACATCATTTCAGCTACTCTATTAAAAAATAGGTAAATTAATCTTTATACATTTTAAAATGTGTAAATTAGTCTCTCTGTTAATTTTCTATTAAATTATGACATGAAAAATACTAAAAGTTATTTTTATGGGTAAATTATAAAACGATCACCCTACTATGCCTTCCATTCTATTTTGGTCACCCAACTATTAATTTTTTATTTAGTCACTAAACTTTTGAAATTAAATATTTTAGTCACAAAATTAAACTTTTTGATGTGGGATTTTTTTATTGGTCTAGTAACAAAATTAGCCTTCTAATGTTTACACATTCTATCAATTTGATTCTAAATATAAAAAATTTAGCAAATTTAGCCCTCAATATTTATAAAATTTGTCATTTTAGTTCTAATTAAATACCTCATGGTGGGCAAAAAATTTTACTTAGTAATGGGACATGGATGGGAAGTTCTTAACCCCTACAAAAAATTGAGACCATTTGTAAATTTTGAGGGTTAATTTTTTAAAATTATGACTTAATCGGTATAATATATAAAAGTTGAGGGCTAAATTTATTATTATACCAATTTTTTAACCGTCATGTCAACTTATCGTTTGTGATTTAAATAGGAGTAACCAAAATGACTGAACTATGTAACGTGGGTGTTTAAATTGCAACTTTTTTTTTTGAGTGCTTAAAATGAAAGTTTTTATAGTTTAGTGACCATCCGTGTAGTTTTCCCAACATAATAATTACTCAATAAAAAGTGAGTCCTACTCGAACTATGGCACCTTAAAGCCAACAACAAGTATTGGGGAATACTTGTACCACAACAATTAGTCCTCTTGTGGGCTAGCTGGGCAGTTTTGTATTGAGTCTAATTAATTTACTTTCTAATTTTGATACAAAAAAAAAAAAAAAAAAAAAAAACTCAAATAATTATCCAACCCTATACTTTATTTTTCTATCCATTAATAATTATTTTATTTATTTATTTATTTAATCAATTCAATTGAATGATTTACAAAAACCCAAATATAATTCTATTAAAATTATGATGACTTTATCGTAATAGAATTTACGCTTAAATTTAATTTAATTGCCTAATTATAAATATAATGACTAATTAATTTAATTATCACTTTGTCTCAATTATTTAATTTCATACAAATAAATAATAATTCAAAAAAATTAAATAAATTCTCAATCATCTCTTGTTATAACAGCCTGATTTTTGGCCAAATCAAAACAGTGGTTTTGGGGCCACAAATCTGACGAGGAAAATGTTATTTTTATTATATTTTTATGGTCTATGATTCCATGAAAAGATATCATGAGAATTTCATTCAAAAATTTCGACGTTTGAGCATTCAATTTAGTCAAAAGGACTAAATTGTAAATAGTGCAAAAGTTGAATTCCACATGTTAGAAGTGTCCAATTTCTATGAAATTTTAAATTGGAGGTCCTTAAATGGTAATTAGACCATTGGTTGAATTGTTGGACAAAAATGGACATGAGATAAGTGAAATATGATGTTTTTAAGTTAGTGGCATTTTGGTAATTTGGTAATTAAATGGACTAAAAGAAAAAATAAAAGCCAAAAATCCTTATCCATCTTCTTGCTTGGCTGAATTTAGCATGGGGGAAGCCATGGCTAGGATTTTCAAGCTTTCAAGCTCAATAGTAAGTGCATCCAAGTCCCGTTTTTAATGTTCTTTACATTTTTGAGATCTCGTAACTCGATTTAGCTATTTCTACCATTATTTTGAGCTAAGGTTTATGTTTAAAAATTTACCCATGGATGACATGCATTTTCTTTGATGTCTAATGGTAGAATATGAATGCTCGGTGTGTAGTAAATGACTTTTACTAAGTGGTTTTCGATGAAATCGCATAAAAAGACTAATTTGTAAAAGTTGAAAAATGATTGAAAATGTGTAAATGAATGCAAATTATGGACTGCTATAGTTATAAACGGCTAGGCCTAAAATACAAGGAAATTGAATAAAAATCATTTTACGAGCCTAGGGGCAAAAGTGTAAATATGACAAAGTTTAAAGGCAAAAATATAATTTTGTCATAATATGATTTTTGGACTGAATGGAATAATATAATAACTTAATAAGTCCATTGTGCTATTTTAGATAAATAAAACGTGTTTCGGACTTAGAACGGAGGAAAGACAAATATTGGATGACTCGGTCCCTTTCGCCATTTTAAGTCAAGGTAAGTTTGTGTGAAATTAAGCTACATAATGTTTTTATATTTTAATTGCTTGATATTATGAAAATCAACTAATGATGCCTCGATGAGAATATGATGAAAATGTGTTAAGTTGAAATCTTGGTTGAACATTCGAAATAGCAACAATACTAATGTCACAACATGAGATAAGGAATGTCCCATATTAGACTATGTCTGGGACATGACATCGGCACCGAATATAGGTCCCGTATAAGACAATGTCTTGGACATGGCATTGGCACCAAATAAAGGGGTCCTGTATAAAACCATATCTGAGACATGGCATCGACATCGATATACGATCTCGTATAAGACCATATTTGGGATATGGCATCGACATCGAGACAAGAGATCCCATGTAAGACCATATCTGGGATATGGCGTCGGCATCGAGATATGATCCTATGTAAGACCATATCTGGGATATGGCATTGACATCGTGTTACATGTATGATGAGATTGAGTATCATTCGACATTCTAAGTAGTTCAACAGGCAAAGAGCTGAATTTATGTTAAAGATGACAAAGAGCTAAGTCTATATTTAAGAGTATAAAAGTGCTAAAGTTATGTGATGAAGTGATACAGGTACCCATGAGTAACTTACAAGAAATGAATGGAAAATGTGATATGTGATTTGGTAAGAGTATGCATGAGCAAGTTACGTTGATGTGATTGATGATCATGTGTGAGGCTTTTAAGCCAAATTAAATTAAGAAATGAAATGTTCAAGTCTTTGTTATGGATGTATAGGTTAAATTGACCAATGAATGGCTTATAAATATTTGATGATGACTAGCTATTGGCATGGCTAACTATGGATATACTTTAGTGTTATATGTGTGTAAATGAGAATTAATATAAAGAAAACATGATACAGTAAAATTAGCAACAAAATAGTTTGGACAACAGTAGTTGTATCACTTTGAAAATTCACCAAAAATGGTGGAAATTGAATTAAAATTTGAATAAGATATGAAATTAAATAATATTGAGTCTATTTTTGAATAAAAGAAATGATGCAAGCAAAAGAATTTCATATTATGAGATATTTGAATTTTTATAAGACAAGATCAGAGTGATTTCGTAATGCCCTATTCTGACTTGGGAAATTCATTAAAAATTGTAAAACAATAATAAAGGGATAAAATTTATATTCTTGAATTTCTTAATGATTCTATTTTTAATAGAAATAAATAGGAACACTATTTGAGTTCTGTACCACAAGAAAATAAATTTTTAGTAAAGAGGGGTCAGAACTGTCGGATAGCAAAACAGGGGAGACTTTAAAGAATAAATTGTACTAATGGATGAACCAAAAATTCTGAAAATTTTATGGTAAGAATATACGTGAGTCTAGTTTCAAGAAAAATTAGCGGATCTTAATTTGGAGTTCCGTAGCTCTGGATAAAAATAATTTAGTGACTATAATGCAAGTAGATAGCTCAAGATGGACATAAATGAATTGTGAAATTTTATGCATTTATGAATGTATTACCTTGAGAACATATTGTGAGAATTAGTGAAAAACATGTTAATAAGGTTCTTATTATTTGCATACAAACTTAGTAAGCATTGTAGCTTACTCCCCTTCCTTTCTTATATCTTATAGGGTTTTATGCTAGCTCGAGTTGGAGATCGCTGGAGATGCTATCACACTATCAAGTTATCATCGTGGGGTAAAAGTGAATACAGACCTCTTAAGTTTATGGCATGTATAGGGACTTAGTCAATTTTGTATGTGTCATTTGATTTGGCCAAATGTGTTGGTTCATAATGATTATATGATTCAATTTGTATATGGCCATGAGGTGTGGCTCATATTGGTTAATAAGTTGTAATGCCTATTTATATGTGTGTGCTTATACTAAAGGTTTCATGTGATGTGGTTATGTGTGTTTGGTATGGATGGATTGAGGGTGTGTTGATGATAATCATGGTATGTAACAGCCCGATTTAGGGGCTAGCTGGAATAGTGATCTCGAGATCACTAATCCGAGATTAGAGAGATTTATTTTCATGTTATATTATTAGCTAGAACATGATAGCATATGTGCATGAAAATTTTGGTGCTTTAATTTTAGCAATTTCATGTTTAATCGCAAGAAATGACTAAATCGCATAAAGTGCAAAAGTTCCATTCTATAGGCTAAAAGCACCAAATAGCCATAGATTGTTAATTGTAGGTCTTTAAAAGGCAATTAGACCCCTAAAGTTAGCATGGCCGGCCATAGGAGACAAAGATGGACAATGTTGGTCAAAGTTGGTGATAGTTGGTGACTTATTTGACTTGTATTAATAAAATAAAGAGAGAAAAATATCAACTTTTCTCCTTTTCTCTTCCACCGAAAATTAGCAGCAAATAGGGGGTAGAAAGCTTCAAAATTTCAGCACACTCATCTCTTCACAAGTAAGTGTTCTAATGAACTTTTCTTGAAGATAATTGTACTTTTGAGACCCCTAAAGCTTAAGCTTTCATATGAGGGGACTAATGTGCAATATGGTGAAGAGTTTAGAGTTTTTCCATGAGAGCCTTCATTGTTATTTGCTGCATTTTTATGGAAAAAATTGAGTCTTAGTTAGTAGATGAACAACTTTTGTGAAAGGTGTTAGCATGAAAACACTAAATAAGACATTGATGAAAATGTTACAAAATTTGTAGTAAGTATGTGAAATGTTGAGTTCTGATGACAGTTATAAGAGTATTAAATGTTCACCTAGGCTTGTTAAAGGTAGAAATACAATTAGAATTTATTTCGAGCCTAAGGGTAAAATGGTCATTTTTCCAAACATTATTTTTGAAATGCTTTTATTAATACAATGATTAAAATGAGTTAAATTGCTATTATAGAGCAAGAAGAACTGAGGACCCACCTTGATCGGGGAAAGAACAAAGTCTCGGATTAGATTGACAAGCTAGCTCATTTTGAAATCGAGGTAAGTTTGTATGTGATTTAAGTAATATTTATATTAGCATGTTGAGGAATGTTTGGCATTATATTAATGCATGATGCACTACCAAATTGAGTAGTTAATGTGAATGAGATGTTGAAATCCTAATGGGCCATATTGAGTATAGAAATGCTATCATTGAGATATGAAATAGATAATGTCTCGTATAAGTCCATGTCCGGGACATGGCCTTGGCACTGAGTTGAGATCCCGTATAAGACCATATCTGGGATATGGTTTCGTAATGAATATGAAAATCGTATAAGCTATATTCGGGATATGGTATCGATACATGATAGGAAATTCCATATAAGACCATATCCAGGATATGACATTGGCACCTAGAAGTTATCCCATATAAGACCATATTCGAGATATGGCATTGGCATCTAAAGGTGACTCCATGTAAGACCACCTCGAGGATGTGGCATTGGCTTTATATTTACAGTAGTAACGATAAACACACGTATTTGACTATCCCTTGTGAATAGTGGGATAAATAGATGAATTTATAAGTAGAGATGTGAATGATATTTAAATCATGTGAATGAGTGAATACAGGTACTTGTGAATGAGTCACGAAGAATCGGTTTCGATATGTGGTACAGTATGTGCTAGATAAGGGCAATTGTAAGTAAGTATTGTCAAGAAGCCTTGACTCGAGTATGATTAGCTAATACCATGGATGGATTATTTTATGAGCTTATTATTGCTATTTATTTCCATGCAAACTTACTAAGCTTTATGCTTACCCTTTCTTCATTGCCCTTCTTTCTTATAGTATTGCCAAGGTAATTTGAGGATTGTGGACATAGGAGTTTGGAAATCACACTATCGATAGCACTCTAGTATAACAATTTTAGACTTATTTTGAGTATGGCATGTATAGGGCTTAAGTATTTTGTTAAGTTGTAATTGTTAGTCAAAGTGTTGACTATGTAAGTTAGTAAAAGTCATTTTGTAAATGGCCTAATGAGTTAGGCAAATACTTGACAAACTCTTTTGTTTAATAAAGATGGAATTCATGAAGCGTATGTCCCTTTAATTATCTTGTATGTTGAAATGAGTTCTTAGACTTGCTTATGGGATAGGAATAGTATTATTTTGAGTAGAAGTATGTATGTATTCATTCTAGGGTGGCAAGGGCTTGGTATATAGCCTACTAATTGCCTACTTAGGTAGACGCATGGGCGTGGGTCTAGACCGTGTGGGAGGCACGACTAGCACATGGGCGTACACCCAGGCCGTGTGAAGTCTGCACCTTGCACTTGGTATTTAAATCACCACACGGCTGGCGTACACGGGCGTGTGTATAGGCCGTGTGGATAAGTCAGAATACTAAGGTTTGGCACACGAGTTAGTGACACAGGCATGTTAAAGCCGTGTGAAATTAGTCAGTGTCGACCAGGGTGAAAGACACGGGCATGCCTTAGGGGCACAGGCGTGTCCCTAGGCCTATACGGGTGTGTGGCCTCTGTTTTGATTAAAAAGTTTCTCAAATTTGTGAAAGTTCTTGGAAAGATTTTGATACTTCTCGGAAGTATATTTAGGGCCTTCTAGGCGAATATGTTCGAGCGATAGGGTTTAACAAAATTTTATAACCCTATTCTAGATGTTTAAGAAATATTAGCTATGTAATGCCTCAAACATTGTTTCGCCTCGAACATGGGCAAGGGGTGTTACATTTATTGGTATCAGAGCTACGGTTTAGTCGATTCTAGGACTAACATAGCGTAAGTACGTGTTTAGCTATACATGCCATATGTAAGAGTGCCTGAGTAATGATGTGTGAAGGCTTCTGACGTATAAAATTGTGTTTTATGTAGTATATGGATTACGATCAGATGAAGCTGCGGTGATGATCTTTGTGAGTAATGTCTTGGCTCGCTCAAGGGTCGCGCGACTAATAGTAGACTCGAGACCTTGAGTCAGGGGGAAGAGGCTCGAGAAGCCTTTCTCCACATGATGAACAATTGGTATACTGAGTATATCCGAGTAAATCCTAATTCTCAACCTCCTCCACCCCTACCAATTCTTTAACCCGCTCGAGTAGCCCCTAAAGTGGTTGAGGTGGTGAGAAGAGAAATGCCTCCGGTGGATAAGATCCGAAAGAAAGGAGCCAAGGAATTTCGGGCGAATAAGGATGATGACCCGGAGAAAGCAGAATTTTGGCTCGAGAATACCATCTGGGTATTCGATGAGTTATCCTGCACGCTTGAGGAGTGCTTAAAGTGTGTGGTGTCTCTCTTCAGAGATTCAGCTTATCGATGGTGGAACACCCTGGTGTCGATGGTGCCAAGGGAGAGAGTTATTTGGGAATTCTTCCAAGAGGAATATCAGAAAAGTATATCAGCCAAAGGTTCATCGACCACAAGAGAAAGGAGTTCTTGGAACTGAAGCAAGGCCGTATGTTAGTAACCAACTACGAACGGGAGTTCGTAAGTCTTATCAAGTATGCACGAGAGTGGGTGTCTACCGAGGCCATCATGTGTAAGAGATTTGAGGATGGATTGAATGAAGATATTCGCTTATACGTGGAGGTGCTCGAATTAAAGGAATTTGTAGTGTTGGTGGATAGAGCCTGTAAAGTCGAGGAGTTGGCTAAAGAGAAGAGAAGAGCTGAGTATGAGTCTCGTGACTCGAGGAAGGGGCAATTGAATAAGTCTCACCAATATTCATCTAAGAAATCGAGGGATTTCACTACTTGATCAGTTACTTCAGTGGGGTTTTCAACCCAAAGTAAGGGCAAGCGATTCAAGGGATCGAAAGGGCAAACCACATCAGTTGCTAGTGTGGGCAACGTTCGACCGAGTAGACCGAAATGCCCTCAGTGTGGCAAGCGTCATTCTGGTGAGTGTCGAGCTAATGAGAAAGCCTGCTTCAGATGTGGATCCTCAAATCACTTTATTAGAGATTGTCCCAAGGTGGACGAGAAAGAAAAGCCTCAGAATGCAAAATCGGGAAGTTCCACTAGGGGAAGACTATTGAGAAACCCGGGGATTGAGATGGGAAGCAAGAATTCTTCTAAAGAGCAAGCTGCTAGAGTCGAGGGTAGAGCACCGGCGAGGACATATGCCATTTGTGCTAGTGAAGAGGCATCTTCCCTTAACGTGATCATTGGTATCTTTTCTCTCAATAGTACTCGTGTTATAGCTTTAATTGACCCTGGATCTACCTACTCATACATATGTATGAAATTAGTCTCTAGCATGATCATGCCTATAGAGTCTACTGAATTCATCATAAGAGTATCTAATCCCTAGGCAAGTGTGTGTTGGTTGATAGAGTTTGTAAAGGGTGCCCTTTGATGATTAAGGGTCATTGTTTTCCGGTCAATCTTATGTTATTACCATTTGACGAGTTTGATGTCATCCTCGGGATGAATTGGTTAGTTACCCATGGTGTAATTGTGAATTACGGGAAGAAGCATATCGAGTTGAGAGATGAAAATGGTAATTTTTTTCGTGTTGAATCAAATAAGCCGGATAGGTCACCAATAGTGATATCGACCATGCCACTCAGAGGTATCTAAGGAAGGGGTATGAGGCTTATCTTGCCTTTGTGTTGAACACTAAAGAGACTGAGTTGAAAATTGAGTCAGTACCCATAGTATGTGAGTACCTAGATGTTTTCTCGGAAGAGTTGCCAGGGCTACCTCCGGATAGAGAGATTGAATTTGGGATTGAATTAGTTCCGGGTACTGCCCCTATTTCTATTGCTCCATATAGAATGGCCCCAACTGAATTGAAGGAGTAGAAAGCACAGTTTCAAGAATTAACGGATGAGGGTTTCGCGAGGCTAAGTTTTTCTCCGTGGGGTGCTCCCGTTCTATTCGTGAAGAAGAAAGATGGTTCTATGAGACTATGTATAGACTATCGATAACTTAATAAAGTGACGGTGAAAAATAAGTACCCGTTACCGAGGATCGATGATCTATTTGACCAACTGAAGGGAGCTACAATATTTTCCAAGATAGATTTGAGGTCAGGTACTATCATTTGAGAGTCAAGGACTCGGATGTGCCGAAAATCGCATTTAGGACTAGGTACGACCACTATGAAATTTTGGTCATGTCTTTTGGTCTAACAAATGCCCCCGCGATCTTCATAGATTTGATGAATCACATTTTTCGATCGTACTTGGATAGATTTGTTGTGGTCTTCATCGATGACATACTGATCTATAGCGAGATGAGAAGGATCATGCCGAGCATTTGAGTATGGTTCTACAAGTTTTGGGAGAAAAACAATTGTATTCCAAATTTAGTAAGAGTGAATTTTGGCTTAAGGAAGTGAGATTTTTGTGACACATTGTCTCGGGAGATGGGATTAGAGTCGATCCGAGTAAGATTTCAGCAATTGTGGAATGGAAACCGCCGAGGAGGGTAACTGAAGTGAGGAGTTTTCTAAGCCTAGCCGGCTATTATAGGCGTTTTGTCAAGGGTTTTCCATGATAGCTACCCTGATGACAAGACTTTTGCAAAAAGATGTGCAATTCGTTTGGACAGAGAAGTGTCAACAGAGTTTTGAGAAACTAAAGACACTGTTGACTGAGGCTTCTGTTCTGGTGCAACCAGAGTCAAGAAGAGAATTTGTGGTTTACAGTGACGCGTCTTTGAACGGATTGGGTTGTGTACTTATGCAAGAGGGTAAAGTGATTGCATACGCCTTTAGGCAGTTAAAGCCGCACGACAAGAAATACCCCACTCATGATTTAGAGTTGGCCACAATCGCGTTCACACTGAAAACTTGAAGACATCATTTATATGGTAAAAGGTATCAGATTTTCACTGACCATAAAAGCCTAAAATATTTGATGACTCAAAAGGAATTAAATTTGAGGCAATGAAGATGGTTAGAGCTGATTAAAGATAATGAGTTGGTAATTGACTACTATCGGGGAAAGGCAAATGTAGTCACCGACGCTTTGAGCAGAAAATCATTATTTGCAGTAAAAGCCATGAGTACTCAGATGACCTTATTAGATGATGGTTCCGTTTTAGCCAAGTTGAGGGCTAACCCATTGTTTCTCCAAGAGATTTGTGAAGCTCAGAAGGATGATAACAGTTTGCAAGCCAAGAGAGTTTTATGTTAGTCGAGAGTTGAGACAGACTTTCGAGTAAATCTTGATGGCTGTCTAACATTTTGAGATCGAGTCTGTGTACCCAGGAATGATGAACTTATTCGCAAAATTTTGCATGAAGCACACAGCGGGTGTTTGAATGTACACCCAAGTACCAGAGATGTTCAATGATTTAAAGAGATGGTATTGGTGGTTGGGTATGAAGAAAGATTTTTCTGAATTTGTATCGAAATGCCTAATTTGTCAGCAAGTGAAGGCTGAACCTCAAGTACCTTCGGGTTTACTTTAGCCCCTTATGATTCCTGAGTGGAAGTGGGACCTTGTTACTATAGACTTCGTGACGGGCTTACCGTTGACTCCTAAGAGGAAAGATGTAGTATGGGTTATGGTTGATAGACTCACTAAGTCAGCCCACTTTATACCAGTGCGAATCGACTATTCACTCGATAAATTGGCAAACTTGTACATGTCTGAGATAGTAGGACTTCATGGTGACCATTGTCGATAATTTCAGATAGAGATCAGAGATTCACGTCACGATTTTGGAAAAAGCTGCAAGAAGCATTGGGCATGAAATTGAGTTTCAGTATAGCCTTCCATCCACAAACTGACAGGCAGTCAAAGAGGGTAATTCAGATACTAGAAGATATGCTTCGGTATTGTGTTCTGGAATTCTATGGTAATTGGGAAAAATACTTACCATTAGTAGAATTCGCCTACAACAACAGCTTTCAGTCAAGTTTGATGATGGCGCCTTATGAGTCATTGTATAGGCGTAAGTGTCAAATGCCCTTGTATTGGTCAGAACTAAGAGAGAAACAGATACACGGGGTTGACTTGGTTAAGGAAACTGAAGAGAAAGTAAAAGTGATACGTGACTACCTGAAAATTGCCTCTGATAGACAGAAGTCCTATTCAGATTTAAAAAGGAAAGAGAAAGAATTCAAATTCGGTGATAAAGTGTCTTTGAAAGTATTACATTAGAGGAAAGTCCTCAGATTTGGCCGGAAGGGCAAATTGAGTCTGCGCATTATCGGACCTTATGAAGTTACCAAAAGGATAGGACCGGTATCTTATTGGTTAGTCTTGCCACCTAAGCTAGAAAAGATTCATGACGTCTTTCATGTATCTATGTTGCGCCGATACCGTTCAGACCCTTCACATGTCTTAGTATCGACAGAGATAGAGATACAACCGGATTTGACTTATGGTGAAGAACCAGTTAGAATTTTGGCTCGTGAGGTCAAGAAGTTAGGAAACAAAACCATAGCCTTAGTGAAAGTCCTATGGAAAAGGCACGGAATAGAAGAGGCTACATGGGAAGCCGAGGAAATGATGAGAAACCAATATCCCAACCTTTTCACCGGTAAGATTTTTGAGGACGAAAATCCTTAAGGGGGAGAATTGTAACAGCTCAATTTAGGGGCTAGTCAGAATAGTGATCTTGGGATCACTAATCCGATATTAGAGAGATTTATTTTCATGTTATATTATGAGCTAGAACATGATATCATATGTGCATGAAAATTTTGGTGCTTTAATTTTAGCGATTTCATGTTTAATCGCAAGAAATGACTAAATCGCATACAACACAAAAGTTCCATTCTATAGGCTAAAAGTACCAACTAGCCATAGATTGTTAATTCTAGGTCTTTAAAAGGCAATCATACCCCTAAAGTTAGCATGGCCAGCCATAGGAGACAAATATGGACAATGTTGGTCAAAGTTGGTGATAGTTGGTGATAGTTGGTAACTTATTTAGCTTGTATTAGTAAAATAAGGAGAGAAAAAAATATCAAATTTTCTCCTTTTCTTTTCCACCGAAAATTAGGAGCAAATAGGGGGTAGAAAGCTTCAAAATTTTAGCACACTCATCTCTTCACAAGTAAGTGTTCTAGTGAACTTGAAGATAATTGTACTTTTAAGACCCTTAAAGCTTAAGCTTTCATATGGGGGACTAATGTGAAATATTGTGAAGAGTTTAGAGTTTTTCCATGAGAGCCATCATTGTTATTTGCTGAATTTTTATGGAAGAAATTGAGTCTTAGTTAGTAAATGAACAACTTTTGTGAAAGGTGTTAGCATGAAAACACTAAATAGGACCTTAATGAAAAGGTTACAAAATTTGTAGTAAGTATGTGAAATGTTGAGTTTTGATGATAGCTATAAGAGTGTTAAATGTTCACCTAGACTTGTTGAAGGTAAAAATATGATTACAATTTATTTCGAGCCTAGGGGCAAAATGGTCATTTTGCCAAAGTCTAGGGACAAAATAGTAATTTTGCCTAAACATGATTTTTGAAATGATTTTATTAACACAGTGATTAAAATGAGTTAAATTGCTATTATAGAGCATGAAGAATCGAGGACCTGCCTTGATTGGGGAAAGAACAAAGTCTCGGATTAGATTGACAAGCTAGCTCATTTTGAAATCAAGGCAAGTTTGTATGTGATTTAAGTAATATTTATATTAGCTTGTTGAGGAATGCTTGG
This sequence comes from Gossypium rotundifolium, assembly GCA_025506655.1. Taxonomy (NCBI): domain Eukaryota; kingdom Viridiplantae; phylum Streptophyta; class Magnoliopsida; order Malvales; family Malvaceae; genus Gossypium; species Gossypium rotundifolium. Next base: position 134,257,234 of record CP106722.1, read on the forward strand.
CATTATATTAATGCATGATGCACTACAAAATTGAGTAGTTAATGTGAATGAGGTGTTGAAATCCTAATGGGCCATATTGAGTATAGAAATGCTATTATTGAGATATGAAATAGATAAGGTCCCATATAAGACCATGTCCAGGATATGGCCTCGGCACCAAGTTGAGATCCTGTATAAGACCATATCCGAGATATGGCTTCAGAAATGAATATGAAAATCATGTAAGTCCATATTCGGGATATGACATCGATACATGATAAAAAATTCCATATAAGATCATATCCGGGATATGGCATTGGCGCCTAGAAGTTATCCCATATAAGACCATATCCAGGATATGGCATTGGCATCTAGAGGTGACTCCATGTAATACCACCTCGAGGATGTGGCATTGGCTTTATACTTACAGTAGTGACGATAAACACACATATTTGACTATCACTTGTGAATAGTGGGATAAGTAGATGAATTTATAAGTAGAGATGTGAATGACATTTAAGTCATGTGAATGAGTGAATATAGGTACTCGTGAATGAGTCACGAAGAATCGGTTTCGATATGTGGTATGGTATGTGCTAGATTAGGGCAATTGTAAGTAAGTATTGTCAAGAAGCCTTGACTCGAGTACGATTAGCTAATACCATGGATGGATTATTTTATGATTATATTATTGCTATTTATTTCCATGCAAACTTACTAAGCTTTATGCTTACCCCTTCTTCATTGCCCTTCTTCCTTATAGTATTGCTAAGGTAACTCGAGGATAGTGGACATAGGAGTTTGGAAATCACACTATCGATAACACTTTGGTATAACAATTTTAGACTTATTTTGAGTATGGCATGTATAGGGCTCAAGTATTTTGTTAAGTTGTAATTGTTAGTCAAAGTGTTGACTATTAAGTTAGTAAAAGTCATTTTGTAAATGGCCTTATGAGTTAGGCAAATACTTGACAATCTCTTTTGTTTAATGAAGATGAAATTCATGAAGTGTATGTCCCTTTAATTATCTTGTATGTTGAAATGAGTTCTTAGACTTGTTTATGGGATAGGATTAGTATTGTTTTGAGTAAAAGTATGTATGTGTGCATTCTAGGGTGGTAAGGGCTTGGTATATAGCCTGCTAATTGCCCACTTAGGTAGACACACGGGCATGGGTCTAAACCGTGTGGGAGGCACAGCTAGTACATGGGCGTGCACCCAGGCCGTGTGAAGTCTGCACCTTGCACTTGGGATTTAAATCACCACACGGCTGGGGTACACGGGTGAGTGTATAGGCCGTATGGATAAGTCAGAATGCCAAGGTTTGGCATATGGGTTAGTGACACGGACGTGTCAAGGCCTTTTGAAATTAGTCAGTGTCGACCATGGGTGGAAGACACGGGCATGCCTTAGGGGCACACGGGCATGTCCCTAGGCCTTCATGGGTGTGTGGCCTCTGTTATGATTAAAAAGTTTCTTGAACTCGTGAAAGTTCCCGAAAAGATTTTGATACTTTTCGAAAGTATATTGAGGGCCTCCTGGGCCGAATATGTGCGAGCGATAGGGTCCAATGAAATTTTTAACCCTATTCTAGATGTTTAAGCAAGATTAGCTGTGTAAGGCCTCAAACGTTGTTCGGCTCGAACACAAGGAAGGGGTGTTACATGGCATCAAAAGTTTAATAAGTTTAAGCTAGGCAAAGTATGGTGCCTTATGCATGAATAAGATTATATGAATTCGCTAGGATCATGACTTGTTTGATGATGTTTAAGTGCTCAATTATGCCATGAAAGATGCCATTGAAGTCATGTTTAAGTATGTGCAAATGAGGGTGCCACATGGTTTGGTAAATAGCCATTTTCTTGGCCACACAGGCAGAGACACGACCATGTGTCTCAGCCGTGTGGAGGGCACGGCCCTGGGACATGGGCGTGTGCCCAGGGCGTATGAAGTCTGCATTTAATTTTCGAAATTTAATTTGCCACACGACCTAAGCACACGAGCATGTGACTTGGCCTTGTGACTCTATTTTGTTGATGATGTCATAAATAGAGAGTTACACGGGCTGAGGACATGGGCGTGTGTGATCACACGACCTACCTACGGGCTTCGTCGGCCCGAACAGGTTCTTAAGTTGTCGGTTTAGTCCCGAACAATTCCCAATGATTTTTTTGGGCCTCGTGGGCCCATATAAGGGATGATTTACATGTGAACAAGTGATTTTAAATTGAATGAAATTTTATAGCCCGATTTTGTATAAATATTTATGTTTAAGTCCGTTAATGCCTCGTATCCTGTCCCGGAGTCGGACTCGGGTAAGGGGTGTTACACTTTTCCTCTTAAGAAATGCATTTATTACGAATAATAATTCATGCACTATTTCTTATTGTTCAATCGTTTACGATTCTAGACAAGTGTTCATGTTAAAACTAACATACCATCTTTTGGTCCACTATCATGGAAGCACAAGTTTTCAATATCTCAAAGCATATGAGTTACATGCACATGGTCATTCACTTACACAATATTTAGGTAAGTCACACCATGAACGTCACAAGTGAATTAATCTATAAACAGATCTACAATAAATTCAACTTGGGTCTTGTCTAATGTATTGTCAGCTCAAATAATTACATATATGTCTCTATTTCTGGGAGTTAATCCAGCTCTAATAGCCAAGACAAACTATCTCCCAAATTGGACTTGTAAACAACATAATAGTCCCCTATTGAGTCATTTGGTCAACCTAAATCTACGGACTATGGGCAATTTAGATTACTTACTAAAATGTAACTTAATATTAGTTAAATTTTAGGTAATTAAGAAGCCAATATTTTCTTTTACATTTTGCTTTACTTGCAAAAACCATTGAGGACTAAGATATGGCCATTAGACATGCCCTAAAGTAGGCCCACAACAAAGGAGTAAGGATTGTTATTATAGAGATAGATGCAATTGGAATAATTTCAAAGCTCCAATGGGATGAGCCTAATTTCTCTTACTTGGGTAGCACATTGGGTGATATAAAATCAATGATAGATAACTTTAATTATGTATGGATTTCTTGTTTGTCCATAGATCGACAAATATAGTAGCCCATATACTTGCAAGGTTTGGAAAAGATAGTTATAGTAAGGTTATTTTGATTTAGCTGATAGTTTGCATGGGCAAGTTATGTATGATGCTATTAATGTTAATTCATAAAAGTGATGATCTTTTACTTTAGAAAACCATTGAGAATGGTTTAGCATATAAATAATGTAATAGTCCGATTTTGGGTCGAGATAGAATAGTGGTTTTGGGATCATGAATCCTATGTAGAAAGATTTTTTCATTATATTTTTATGGTCTATAGTTTCATGAAATTATTTCGTGAAAATTTCATTCGAAAATTTTATCGACTGGGCACTCAATTTAGTTAAAAGGACTAAATTGCAATAGCTAGAAAATGTGTGTTCTAGAAGCTAGAGGTGTCTAATTGTTATGAAATTTTAAATTGGAGGTCCTTAGATGGTAATTAGATCATTATGCTTTGCATGGACAAAAAATGGGCATGGTTAGTGAAAAATTTTAAAGTTTAGGTGAAGGGTATTTTGGTAATCTAGTAAATAAAGCCAAAATAACTAAAAAAAGTCTTCATCTTCATCAATTTAGTCTCCCATGGCCGAATATTGCAAAAGTATAAATTGCTAGGGTTTTGGCCACTTTCAAGCTCGATTGTAAGTCTGTTCTAGCTGCGTTTTTAATGATTTTTATATTTTTTAAAATCCTTGTAACCTAATCTTGCTTTTCCAAGGACTATTTTGAAGTATTGTCAAGGTCTAAAATTTTACCCATGATAGATATTTGTGTATTTTGATGACTAATGGTAGGAAATGTATGTTTGGTATTAGATAAACAACATTTACTAGGTTATTTTTGATAAAAATGTCAAAAAGGACTTATTTGTAAAAGTTATAAAATGAGCAATAAAAGTGTGATTAAATGGAAAATGTGGGTTGGTGTGAGTATGGAAATGGTTCGAATATGATTGGGTTTTGAAGAAATGGAATACATTTCAATTTACGAGCCTAGGGACTAAATTGTAAAATGTAAAACATTAGAGGCAAAATTGTAATTTTTCCATTATATGATTTTTGGGATAAATTGAATAATATGAGTATTAAATGAGTTAAATTTTTTATTTTAGATCAAGAAAAACAAGGTTCGGACCTACATTTGGGGAAAAACAAAGTGTTTGACGATTAGGTCCAATTCAACTATTTTTGTACCGAGGTAAGTTCGTATGTAAATAATGCATTGTTATACTTATGTTTTAATGCTCTAATATTGTATGAATTATGATTGACTCTTTGGACGTATTTGACAATGTTTTGAAAAACAAGAAATCCCGATTGAACCTTAGAAATAGAATAGGATACGAGTGACATGTCACTAGGAACCCATGTGTATATGCGATTATGTGATCCGGGTGCTGGTCTTGTACGTCCTACCACTGGCTGGATAGTCTAGCATGTGTTGTAGATACCTAACAGCTTGTGTGAGCAGCACTGTGTAGCTACATCCTGACTGACAGCTTGTGTGAGCAGGCCCGTGAATAGCTTGAAAGTGAGCCTATATGTATTATGAGATATGAGGTAGCTTTAGCTACATATGTGGCACTTATGTGCAAGATTTCTGAGTATCCGTTAATATTCTGAGTGTTCAACGGGAATATCAAAGTTGTGAAAGGATATGGCTATGATGCGAGTTGGTAAAGGTATGTACGTAAAACTCATAAGTAATGAGCTCGATATGTGATGAACCCTTGGTAAGGTGGTGATTGAGTAAGTTATGATTATAAGATTTAAGCAACATTCATGATAATTTTTATCATGTTAATTTATGTTAAATGTGCGTGTAACACCCCTTACCCATATTCGACAACGGAACTGGGTACAAGGCATTAACGGACTTAACATACTTCATCATGTAATATTGGGCCATAAATTTTCATTCAGACTTAAAACCTTTCATTCATATTCACAACGTCCCTATTACGGGTCTACGAGACTCGAAAAATACATATAGGATGGTTCGGAAGAACACTTAGGAAAATTTTCTTTACTTCAGGCAGGACCATATGCCCGTGTGGATACGGACACGCCCGTGTGGGTAGGATGTATGGTCGCACATGCCCATGTCCCTAATCCGTGTGGATTTTATTTTTCATTTCGAACCTACAGGGGTTTTCACACGACTTGACACACGACTATGTCTATGGCCCGTGTCCATCACACGGCCATGACACACCGTGTCTTCACCCGTGTGTGAAAACCTTGACATTCTGTTTATGACATCAACAAACACTTAGAGGCACACGGCCTAGTCACTCGCCCGTCTGCTAGCCCATGTGACAAACTGAATTTTTCGCAAATTAGATGCAAGGGACTCATGGCCTATCAACACTCCCTCGGGGCTGACCGTGTGTCACACACAGGCTAGACATATGCTCTTATGTCTACCCGTGTGGACAATTATAAGGCTATTTACCAAGCCAATTACCACTCTGAAAAGCAAACACACTTATACCATTTCAATACAACATACATCATGACAGTAAGACATCTCAAATATCCAAAATTAAGACATCCACACCTTGAAACCACCCTACATTCTTCATGCAAATACTTTACACATTACTCATTCAATTGCAAGAGCTTGCACTTTATGAATTTCATCATCATTGAATAAGTATAACTTAACTGGTATTGGCCAATTCCAATGGCCATTTACAAAATGAATTGAATAACATTAATAGCCAACACCTTATCTAACCAATATGACATAAAACAAAATGACCAAATACCTATACATGCCATACCCAAAATAATCAAACTTTTCTATACCAAAAGAATAACTTGATAGTGTGAATCGAACTCTGACGTCCTTCGATCTCCGAGCTAGCATGGCGATACTACAAGGAAATGGAAAAGAGAGGGGTAAGTATAAAGCTTAGTAAGTTTGAATGAAATAAATAGCAACATAGAATCTTATGATACATTCATACTTTACTTTAAGTAAGAACACAAATTCTCAAGCGCATTAACATGGCTTACTCATGCTTACTCTTACCAATCACATATCACATATAGGACTTATTTCTTGTGAGTTTCTCATGTATACCTGTATCACTCATCACATAACTTTAGCACTTTTTCATATTTAACATTAACTTAGATCTTTACTATCTTTAATATAAAATTTAGCTCTTTACCCGTTGAACCACTTGGAATGTCGAAAGATACCCGAAATTCATCTTAAACGTAATAAGATGCCAATGCCATATCCCAGATATGGTCTTACATGGGATCACATGTCGATGTCGATTCCATATCCCAGATATGGTCTTATACCAGATCTCATATCGATTTCAATGCCATATTCTAGATATGGACTTATACAAGATCGTATATAGATGTTATTTCCCAAACATGGTCTTACACGAAAACTCTTATTTGATGCCGATGCCATATCCTAGATATGGTCTTATACGAGATCTCAATTCTACGTCGAGGCCATATCCCAGATATGGTCTTATACGGGACCTTATAAACCTCATGTCTTGACGATGGTATCCTTTCTATTCCTAAGGTTAACTGGGACTTTCACATCATAAATCTTCATCATATTGTCATCGAATATCATTGATCAATTTTCATAGAAATAATGTACATTTCATGTAATCTCAAGCATTTCAATACATAATGACATAAGGTTAATTTATTACACACAAACTTACCTCATTATCAAAATGTGTATAATTGTTCGATTTAGTCCATCACCTTGTTTTTTCCTTGGTTTCGGTCTAGACTTAATGTTTATTGATCTATAATGACAATTTCACTCTTTTAATGATCACATTGACTAAATCAACCCACCAATCATACTTTGGAAAAATTATAATTTTTCCCCTATACTTTTCCATATTTACAAAATGGTCCCTAGGCTCATATAATGAAATACACTTATTTTTCTTGGTTACCCAAGCCTAGCCGAACCTATCTTAAGCTTATAGTAGCTTATATTTTCCTTCAAAACTAATTTTTACTACACATTTTATCACTTTTATAATTAGGTCCTTTTTACGAGTTTTATATGAAAATCACTTAGAAAAAGATGTTTATCATACATCAAACTTTCGTATTCCTCCATTAAACATCAAAATACATGTATGTCATACATGGGTAATGTAACACCCCTTACCCGTATTCAATGCCGAATCGGGTACGAAGCGTTACTGGACTTAACTTGCTTGAACATACAACTTTGGGCTATAAAATTTTGTTCCCATTTAAAAACTTCCCATTCACATTCATAACATCCTTACTATGGGCCTACGAGATCTTAAACATACAAACGGAGGGCCTCAAAATTAAACTGGGAACTTTTGCATAGTTAGAAATTTTTTTGCTAAATAGGGTCACACGTCCATGTCCATAGCTCGTGTGGAATTTATTTTTCATTTTGAACTTGCAGGGGTTTTCACACGGCCGGACACACGCCCGTGTCCTTGGTTCGTGTCCTCCATATGGCCTAGACACGCCGTGTCCTCACCCGTGTGTGAAAACCTAAGTATTCTATTTATGACGTCAACAACCATATAAGGGGCACACGGCCTAGGCACACACCCGTGTGTCTAGTCCGTGGTCAACACTGACTTGTAAGACTAACATACAGGGGACACACGGCCAATCACACACCCATGGGACTAACCGTGTGTCACACACGGCCTAGACACACGCTCGTGTGTCTACCCTTGTGGTCCAATTTAAGGCTATTTTCCAAGCCATTTAGCCACCCTCACTTGCACACATTCACACAACATCACATATCCTTCTCAAATAATCAATTGTAATACTTAAATTTTCACATTAAAACCATGGGAACTAAACTTCCTTCCAATATACAAGAGAGTACTATCACTAGGACAATTACAATTGGTATAAGCTATCATCCATGGCTTGGCACCATTGAACCATTAACTATTTTAAGCCAACACATTTGGCTATAGTAACTATGACTTAAATTAAACATAATATAAGATCCCTATACATGCCATATCTCATGAAGACTTGAAAACTTATACCCAAGTGACTGCTCGATAGTGTGAAAGCATCTTCGGTGGACTCCAACCCGAGCTAGTTGAGTTAACCTATAAGAGGTAGGAAAGGAAGAGGAGTAAGCAATAAAGCTTAGTAAGTTCATATGCAAATAAAAATCAACTATTGACGTTCATTTATTTCACTCAACCACAAAGGTATTATAATGAGATTTATACTTAGGCTCATGGTTACTCATTCAATCATTCATAATGTTTGCTCATTCCAAATATTCACATACCACTAAACATTGTTCACCTTTACTTGCATCTATTCCTATAAAGCAACATGTAATTTCACTTAGTTAAATTACTCGATAACCGTAATAGTCCGTTTTAGATCCTAGTTGGAACAGTGGTTTTGGGACCACAAATTTGAGGTCAAAAAATATTTTAATATTAGTTTTGGTGTTTATAATATGTGATTGAGCATGTGTGAAAATTCTGTGTGAAAATTTTATCGATCATGTGTTTAAATTGCAAAAAAGACTTAATCGCATAAAATGTAAAAGCTGCGTGCTGATTGTTAAAGTGTCTATTTGACATGGCTTATTAAAATGTGAGTCCTTATGTTGTTATTATTCCATTAATAAATTGGATGAACAAAAATAGGCTTTAGTTGGTGGAAATTTAAATGAGATAATAAAAGGGCAATTAATGTATATTAAAATAAAACAAAAAGATGAAAACATGTTCATCTTTGTTTCTTTCAACTGAAAATAGGAAAATAGATAGGGCTTGGAAGTTTCTCATATTCGGCTACTACTTAGCTCAATCAAGGTATGTTTTGAGCTCGATTTTGATAATTTCTACGTTTTTGGATCGTTGCATAGTGTTCTAGCTAGCCCATTCTTTAATTTTAGAAATTGATGGTGATTTTGAGATATTCCATTGATGAATGTTTGAGCTTTGTGATAGTTGGTGATGAAATATGAAAGATATGTAAAAGATTAACATGTTTTATCTTTGAATTTTTGGTGAAATTGAGTAATTTGAACTAAATTGTGAAAATAATATTTTGAGGGACTAAAATGTCAAATAAATGAAATATATGGGCTTGTATGAGACTAAGGAAAATTTGGCCTAAGCATGGTGTAGTAAAATTTTGTGTATTTTGTGATTTTGTGAATTAGGGACTAACGTGTTGAAATGTAAAAATGTGAGGGCTATTTTTAAATGCCCTAAATATGTGTGTTTGGACTAAATTGAATGAATTTGTGATTAAATGAGCTAAATTTGTATAGACCAAGAAAGGAGAAATTTGGATTGAGATCAAGGCAAAGACAAAGTACTCGATTGATCAACCAGTTTCGATATTTCGATGTCCGAGTTAAGTTCAGATATAGTACAAGTTGTTAAATTTATTTCTATGTGATGTGAAATGAATAAATGTATAGTTATTGAATTAGAAATGTTATATATGAGATTGAAAAAATGTGGCACTAAGTGTGCGTAATTTAAATCGAGATAGATTTGAATAGCACTGTGTGTGGAAAGTAATGAAAGCTTGACTTTACTTATTGGCACTAAGTGTGCGATATTGAATTGAGTTAGGTTTTATATTGAGGCACTAAGTGTGCGATGAGAATTATGCTTCAGCTACGAAATTTGAACTAAGCTTGCGATTAAATCAAATGAATAGCAAAGGTTGGTTGAAATGTGATATCGAGCATTGAGTAGCATGGATGGTTAATAGCTATATGTTGGCTAAGGTATGTATTGAACCTTTGTGGTTGATGATATGGTGCATAGAATTATGAATGGTTGAGTTAGTATATTAGCTATAGATGAAATTGTGTGAATAATTGAAAGTTAATCTATTTGATGAATTAACTTTGTAAATTGTATTTGATTTATTAAGTTGAATGTATTCTATTACGAACTTACTAAGCTTTTAAACTTACTGTGGGAATTATTTCTCTATTTTACAGTGTCAGTAAAGCTAGCTTGGATCCGGGGATCATCAGCGACTCAATCACACTATCGGCTATCAATTTCAGTACTTTTGAAAGATGTACATATTTGGTATATGGCATGTATAGGCTAGAAAATATGGTGTATTTTGAGATGTTGGACCTTGCCATGTGACATGGCGTGGAAGTTAGATGATTTTGGTTATTATGTGTGAGCTATGTAAATGATGAATGTAGTATGAAATAATGAGGTTGGAAATGGTATAATTCATGCTTGAATTGGTTGATGAGGTTGGTATTTTAAATGTGAATTTGTGGTATGACTAGTTTATGTTTAGTTTATATAATTTGAGTTGTGAAAATAATGTTTTGGATGGATTTATTTGAGTAGGGATTGAGTATGAAACTATATGATGTAGTAGTTGATTAGTTGGTACTTGTATTGGTATGTTTTAATTGCATTTGAGGCATGAATTAGTATTGGTTTGATGCTTATAGGTGATTTCAAAGTGTGGATGGTAATTAGGACTTGAAAATGGCCTATAATTGCCTACACGGTTGAGCACACGGGCATGTGGCTTGACCATTTCCTTCGAGGTTGTGTTTTAAAATAAGTCAGGCTCGACCACGGGCTGGACACACGGGCATGTGACTGGCCGTGTGGTGTAAGTCAGTGTCGACCACGGGTGAGGCACAGGCGTGTCTCAAGCCGTGTGAACAAGTCAGTATGTATGCCCTATTTTGCCACGGCTTGGACGCATGGGCGTGTCCGTGGTTGTGTGAGGCATACGACCTACCCACATGAGCCTGTGTCCTCTGTAACTTAGAAAAATGTTAAAATTTTTAAAATTTTTGTATGAGTTCGATTTAGTCCCGACCCCTTCCTAACACGTGTTTAGGGTCTCGTAGACCTCATTAAAGGACTATATGATTGTGAATTATTTTATTTGATTGACTTTGTGTTGAAAATGATATGGAATGTTCGAAAATGATTAGTAATGCCTTTGGACCCTAGTCCGGCGATGGTTACGGATTAGGGGTGTTACATTTTATTAGTATCAGAGCCAGGTTTAGTTTATTCTAGGACTAACATTGCGTAAGTGAGTCTAGCTATGTATGCCACATATAGATAATTGCGATAGTGTGATGAATTTTGACAATTAAAAATGTGTTTTCGTATAGCAAATGGATCTTGATCAAGCTGTTACTGATGATGTTGAGAGCAATGCACTGCTCCCACTCAAGGGACAGCGCCGGCCACATCTAGGCTGAATGTCAACAGTCACAAGGGAGAGGCTGAGCAAGCCTTCTTTCAAATGATGAGTGAGCGATTTTTGGGTTTGTTCGAATGAATCTGACTGCTCCACAACCTCTACCCCCACAAGTACCTGTTGTGCCACAAGCTACAGATCCAATCCGATTGAATAAGCCCCTTGTTGATAAAATCTGAAAGTATGGGGCTGAAGAGTTTATGGCCACAGTTGATGATGATGCCGAGCAAGTTGAGTTTTGGCTCGAGAATACCATCCGAGTGTTTGATGAGATGTTGTTGACTCTTGATGAATGTGTTAAATGTGCTGTTTCCTTGTTGAGAGATACGATATATCACTGGTGGAAGACATTGATATCTGTGGTTCTGAGAGAGAGAATCTCTTGGGATTTCTTTCAAGCTGAATTCTGAAAGAAGTATATTAGTCAACGATTCATAGATTAGAAATGTAAAGAGTTTCTAGAGCTAAAGAAAGGCCGCATGTCCATTACTGAATACGAACGAGAGTTTGTGAGCAAAGACATTTAAGGACTAAAGCTACTATGTGTAAACGTTTCATTGAAGGGCTGAATGAAGACATTAAATTGGTGGTTGGAATACTTGATATAAATATTTGTTGTACTAGTTAAAAGAGCCTGCAAAGCCAATGAGTTGAGTAAAGAAAAGAAGAAAGCAAATTCTGAGGCTAGAGATGAAAGAAAAAGATCGATGAGTAAGTCTTTTCAACCTTCGATGAAGAGATTTAGAGATGCAAGCAATCATTCAAATGCTTTGTTTGGACATTCGGGTAGAGATCATGTGAGGCAAAGTGTTGGTCCAAGAAATCAAACTCCAATCGAATCAAGTGTTAGAAGTGTCAAAAGCGACAAGCCTGAGTGTAGACAATGTAGAAGATGACACGTCGGAGAATGCTAGGGCAAGTACAATAATAGAACTTGTTATAAGTCGAGATCACGAGACCATTTCATTTGAGATTGCCTAGAGTTAGCCGAGAAAGATAATGTTTAGAGTACAAGATCGAGTAATACGAAAGCTAGAGGTAGACCAACCAGAAACACCAAAAATATGAGTGGAAACCAGAGAGGGACTACCGATACAGCTGTGAGATCAGAGGCAAGAGCACTTGCCCGAGCTTATGCTATTCGCGCTTGTGAGGAAGCCTCATCTCTAGATGTCATTACTGGTACTTTTACTCTATTTGATACTGATGTGATTACATTGATAGATCCAGGTTCTACTTATTCCTATGTGTGTCCAAATTTAGTATCTAGTAAGACTTTACCTATTGAGTCTACTGAATTCCTGATTAGAGTATCAAACCCCTTAGGCAAGTGTATCTTGGTTGATAAAGTGAGCAAGAATTGTCAGTTGATGTTTCGGGATATTTGCTTTCTGGCTAATTTGATGTTTCTACCTTTTGATGAATTTGATATCATTCTGGGTATGGATTGGCTCACTTTGCATAATGCCATTGTGAATTGTAAACGGAAGAGTATTGATTTGAAGTTAGAATGGTGAGATAGTTCAGATAGAATCCAATGATTTGAATGGATTACCGGCTGTTATATCTTTGATGAAAGCTCTGAATTATATAAAAAAAGGTTTGTGAAGCTTATCTCGCATATGTGATAGATACAAAAGTGATAGAAAAGAAAGTTGAATCTGTGCCTGTGGTTTGTGAGTTCCCAGATGTGTTTCTTGAAGAACTACTGGGATTACCTCCGATACGAGAAGTTGATTTTGGTATTAAATTAGTGCCAGGGATGAATTCGATATCGATAGCTCCATATAGAATGGCACCGACTGAATTGAAAGAGTTGAAGTCTTAGTTGCAAGAGTTGACAGATAGAGGATTTGCACGATCGAGTTTCTCGCCCTGGGGTGCTCTTGTGTTGTTTGTGAAAAAGAAAGACGGCACTATAAGGATGTCTATTGATTATTAACAGTTGAACACAGTGACGATAAAGAAGAAATATCCATTACCACGAATCGATGATTTTTTGCTCAGCTGAAATGAACTATAGTATTTTCTAAGATAGATTTGAGATCAGGCTATTATCAGTTAAGAGTCAAAGAATCAGATGTGCCGAAAACTGCATTAAAAATAAGGTACGAACATTATGAATTCTTAGTTATGCCTTTTGGATTAACGAATGCTCCTGTAGTATTAATGGATTTGATGAAATGGATATTTAGATCATATTTGGATCATTTTGTTGTGGTGTTCATTGATGACATTCTGATTTACTCGTGTAATGAGACGCAACATACCGAGCATTTGAGAATTGTGTTACAGACTCTGCGTGAGAAGCAATTGTATGCAAAGTTCAGCAAATGTGAGTTTTAGCTTTGTGAGGTTGATTTTTGGGGCATACTGTATCAACTGCGAGAAACGAGTTGATCCAAGTAAGATATCAGCTATTTTAGAATGGAAACCACCGAGAAATGTGTCTGAAGTACGTAGTTTTCTAGGACTAGCGGGATATTATAGGCGGTTTGTGAAAGGATTCTCGATGATTACGATTTCGTTGACGAAGTTGCTACGGAAAGATGTTACATTTGAGTGGTTAGAAAAGTGCCAGCAGAGTTTTGAACAGTTGAAAGCATTGTTGATAGAGGCACTTGTGTTAGTTCAACCTGATTCTAGTAAAGGATTCATAGTTTATAGTGATGCGTCGTTGAATGGTTTGGGCTGTGTGTTGGTGCAAGAAGGCAAAGTCATTACTTATGCTTCGAGACAGTTAAAGCCGCATGAAAATAATTACCCGACACATGATCTTGAATTAGCTACAATTGTATTTGTATTGAAGATTTGGCGCCACTACCTATTTGGTGAGAAATGTCATATTTATACAGATCATAAGAGTTTGAAGTACTTGATGACTCAGAAAGAATTGAATTTGAGATAGAGAAGATGATTAGAGCTTTTGAAAGACTATGACCTCGTGATAGATTATCATCCGGGTAAAGCTAATGTTGTTGCTGATGCTTTGAGCTAAAAGTCTATATGTGCTTTGCGAGCAATGAGTACTCAGATAAATCTATGTAATGATGGTTAGGTTTTGGTTGAATTGAAAGTTAGACCGATGTTTATATGCTAGATTTGTGATGCCCAGAAAGGTGATGATGAAATAATGGCAAAATGAACTCAATGTGGTTTGAGTTCTGATTTAGAATTTAAAGTTAATAATGATGATTGTTTGAGATTCAAAGATCGAATTTGTGTTCCAAGGAATTCAGAGTTAATTCAGTTGATTTTGAACGAAGCTCATAGTAGTTGTTTGGCTGTTCACCTAGGGAGTACAAAAATGTCTAATGTTCTAAAACAGTTTTATTGGTGGCATAGTATGAAACGGGACATTTTAGAGTTTGTTTCAAGATGCTTGGTTTGTCAGCAAGCTAAAGCTGAACATCAAGTTCCGTCCAGTTTGTTACAACCGATTATGATTCCTGAGTGGAAATGGGAGAGAATTACGATGGACTTTGTGTCGGGATTGCCTTTATCTCCGGGCAAGAAAGATGCAATCTGGGTGATAGTTGATAGATTGACGAAATCAACTCATTTTGCTCCGATGAGAACAAATTATTTACTTGATAAGTTAGCTGAATTGTATATCTATGAGATTGTGAGATTACACAGGGTACCACTATCTATTGTGTCTGAAAGGGATCCGAGATTTACCTCGTGGTTTTGGAAGAAATTACAAGAGGCTTTAGGAGCAAAGTTACATTTCAGTATTGCATTTCATTCGCAAATGGATGGACAATCCGAACGAATCATTCAGATTCTTGAGGATGTGTTGAGATGTTACATTCTTGAGTTTGAAAGTACGTGGGAAAAGCATTTACCATTGATTGAATTTGCATACAATAACAGCTTTCAATCTAGTATCAAAATGGCACCTTATGAGGCTCTTTATGGTCGAAAATGTCGAACTCTATTGTATTGGACTGAGCTGAGTGAGAATAAGATTCACGGGGTTGATTTGATAAAAGAGACTGAGTAGAAAGTGAAAGTGATTCGTGATAGATTGAAAGTAGCATCAGATCGTCAGAAGTCCTATGCAGACTTAAAACGAAAAGATATTGAATTTGAGATCTGTGACAAAGTGTTCTTGAAAGTGTCTCCGTGGAAGAAAATACTTCGATTTGACCGAAAAGGCAAGCTGAGTCCGAGATTGATCGGCCCGTATGAGATTATTTAATGAATTGGACCAGTTGCTTATAGATTGTTGTTGCCACCTGAATTCAAAAAGATTCATAATGTATTTCACGTATCGATGCTTCGACGATACATATCTGATCCATCGCATGTAATTGTTCCAATTGAGGTTGAGATACAGTCAGATTTATAATATAGTGAAGAACCGATCCGAATCTTTGCACGAGAGATTAAAGAATTGAGAAACAAGAAAATTTCTTTAGTGAAAGTGTTGTGGCATAAACACAGAGTTGAAGAGGCTACGTGGGAGCCTGAAGATGTTATGAGAGAGCAATATCTGAACCTATTCACTGGTAAGATTTTAGGGGATGAAAATCCCTAAAGGGGGAGAGTTGTAACAGTCCGTTTAGACCCTAGTCGAAATAGTGGTTTCGGGACCACAAATCTGAGGTTAGAAAAATATCTTAATATTATTTTTGGTGTTTATAATATGTGATTGAGCATGTGTAAAAATTCTGTGTGAAAATTTTATTAATTGTGTGTTTAAATTACGAAAAGGACTTAATCGCATAAAATGTAAAAGCTACGTGCTGATTGTTAAAGTATTTATTTGACATGGCTTATTAAAATGTGAGTCCTTATGTTTTTATTATTCCATTGATAAATTGGATGGACAAAAATGGGCTTTAGTTGGTAGAAATTTAAATGAAATAATAAAGGGTAAAATGGTAAAAAGCCAATTAATGTGTATTAAAATAAAACAAAAAGATGAAAACATGTTCATCTTTGTTCCTTTCAACCGAAAATAGGAAAATAGATAGGGCTTGAAAGCTTTCTCATATTCGGCTACTACTTAGCTCAATCAATGTATGTTTTGAGGTCGATTTTTGATAATTTCTACGTTTTTGTGATCATTGCTTAGTGTTCTAGCTAGCTCATGCTTTAATTTTAGAAATTGATGGTGATTTTGAGATATGCCATTGATGAATGTTTGAGCTTTGTGATAGTTGGTGATGATATATGAAAGATATGTCAAAGATTAACATGTTTTGTCTTTGAATTTTTGGTGAAATTGAGTAATTTGAACTAAATTGTCAAAATAATATTTTGAGGGACTAAAATGTAAAATAAATGAAATATATGGGCTTGTATGAGACAAAGGAAAATTTGGCCTAAGCATGGTGTAGTAAAATTTTGTGTATTTTGTGATTTTGTGAATTAAGGACTAAAGTGTTAGCATGTGAAAATGTGAGGACTATTTTGTAAAATACCCTAAATATGTGTGTTTGGACTAAATTGAATGAATGGTGATTAAATGACCTAAATTTGAATATGTATAGACCAAGAAAGGAAAAATTTGGATCAAGATCGAGGCAAAGACAAAGTACTCGATTAATCGACCAGTTAGAGTATTTCGATGTCCGAGGTAAGTTCGGATATAGTACAAGTTGTTAAATTTATATGTATGTGATGTGAAATGAATAAATGTATATTGAATTAGAAATGTTATATCTAAGATTGAGAAATGTGGCACTAAGTGTGCATAATTGAAATCGAGACAGAGTTGAATAGCACTGTGTGTGTGAAGTAATGAAAGCTTCGGCTTTACTTATTGGCACTATGCGTGCGATACCAAATCGAGTTCGGTTTTATATTGAGGCACTAAGTGTGCGATGAAAATTATGCTTCACTACGAAATTGGCACTAAGTGTGCGATTAAATCAAATGAATAACAAAGGTTGATTGAAATGTGGTATTGAGCATTGAGTATCATGGATGGTGAATAACTATGTGTTGGCTAAGGTATGTATTGAACCTTTGTGGTTGATGATATGGTGCATTGAATTATGAATGGTTGAGTGATTATATTAGCTATGGATGAAATTGTGTGAATAATTGAATGTTGATCTATGTGATGAATTAACTTTGTATATTGTATTTGATTTATTAAGTTGAATGTATTATATTACGAACTTACTAAGCTCTTAAGCTTACTGTGTGAATTGTTTCTTTGTTTTACAGTGTCAGTAAAGCTAGCTCGGATTTGGGGATCGTCAGTGACTCAATCACACTATCGGTTATCAATTTTGGTACTTTTGAAAGATGTACATATTTGGTATATGGCATGTATAGGCTAGAAAATATGGTGTATTTTGAGATGTTAGACCTTGCCACGTGACATGGCTTGGAAGTTAGATGATTTTGGTTATTATATGTGAGCTACTTGGAAGTTAGATGATTTTGGTTATTATATGTGAGCTATGTAAATGATGAATGTAGGATGAAATAGTGAGGTTGGAAATGGTATAATTCATGCTTGAATTGGTTGATGAGGTTGGTATGTTAAATGTGAATTTGTGGTATGACTAGATGATTTTTAGTTTACATAATTTGAATTGTGAAAATGATGTTTTGGATGGATTTATTTGAGTAGGGATTGAGTATGAAACTAAATGATGTAGTAGTTGATTAGTTGGTACTTGTATTGGTATGTTTCAATTGCATTTGAGGCATGAATTGGTATTGGTTTGATGCTTATAGGTGATTTCAAAGTGTGGATGGTAATTTAACCTTAAAAATTGCCTATAATTGCCCACACGGTTGAGCACACAGGCGTGTGGCTTGACCGTGTCCTTCGAGGTTGTGTTTTAAAACAAGTCAGGCTCGACCGTGGGCTGGACACACAGGCGTGTGACTGGCCGTGTGGTGTTAGTCAGTATCGACCATGGGTGAGGCACATGGGCGTGTCTCAGGCCGTGTGAACAAGTCAGTATGTATGCCCTGTTTTGCCACGGCTTAGACGCACGAGCGTGTCCAAGGCCGTGTAGGCATGTGACCTCTGTAACTTAGAAAAATGTTAAAATTTTTAGAAATTTTCATATGAGTTCGGTTTAGTCCCGACCCTTTTCTAACATTTGTTTAAGGTCTCGTAGACCTCATTAAGGGACTATATGATTGTGAATTATTTTATTTGATTGACTTTGTGTTGAAAATGATATGGAATGTTTGAAAATGATTAGTAATGCCTCTTAACCCTAGTCTGGCGACGGTTACGGGTTAAGGGTATTACAATAACACCTCAGAATAATAATAATTACTCGGTAGTTTCGCGCATATCCCGCTATTTAATAATTAATAAGGTGGTATCGCACACAGCCCACCATTAATACTAAACATAATAGTATCGGACACAGCCTATCGGTAACAAATAATAAGGTGGTATCTCACACAACCCACCAATGATAGTAATTACGATGGTAACGCACACAACCCATCGTAAACAAATATTAAGGTGGTATCGCACACAGCCCACCATTTATTACACATTCACGAATATTTATCCACATTCTTTTTCCTATTTTGAATGTTGATTCGGGAATTTCATCATACTCTATCATTTTTACATAGATTTTTACAATAATCATTTGTATTCATGCAATGCATTAATAAATATAACATATGCAATTAGGATGCATCGTTTACACATAATCTCACCATGGGTTCTTCATATACCGAATTCACCTCAAATGAGTTCTGGGAACATACCTGTACCTCTCATGGCATAACCACATATTTTCTTATTTTCAACATACCTGTTGAATCACTCAAATACTAAAGGATACTCTTGAGTCTCATACATATAGTATCATATCAACATCATATCCCCGATAGGGCCTTACATGAAATATCATATCGATGCCATGTCTCTGACATGGTCTTATACAAAATCTCTCACCGAGGCCATATTCCAAATATGGTCTTACACTGGACCTTAATTATCTTAGTATCATGATATTTGCATTCCATCCATTCTTAAGTTCAATTGAAGATTTTCATTTCTTGACATCTCGTTAAAAACGTATTTAATATATTCGTAGAGACAATATACAATTCATACAACATTGAAATATTAAATACTTCACTTAAAGTTGCATTATTAGCACACGAACTTACCTCGATACCAAAAGGGTAAAAAGGGACATAATTGTCCATATTTCTCTTTTCTCCCGTTCTAGGTCCGAATCCCGTTTTCTTTGATCTATAACAATAAAATTTACTCATTTAATCTCCACACAAATAATACATTTCAAAATTTCTACTTTGGCAAAATTACCATTTTGCCCTTAAACTTTGGTAAAATTATGAGTTTGCCCCTAGGCTCGTATATCGATTTTCATCCAATTTATTTGTTAATCAAGCCTAGCCAATTCATATTTCCTCCTATAGCAACTCAAGATTTCACATTTACCACTTATTTCACAACTTTTACAAAAAGGTCCTTTTAGGTGTTTTCATGGTAACACCTTTCACAAAAGTTGTTCATCTAACAACTAAGACTCATTTTCTTCCATAAAAATGTAGAAACAACATGAAATATCTCATGGAAAGTCCCTAAAATTTCAACCATTTAGCAAATAGTCCCCTCATTGGCTAGCTCAAGCTTTGGAGGTTCTAAAAGTACAAAAATCATCAAAAATAATCATCAAGATGACTTACTTGTAGAGGTGAGGAGTTTCTGAAAATTTTCAAGCTTACATGGCTATTTTTCTTGAGAAATTTCGGTGGAGAGAAGGGAAAGAAAAGATGATATCCTTTCTTCTCTTTATTTTATTTTATTCTAGACAATTTCCACCAAAACCTCACCTAATTCATTTAAAATTTATTTCTTTGTCCCGTATGATTAGCTATTAACCTTAGAAAGGTCTAATTGCACATTAGGGACCTCCAATTAATATTCCTTAGCTATTACACACCTCTAGCAAATAAAATAGAACTTTTTCACTTTATGCGATTTAGTTCTTTTTCGCGATTAAGCATGAAATCGCTAAAAATTAAAGCACCAAAATTTTCATGCACCCTTATAATCATGATATAACTCATAAAATAACATTAAAATAATTTCTTCCAACCTCAGATTAGTGGTCCCAGGACCACTGTTCCGACTAGCCCTTGAATTAGGCAGTTACAGGTAAATTTTTGAACATGAACCCTAGCTCAAAATATAGCTAGAAATACCTAAATCGAGCTACGAGGATCTCACAAATACGAAGAATATTAAAAACGAGGCTAGGAGGTACTTACAATCAAGCTTGAAAGTTGAAAAAACCCTAGCTATGGTGTCCTTGAGAATTTCAGCCAAGCATGGAGAAGATGGACACCATTTTTGACTTCTTTTCCCCTTTTTATTAGTTTATTAACCAAATGACTAAAATGCCCTTAACGCCCCTTTCTTGAGATTTTTCCTTCCCATGTCCATTTTTGTCCATCTTGACATATAATGGTCTAATTGCTAAATAATGAACTCTAATAATTTTTCTAATGCTATTTCATACTTGAATCTTCTAGAATCTCATATTTTTCAATCTTTGCAGTTTAGTCCTAATGAATAAACTGATCACTAATTTATAAAATTTCTTCATGAAATTTTCACATAATCATGCAAGCATGCCATAGACCTTATAAAAGCCATAAAACACATGTTTCTACTTCGTCCCTAAATCAGGCTGTAATAGTTCTCCCCTTAGGGATTTTTGTCCCCGAAAATCTTACCAGTAAAAAGGTTGGGATATTGGTTTCTCATAGCCTCATCGGGCTCCCATGTAGTCTCTTCTACCCCATGTCTTTGCCACAATACTTTCACAAGAGCAATACTTTTATTTCTTAACTGTTTAACTTATCGTGCCAAAATCTTACCGACTCATCGCCATAAGTCATGTTCGGTTGAATTTCAACCTTGTCGGTACAATCACATGTAAAGGGTCTGATCGGTAGCGACGTAACATAGCCACGTGGAATACATCATGAATCTTCTCCAACTCAGATGGTAGTGCCAAACGATAAGCTAACTGCCCTATCCGCTCGATATTCACATACGGTTTGATAAAGTGAGGACTCAATTTGCCTCTCCAGCTAGATCTGAGAATTTTCTTCCATGGTGACACTTTTAAAAATACCTTATCACCAACTTGAAACTCAATCTCTTTCTGTTTCAAATCCATGTAGGACTTTTGTCTATCAAAACGAGCTTTTAAACAATCACGTATTACTTTTACTCTCTTTGGTTTCTCTGACCAGATCGACCCCGTGAATCTGATTTTCTCTAAGTTTAGTCCAATACAGGGGCGTTCGACACTTTCACCCATATAATGCCTCATAAGGTGCCATTTTCAAACTCGACTGGAAACTAATATTGTAGGCAAATTCTACTAATGGGAAGTACTTTTCCCAATTACCATAAAATTCTAAAACACAACACTAGAGCATGTCTTCAAGTATCTGTATTATCCTCTCTGACTGTCCGTCGGTTTGCGGATGGAAATATGTACTAAAACTCAATTTTGTGCCCAAGGCTTCTTGCAACTTTTCCAAAATCGTGATGTAAATCTTAGATCTCTATCTGATATAATCGACAACAGTACCCCGTGAAGTCACACAATTTCTAAAACATACAATTCTGCCAGTTTGTCAAGCGAATAGTCAATGCGTACCGGTATAAAATGGACCGATTTTGTGAGTCTATCAACCACAACCCATATGACATCATTATTTTTCGATGTCAAAGGTAAACTCGTCACAAAGTCTATAGTAATACAGTCCCATTTCCACTCAGGAGCCATAATAGGCTGAAGTAAACCCGAAGGTACTTGGTGTTCAGCTTTAACTTGCTGACAAATCAAGCATTTCGATACAAACTCGGAAATATCTTTCTTCATACTCGGCCACTAATACCATTTCTTCAAGTCACTATACATTTTTATGCTGCCTGGGTGTATAGATAAACATCCACTGTGTGCTTTATGTAAAATTTTTTGAATAAGTTCATCACCTCTGGGTACACAGACCCTATTTCGGAACATCAAACATCCATCAAAACTAATCCGAAAGTCTGACTCAATGTCTGACTCACATTGAACTCTTTTAGCTTGCAAATCAGTGTCGCCTTTCTGAGCTTCACATATCTCTTGGAGAAACATCGGTCTAGATCTTAACTCAGCTAGAATAGAACCATCATCTGACAAAGCCATTTGTGTATTCATGGCTCTCAAAGCAAACACATATTTCCTACTCAAGGCATTGGCGACCACGTTCGCCTTTCCCGGCTGGTAGTCAACCACTAGCTCATAATCCTTTATCTACTCTAACCATCTTCTTTACCTTAGATTCAATTCCTTTTGAGTCATCAAGTACTTTAGGCTCTTATGATCAGTGAATATCCGACATTTTTTGCCATACAAATGGTATCTCCATATCTTCAATGCAAACACAATAGCGGCTAACTCCAAATCGTGGGTTGGGTAATTCTTCTCGTGCCGATTTAACTGTCTAGAGGCATATGCTATCACCTTGCCTTCTTGCATGAGTACACAACCCAATCTATTCAGGGATGCATCAATGTAGACCACAAATTCATTTTAGGTTCACATTGTACAAAAACTGGAGCTTAAATCAACAATGCCTTCAATTTCTCAAAACTCTCTTGGCACTTTTCTGTCCACTCAAACTTCACATCTTTTTGCAATAGCCTCGTCATCGGAGTAGCTATCATGGAAAATCCCTTGACAAACTGTTTGTAATAACCAGCTAGGCCCAGAAAACTTCTAACCTCGGATACGTTCCTTGGTGAATTCCAACCCAGAATTGTTGAAATCTTACTCGGGTCAACTCTAATTCCATCTCCGAGACAATGTGCCCCAAAAACCTGACTTCTCTAAGCCAAAATTCACTTTTACTAAATGGCATATAACTGATTATCTCGTAAAATTTGTAAAACTATCCTCAAATGCTTAGCATGCTCGTTCTCATCATGAGAGTAAATCAATATATCATTAATGAAGACTACAACAAATTTATCCAAATATGGCTGAGAGATGCGATTCCTTAAATCCATAAACACAGCAGGGGCATTTGTTAAACCAAAAGGCATGACTAAAAATTCATAGTAGCCATACCTTGTCCGAAATGTGATTATCGGCACATCTGAGTTTTTGATTCTCAACTGATAATATCCAGACTTCAAGTCTATATTGAAAAATACAGTGGCTCCCTTCAATTGGTCAAACAAATCATCGATCCTTGGCAACGGGTACTTATTATTTATGGTTACCTTATTAAGCTACCGATAATCTATACATAACCTCATGGAACCATCTTTCTTTTTCACAAATAATACGGGAGCACCCCACGGAGAATAACTTGGTCTTGTGAAACCTTTATCCTGTAACACCCTAACCCGTAACCATCGCCTGCCTAAGGTTAAGAGGCATTACCGGACAAATCGAAACTATTAACAACCTTTTCACAACACAAAGTACATCATCGTCAAAACATAACAAAGTGTAATCATATAGTCCCTTAATGAGGTCTACGAGACCTTAAACTTGCATTAGAAAGAGGTCAGGACTAAACCGAACACATACAAAATTTTTCCAAAACCTAACATTTTTCAAAGTTATAGAGGTCACACACCCGTGTGGGCAGGCTGTGTGCCACACCCGTGTGTCCAAGCTATGGTCAAAACTAACTTACATTACACGCCCGTGTGTCTGGCCTGTGGTCGAAACTGACTTGCATCACACGTCCAGTCACACGCCCGTGTGTCCAACCCGTGTGCAAGCTTGACTTGAATCAAATTACAAATTTCAGGAAAACGGTTGAGCCACATGCCCGTGTGCTCAATCGTGTGGGACAAATAGGCCATTTTCAAGGCCAATTTCCACCCACACTTTGGGTCACACCTACAAGCATAAACCAATTCAATTTCATACCCCAAATGACCTTCAAACATACCAAAACATACTCAATTTTATATCTTAACATCATCATTTATTTTCCTATTCAAATCCATCTTAACATACCAACACAAAGTATCAATTACACAATCAAAATCATGTAAATCATGTATCATTTAATCCATACCACAAAGCACACATTTAAATCACCATTCTCATCAACCAATTTAAGCATGAAACATACTATTACCATTTTCACTAATTCATACTATATTCATCATTCACATATCTCACATATATATAAGTATATATACACCAAATTCATTTAACTTTCAAGCCATATCACATGGCAAGACCTAACAACTCAAAATATACCATAATCACTAGCTTATACATGCCATATACCAAATATATACAATCTTCCAAAAGTACCAAATTAGTTAGCTGATAGTGTGATTGAGTCGCTGACGATCCCTGGATCCGAGCTAGCTTTAATTACATTGTAAAATAGAGAAAACTTCACACAGTAAGCTTTAAAGCTTAGTAAGTTCGTAATATAATACATTTAACTCAATAATTCAAATTCAATATATAAAATAAACCATCACATAGATTAATTTACAATAATACACAATTCCATCCATAGCCAATACTCACATAACCATCCATTTATCCATTTACAAAATAATCAACCACATAGATTCTGTACATACGTGTACCATCACATATTTAACTATCATAATTACTATTCAATGCTCTAAACATTTTCTCGTTTGCTCCTCTTTGAACATTTGATGAATTCGCACACTAAGTGCTATATGATTTGCCAAAATTACAATATTATTGCACACTTAGTGCCACATAAATAGCCGAAGCCACAATTACCGCACACTTAGTGCACCACATTGAACCAAAGATGTATCAAATTCGCACATACAGTGCCGAATAGCATAGCCGATGCATTTTTCTGTTTCGCACACTTAGTTCTTTTCGTCACTTTTACGATTTTATTTACATACACATAATACCACATCTCTTCATGTTCATAAATCACGTCTCTCACTCAATTAACACATTCCATTCATTATATAACGTATGAACATAATCAAAACAGTTCGTATTATACACGAAATTACATCGGGCGTCGATATTACGAAACCAGTTGATCAATCGAGCACTTTGTTTTTGCCTCGATCTAAGTCCGAGTTCCCTTTTTCTTGATCTATACATATTCAAATTTAGCTCATTTATTCACCAAATCATTCAATTCAATCCAAACACACATATTTAGGGTCTTTTACAAAATAACCCTCACATTTTCACATTTTGACATTTTAGTCCCTATTTCAGAAAATCACAAAATACATACAATTTCACTTCACACATGCCTAGCCGAATTTCCATTATGTTCATACAAGCCCACATATTTCATTTACTTCACATTTTAGTCCTCTAATTTCTCATTTTCTCAATTTAGTCCAAATTACTCAATTTCACCAAAAATTCAAAGACAAAATATGTTAATCTATTACATATCTTTCAAATTTAATCATCCACTATCACAAATCTCAAACATTCATCAATGGCACATCTCAAAATCTTCATCAAATTCTAAAATTAAAGTATGGGCTTGATAATACACTAAGCAAGATCAAAAACGTAGAAATCATCAAAAACCGATGCAAAAACATACCTTAATTAACCAAAATGTGTGCCGAACCCTAACTTGCTTATTTTCTTTCTTTTTCTTTTAGACTTCGGCAAAGATGATGATAATAGCTTCATTTTTATTATTTGTTTTATTAATATTAACTTAATAATTTAATTACCATTTAAACCTTATTATAAACATTATATATTCATCCATTTAATGACCTTTTATGTCCATCACCACTATCAAAGGTCTAATTACAACATAAGGACCCCTCATTTAAAAGTCATGCCAAATAAGCACTTTAACAATCAGTACACAACTTTTACATTTTATGTAATTAAGTCCTTTTTGCAAATTAAGCACATAAATGACAAAATTCTCACGTAGAATTTTCACACATGCTTAATCACACACCATAAACAGGAAAAATAATATTAAAATATTTTTCCAACCTCAGATTTGTGGTCCCAAAACCACTATTCTGACTAGGGTCTAAATCGTGCTGTTATATATCCGTCAACTCTTATAACCGTGCCGCCAATTTTTTAAACTCGGTTGGAGCCATCTTGTACGGAGAAATTGAAATGGGGGCAGTTCCAGGGGCTAACTTAATTCCAAATTCAGTCTCTCTAACCAGAGGTAACCCGGGAAATTCTTCCGAAAATACATTTGGATACTCATATACTATCGGCACTGACTCAATTCTTAACTCGGTCTCTTTGGCATTCATTACAAAGGAAAGATAACCTTCATATCCCTTTCTTACATATTTTTGGGCAAACATATGAGAAATCACTATAGGCAATCTGTCCTGTTCATCTGATTCAACACGAAGAATATCTCCATTTTTACATTTTAACTCAATAAATTTCATTCTACAATTTACTATCACATCATGAGTAGTTAACCAATCCATATGAAGAATTACATCAAATTCATCAAATGAAAATAGCATGAGATTTGCCAAAAAATAATGACCTTTAATTATCAAAGGGCAATATTTGCATACTTTATCAACTAACACACATTTGCCTAGGGGATTTGACACCTTTATCACAAATTCTGTAGACTCTACAGGCATTTTCATACTAGATACTAATTTCATACAAATATACGAGTGGGTAGATCCGGATCAATTAAAGCAACAACATGAGTATCATAGAGAGAAAATGTACCCGTGATCACATCGGGGATGACGCCTCTTCACGAGCGTGAATAACATAAGTCCTCGCAAGCGCTCTACCCTCAGATCCTGAAATTTGCTTTTTAGGTGTATTCTTACTACTCATTCTGTTTCATGGATTTCTCTGTGACCTTCCTCTAGTAGTACTTCCCGATCTTGCACTCTGAGATTTTCTTTCTCACCCATCTCGAGATAATCTCTAATAAAATGATCTAGGGATCCACAGTTGAAACAAGCTCTCTCATTTGCTCGACACTCACCAGGATGACGTCTGCCACATTGTGGACACTCTGGCCTACTTGGTCAAGCGTTACCAATACTAGTAATTGAAGTGGTCTAAGCTTTAGACCCTGAGTACTATTTACCCTTACTTCTGTTTGAAAACTCAGCTGAATTGGCTGATCGAGTAGTAAATTATCTTGATCTCTTGGATAAGGATTGAAATGACTTGCTCAAATTGTAACACCCCTTACCCGAATCCGATCGCTGGAAACGGATACGAGGCATTACCATGCATAAACTTGTCTAACTGTATAGTTACGAGAAAAAACTTTTGTTTCAACTTAAAACCTTTCTTTACTTATCTTGGCATTCATATAATGGGTCCCGAGGCCTTATACATACACCCGAAAGTCTTCAAGACTCAACCATGAAGTTTCACTTCCATTGAAAATTTTTATCCTAAACAGGGGCCACACGCTCGTGGGGGTCTAGAGAAACACCCGTGTGTCCTTAAGACATGCCCGTGTTTGACACCTGTGGCCTACACTGGCTAGATCACACGACCTAGACACGCTCATGTTCCTGGCCTGTAACACCCCAAACCCGACCTAAAAGTTAGGCCCAAATCTGACGTGTCACATTGAAGGAAGTTGAAAAGCTAAGTAATTGTTTAGAAAAGTTTTATCGGATTTTTGAACTCCGAGTTCATTGTTGCTTAAAAAAAATGCAATTTGCTAAATGACCATTTAAAAGTTGTTATTATTTTGAAAAACTATTTTGTTATGAAAGTTGAACTTGCATCGTTGCGTAAACATGATATTTTAGAAAACGATTGCTAATGTTTTAAGAAAACCCCGTATTTATAACTTTAACAGTTATAAATGAAAACTTAGAAAAAATAAACCAATGGCCTTATTACAAAATATTAACCCAAAATAGATAATCTTAAAGAAAAGGCAAAAATCAAAATTACTAAGTTCACGAGTAGTATCTCCGATGTATAGCCACCCCGAGTCCTCCACGGCTCCCAATCCTCAATCGCTGGAAATTACTGAAACATTTAATAAAAAGAGGGGGTGAGTTTACGAAAACTCAGTATGCACAACCCTCATTGGTAAGAACATGCATCACAACAATCCGGGCCAAAGCCCATTACAATAACGGTGGCAATTGGGCCTTAGCCCAAAATAGCCTCAGTTAGGCCTTAACCCATAAATGTCACAAATCACATTTATCTGGGCCTGAGCCCATCTTAAATAACACCACATATGCAATGCATTAATGCCCATACCAACCCTACACTCCGTCTCCTGTCCAACCTTGCACTCTAGTGGGGATTTAATCGACCCACGCATCCCTACACTCCTTATGTAGCACCAGTTGCGGCACTAACTTATCGGTGCAGCATAGCTGCTCGGTGGCTAAAAGCCTTCGGTGGATCCACAATCGTCAAGCGACCATGCGATCCTATCTGCACTTCCTCTTTTGAATAATCCCATCCCCATGCAACATAATAACACATGAATGCAACATACAATAATAATCATACGATAACAATCTTGAATCACATACAAGAATAATCATATAACATGTAGGGGCGTTTTCATCATTTTACCCTCTAGAGGCATATCGGTCATTTTACCCATCGAGGGTATTTCCATAATTTACCTACCAAGGGTATTTTCATAATTTTCCTACCAAGGGTATTTTTGTAATTTACCCACCAAGGGTATTTTCGTAATTTACCCACCAAGGGTATTTTCGTAATTTACCCACTAAGGGTATTTTAGTAATTTTACACATGCAATGGCCTTTTTGAAGGCCCAAAGTTGCCCTGAGTGACTCGGCTACCATTTTCGGTATTTACCAGACTATTGGGCTTAAACTCGATTTCACCCATTCAGGCCCACGCGCTTGCGTAGCCCACCTAGCACAAATCTAGCAACGTATATAAAATTCACCTAGTCTAGTTCACTATATACTACACCATCATACATTTTATTCAATTGGGCCCATGGGCCCATTGGGTCGATCGTGGCCCAACAGCCTCAACCCATAAGAACACTACTGATGGCCTCAACTATCGCGTCGAAGCCCCCATACGTGCGCTCGCACGCCCTTATGGCTACTATTGCCGTGACCGGCACTTTGGCATTTGCCACTCTACAACTAGAGTAGAGAGAGTTGCACACCTGATAAGAATTCTGAAGCTGCTAAACTGTGCTCCCAAAGCTCCTATGCCCAACATCCACCAATGTATCTTTTCTCTCCTCCTAGAATGCTCCTTATATTGCTAGCTTCTCACCTTCCTTCTTCGTATCTTTTCGATGTGGGATCATTGTGCTAGCAAAGTTTAAATCCAACTCAAACTCTTGCCGCCCCATCTTAGCAAAATAAATACTCCCTTGCTTCTCATGAGATTCGAACCCAGGCTCCCCTATAGCATAATCCACGCCGCTAGCCACTTTACCAACTAGCTCATTGTTTTTAAAATCATGCGTAACTAAATATAACACTATGGCAAAATTTTAGAGTCCATTTAAAAAGAAATCCAAAATGCAAGAGCCAAGACTTGAACCTTGGACCTCCTTCCTTCCTTGTGGTGTCACCCCCTTGTCCCTTATGTGGCGTCACTTTGCCACTACACCACACACTCTACTTGTCATTTTTCCCCACATTTTATTTTTAAAGCCTACATACCAACTCCCAGGGTTTTTTTCACCTAAAACCAAAATTTTCCTAAAGCCAAAGTTTGAACCCGGGACTTCATAGAAGCCCCCTAACCTTCCAAAATCACTCACCTAATAGATCCAACTTGCACTAATGCCGTTCTCTTATTCCCAAAAATTTTAAACGCTCCTACGCCTAAGGCCCAATGGGCCCAATCCTACTAGGCCCACCTTTGTGATGTTACATGGCCATTGTGCCAAACCTTAATATTCTGACTTATCCACAAGACTTGGGCACACGCCCATGTGCTAGCCGTGTCATCCACACGGTCTAGACATACGCCCATGTGGCCAATTAGCAAGCTATCTACTAAGCCTTTTACTACCCTACATAACATACATGCAAGCTTATACTGATCAAGCAACTCTTAACATAACAACTGTTCTGTAACTTCTATATCATCATTCGTTTCATTCACATTTCTACTCAATATCATGCACGTATTCATTTCCTTAAACAAATCAACTTTTCACATGAATGTGTTAACATTAGCCAATTCATCATGGCCCATTTACAAAATGAGTGTGAAATATTTATAGCCAACTCTTTGGCCTTTCAGCAAGATATGCCACAAAATGAACAACTTCCTATACATGCCATACTCATAGTGAAACTTGTATTTACTATACAAAAAGTAGTTGATAGTGTAATTTCAAACTCCGACGTCCAATGATCCTCGAGCCAACTTGATGGAGCTACAAGGAAAAGGGAAAAGAGTGGGGTAAACATATAGCTTAGTAAGTTTGCATGAAACTCAAGTATAACATATCTAGTCAAACTATATTCATTCATGTCATGAAGCAATGGCAACATAGTCTCGCTAAATAAAAGTACTTACTCGTACTTGTTCACACTTATTCTTACCCATCTCATGTCAACATAATCTAGTAACTTTTACTTACTCGATTTTCCTGTATCACTGTGTCACGTGATTTAACACATATGCCAGCATAACAATATATCCATATCATTAACATTACTCATGGCCATACTTAAATAGGTTTGGATGAAGTCTAACTCACATACTTACATCTTTCATTTATGAATAAATTTGATCATTTTAAGTTATTCAAACATAACATACATAAAATTGATCATTTTAAGTTATTCATACATACTTTTGCCCCTAGGCTCGTAACATGATTTTCATTCAACTTTCTTGCATTTCAAGCCTAGCCGGATCATTTTCTCAACTATAGCAACATTAAATTCCCACTATTTCACTCATGTATGACCATTTCTATAACTTTACAAATTGGTCCTTTTCATGCATCTTTCATGAAAATCACTTAGAAAAAGATGTCTATCATACATCAAACTTTCATATTCTTCCATAAAACATCAAAATACATGTATGTCATACATGGGTAAATTTTTGAACATAAACCCTATCTCAACATATGGCTAGAAATAGCTAAACCAAGCTACGAGGGTTTCAAAAATACGAAGAACATTAAAAACGGGGCTAGGGTGCACTTACTTTGAGCTTGAAAATGATCAAAACCCTAGCTATGGCTTCTCCCCAAATTTTTGGCACAAAGGTTGAAGATGGACATGATTTTTGTGTTCTTTTTCCCTTTTTATTCTTTTATTTACCAAAGGACAAAAATGCCCTTAATGACTATTTCTTAAGATTTTGTCTTCCCATGTCCATTTTTGTTCATCATCAAATATAATGGTCTAATTTCTAAATAAGGACCTCTAATAATTATTGTAATTCTATTTCGTACTAGAATATTCTAGAATCTTACATTTCTATTCTTTGCAATTTAGTCCTAATGGACAATTTAATCTCTAATCAGTAAATTTCTTTATGAAATTTTCACATAATCCTATAATCACTTCATAAGTCTTATAAAAATCATAAAACTCATATTTTATTTTAGATTTGTGGTCTCGCACCACTATTCTGACTAGGCCCTAAGTCCATCTATTACAATTCTCCCCCCTTAGGGATTTTCATCCCCGAAAATCTTATCAGTGAATAGGTTTGGGTACTGATTCCTTATAGCCTCCTCGAGCTCCCATGTAGCTTCTTCTACCCCATGTCTTTGCCACAACACTTTTACAAGAGCTATACTTTTATTGCTCAACTGTTTGACTTCTCGAGCTAGAATTTCAACTGGTTCTTCACCATAGGTCATATTAGGTTGTATCTCGACCTCCATCGGTGTAATCACATGCGATGGGTCCGATCGATAGCGTCACAACATAGACACATGAAATACATCGTGAATCTTCTCTAACTTGGGTGGTATGGCCAATCAATAGGATACAGGCCCAATCCTCTCGGTGATCTTATATGGTCCAATAAAACACGGACTCAACTTGCCTTTCTGGCCAAATCTAAGAATGGTGACACTTTCAAGAATACTTTATCACCGACTTGATATTCAATCTCTTTCCTTTTTAAGTCCGAGTAAGATTTTTGTCTGTTAGAAGCAGCCTTTAAACAGTCTCGAATCACCTTTACCTTTTCTTCAGTTTCCCTGACTAAATCAACCCCGTGAATCTAGTTTTCCTTAAGTTCAGTCCAGTATAAGGGTGTTTGACACTTACGCCCATATAAAGCTACATAAGGCGCCATCTTTAAGCTTGAATGGAAACTATTATTGTAGGCGAACTCCACCAATGATAGGTATTTTTCCCAACTGCCTTGGAACTCAAGAACATAACACCTAAGCATATCTTCAAGTACTTGTATCAACCTCTCCGACTGGCCGTCGGTTTGGGGGTGGAAAGCCATACTAAAATTCAAAATTGTGCCTAGAGCTTCTTGCAATTTTTTCCAAAATCTAGAAGTGAATCTTGGATCTCTATCCAATATAATCAATAAGGGCACTCCATGTAGTCTCACAATCTCAGAGATATACAAGTTTACCAACTTGTCAAACGAGTAATCAACTCGAACAGGTATAAAATGGGCTGACTTTGTGAGTCTATCACTACAACCCACACAACATCTTTCTTACGCGGTGTCAATGGTAGACCCGTTACAAAATCCATGGTAACTTGGTCCCATTTCCATTCGGGTACCATTATAAGTTGAAGCAAACCTGAAGGTACTTGATGTTAGGCTTTCACTTGTTGACAAATTAAGCATATTGAGACAAACTCAGAAATATCTCCCTTCATACTCGACCACCAATACCGTTGCCTCAGGTCATTATGCATCTTGGTGCTACCCAGATGCACAGATAAGCATCCATTATGCGCTTCATGCAAAACTTTATGAATGAGTTTATCATTTTCAGTACACATACTCAGTCTCTGAACATCAAACATCCTTCTGGATTGATCCGAAAATAGACTCGACACTTGACTCGCGTTGAGTCCTTCTGGTCTGTAAGTCGCTATCATCCTTTTGAGCCTTATAGATCTCTTGTAGGAACATCGGTCTAGCCCTCAGCTCAGCTAGAATGGAACCATCCACTAATACAGTCATTTGGGTATTCATAGCCCTCAAGGCAAAGAAACATTTTCTATTTAAGGCATTGACGATTACATTTGCCTTTCCTAGATGGTAATCAATGACTAACTCATAGTCTTTTATCAACTCCAACCACCTTCGTTGCCTTAAGTTCAATTTTTTCTGAGTCATCAAATACTTTAAACTCTTGTGATTT
Organism: Gossypium rotundifolium; assembly: GCA_025506655.1. Lineage (NCBI taxonomy): Eukaryota > Viridiplantae > Streptophyta > Magnoliopsida > Malvales > Malvaceae > Gossypium > Gossypium rotundifolium. Next base: position 134,290,844 of record CP106722.1, read on the forward strand.
GTAAATATCTGACATCTTTCACCATACAAATGGTGCCTCCAAATCTTCAATACGAAAACAATGGCAGCCAACTCTAAATCATGCGTCGGATAATTCTTCTCGTGTGGCTTGAGCTGTCAAGAAGCATATGCTATCACATTGTCTTCTTGCATTAGTACACAGCCCAATCCGTTTAAAGATGCATCACTGTAAATTATGAATTCTTTTCCTGATTTAGGTTGTGCTAGAATTAGAGCCTTTGTCAACATGGCTTTTAATCTCTCGAAACTCTGTTGGCACTTATCTGTCCACTCAAACTTTACTCTTTTCTGTAATAATCTCGTCATCGATTTAACTATCATGGAAAATCCTTTAACGAACCACCGATAATAGCTAGCTAGGCCTAGAAAACTTCTAACCTTCGACACATTTTTCGGCGGTCTCCAGTCAACAATAGCTGAGATTTTACCTGGGAAAACTCGAACCCCATCTCTCAAGATAATGTGTCCCAAGAATCCAACTTCCTTTAGCCAAAACTCATTTTTACTAAACTTGGCATACAACTGATTATCTCATAAAATCTGCAAAACTATCCTTAAGTGTTCGGCATGCTTATGTTCATCCCGGGAGTATATCAGTATATCATCAATAAATACTACAACAAACTTGTCTAGCAATGGTCCAAAAATGCTGTTCATTAGATCCATGAACATTGCAGGGGCATTTGTCAAACCGAATGGCATGACTAGAAATTCATAATGCCCATACCTCATTCGAAAAGCAGTCTTAGACACATCTGAGTCCTTCACTCTCAACTGGTAATATCCTGATCTAAAGTCTATCTTGGAAAACATGGCGGCTCCCTTCAATTGATCGAACAAATCATTGATCCTTGGCAATGGGTACTTGTTCTTCACTATTACTTTATTAAGCTGACGATAATCTATGCATAACCTCATAGAACCATCTTTCTTTTTCATAAATAATACTAGAGCCATCCATGGAGAACTACTCGGCCTCGCAAAACCTTTATCCTTCAACTCTTACAACTGTGCCTTCAATTCTTTTAACTTAGTTAGAGCCATTCTGTAAGGTGCAATTGATATGGGTGCAGTGCCTGGAGCTAATTCGGTACCAAATTCAACCTCTCTAACCGGAGGTAACCCTAGAAACTCTTCTAGAAATACATATGGGTACTCACATACTACCGAAACTGATTCAATATTTAATTCCATTTCTTCAGCATTCATCACAAAAGCTAGATAAGCCTCATACCCTTTCCTTACATACCTCTCGGCTGACATGTGAGATATCACTACCGGCAACCTGTCTTGATCATCTAATTCAACACTAAGAGTGTCCCCACTTTCACATCTCAATTCAATATATTTCTTTCCACAATTACTGTCATATCATGATTGGTTAACCAGTCCATACCAAGAATGATATCAAATTCATCAAATGGCAATATCATTAGATTTGCCTTAAAATAATGACCTCATATCATTAATGGGCAATCTTTGCATACTTTATCAACTAACACACTTTTACTTAAAGGATTAGACACCTTTATCACAAATTCTGTAGACTCTATGGGCATACTCATTGTAGATACTAATTTCATGCATATATATGAATGTGTAGATTCCAGATCTATTAAAGTAATAACTTTAGTATCATAGAGAGAAAAGGTACCCGTAATCACATCAGAAGACGATGCTTCTTCGTGAGTGCGAATGGCGTAAGTTCTCGCAGGTGCTCAGCCTTTAGGTCTCGCAACCTACTCCTCGTGATTAGTCTTACTACTTGCCCCGATTCTTGGGTTTCTCTGTGATCTCCCACTAGAAGTGCCTCCCGGTCTTGCCTCCTGAGGCTTCTTTTTCTCATCCACTTCTAGACAGTCTCTAATAAAATGGTCTAAAGACCTACACCTGAAACAAGCTTTTTATTTTCTCGACATTCACCGGAGTGACATTTGCCATATTGTGGGCACTCAGGTCTATTGGGTCAGGGGTTGCCAACACTAGCAACTGATGTAGTCTGGGCTTTAGATCCTGAGTACTGTTTACTCTTGCTCTTATTTGAAAACCCGACTGAAGTAGCTGATCGGGTTAAGAAGTCTCTTGACTTCTTAGATGATGATTGAAATGTTTTACTCATTTGTCTCTTTCTCGAGTCACGAGACTCTATCTCAGCCTTTCTTTTCTCCTTAACTAAGTCTTTAGCCTTACAGGCTCTGTCTACTAACACAACAAATTCTTTCAATTCAAGGACATCAATGAACAACTTTATATCTTTATTTAACCCGTCCTCAAACCTCTTACACATAATGGCTTTTAAGGACACACACTCTCGAGCGTACTTACAAAGTCTCACAAATTCACGCTCGTATTCAGATAGTGTCATCTTTTCTTGCTTCAGTTCTACGAATTTCTTTCTTTTTTGGTCAAAAATCTTTGACTTATATATTTCTTTCGAAACTCTTTTTGAAAAAACTCCCATGTGATCCTTTCCCTTGGTACTACTGACACAAGGGTATTCCACCACTGGTAAGCGGAATCTCTTAAAAGGGAAACTACACAATTCATTCACTCTTCAGGTGTGCACGATAGCTAATCAAACACCGAATGGTATTTTCGAGCCAAAATTTGACTCTTTCCAGATTATCATCTTTACTAGCCCAGAATTCCTTAGCTCCTTGCTTTTAGATTCTATCTACCAGAGGCTTTTCTCTTCTCACTACCTCTACCACTTGGGGGGCTACATGGGTAGGTTGAGATATAGGCGAGGGTGGAGGAGGTGGAGCATTCGGGTTTGCTCGAATGTACTCTGTGTACCAATCACTCATTATTCAAATGAAAGGCTTCTTGAGCCTCTTCTCCCTGACCTAAAGTCTCGGGTCTACTTTTTACTGGCGCGGTCCCTTACACTGGAGCTGATGCATTACTTGTAGCATCATCAGCTGAAACTCGATCAGATAGGATCCATTAACTATATCAAATACAATTAAAAATGTCAGAAGTCGTCACACTATCATTTCATAATCAATCTTACTTATGGAATGTATAGCTAGACTCTTACTCACGCTACGTTAGTTCAAGAATCGACTAAATCGTGCTCTGATACCACTAAATGTAACACCCCTTACCTAAATTCGACGTTGGAAATGGATACGAGGCATTACCATGGATAAACTTGTCTAACATTATAGTTACAAGCAACAACTTTTTTTTTGACTTAAAACCTTTCTTTAGTTATCTTGGCATTCATATAATGGGCCCCCGAGGCCTTACATATACACCCGAAAGTCTTCAAGACTCAATCAAGAACTTTCACTCCCATTGAAAATTTTTATCTTAAATAGGGGCCACACTCCTATAGGGGTCTAGAGACACGCCCGTATGTCCTTGAGACATGCCCGTGTTTGACACTCGTGGCCTAAACTGACTAAATCACACGGCCTAGACACGCCCGTGGCCCTGGCCCGTGTGTCAAACCTTAACATTCTAACTTATCCACACGGCTTCGGCACATGCCCATGTGCTAGACGTGTCATCCACACGGTCTAGACACACGCCCATGTGGCCAATTAGCAAGTATCTACTAAGCCCTTTACTACCTTACATAACACACATGCAAGCTTACACCGATCAAGCAACTCTTAACATAACAATGGTTCAATAACTTTTATATCATCATTCATTTCATTCCTATTTCTACTCAATATCATGCACATGTATTCATCTCTTTAAACTAATCAACTTTTCACATGAATGTGTTAACATGAGCCAATTCATCATAGCCTTTCAACAAGATATGACACAAAATGAACAAGTTCCTATACATGCCACTCTCATAATGAAAATACCAAAAAGTAGTTGATAGCGTGATTTCGAACTCCGACATCCAATGATCCTCGAGCCAACTTGATGGAGCTACAGGGAAAAGGGAAAAGAGTGGGGTAAACATATAGCTTGGTAAGTTTGCATGAAACTCAAGGATAACATATCTATTCAAACTATATTCATTCATGCCATGACGCAATGGTAACATAGTCTCGCTAAATAAAAGTACTTACTCATACTTGTTCACACTTATTCTTACCCATCTCATGTCAACATAATCTGGTAACTTTTACTTACTCGTTTTTCCTATATCACTGGGTCACGTGATTTAGCACATATGCCAACATAACAATATATCCACATCTTTATTATCCATATCATGAACATTACTCATGGCCATACTTAAATAGGTTTGGATGAAGTCCAACTCACATACTTACCTCTTTCATTTATGAATAAATTTGATCATTTTAAGTTATTCAAACATAACATGCATAAGCTTTGATGCCAACGCCATATCCCGGATATGGTCTTACATGGTATCTTTCCTTAATGCCGATGTCATATCCCAGATATGGTCTTATATGGGAATCTCATAAATCGATGTCGAAGCCATATCCCAGACATGGTCTTATACGAGATCGTACACAGATGTCGATGCCATATCCCAAATATGGTCTAATATGAAATCTTTCATTAGTGCCGAGACCATGTCCTAGACATGGTCTTATATGGGCCTTTCCATTCTTATATGCATACATGAGAAGTAAACTTATTCCGAAACTATAACCGGAACTATAATTTATCCTATTCTCGCCATTTGCTCGCCGAGACTTCATAGCTCGATTTTTTGTTCACAAAATCATGCATTAACGTAATAATTAACTGTTTCAATTATCGAACATCATGAAATACTAATTTCATACAAACTTACCTCGATTTCTCTTAAAAAGTGCCTCAATGCTCGATTTAGTCCTCGATTTTGTTTTTGCCTCGATTTCAATTTGGGCTTCTTGTCTCTTGATCTATAATAACAAATTTATATTGTTAAACACATGTATTCACTAAATTGAATCATATTTCATATTTTGGAAAAATTATAATTTTGTCCCTAAACTTTCACATAATTATAATTTTGCCTCTAGGCTCGTAAAATCATTTTCATTCAACTTTCTTGCATTTCAAGCCTAGTCGAATTATTTTCTCAACTATAGAAACATTAAATTCCCACTATTTCACTCATGCATGACCATTTCTATAACTTTACAAATTGGTATTTTTCATGCATCTTTCATGAAAATCAATTAGAAAAACATGTTTATCATACATTAAACTTTCACATTCTTCCATAAAACATCAAAATACATGCATGTCATACATGGGTAAATTTTTGAACATAAACCTTAGCTTAACATATGGCTAGAAATAGCTAAACCGAGCTACTAGGGTTTCAAAAATATGAAGAACATTAAAAACAGGGCTAAGGGTGCGCTTACTTTGAGCTTGAAAATGATCAAACCCTAGCTATGGCTTCTCCCTAAGTTTTTGGCACAAAGGTTAAAGATGGACATGATTTTGGTGTTCTTTTTCCTTTTATTCTTTTATTTACAAAAGGACAAAAATGCCTTTAATGACTATTTCTTAAGATTTTTCCTTCCCATGTCCATTTTGTTCCACCATCAAATATAATGGTCTAATTGCTAAATAAGGACCTCCAATAATTCTCATAATTCTATTTCATGCTCGAACATTCTAGAATCTCACATTTTCTATTCTTTGCAATTTAGTCCTAATGGACAATTTAACCTCTAATCAAGAAAATTTTTTTTATGAAATTTTCACACGATCCTATAATCACTTCATAAGTCTTATAAAAATCATAAAACTCATATTTTATTTTGAATTTGTGGTCTCGCACCACTATTCCAACTAGGCCCTAAGTCGGGACATTACACAAATGCCTCTTCCTCGAGTCATGAGACTGGATTTCAGCCTTTCTTTACTCTTTGGCCAATTCCTCAGCCTTGCATGCTCTATCTACTAACATAACAAATTCTTTTAGTTCTAGGACACCAACGTACAATCCGATATCCTTATTTAACCCATCCTAAAACCTTTTACACATAATGGCTTCAGTGGATACACACTCTCGAGCATATTTACTGAGCCTTACAAACTCATGCTCATATTCGGTTACGGTCATTTGACCCTGCTTTAGGTTAAGGAATTCCTTTCTTTTCTGGTCGATGAACCTTTGGCTAATATATTTCTTTTGAAAATTTTCTTAGAAAAATTCCCAATTCACTCTCTCCCTTGGTACAATCGACACAAGGGTGTTCCACCACTGGTAAATAGTATCTCTTAAGAGAGACACGACACACATCGTACACTCATTGGGTGTGCAAGATAGTTTATTAAATATCCTAATGGTATTTTCAAGCCAGAATTCTGCTCTTTCTAGATCATTGTCTTTATTAGCTTGAAATTCCTCAACTCTTTAATTCCGAAATCTAACAACAGGGGCCTTTTCCCTTCTTACTACTTCTATAACTTGGGGAGCTATAGGGGTAGGTTGAGGAATAGGTGGGGGTGGAGGGGGTTGCGTGTTCGGGTTCGTTCGAATGAACTCCGTATACCAAGTGTTCATCATATGGAGAAAGGCTTCCCTAGCCTCTTCTCCTCCTCTCTGACTTACAGTTGCTGGTCTATTCTCCTTTTTAGTTGGCACTGTCCCCTGAACGGGAGCCGACGCATTACTTTCTACATCATCCGCCACTACTTTGTCGAGATCCATTTACTATATGAAAACATAATTTAATTTGTCAGGAGTCATCACACTATCATTATATAAATACTCATACGTATGACATGTATAGCTAGACTCGTGCTTACGCTACATTAGTCTGAGAATCGGCTAAACCATAGCTCTGATACCACTAAATGTAAAACCCTTTACCCGTATTCGACACCAAAATTGAGTACTAGGCATTACCGGACTTAACATACTTCATCATGTAATATTGGGCCATAAATTTTCATTCAGACTTAAACTTTCATTCATATTCACAACGTCCCTGTTATGGGTCTACGAGACCCGCAACATATATATAGGATGGTTCGGAATTGAACCAGGAACTTACGAACATTTAGGAAAATTTTTTTTACTCAAGGCAGGACCACACACCAGTGTGGATAGGGACACGCTCGTGTGGGCAGGCCATGTTGTCACACACGCCTATGTCCCTAGTCTGTGTGGATTTTATTTTTCATTTTGAACCTACAGGGGTTTTCACACGGCCTGACACACGCCCGTGTCTATGGCTCATGTCCCTCACACGACCATGACATGCCTGTGTCTTCACCTGTGTGTGAAAACCTTGACATTCTATTTATGACATCAGAAGACACTTAGAGGCACATGGCCTAGTCACACGCCCGTGTCCTGGCCTGTGTGACGAACTGAATTTTTTGCAAATTAGAAGAAGGGGACGTACGGTCTATCAACACGCTCTCGGGGCTGACCGTGTGTCACATACAGCCTAGACACATGCCCGTGTGTCTACATGTGTGGACAATTTTAAGGCTATTTACCAAGCCAATTGCCACCCTGAAAAGAAACCACACTTATACCATTTCAATACAACATACATCATGACAATAAAACATTTCTAATATCCAAAATCAAGACATCCACACCTTAAATCCATCCTACATTCATCATGCATATATTTTATAAATTGCACGAGCTTGCACATCATGAATTTCATCATCATTGAAGAAGTATAACTTAACTAGTATTGGCCAATTCTAATGGCCATTTACAAAATGAATTGAGTAACATTAAAACCAATACCTTGGCTAACCAATATGGCATAAAACAAAATGACCAAATAGCTATACATGCCATACCCAAAATAATCAAACTTTACTATACCAAATGAATATCTTGATAGTGTGAATCAAACTCCGACATCCTTCAATCTCTAAGCTAGCTTGGCGACACTACAAGGAAATGGAAAAGAGAGGGGTAAGCATAAAGCTTAGTAAGTTTGCATGCAATAAATAGCAACATATAATCTTGTGATACATTCATACTTTACTTTTAGTAAGAACACAAATTCTCAAGCGCATTGACATGGCTTACTCATGCTTACTCTTACCAATCACATATCACATATCAGACTTATTTCTCGTGAGTTTCTCATGTATACCTATATCACTCATCACATAAATTTAGCACTTTTTCATCTTTAACATAAACTTAGCTCTTTACTATCTTTAACACAAAATTTAGCTCTTTACACGTTAAACCACTTGGAATGTCGAAGGATACTCGAAATTTGTCTTACACGTAATAAGATGCCAATGCCATATCCCAAATATGGTTTTACATGGAATCACATGTCGATGCCGATGTAATATCCCAGATATGGTCTTATTCGGGATCTCATATCAATGTCGATGCCATATCCCAGATATGGTGTTATACTAGATAATATATCGATGCCATGTCCCAGGCATGGTCTTACACGAAAACTCTTATTCGATGCCGATGCCATATCCCAGATATGGTCTTATATGAGATCTCAATTCGGTGCCGAGGCCATATCTCAGATATGGTCTTATACGGGACCTTATAATCCTCATGTCTTGATGATGGTATCCTTTCTATTCCTAAGGTCAACTGGGACTTTCACATCATAAATCTTCATCATATTGTCATCGAACATCATTGATCAATTTTCATAGAAATAATGTACATTTCATGTAATCTCAAGAATTTCAATACATAATTACATAATGTTAATTTATTACACACAAACTTACCTCGTTATCAAAATGTGTATAATTGTTCGATTTAGTCCACCACCTTGTTCTTTCCTCGATTTCAATTTGGGCTTCGTGTTTATTGATCTATAATGAAAATTTCACTCTTTTAATGATCACATTGACTAAATCAACGCACAAATCATACTTTGGTAAAATTATGATTTTTCCCCTATACGTTTACATATTTACAAAATGGTCCCTAGGCTCGTATAATGAAATACACTCATTTCCTTGGTTACCCAAGCCTAGCCGAACCTATCTTAAGCTTATAGTAGCTCATATTTTCCTTCAAAACTATTTTTTACCACATATTTTATCACTTTTACAATTAGGTCCTTTTTATGAGTTTTCCATGAAAATCACTTAGAAAAAAATGTTTATCATACATCGAACTTTCATATTCCTCCATTAAACATCAAAATACATGTATGTCATACATGGGAAATTTTAAACATGAACCCTAGCTCAAAATATAGCTAGAAGTAGCTAAATCGAGCTACGAGGATCTCAAAAATACGAAGAACATTAAAAATGGGGCTAGGAGGTACTTACAATCAAGCTTGAAAGTTGAAGAAACCTTAGCTATGGTGTCCTTGAGAATTTTGGCCAAGCATGGAGAAGATGGACACCATTTTTTACTTCTTTTCCCTTTTTATTAGTTTATTAACCAAATGTCCAAAATGCCCTTAAGGCCCCTTTTTGAGATTTTTCTTTCCTATATTCATTTTTGTCCATCTTGACATATAATGGTCTAATTGCTAAATAAAGACTTTTAATAATTTTTCTAATGCTATTTCATACTTGAATCTTCTAGAATCTCATAGCAATTTAGTCCTAATGAAAAAATTGATCACTAATTTATAAAATTTCTTCATGAAATTTTCACACAATCATGCAAGCATGCCATAGACCTCACAAAAGCAATAAAACACATGTTTCTACTTCAGATTTGTGGCATCGCAACCATTATTCTGACTAGGCCCTAAATTGGGCTGTTACAGTGTGGTTATGATAATTATTAATTGCATAGGAAGTTACTAAGCTATATAGCTTACTCCACTTTCTTTTCCTTGTCTTATAGTGTCACCAAGCTAGCTCGAGGTTTGGAGATCGTCGGAGATCCATACAAACTATAAAAAAATATTTTGGTATCAATGAAAACATTTTGAGTTATGGCATGTATAGAAGACTTGGTCATTTATTATGTGTCATAATTGATTTGGCCAAATGTGTTGGCTTATGTTGGTTAGAAGTTCATTTTGTATAAGGCCATTTGAAATTGGATAATATTGGTATAAGTATATTCATATGATGATGCCTTTTAGCATGTGAATGATGTGTTGATGTCTTGATTATGGATGATTTGGTTGTATGTATAAGCTTGAATTGGTGCTATGTTATGTTATGTAGGTGTGTGCATTAAAGGGGTGGAAAATGGCTTGGTAAATAGCCTTATTTTGTCCACACGGGTGTGTGTCACACACGGCCTGCCCCACGGGCATGTGTTTCAGCTGTGTGTCCCTCGTACCTTAATTGTTGCAAAACAGAATGTCCAAAATTGAGCACATGGGCAAAGACACGAGTGTGTATCTCAGCCGTGTGTACTACACGACCTAGAACACGGGAGTGTGTCTTGGCCATGTGAAACTTGCACTTAATTCGAATTAAATAAAAAAGCACACGGCCTAGTTCATGGGCGTGTGGCACGATTGTGTGGCACAAGTCAGAGAGCACCTTAAATTAAACACGGTCTAAAGCACGGACGTGTCCCAGGGTCACACAGGCGTGTGAGCCCTGCGTTAGCAAATATTTACTAGGTTTTGTAAAAATTTCCTGAGTTCTCAGTTTAGTCCCGGACCACTTTCGATGCATGTTTTGGGCCTCGTAGGCTCGTATTAGGGACTTTATGATCGATTATGAATGATTTCAATTTAGACGCAAATTTATGACTTTAAATTATGTAAATGCTTATGTTATAAGTCTTGTAATGCCTTGTACCCTATTCCGGCATTGAATACGGGTAAGAGGTGTTACATTTAGTGGTGTCAGAGCCACAGTTTAGTCGATTCTCAGACTAACATATCATGGGTAAGAGTCTAGCTATACATGCCACGGATAAATTGTGATTTTATACATTAAATGGATCCCGACCGCGCTATAGCTGATGAAGTAGAAAGTAATGCGCCGGCTCCTGCTCAAAAGGTAGTGCCATCTAAAAGTAGACCTTTCACGGTTAGTCAAGGAGGAGGGGCTAGGGAAGCATTCTCCATATGATAAATTAGTGGTATTCGGAGTTTGTTTGAGAAAATTCGAATGCTCAACATCCTTCACCCCCTAATCTCCAATTGATTCCCGTAGCTCCTCAAGTTGTGGATTTGGTAATACTGGATAAGCCTCCGGTTGATAAGATTCGAAGGCAATGGGTTGAGGAATTCAGGGCTAATGTAGATGATGACCCCAAGAGAGTTGAGTTCTAGTTTGAGAATACTATCAGGGTATTTGATGAGTTATCGTGTACACCCAAATAATGCTTAAAATGTGCTCATCATTATTGCGGATCGAACATATCAGTAGTGGAAGACATTAGTATCTATGGTATCGAAAGAGAGGGTTACATGAGAATTCTTTCAAGAGGAATTTCGGAAAAAAATACATTGGTCAATGGTTCATCGATCAAAAATGTAAAGAATTCCTTGAGCTGAAACAAGGCCAAATGTCAGTAACATAGTATGAGCGAGAATTTGTCAAACTTAGTAAGTATGCTCGAGAGAGTGTTTCCTCCGAGACTATAATGTGTAAAAGGTTCAAAGATGGGATGAATGAAGACATCCAACTATTAGTTAGAATCTTGGAACTAAAAAATTTGTTGTATTGGTTGAACGAGCTTGAAAAGCCAAAGAGCAAAGTGAAGAGAAAAGAAAGGCCGAAAGTGAGGTTAGTGATGCAAGAAAAAGGCAATGAGTAAGTCATTTCAATCTTAGTCAAAGAAATCCAAAGAAATATATTCTCATTAGAATGTTTTAGCTGGGTATACACACAAAGACCACGGGAAGAAATGTTCAGGTTTTAAATCTCAAGCTACTTTAATGGAAAGAATGGGTAATGTTAGGTCTAATAGACCGAATGTTAACATTGTGGAAGAAGACATCTCGGCGAATGTAGGATGAATGATCAAGCTTGTTTCAAGTGTGGTTCTCAAGAGCATTTTATCCATGATTGCCTTGAGATGGCTGAGAATGAACAATTTCTGAGTGTAAGGCTAAATAAAACTACCAATAGGGGTAGGCCACCGAGAAATATCGAGAACGGAATGTAACACCCCTCACCCGTGTTCAACGCCAGAATAGGGTTACGGAGCATTACCAAACTTACAACACATTTAAACACATTTTTCTCATACATTTAATCAATACAAGCAATCATCAATCAATCTTAATCAATATGTCCCTATTACGAGCCTATGAGGCCCGAAACATGCTTTAGGAGTGGTTCGAGACTAAATTGATAACTTAAGAAACTTTCACGAACTTTGAAAATTTTTCTCAAAATAGGGGACACACGCCCGTGTGGTCACGCCGTGTGTCTCACATGGCCACTAGACACGCCCGTGTTACAGGCCGTATGGACATCGAAAATGGGAACACATGGCCGTGTCCCAACCCGTGTCATACCCCATGTCCAAACAAGTGAGATTATTGACTTGGGTCACACGGCCAACCACACGCCCGTGTGTCTAGCCCGTGTGCCCTTTGAAGTGGCCACACACGCCCGTGTGCCAGGATGTGTGCTAGGCCGTGTGCAAATTAGGGGGTATACTGACTTATGCCACATGGCTGATCACACGTCGTGTGTGAGACTGTGTAGAGCATACTGACTTCATTTCAATTTCAACACAAAGGGATACACGGCTGTGTAACATGACCGTGTGTCACACACGACTGAGACACACGCTCATCTCTTTGCCTGTGTGGACAAAAATAGGCTATTATCCTAGCAAATTTGCCACCCACAATTATGCTCACCTAAACAACCAAAATGGGACCAATCCATAGTATAAATAAACATCCAATTTAGCCACAATCAAGGCTAGTACATACCAATTCCAATACTAGCAACCCCTATGATTATACCTCAAATTTTACTCAACCAAAACATACCAAAATACATATACCAATCAACTAGCTAAACCTTTACTTAAAATACATCATTTTGCACCAATTCACAAGCATGATACCAATTTCACAAACCTAATAATATATGTCATTCACATATCCATCCATGAACTCAATTATCAACCATATATGCACATATAAGCACATAACCAAATCCACCAAATTAAGCCAAATCTCATGGCTATATTTACAAGCCAAAACATATACATTTACAAGTCATTACAAATGACCAAAATCATTATCAATCCATAATCAAAATGACTCAAAATGCCAATACATGCCATATGCTTAAAATACCAAAGTTCAAAGGTACCAAGTGATAGGTGGTAGTGTGAAACGATCTCCGACGATCCCTGAATCTAAGCTAGCTTCGATATCACTATAAAACACAGGAAAATACACAAAGTAAGCTATAAAGCTTAGTAAGCTCGTATGAAATAAACTTAATACAATCCCATAAATATAATTCAATAATTTGAATACAACAATATGTAGCTTATATTAGCAAACAAATCTTTCAAATACTCATTCAAAAAACTTTATACTTTCATCATCATTTTCCCAATTCAATACTAAAATAATTTATACACATACCTGTACCATCTCGTACAATTCTCATACGCATTCTCATCTTTCATTTACCTGTTGAACCGTTCGGAATAGAAGTCAAATACTAAAGGGTCTCACACGATAAGTACCTATACCATGGCCCAAAGCCAAATCAAGGTAAGTTATCCGAAATACTGATATCATGGCTCGAAACGAAATCAAATGATATGCATGACCTGAAGCCAAATTGGGTTATCTCACACCCGAAGTGCTATATCATGGCCCAAGCCAACTCACTGTATCCCTTAATGACATGTCACTAGCATCCTAAACTATTCCTAAGGTTCAAACGGGATTTCGAATGTCAAATCATCGTCGAATCACTATCGTTCATATCCACAGCATTATATTCACAATTCATGCAATATCAAATCATATAAAATACATTTGTATTGAAATTTATCATATATGAACTTACTTCGAATGTGGAAACGATGAAATAAGTCAATTAGTCGATAACTTTCGTTTTTTCCCCGATCTAGATCAATTCCACTTTTCTTGATCCAAATATTTTCAAAATTTACTTATTTAATCATGTATTTATTCAATTCAATCCAAAATATACATTTGAGCTAATTTACACATTAGCCCATTTGAGCTAATTTACACTTTAGCCCCTAAAATTTCATATTTTTACAATTTAGTCCTTAATACACAAAATCACAAATTCATGAAATTTCTTTAATACCCATAATAGCCAAATTATTATAATGCCCCTAGCAATCCATACTTATCAAATTTTCACACATTTTACCACACATTTTCACATTTTCACAAATAAATCCCTATTTTGCATTTTTTACTCAAAATCACTTTACAAAATATTTAAATCTAACAACAAGATTTCATATTTCATCATCAAACATCAAAGAACATGTATTATCAAAACTTTCAAAATCTTTAATAGTTTTGTAAAATAGTCCATGGGCTAGCTAGTTCTAGTTGCAACAGTCACAAAAACATATAAATCATTAAAAACGGGGCAAAAATCGTACCTTAATTGAAGAAATTAAGATTGCCGACTGTTGAAGACAAAAATGGATTCTTTCTCTTTAAGTTTTGATTCAAAATGGTGAAAGATGATGATAATTTGATTTGGTTTTACTTTAATTTAATTTAAGATAACCAATTTACTAAATTAACCCTTAATAACTTTAATAATAACATAAATACTAAGCCATTAACTTCCACTAACTCCATACTGCGCTAATTAATACTTAAGGACCTTTACATTAAGGTTATATAGCTATTAAATACCTTTAGCTAATAGAACTCCACTTTTACCCTTACACAATTTAGTCCTTTTTATCAAATTGACCAATCAAACGATAAAATTTCTTAACAAAATTTTCACACAATCACTCAATCATGCTGTAAACATTAAAATAATAATAAAATAAATATATTGACATCAAAATCGTGGTCCCGAAACCACTGCTCTGATTTGGCTAAAAATGGGCTGTTACAGCTCTCCTTCCCTCAGGAATTCTTGTCCCTTAAAATCTTACCAACGAATAGGTTAGGGTACTGTTTTCTCATAGCTTCCTTTGGCTCCCATGTAGCCTCTTCGACTCCATGACGTTGCCACAAGACTTTCACTAAAGTTATGCATCATATTAGGCTAAATATCAACCTCTAAAGGAGAAATCCATTTGAGGGATTCGATCGATATTGATGCAACATCAACACATGAAAAACATTGTGAATTTTCTCTAACTCAATCGGTAGAGCTAGCCGATATGCCACTGGACCTATTCTTTGATGATATCATATGGCCCGGTGAATCTCGGACTCAATTTGCCTTTATGAACAAAACGAAGTATTTTCTTCCATGGAGATACTTTCCAAAATACTTTGTCATCAATTTGAAATTCTATATCTTTTGATTCAAATTCGCGTACGATTTCTGGTGATTTGAAGCTGCTTTCAATCAAATGCAAATTACTTTCATTTTCTCTTCGGTTTCCCTAATCAAATCAACCCCGTGGATCTTTTTCTCACTAAGCTCAGTCCAGTATAATGGAGTTCGGCATTTACGACAATACAATGCTTCGTACAGTGCCATCTTTATGCTCAATTGAAAACTGTTATTATATGCAAATTCGACCAGCGGCAAATATTTCTCCCAATTACCTTCAAACTATAAAACAAAGCATCTGTGCATATCTTTGAGAATCTGAATTATTCTTTCAGACTGACCATCGATTTGTGGATGAAATGCTATACTATAATTCAACTTCGTACCTAGAGCTTCTTGTAATTTTTTCCAAAGCCACGACGTAAATGTTGGATCTCTATCTGAAATAATCGAAATTGGCACCCATGCAATCTAATGATCTCAGTAATATACAATTTAGCTAATCTATCGAGTGAATAATTAGTACGTTCCAGAATAAAATGTGATGATTTCATTAATCGATCAACGACAACCTAAATAACATCTTTCTTTTTCAGAGTCAAAGGTAATCCTGATACAAAATCCATTATATCTCTATCCCATTTCCACTCTGGTATCATCATAGGCTGAAGTAAACCCGAATGTACCTGATGTTCAACTTTAACTTGCTGACACACTAAACATATTGCCACAAATTCAAAAATGTCTCATTTCATACCCGACAACCAATACTGTTGTTTCAAATCATTGTAAATTTTAGTACTTCCAAGATGAACAGATAAACAACCACTATGTGCCTCGTGTAAAATTTTTTGGATTAACTCTGGATTTTTAGTACACAGATTCTATCTCAGAACATCAAACAATAATCTGATCAAATTTGGTACTCTAAATCACTAGTCAACTAGCATTGCACTCTTTTAGCTTGCAATTCACTATCACATTTCTGAGCTTCACAAATTTGCTGAAAAAATATTGGTTTAGCTTTTAACTCAGCTAGTATCGAACCATCATCAAAAAATGTCAATTGAGTATTCATTGCTCTCAAGGCAAAAACAATGATTTTTTACTAAGAGCATCCTCGACTACATTCGTTTTTCCCGGTGATAATCAATCACTAACTGATAATATTTTAATAACTCGAGCCATCTTTGCTGTCGTAAATTCAAATCATTCTAAGTCATAATATATTTTAAGCTTTTATGATCGGTAAAAATGTGGCATTTTTCACTGCACAAATGATGACGCCAAATTTTTAGTGCAAAAACTATAGTGGCCAATCTAAATCATGTGTCGGATAGTTTATTTCATGCTGCTTCAACTATCTGAAAGCATAAGTTATCACTTTTCCCTCTTGTATCAACACTATAAAACCTCTAACCCGTATCCGTCACCGAACTAAGGTTAAGAGGCATTACCGAATATATCGGAACATTTTATAGACATTACACAACATCAGTCATTCAACATCATTACAATATAAATCATACTCATACAGTCCCTTTAGAAAGTCTACGAGACCTTAAACATACTTTAGAGAAGGCTCAAGATCAAACCGACCTCATATGGAAACTTTATGAAACTTAGAAAATTCTTCTTTCAAAATAGGGCACACGTCTGTGTGGCTAGGCCGTGTGCCTTACACGGCAGTGCCTTGGACCATGTTTCATCTCGTGTGCAAAACTGACTAAAATAAAACAGGGCACACGTCCGTGTGTCTAGCTTGTGTGCAACACTAACTAGAAACACACAGCTTGTCACACACCCGTGTGTCTGGCTCGTGTGTAACACTGCCTCGCTTCGAATTGGGACAGTGAAGGACACGGTCAGGACATACGCTCGTGTGCTCAACCATGTGGGCAATTATAGGCTATTTGCAAGGCCAATTTGCCACCCATTCTGGGTCAAAGCTACAAGCATTAACCAAGAAATAATTTATGTCCCAAAAAAGTCAAAACATACTAAATTTATGCACAATTTGACTCATAACAACATCATTTAACTCTATATACAAATCCATTCAAAATATACCAATTCAATATACCAACCTCTCATAAAAAACATACTAACTTTTGCATCACATAACATGGACTAAAATTTCCCATATTCACATTCATTATCAAGCCATATCACATGGCTATATATAAACATATTTCAAAACATAACCTAAGTTCTCTAGCCTATACATGCCATACTTCTATATATACATTTTCAAAAGGTACCAAAGTATAGTTTGATAGTGTGGTGATGATCCTCAATGATCCCCGAGCTTCCAGTAGGTTTGATAATCTATAAAATAATGCAAACACACACAAAGTAAGCTTTCAAAAGCTTAGTAAGCCATATACAAATAAACTTATCACATAGAACAATTATAAACCAATTCATACATATGGTTCATGGCAAGCCACAATCATAAGACATGTTTCTCTTATATCTCAATTATTCATATCCACTTGTTCATACTCACTTATCAAATGATCATATATATACATACATACCTTTCTTTGCCAAATTTCATATACATACATACGTACCGAACTTGAATACACATCCGTATACTCATTCATTTCTCAGAATGCCTGTTGACCCTTTTGGAATCAATAAGGATACTCGGATAGCTCGAAAAGCTCATACAATGCCAACGTCCTAGACGTGGTCTTACATGTAATCAATATTGATGCCACTGTCCCAGATAGGGTCTTACACGAAATCATATACGATGTTATTGTCCCAAACATGATCTTACATAAATCTCAAATCGATGCCAATGTCCCAGACACGGTCTTACATGATAACACGTATCGAAATCCTATGTCATGACATACGTATCCTAACTACTTCCTAAGGTTCGTATGGGACATTTCAGACATCGTCACATTATTAGAACTTTTTTGGACACATTTACAGCTCATATCAATATATATCACAATTTATTCACATGAAAGTATTAATAATTCAATTTAAACACATTTATTTGTATATCAACTTACCTCGTAGGGAAGGAACGAAAACGAACGACTAATCTACCACTTTCGATTTCCCCTGATCTAATTCTGTTTTCTTTTGTTCTTGATCTATATAAATTCAAATTGAGCTATTTAATAACACAATTCATTCATTTCAATCCATATACACATATTTAGGGCATTTTACAAATTAGCCCTCACATTTTCACATTTTAACATTTAAGTCCCTATTTCATAAAATCACCAAATACACATAATTTCATTTTACCCAAGCTAGGCCGAATGTTACTACACTTTATATAAGCCCATATATTTCATATATTTCAAATTTTAGTCTTTCAATTTCTCATTTTCACAATTTAGCCCAAAATAGTCAAATTCATCAAATTTTCAAAGACAAAACATCTTTATCTATCACATATCATTCATATTTCAACAACTATCATCACAAAGTTTACTGTAACATCCTGAAAATGGGCCTATGTAATTTTGATTTAATTATACTAAATGGCATGTCCTATTTATTATGAATGTATGATGAACATTTTGGAAACTTGGAAATGTTAAGTTTAAAAGGGGAAACTGAACATTTTGGAAACATGGAAATGTTAAGTTAAAATAGGAAAGTGAACATTTTTGAAACTTGGAAATGTCAAGTTAAAATAGGAAAGTGAACATTTTTGGAAACCTGGAAATGTATGGAAATGTTAAGTTTTAAGGTTTTAAAAGGGGAAACTAAGGCAAGGTGGTTTTAAGAAAATTAATAGGAGGAATTTGACACAAGAACAAGCTTGGAAAAGTGGCAAGGAGGCACCACTTAAAGCCCAGTAGGTGATACCACAATCAAGGGGAAGGAGCCTAGGTTCGAGTCACTTGGGGAGCAAACAAAGGAATTTTATTTTGGTGCAAGGAACAAGAGAGTTGGACAGCATTAAGGCACTACAAGGGAGGTGTTTTATTGTTGTTAAAATTCGATAGATAGATGGATAAGTGATGGATTTATTTTAATAATTTAAAGAGGTGATAAGAGATAAAAATTGAAGAATAACAAGGTAAGGCTAGTGATTAAGTTATAGCCGAATTTGTCAAATAAAGTGTTCATCTTTTCTTGATTTCTTTTACTTCCTCACCATTCTTCTCTCTACCGAATCTCCTAAGCCTTTCACCTCTCCCTCTCACGTTTTCATCAACCATTAAAAGTCAAAATCCTCCTCTTCCTATTCCATCTTTGCCGCAACCTTGTTCAACTCAAACCACCCTATTGCCGTTTCTCCCCAAGGCCTTATACATTTCTCTTTTTACTTTTATTGAAGTCGAATATACAAGGGGCTCATAGCCGACTATTCTTTAGGTCTCAGGCGGAATCCCTATGGTTAAAGCATAGGTGCTATCGATTTCTTCAAAAGGTAATATCAAAAATTCAGTTTCCATTCTTCTACTTTTAGTATTGTCGAAATCAAGGTATTAATCCTATTAGTGATCTTTGGACGAAACTTGATGATTCTCCGGGATCTCTGCTATTGTCGACATCTCCATAGTCAAATAGTGCTTTCGAAATTTCAAGGATCTAAGGTGAGTCACACTTTGACATTCGGCCAAAGGCCATTTAATAGTGATTAAGTGTTAAAAATTGATCTAACATATGATTATAGAGATTTTGACAGGCACCTAAGACAAAAGATCACTTTCCGGATTTAAGATTTGGATGGTAAGCTCATAGGTATATTCAGCCAAGGCCTATTTTGGATATCTAGATCTATTTCATAATTGTTAAAAAGCCAAAACTAACCTATGTAGAGATCCAATGTTTGGCCGAATCCAAGGAGGAGAATAACAAAGTTTTGGGATTTGAGTGATAAGCAAATCGGCATTAAGGTAAGTTTTAGTGCACAAATCCTACTAGGATTTGGTTTTATGGTCAATGAATTTTTCATTAAATATTTAATATGGGCTAATGTAGGGAGTTAAAGATCTAAGATCGTAATTGAGATTTCAAGTGAAATTGTTGTTTAATCGTGTGTACCCTACCCTAAGTTTTAATACGTTCATGGCTATGTTTTTAAATTAAATGTGTTATTAAGAATGTGAAAAGCATGGCTAAGGTACCATACAATGGTACAAAGTACTAAGGTACGTTTCCTACTCCTACTAGGAATATGAATATATGTTATTTTTTTTTAAACATGTGAAAAGTGATAAGAATATGGAAAGTGATAAGAATGTGAATTAAGGTATGATATTGCATGATATGTATGAAATATGGGGGCATATGGGTTATATGAAAAGGGGAAGTTAATGTGGTGACCTAAGACCACGAAATCTGAATGTGGTAACCTAAGACCACGTAAAACTGAATGTGGGGACCTAAGACCATGAATTCTAAATATGGTGACCTAAGACCATGAATATTTATATGGGCGATGAGCATGTCGACTGCAGCGACTGCCTTTGATGGTGTGTAGCGGATGGAGGGTTGACTTAGTAGTCCCCACGGTGTGTAGGATGGCACGGGTGGTGTGTAGCGGATGGCATATAGGTTTGGGTTCGGGTTGCATCATATTGTTTAAATGCTTTATGAACATGAATGATATTGTATGCCTGAAATATGAAATTTTAGTGTTGGTTACCCATTGAGTCTGTTGACTCACCCCGTTGTGGGAATACTTTTCAGGTGACGACCAGTGATGGACCGGGCTGGGAGATGATTAGTGGAAGCCATGTGAAGTTTAGATTTCTTTTATTTGGACTATTTTATTTTAAGTATTTTGAATTTAAATTTTTGGAATTATTTGATGTAATAAGGCCTTAGTAGAATCATTTTATTCTGTTTTTATTTGTTAAGCTTATAAACCTTTATTTATTAAAAGATTAAGTAATCAATTTTTTTTTAAAACGAAGCCCAAACGTTTTGTCACCTAAAGTAAAGGATTTTAATAATGAAATAAACTTGTTTTCAACTCAAGCCCAACCCAAAACGATCTTTCTTTCAAAACACACAAGTTTTTCTAAGTAACAAAAGAATTTGAAACGGTTTACACCGGGAAACATACCAGATTCGATCAAGGCTCGTGGGCTGGGTTTGGGGTGTTTCAATTTGGTATCAGAGCCCAGTTTTAAACTCTCGGCCTTGGGTTTAAGGCCCAAAATGTTTTCAAGGTTAAGCCTAAAAGAAATTTTGTGAGTAAAACAGGTTTTTCTGGCATGGCCCACTAAGTCTCCGACCCGAAGTCCACCAGGTAAGTGCTTCTATCCATTGTGTGATTTATAGTATGACTTGAAGAGGGGTAGAAATGGAATGGAATGTAGAATAGAGATTAAGTACATTGAACCCTAGGACTAGTGTACCCTAACAAAAACATAAGACTTAAATGTCTAACTAAACAAACCTGTGGTTAAGTCGCTGAGTTAGGGTGTGGTACCCATGGTGCGCATGTCTAGGATTGGTTTCAGTGGGAGCTTAGTATTTAAGCAGTCCGCGTGACTCACCTCATCTCCACCCGAATCCTACCTGGTGCGTGGCTACGGTTCACCCTAACCAAGAGGACTTACATACGGGCTAAACCCCTAATTAAAACCCAAAAGGGACTAGCTGTATTTTTATGGAAACCCTAGTTTTAAAATTACTAAATTACCCTTTTTATTTGTAAAAGCTATTCTATAAAATTTTTCCTGAAATATTTCTGATTTACAAATGTACTAAAATGCCCCTAGTTGTAAAATTACAAAAAATGCCATTGGTTTATGAAATTTTCAAAATACCCACAACTCTTATCAAAATTTCATTACTTAATAAAATGTTCAAAAACCCTAATTTGCAAAACATCAAAATACCTTGATTTTGGAAAATTACAAAATTACCCCTAACCTGTAAAATTACCAAAATGACCCTGATCTTCAAAAAAAATTTCTGCAACAACACTGATTTGGAAAAAAAATTCTCAAAACAACCTTCAAGTATTGTAAAATTGCAAAATATCTTTGATTTATTAAGATTTACAAATTCACCCGGGTTAATTACCAAAATACCCTCATATTTCAAAATTTACCAAGATACCACCGAGAATGCAAAAATTTCTAGAATACCCTCATTGACAAAAACACCAAGGAACCTTGTTTCGATAAATTGTGAAAAATACCCCTGTAGGGCAAATTATGAAAATACCCCTGGGTAGTGGAAAAACAACAACAATGAAAACTACAATATTTCTCTGAATGGACAAAAGTTCATAATTGATTGATGGATGTATGAATGTAAAGACAGTGTGCATGTATGAATACGAAAGAACCACTCCTAAAACTCTTTTCATAAAACTTCTTCGTGGATAATTAGTGGAATAAGGGTTAATTCATAAAACTTTCTTAAATAAGATTAAAGTGCATCGTTAGATATGAGTTCTAGAGGACGCGGTTGTCATGGACGCGGTAGAGGAAGAATGACTGTGTCAGAACCCGTTAGATCGGGTCAAGGGTCTGACAATGAGTTACCACCGCCACCACCATCCCCAGTTGTTGGTGTCGAGCAGCAAGCTCAGACGGGGATGATCTTTGATCGCATGTTATGTCATGAAGTTCTTGAAATGGTGGTGGTGCCGAGAGGAATATGGAGCTCAAAAATCAGACTCGAGTGACTCGAGTCAACGGAGCCGAAGTGTTTCGTGGAGTGTTTGGTGTAGCACCCAGCACAGTTGAATACTAGTTGGAAGCAACCGAGCGCATTATGGATGAGCTCGATCTGACCCCTGAGGAGAAGTTGAAGGGAATGGTGGCACTGTTACGCGATGAAGTGTACCAATGGTGGTTAACAGATTCGGATGGTACCCGCTTGAAGATCCGACACAGGAATATGTCAAGGCGGCATATCAAAAGAATTATGTGGGAACTAGATATATTGATGAGTAAAGGAAAGCATTTTTAGGGCTGGTTCAAGGGAACAAGTTAGTAGCAGCGTATGAAGCTGAATTTCTGAGGTTAAGCCAATATGCTCGAGGAGTAGTGGCTACGGAGCATGAGCACTGTGTTCGGTTCAAAGACGATTTAAGGGATGACTTCAGGTTATTGATAGCTCCACATCAGGAGCGAGAGTTTTTCGCATTGGTTGAAAATGCTAAAGTAGCTGAGGGAATCAAGGATTCGATTAAGTAGAGCTCTGATAGGAATAGACCCAAGAGGGGTTATGGGTCGGCAGGATCGTCAGGAAATGTGCAAAAAGGCCCAGAGCTGATGGGCCGAGGGGTCAGCAAGTTGGTACAAGAGGGCAGTATCGTCCTTGTGAACAGTATGGAAAGAAGCACTTAGGAGAGTGCTGGAAAAAGACGGGTGGATGTTTTAGATGTGGGTCAAAAGACCATATGATCAAGGACTGCCCGAGGAAACCGGATGAGAATCTCCCAACACGATGTAATGTTAATCATTTGGTAGAGGTGGATGAGAGCCTCAACAGGGTCATGGTCCAAATAATCGAGGAAATGGTAGAGGACGTGGAACACTGGTCGGAATGAGGTGCTACTAACACTGAGGCAAGACAGTTGGGTTTGGTT
Organism: Gossypium rotundifolium; assembly: GCA_025506655.1. NCBI lineage: Eukaryota > Viridiplantae > Streptophyta > Magnoliopsida > Malvales > Malvaceae > Gossypium > Gossypium rotundifolium. The sequence goes on from CP106722.1 coordinate 134,314,682, forward strand.
TATACAGTTTACCGTAGGGAGGATGGAGACGCGCCGGACGTCATAACCAGTACGTTCCTCATTCATGGCAAACCCTATTATACTTTGATTGATATGGGCTCAACCCATTCTTATGTTGCATGTAGTGTAGTGGAAACACTAGGCCTAGACTCTGGACCTTCTGATAGGGAGATGACTGTAGTAAGCCCATTAGGCCAAACTGTAGTGGTGAATAAGATCTTTCGGAATGTATCCCTAGAAATTTAGGGAGTGAGCTTTCGAGCTGACTTAATGGAGTTACCCTTCGGAGAATTTGACCTTATACTTTGTATGGATTGGTTAGTAGAGCACCGAACCGTGTTGGATTGTGCGGCTAAACGAATGGAACTAAGGACCCCGGAAGATGAAGTGGTAGTAATGATAGGAGAAAGAAGAAACTACTTATCCAATGTATTTTGGCATTAAAGGCTGAAAAGATGGTTCGTAAAGGGTGCAAGGCATTTTTAGCCTTTGTAAGTGCACTAAATGGAAAGGAAGAAGGTGTTAGTGGAGTTAGAACGGTAAAGGACTTTGAGGATGTGTTCCCAGAGGAATTACCAGGAATACCCCCAGATAGGGAGGTGGAGTTTGGAATAGACTTGCTACCGGGAATAGCTCCTGTGTCAATCACTCCATATCGAATGGTGCCAAAAGAGTTAGTCGAGCTCAAGGCTCAAATCCAGGAATTACTTGACCGTGGGTTTATCTGGCCCAGTGTGTCTCTGTGGGGAGCACCAGTCTTGTTTGTGAAGAAGAAGGACGGAACTATGCGTATGTGCATAGACTATCGTCAATTGAATAAGCTGACCATCAAGAACAAGTACCCCTTGCCAAGGATAGACGACCTGTTCGATCAGCTTAAGGGGGCGACAGTGATTTTCAAAGATCGATTTAAGGTCGGGATATCATCAGTTGAAAGTGAAGGAGGCAGATATCCATAAGACAGCCTTTAGGACAAGATACGGTCATTTTGAGTTTGTAGTAATGCCGTTTAAGTTGACCAACGCCCCAACCGCATTCATGGATATGATGAACCGGGTGTTTCAACCTTACTTGGATAGGTTCATCGTAGTGTTCATCGACGACATCCTCATATACTCTAAGACTGAAGAGGAGCATGATGAGCATCTCCGGATTGTGTTGCAAGTATTGAGGGAGAAGAAGCTTTATGCCAAATTCAACAAGTGTGAATTTTGGCTTAGGGAAGTTGCTTTCTTAGGACACGTGGTGTCTGCTGAAGGAATAAGGGTGGATCCTAAGAAGATTGAAGCGATGTTAGATTGGAAACCACCTAAGTCGGTGGCGGAGATTCGTAGTTTCTTAGGATTGGCAGGCTATTACAGAAGGTTTGTGGAAGGATTTTCGTCAATAGCCACACCTTTAACAAAGTTGTTGAGGAAGGAAGTACCCTTTGTATGGACGGGTAAGCAGCAGGAGAGCTTTGAAAAGCTCAAGAAGGTTTTGACTGAAGCTCTAGTGTTGATTCAGCCGGAGGCAGGAAAGGATTTTGTAGTTTATTGTGATGCTTCCCATACAAGATTGGGAGGTGTCCTTATGCAAGACGGGAAGGTAGTCGCATATGCGTCTCACCAGTTGAGGCTATATGAGGCGAATTACCCGACGCACGACTTGGAGTTAGCAGCAGTGGTCTTCGCTCTTAATGTATGGAGGCACTACCTTTATGGTGAAAAGTCGACAATCTACACAGACCACAAGAGTCTCAAGTATTTGCTGACTCAGAAGGAGTTAAACTTGAGGCAGCGAAGGTAGGTTGAATTGCTGAAGGACTATGACTGTTCGATAGAGTATCACCCGGGCAAGGCGAATGTAGTGGCGGATGCCCTAAGTCAGAAGGTTGTGTCGGATCTGAGGGCAATGTTCGTACATTTAAGTTTGTATGATGATGGAAGCCTGTTGGCAGAATTACAGGTCAGGCCGACGTGGTTGAATGAGGTGAAAGAGGGACAGTTGGCTAATAAGGACCTAAGTGCTAAGCTACAACAAGTACAGAATGGGGAATTAGAGGACTATGGTGTTAGTAATGAGGGAGCATTGTGTTTCAAAGGAAAGGTCTGTATGCCGAGAAATGAGGAGTTAAGACAGAAGATTCTTCGGGAAGCGCATGGTAGCCCTTATGCTATGCATCCCGGAGGTACCAAGCTGTACAGGGATCTAAGGGAGTAATTTTGGTGGCCTAGTCTGAAGAAAGGAGTTACTGAATTCGTAGGGAAATGTCTGACGTGTCAGCATATTAAGGCTGAATACCAAGTTCCATCGGGATTGCTTCAGCAATCGAAATTCCACAATGAAAGTGGGAAAGAATTACCATGGACTTCGTTAGTGGGCTTCCCTTACGCCTACTAAGAAGGACTCAGTATTAGTGATAGTGGACCGTCGACCAAGTCTCATGACTTTATCCCGATGAGGGTTGATTATTCTCTTAAATTGGCTAAGTTATATGTGGCGTAAATTGTGAGGCTACATGGAGTACCGTGTCTATCATTTTGCATGAGACCCAAGATTTACGCCTCGATTTTGGAGGGCACTTCATCAAGCTTTAGGCACTAAGTTGGATTTCATTACGGCTTTTCATCCATAGTGGACAGCGATGCGAGCATGTAATACAAGTGCTAAAGGATATGTTGAGAGGCTGTGTGATGGATTTCAGAGGAAGTTGGGAGGATTACTTGCCTTTAGCGAGTTCGCCTACAACAACAGCTTATCGTGCTAGCATTCGGATGGCACCGTATAAAGCATTGTATAATCGAAGTGTCGAACTCCTACTTGTTGGGTGAGTTAGGAGAACGACGAGTTTTGGGACCAGAGTTGGTGGCAAAACCTGAAGAGAGGGTTGAGATAATCCAAGCATGGTTAAAGGAAGCCTCTGATAGGCAGAAGTCTTACGCTGACCTCAAGCGGAAGGAAATAGAGTTTAAAGTGGAAGACCAAGTGTTCCTAAAAGTCTCACCTTGGAAGAAGGTGATGGGGTTTGGTCGGAGAGGAAAGTTAAGCCCAAGGTTTATAGGGCCCTATCGAGTGTTGAAGCGAGTTGGACCAGTGGCATACTAACTAGAGTTGCCACCAGAGTTGCAGCAGATGCACGACGTATTCCATGTATCCATGCTACGTCGCTACCGATCGAATCCATCTCATGTGGTACCAGTTGAAGAAGTGGAGCTAAGGCCAGACTTATCCTACGAGGAAGAGCCGATTCAGATCTTGGAACGAGACGTGAAAATCTTAAGGAGGAAGTCAGTTCCTCTAGTCAAAGTGTTGTGGCGCAATCATGGATCGAAAAAGCTTCGTGGGAGCCAGAAGAGGCAATGCGATAGCAATACCCTCATTTATTTTAGCCAGGCAATTTCGAGGACGAAATTTATTTTAAGGGGGGTAGAACTGTAACATCTTTAAAATGGGCCTATGTAATTTTGATTTAATTATACGAAATGACATGTCCTATTTATTATGAATGTATGATGAACATTTTGGAAACCTGGAAATGTTAAGTTTAAAAGAGGAAACTGAACATTTTGGAAACATGGAAATGTTAAGTTAAAATCGGAAAGTGAACATTTTGGAAACTTGGAAATGTCAAGTTAAAATAGGAAAGTGAACATTTTTGGAAACCTGGAAATGTATGGAAATGTTAAGTTTTAAGGTTTTAAAAGGAGAAACTAAGGCACGGTGGTTTTAAGAAAATTAATAGGAGGAATTTGACACAAGAACAGGCTTGGAAAAGTGGCAAGGAGGCACCACTAAAGCGCAGTATGTGACGCCACAATCAAGGGGAAGGAGCCTAGGTTCGAGTCACTTGGGGAGCAAACAAAGGAATTTTATTTTGGTGCAAGGAGCAAGAGAGTTGGACAGCATTAAGGCACTACAAGGGAGGTGTTTTATTGTTGTTAAAATTCGGCAGATAGATGGATAAGTGATGGATTTATTTTAATAATTTAAAGAGGTGATAAGAGATAAAAATTGAAGAATAACAAGGTAAGGCTAGTGATTAAGTTATAGCCGAATTTGTCAAATAAAGTGTTCATCTTTTCTTGATTTCTTTTACTTTCTCACCATTCTTCTCTTTGCCGAATCTCCTAAGCCTTTCACCTCTCCCTCTCACGTTTTTATCAACCATTAAAAGTCAAAATCCTCATCTTCCTATTCCATCTTTGCCGCAACCTTGTTCAACTCAAATCACTCTATTGCCAATTCTCCCCAAGGCCTTATACCTTTCTCTTTTTACTTTTGTTGAAGCCAAATATACAAGGGGCTCATAGCCGACAATTCTTTAGGTCTCAGGTCGAATCTCTATGGTTAAAGCATAGGTGTTGTCGATTTCTTCAAAGGGTAAGATCAAAAATTTGGTTTCCATTCTTCTACTTTTAGTATTGTCGAAATCAAGGTATTAATCCTATTAGTGATCTTTGGACGAAACATGAAGATTCTCCGGGATCTCTGCTATTGTCGACATCTCCATAGTCAAAAGTGCTTTCGGGATTTCAAGGATCTAAGGTGAGTCACACTTTGACATTCGGCCAAAGGCCATTTAATAGTGATTAAGTGTTAAAAATCGATCTAACATATGATTATAGAGATTTTGACAAGCACCTAAGACAAAAGATCACTTCTGGGATTTAAGATTTGGAAGGTAAGCACATAGGTATATTCGGCCAAGGCCTATTTTGGATATCTAGATCTATTTCATAATTGTTAAAAAGCCAAAACTAACCTATGTAGAGATCCAGTGTTTGACCGAATACAAGGAGGAGAATAACAAAGTTTTCGGGATTTGAGTGATAAGCAAATCGGCATTAAGGTAAGTTTTAGTGCACAAATCCTACTAGGATTTGGTATTATGGCCGAATGAGTTTTTCATTAAATATTTAATATGGGCTGAATGTAGGGAGTTAAAGATCTAAGATCGAAATTTGGGATCTAAGATCGAAATTTGGGGTTTCAAGTGAAATTGTTAAGCGAATCAGGTGTGTACCCTACCCTAAGTTTTAATACGTTCATGGCTATGTTTTTAAATTAAATGTGTTATTAAGAATGTGAAAAGCATGGCTAAGGTAACATACAATGGTACAAAGTACTGAGGTACGTTTCCTACTCCTACTAGGAATATGAATATATGTTATTTTTTTAAACATGTGAAAAGTGATAAGAATATGGAAAATGATAAGAATGTGAATTAAGGTATGACATTGCATGATATGTATGAAATATGGGGCATATGGGTTATATGAAAAGGGAAGTTAATGTGGTGACCTAAGACCACGAAATCGAATGTGGTGACCTAAGACCACGTAAAACCGAATGTGGTGACCTAAGACCACGAATTCTAAATGTGGTGACCTAAGACCACGAATTTTTATAAGAGGCGATGAGCACGTCATTGCGATGATCGCCTTCGATGGTGTGTAGCGGATGGAGGGTTGACTTAGTAGTCCCTACGATGTGCGAGGATGGTACGGTGGTGTGTAGCGGATGGCATATAGGTTTGGGTTTGGGTTGCATCATATTGTTTAAATGCTTTATGAACATGAATGATATTGTATGCCTGAAATATTAAATTTTAGTGTTGGTTACACATTGAGTCTGTTGACTCACCCCATTGTGGGAATACTTTTCAGGTGACGACCAGTGATGGACCGAGCCGGCAGATGATTAGTGGAGGCCATGTGAAGTTCAGATTTCTTTTATTTGGACTATTTTATTTTAAGTATTTTGAATTTAAATTTTGGAAATTATTTGATGTAATAAGGCCTTAGTAGAATCAATTTATTCTGTTTTTATTTGTTAAGCTTACAAACCTTTATTTATTAAAAGATTAAGTAATCATTTTTTTTTTAAAACGAAGCCCAAACGTTTTATCACCTAAAGTAAAGGATTTTAATAATGAAATAAACTTGTTTTCAACTCAAGCCCAACCCAAAACGATCTTTCTTTCAAAACACACAAGTTTTCCTAAGTAACAAAAGAATTTGAAAAGGTTTACACCGGGGAACATACCAGATCGGTCAAGGCTCGTGGGCCGGGTTTGGGGTGTTTCATTTACAAAATAATCAATGACATAACTCAAAATCTTCATCAAATTTAGAAACTGAGACATGGGGTTAAAAGAACAAGAAGCAACGATCACAAAAATAGAAAAATCACTAAAAACCGAGCTCAAAACATACATTGATTATGCTTATTAATGGCCGAATGGAACTAAAATTTAAACCCTTCTTTTTCTTTCAATTTCAGTGCAAACAAAGATGATAATGGCCTATTTTCATGTTTGTGTTATAATTATATAACTTATTAACTAATTCCCAAATTTAACCATTAATAAAAACATATAATAACACATAATGGTTGGTCATTAATGTCCATTTCTACTATCCATGGTCTATTTGCATAATAAGGACTTCACATTAATAAGACATGTCAATTCAGCATATAACTATTAGTAGACTACTTTTGCTTTTTTTGTGATTAAGCCCTTTTCACAAATCAAGCACACAAATAATAAAATTTTCATACGAACTTTCACACATACAAATTCACATGCTATAAATATGAAAAAAATATTAAAATATTTTTCAGACTCAGATTTGTGGTCTCGAAACTACTATTTCAACTAGGGTCTAAACTGGGTTGTTACAAACACGCAACCCAAATCGTTCAATGACGTGTCGCTGTAAATCACAAATTCTTTACCCAACTCAAGTTGAACCAACACTGATGCCTCGGTTAACAATGCTTTTAATTGATCGAAACTTTGTTGACATTTATCAGACCATTCAAACTTGACATCTTTCAGTAGTAGTTTGGTCATCGGTGTAGCAATCATCGAGAATCCTTTTACAAAACGTTGATAATAACCAGTCAATCCCAAAAGCTTGTAACACCCCCAAACTTGGCCTAGACGTTATGGCCGAATCTGGTGATGCCACATTAAGGACAATTCCAAACAATTTTACTAAGTTAAAACTTAAGCCCTAAAAGCCCAAAATCCTTGAATCTTGTTAAGTCATGATAAAAGCCCATGGTTAAACTTAAGAAATTATCCAGGTTCAACAATTTAGTAAACAATTGAAACAAAAACAACAAAACTCAAAATCTAAAATCAAATCAGAGTACAAGGCCTTATTACAACCCAACAGAAATAAAGTAATTTAAAACTAAGTCTTTCAAAACAAATTAAGAACTGCTTGTAGTGTGGCCACCTCTGAGTCCTCCTTCCACGTCAAGCCGTCTACTGACGGTCACCTAAAACATTTAATACAAAGGATGTGAGTTTCGAAACTCAGTATGTACAACCATTGGCAATCAAATCAGCATACAAATATTACGTCGGGCCTAAGCCCTATCAAAAATCAGTGGTCTTGGGCCTTAGCCCTCAATGACCTCATACCACATCAGAGTCACATGAATGAAATGCACCCATCAAATCTTCCTCCGTATCATCAAAACCTACCCAAGTTCAACATATATTTCATGAATGCAACATACACATTTTCACACATTCGAATGTTTTAGTCATTTCACTACCCAAGGGTATTTCCATAAATCTACTCTACAAGGGTATTTAGGTAATTTTACAAATTAAGGGTATTTTAGTAATTTTGTAAATCAGAGATATTTTGGTAATTCTACAAATTAAAGGTATTCTGGATATTTTACAAATTAGGGGTATTTTAGTAAATTTTCAAATCTAAGGATATTTTGGTAATTTTCAAATCAGGGGCATTTGGTCCCTCTTGGGTTTTAGTTATGGACTTTGGCCCATTAACAAGTCCTTACGGCTAAAGTGAACATACACTATGCACCAAGTAGGAATCTAGAGAAGAATAGGTGGGCCACTAGGACCGATTAAGTACCAAGCTCTCCCTAATCCAATCCTAGACATGCATATGTCCATTGCCACACTCTAACACAATGACTTCTCCACGAACATGTTTAATTATTCGATTAAGCCTTATGTGGTTTAAGAGTTGTTCAAAACTAGGCCTAAAGTCCATTAAACCCTAACATACCTTTCTACGTTCCCATAAAGCCCATCAAGCCCAAATCACATCCTTACTGCCCATTAGGCCCAAACCTCATCCATATGGCTCATTAGGCCCCAAATTACATCTATATGGCCCATTAGGCCCAAATCTCATTAATACCACCCATTAGGCCCAAACAATATCTATGTGGCCCATTAGGCCCAATTACAATCGAATCATACAATCGTTCATGCCAATTCATTATTCACACTCACATAAAACCTTTATCGTTTTGGGCCCAAAAATTTGGTAGGCCCATTTAGCCACTTTCGAGTTTTCAGGGTTGCCGATGTCGTGTGTGTATAGTGTTTGTACACACATAGTAACCACGCATGCTGCAAACCCCTTAATCATGAACCTACAATTGACATCACTTAACGATTAATCATGGCTTAATACAACTTTATCAAAAACCAAAACCTCACTGTAACCTTACCGTGTGCCACACGTTCTAGTAGCCCTTCATTTGCTACTATTTACGATTATCCTCTAGATCTGCACCCAAACATATATCGTCAAAAACCAGTGACCCATATTCCATATAAGTCATCCCTATAAGGCATATTACATTTGACCATTTACTAAACCAAAATCGAGACTAGTGCACTTACCTCTTGCTAACGATCCTTACCTACCACGCTTGTGATCTTTGAACCTTACCCTTGTTATTATGTTAACGACAAGGAGAGGTTAGATAGCCCTTCGGCTTTTAACAAAGCACACTAAGAAGATTGACTAAATACTTACCCAAACCCTCCTCTGATCCTACCGCCTAGATAGCTACTGAACAAGATTCGCTTTTAAACTTGATTAAAAGTGGGTAACAATAGATTTGTGAAGAAGAAAAAATAACTAAAAATCGCCACAAGTAGGGCTATTTGATATAAAGGTGTATTCGGCTTTCAGAGAAAGAAAAAGAACACAACACTAATAGGAATTTTCGGCGAAAAGAATGATGGCCTTTTTTTCGGTAAATGGAAGAATTTGGCTGAGGGGGAGAAAAACAAAATTTCTAAGAACCTCTCAAAGGGATTCAACACCCCTCTTTTATGGCCAAAAGTCGAAACTCCCTTCCCCTAGAGTCCCATCTAGGACCATCACATCCACAGTCCTCATCTCCTAAATTTTCTCTTTGATAATCCCTCCATCTCATCTGAATTTTTCTCCTCTATCAGCTCACAAAACCAAGTCAAACATTCCAACGAAAGAGTTCAAATTCAACACAACTCTGGCCATGCACTATGAAAAATAAACACTCCAAAATTCCTTACCACTACTCAAACCTTGGACCTCTTCACGCCACCTTGTAGCTCCCCAAGTGACGCCATCTTGCCACTGGACCATAGACCCATTTGTGTCTTATTTTCTCTTAATCTGCTTAAGAGCCTTAATGCCTGAAACTAGGGTCCACTAAAGTAAGAAAAAATAAAATTTTCCCTATGGTCTTCCCTATCTCTAAGACTTTAAATAATTTCGATAATACCTTAAAATTAATATTCAAAGTGCTACTCATACATACCAACCTCAATGCAGTGAAGTTTGAAGTTTCGAGATTTTGGGGTGTTACAACTCTACCCCTCTTAAAAAAAATTTCGGCCTCGAAATTTACCTGATTGAAGCAAGTGAGGGTATTGTTGATGCATTGCCTCCTCAGGTTCCCATGTAGCCTCCTCGGTATTATGGTTACCCCATAGCACTTTGACCAAAGGAGCAAACTTCCTTCTTAGTACCTTAACATCTTGATCAATTATTTGAACTGGCTCCTCTTCAAAAGTTAGGTCCGGTCTAACCTTGATCTCCTCGATTGACACTATGTGAGAAGCGTCTGAGCGATAACGCCTTAGCATTGATACATGGAAGACATTTTGTATTTGGCTCAGTTCAGAAGGCAATTCCAATTGATAGGCAACTGGCCCAATCCGCTTCAATACCTGGTATGGCCCGATGAATCTAAGGCTTAAATTTTCCTTTGACCAAACCTGAACACCTTCTTCCAAGGGAAACCTTGAGAAAAACCAAGTCCCCCACTGCATACTCAATCTCTCTCCACTTGAGGTCGGCATACGATTTTTTCCTATCCGTTGCCTCCTTCAACCGATCCTGAATCAACTTTACCTTATCTTCAGTGCCTGCTACCAACTCTGGACCCAATACTTGTCGCTCACCCAACTCAGTCAACCAAGTCGGAGTACGACATCTTCGCCCATATAGTGCTTCAAATGGCACCATTCCAATACTTGCCTTATAACTATTGTTATATGCAAATTCAGCTAGAGGTAAGTAATCTTCCCAACTACCTCAAAACTCGATTACACACCCTCTCAACATATCCTCCAAGACTTGAATTACCCTCTCTGATTGACCATCGGTTTGGGGTGAAATGCTATACTAAAATCCAACCTCGTACCTAGTGCTTCATGTAGCTTTTTCCAGAAACGAGACGTAAAACAAGGGTCTCTATCAGATATAATAGAGATTGGAACCCCGTGCAATCTCACAATCTCTGCCACATACAACCTTGCCAACTTCTGTAATGAGTAGTCAGTGCAGACCAGTATAAAATGAGCAAACTTAGTTGACCGATCCACAATAACTCACATAGAGTCCTTCTTAGCAAGCATCAAGGGTATCCCACTAACGAAATCCATAGTAACCCGCTCCCATTTCCAAAGTGGAATCTTAATCGGTTGGAATAACCCTGATGGCAATTGATGCTCTGCTTTCACTTGCTGACATACCAAACATTTGCACACAAATTTTGTAACCTCGCATTTCAATCCCGGCCACCAATAAAGGTCTTGTAAATCCTAATACATCTTGTTACCTCTAGGGTGCATAGTATAAGAACTACTGTGCACTTCCCACAATATAGACTTCCTTAACTATTCGTCCCTTGGCACACAAAATCTACCACGGAAACACAATAACCCATCACTATTTATCTGAAAATCTGTCATTTCCCCCTTCTCAATTTGCTTGAATCGAGAATCCAGAGTTCCATCCAGCAACTGCTGAACTTTAATCTGCTCAACCCACAGTGGCTTCACTTACAACTTGGCTAACAAACACCCATCGTCATACAAACTTAACCGAGCAAACATTACCCTCAAGTCTAACATAGCCCTACGGCTTAGCATATCAACCACCACATTTGCTTTGCCCAAGTAATATTCGATTGTGCAATCATAATCCTTTAACAGCTCAATCCATCTGTGCTGCCTCAAGTTCAACTCATTTGAGTTAAAAGGTACTTTAGACTCTTGTGATTCGTATAGATGGTGCACTTCTCTCCATACAAGAAATGAATCCAAATCGTAAGTGTGAAAACCACTGCTGCCAACTCCAAATCGTGGGTTGGGTAATTTCTTTCATGAGTCCTAAGTTGGCGTGACGCATACGCAACCTACTTTCCCTTCCAGCATCAAAATACAGCCCAAGCCCACGTGTGACGCATCGCTATAAACTATAGACTCCTTTCCAGGCTCTGGCTGAATCAAAATAAGGGCCTCCGTTAAAACTTTCTTAAGCTTCTCAAAGCTTTCTTGCTATTTATCAGTCCATAAAACGACAACCCCTTCTGTAGTAGCTTGGTCAAGGGTGCCACGATTTGGGAAAACCCTTCAACAAATCGCCTATAGTACCCTACCAGGCCTAGAAAACTCTGAATTTCTGACACTGTCTTAGGTCATTTCCAATCCAACACCGCTTCCATTTTTTGAATATCAACTCTAATTACTTCAGCTAAGACCACATGTCCTAAGAAAGTGACTTCCCTTAGCCAGAATTCGCACTTGCAAAACTTAGCATAAAGTTGATTCTCCCTTAGAATCTGCAACACAATCCTTAAATGTGCATCATGATCAACCTCTGTTCTCGAGTATACCAAGATGTCATCTATGAAGACTACTACGAACTGGTCTAGGTATAGTTGAAAAACCCTATTCATAAGATCCATAAAAGCAACAGGTGCCTTCGTTAACCCAAAAGGCATCACCAAAAACTCGTAATATCCTTAACAAGTTCTGAAAGCTATCTTATACACTTCTTCTATCTTAACCCTTAGTTGATGGTACCCTGAATATAAGTCAATCTTTGAGAAAACTGAAGCTCCCATAAGTTGGTCATAAAGGTCATCTATCCTAGGCAGAGGGTACTTATTCTTAATGGTTAACTTGTTTAATTGCCTATGGTCGATGCACATCCTCATGGACCCATCCTTCTTCTTCACGAATAATACTGGTGCTCCCCATGGAGACACACTTGGTCTAATAAATTGGCCGTCCAATAACTCTTGAATCTGGGCCTTCAACTCCACCAGCTCCTTCAGTGCCATCCTGTAAGGTGCAATGGACATCGGAGCCGTACCAGGTAACAATTCTATTCCAAACTCTACTTCTCTATTGGGAGGTAACCTAGGCAATTCCTCCGAAAACATCAGGGAATTCTTTACTGTTCTCAAATCTTTAACAGTAAAACTCTTAGATTACAAATCACTAATGTAGGCTAAGTAAGCTTCATAACCCTTCCTTACCAATTTTTTTGCCTTTAAAGCTAAAATTACATTCGACATGTAATCACGTCATTCTCCGACCACTACTCCTTCATTACCCTCCACAGTTCTTACCACCATCTACTTCACAGCACAATCCAAAGTTGCCTAATGCCTTATCAACCAATCCATGCCTAAGATGAGGTTGAACTCACCAAATAGTAATTCCATCAATCTGCTAAGAAAGTAACTCCTTGAACTACCAAGGTACACTCCTAAACAACTTGCTAACTTTCACCGCTTGCCCTAACAAACTTAACACAGTCATTTCATTCTCAATGGTTTCAAACTCAACCCCTATAGTTTCAGTCCTATTGCATTCAATGTACGAATGTGTTGACCCCACATCAATTAGCGCAATATAAGGTAGCTGACGAATAAGGAACATACCCGTTATCACATCTGGTGCATCACCTTCCTCTCTACGATGAGCTACATAAACTAAGGCTAGTTGCCTCGCATCTACCTATCTTGCACCTCTACCCGGTGCTCCATGTCCTCGTCCTACGCCATTGTTGCCTCAGGCTTGTCCACAGCCCTTTGGTGGTTGTTGACCACCCCTTTGTGGCTGAAAATTACCTCTGCCATTGGCTCGCTCCTAATCCAGCCTTTTTGGGCACTTCTTAATCCTATGTTCCATAGATCCACAGCCTAAAAATGCTTTCATCCTCCTCCAACATTTGTCTGGATGCTTTTTTCCACACTCAGCACAAAGTCGTATTCCATTATTAGCAGCAGTAATAGGGGCCCCAGCTCTAACCGGCCCATTCAATCTGGCCCTCCTCGTGGGCCTCTGTCTAGCTCCCATAAGTTTCACATTCTGCTTGTTCTTGCCCTTCTCTTTATCTCGGTTGAGGCATTCCATGCGCTTTACTTCTTCTGCTATCTTTGATTTCTCGACCAAAACCGCAAAATCCTACTCCTTCTGTGGAGCTATAAGTACATTGAGGTTGTCTCTTAACCCATCCTCAAACCGTACACATCTTTCATATTCTGTTATGAATATTCCTTTGACAAACTGACTAAGGCACAGAAACACATCCTCGTACTCTACTACCAACTTATCTCCCTGAGTCAGACTCAAAAACTCCTTCCTTCATGCATCCACATATCCCACTCCAATATACTTCCCTGAAAGGTCGACTTAAAGAACTACCGGGTGATCTGATCCTGTTGGTTGCCTTCCTTTATGGTCAACCACCACTGATAAGCTTCTTCCCTAAGTAGAGATATCGCCCCCTTCAACTTTTGTTTGTCGTGCAATCCAGGCCGTCCATTATCCTTTCTGGAGATTCCACCAATACTTTGGCACATTTGGGGCCACCTTAGGTACTCCTTTAAAAATCTCAGGCCCATTAGCTCGAAGTCGCTCCACGATTGACACACAATTTCTCGTACCATTATTGGGCCCAGTGACCCTTTCTAAGATCCTTAACATAGCCTGCGATACTGCATCTTCTGTAGCGGAAGCCCGCTCATCTAATCCTATTTTAGTTACTGGTGAGGCCAGAGCCTCCTCTACTCACATGTTGGGCATATGGCCTGACTCGATGACCCATTCCTAGCACTTCCACGGCCTCTTGCACCTCTTCTAGCACTTATCATTGCGTGCGTATTTTGGATTAGAATTTTTATGAAATTAGTTCATAGTTCCAATGTTTAAAACACATGTCTTATGCAAGTATCCATTTAAAAGTTGTTTCGTAGTCGTAAATCCACTACAAGCTTAAGTTTACTATGGGCTTCAGTCTCTAAAAATGTATTCTTTAAAGTAGCCCAATATCTAAATATAGTTCAGTAATCTAAACAAGCAAAATAACAGAAAAACTTACTTGGCTCGACGTTAAGGGATCGGTGAACCATACTACAAGATCTTGCAAAAACTTTTTAATCTACTTATTTTAAAAACCCAAAATCTAAGGCCCATTTCATAGCCCAAGCTTTGCAACCAGGCTCTGATACCACTAATTGTAACACCCCAAATCCAGCCCAAATGTTGTGGTCGAATCTGGTGATGCCACATCAAGAACAATTCTAAACAATTTTACTAAGTTAAAACTTAACGCCTAAAAGCCCAAAATCCTTGACTCTTGTTAAGTCATGATAAAAACCTATTGTTAACTTAAGAAATATATCTAGGTTCAACAACTATGTAAATAGTTGAAACAAAAACAACAAAACTCAAAATTTAAAGTCAAATCAGAGTACAAGGCCTTATTATAACCCAACGAAAATAAAGTAATTTAAAACTAAGTCTTTTAAAACAAATTAAGAACTGCTTGTAGTGTGGCCACCTCCGAGTCCTCCTTCCACGTTGATCCATCTACTGACGGTTACCTGAAATATTTAATACAAAGGATGTGAGTTTTGAAACTTAGTGTGTATGACCCTTGGCAATCAAATCAACATACTAATATTACGTTGGGCCTAAGCCCTATCAAAAATTAGTGGTCTTGGGCCTTAGCCCTATTAAAAATTAGTGGTCTTGGGCCCTAGCCCTCCATGACCTCATACCATATCAGAGTCACATGAATGCAATGCACCCATCCCAAATCCAACCCTGCACACCATTTCCCTTCCAACCCTACACACCTGTGGGGATATAGATATCAACCCACCCATCCCTACACACCAATGATAGTACCAACAGTAGCCCTACTCAAACATTGCAGCAAAGCTGCTATTATGGGCTTAAAGCCACAGATGGATTCACGGTCGTCAAGCGACTATGCGATCCTCAAATATTCCTCCGTATCATTAAGACCCACCCAAGTGCAACATATATTTCATGAATGCAGCATACACATTTTCACACATTCGACACTTAAGGGTATTTTAGTCATTTCACTACCCAAGGGTATTTTTGTAAATCTACTCTACAGGGATATTTAGGTAGTTTTACAAATTAGGGGTATTTTAGTAATTTTATAAATCAAAGGATATTTTGGTAATTTTCAAATCAGGGGCATTTGGTCCCCCTCAGGTTTTAGTTATGGACTTTGGCCCATTAACCAGTCCTTGCGGCTAAAGTGAACAGACACTATGCACCAAGTAGGATTCCAGAGAAGAGGAGGTGGGCCAGTAGGACCGCTTAAGTACCAAGCTCTCCCTAGATCCAATCCTACACATGTATATGTCTGTTGCCACACTCTAACCCAGTGACTTGTCCACGACATGTTTAATTATTAGATTAATTCTTATGTGGTTTAAGAGTTATTCAGAACTATATCTAAAGTCCATTAAACCCTAACATACTTTTCTACTTCCCCATAAAGCCCATCAAGCCCAAATCATATCCTTACGACCCATTAGGCCCAAATCTCATCCATATGGCCCATTAGGCCCCAAATTACATCTATATGGCCCATTAGGCCCAAATCTTTTTAATACAGCCCATTAGGCCCAATCATATCTATATGGCCCATTAGACCCAATTACAATCGAATCATACAATCGCTCATGCCAATTCATTATTCGCGCTCACATAACAACCATTGTTGTTTTGGGCCCAAAAATTTGACAGGCCCATTTAGCCATTTTTAGCTTTTCGACGATTACCGATGTCGTGTGTTTATAGTGTTTGTACACACCTAGTAACCACGCATGCTGCAAACCCATTAATCACGAACTTACAATCGACATCACTTAAAGATTAATCATGGCTTAATTCACACTTTATCAAAAACTAAAACCTCACCGTAACCTTACTGTGTGCCACACGTTCTAGAGCCCTCCCTTTGCTACTATTTATGATTATCCTCTAGATCTGCACCTAAAGTTATATCGTCAAAAACCAGCGACCCATATTCCACATAAGTCACCCCTATAAGCCATATTACATTCGGCCATTTACTAATCCACAACCGAGACGAGTGCACTTACCTCTTGCTAACGATCCTTGCCTACCACGCTTTCGAACTTTGAACCTTACCCTTGTTATTACAAAGTTATTGACAAGGAAAGGTTAGATAGCCTTTTGCTTTTAACACAACACACTAAGAAGATTGACTAAACACTTACCGAAACCCTCCTCTGATCCTGCGGCCTAGATAGCTACTGAACAAGATTTGGCTTTTAAACTTGACTAAAAGTGGGTAACATCGATTTGTGAAGATGGAAAAAATAATTAAGAATCGGCACAAGTAGGGCTATCTGATATAAAGGTGTATTCAACTTTCAGAGAAAGAAAAATAACACAACACTAATAGGAATTTTGGCAAAAAGAATGATGGGATTTTTCGGCAAATGGAAGAATTCGGCTGAAGAGGAGAATTTCCAAGAACCTCTCAAAGGGATTCGACACCCTTCTTTTATGGCAAAAAGCTGAAACACTCTTCCCCTAGAGTCCCATTCACCACCATCACATCCACTTTCCTCATCTCTTAAATTTTATCTCTGATAATCCCTCCATCTCATCTGAATTTTCCTCTTTTATCAGCTAACAAGACCAAGTCAAACACTCCAACGAAAGAGTTCAAATTCAACACAACTCTGGCCGTCCACTATGCAAAATAAACACTCCAAAATACCTTACCACTACTTGAACCTTGGATCTCTTCATGCCACGTTGTAGCTCCCCAAGTGATGCCATCTTGCCACTGGACTACAGGCCCATTTGTGTCTAATTTTCTCTTAATCTGCTTAAGAGGCCTAATGCCCGAGACTAGGGTCCACTAAAGTAAGAAAAAATAAAATTTTCCCTATGGTCTTCCCTATCTCTAAGACTTCAAATAATCCTGATAATACCTTAAAATTACTATTCAAAGTGCTACTCATACATACCAACCTCAATGCACAGAAATTTGAAGTTTTAGGATTTTGGGACATTACACAAATTCTGAACTTGGATACATTTCTAGGTGGTTTCCAGTTAATAACTGTAGAAATCATGCTTGGATTAACTCGAATGCCATCTGCTGAAACTATATGTCCCAAAAATCTGACTTCTCGGAGTCAAAACTCACATTTGCTGAATTTAGCATACAGTTGCTTATCTCTCAAGGTTTGGAACACAATCCTCAAATGCTCGACATACTCAGACTCATCTCGAGAATAGATTAGAATGTCGTCAATGAACACAATAACAAATCTATCTAAATACGGTCTAAATATCTGATTCATTAAATCGATAAAAATGGCAGGAGCATTAGTTAGTCCAAAAGGCATAACAAGAAATTCATAATGCTCGTACCTCATACTGAATGTAATTTTTGGTAAATCTGAGTCTTTAACTCGTAAATAATAATATCTAGATCTCAAGTCAATCTTTGAAAACACGGTTGCACCCTTCAACTGATCAAACAAATCGTCTATTCTCGGTAATGGATACTTATTCTTTATCGTAACCTTGTTGAGCTAACGATAATCAATACACATTCTCATTAAACCGTCTTTTTTTTAACAAACAATATTGGCGCACCCTAGGGAAAAAAACTCGGTCGTGCAAAACCTCTATATGTTAACTCTTGTAACTAAGCTTTCAACTCTTTCAATTCTATTCGAGCCATTCTATATGGAGCTATAGATATTAATGAAGTTCCCAATACTAATTCAATAGCAAACTCAACCTCTCTGACTGGTGGCAACCCAAGCATTTCTTCTGGACATACATATGAATGTTCACAAACTACAGGCACTAATTAAATCTTCTCTTCAGATACTTTGGTATCTAAAACATATGCTAGATACGCCTCGAGACAATTGAAACCGCATGAAAAGAATTATCCGACACACAATCTTGAGCTAGTTGCAATTGTGTTTGCTTTAAAGATTTGGCGCCACTATCTCTTCAGTGAAAAATGTCATGTGCTTTCGGATCACAAAAGTCTAAAATATTTGATGACTTAGAAAGACCTGAAGAAAATGGTTAGAATTGTTGAAAGACTAGAACATGTGATAGATTATCATCCGGGTAAGGCAAATGTGGTTGCTGATGCATTGAGTCAAAAATTATTGTTTGCATTACGCACGATGAATACTCATTTAGACTTGTCTGATGATGGTTCAGTTTTGGCTAAACTAAAAGCAAGACCTTTGTTCTTATGGAAAATATGTGATGCTCAGAAAGTTGATAATGAAATGATGGCAAAACAAACTCAGTGTGATATGAACTCCGATTCTGAATTTTGATTTGATGATGATGATTGTTTGAGATTTCGAGATCAAATTTATGTTTCGAGAAATCCAAAGTTGATACAGTTAATGTTGAATAAAGCTCATAATAGTCACCTATCTGTTCATCCAAGAAGTACAAAGATGTACCATGATTTAAAGCCATTTTATTAGTAGCTTGGTATGAAATGGGATATCTCAAATTTTGTATCGAAATGTTTAATCTATCAGCAAGTTAAAGCTGAACATTAGGTACCATCTGTTTTGTTACAACCGATAATGATTCCCAAATGGAAATAGGATAGAGTGACGATGGATTTTGTTTTAGGGTTGCCTTTGACTTTGAGAAAGAAAGATGCAATTTGGGTCATAGTTGAAAAATTAACAAAATCAATCCATTTTATTCTGGTATGACCTGATTACTCATTTGATAAATTAGCTGAGTTTTATATTTCTGATATTGTGAGATTGCATGAAGCGCCACTATCTATTATGTCTGACAAAGATTCGAGGTTTACTTCATGATTTTGGAAGAAACTGCAACCTTATGAGGTTTTGTATGGACGCAAATGTCGAACACCTTTGTATTGGACTAAGCTAAGTGAAAATAAGATAAACGGGGTCAATTTGATCAAAGAAACTGAACAAAAAGTGAAAGTGATTTGTGATAGTCTGAAAGCCACATCTGATCGTTAGAATTCTTATGCAGACTTGAAACAAAAGGATATTGAGTTTGAAATTGGTGAAAAAGTGTTTTTGAAAGTGTCTACATGGAAGAAAATACTTTGTTTTGGCAATAAAGCCAAGTTGAGTCCGAGGTTTATCAGGCTGTATGAAATTATTGAGCGTATTAGACTTGTTGCATACAGATTGTTGCTACCACCAGAGCTAGAAAAGATTCATAATGTGTTTCACGTATCAATGCTTCGTCGATACAGATCTGACCCATCACATGTGATTTCTCCATCTGAGATTGAGATCCGATCCGATATGACTTACGAGGAAAAACCGATCCAAATTTTAGATCATGAGGTGAAAGAATTGAGAAATAAGAAAATATCATTAGTAAAAGTCTTATGGCATTGACACGGAGTGGAAGATGCTACGTGGGAGCTCGAAGATTCTATGAGACAACAATATCCCAATTTGTTTAACGTCAAGATTTTAGAGGACGAAAATCCCTAAGGGGGAAGAATTATAATAGCCTAGTTTAGACCCTAGTCGAAAAAGTGGTTTTGGGACCACAGATCCGAGTCAAAAAAATATTTTAATATTATTTTCTGTGTTTACAATATGTGAATTGACATGTATGAAATTTCTGTGGTTTAATTTATCCGTTTGTGTGCTTAATTTGATAAACGGATTAAATCGCGTAAAATGCAAAATTAGCATGCCATGTGTTAAAAGTACTTATGAGTTATGTCTTTGTTAATGTGGTGGCCTTATGAAGCAATTAAACCATTATGTATGATAATGGACATAAATGGCCATAATGTTTATAAATTTTATATGTTAATTAAAAGGTTAAATTTGTAAATTGATTAATAATGTTAATATAATAAACAACGTTAAAATGGTGGCTATTTTTAGTGTTCATCCACCGAAAAAATAGAGAAAAATAAAAAAACAAAAAAGTATAGCTAGGTTTCGACTATGTTCAAGCAAAATTAAGGTAAGAGTTTTGTTTGGTTTTTGATAATTTCTACGTTTTTGTAATCGTTGCTTCGAGTACTACAAACCCCATGTCTTAATTTTGGAATTTGATAATGATTGAGAAATGTGCCATTGATGAATGCTTGAGCTTTGTGATGTTGGTTGATGAAATATGAAATATATGTGTTAGATTAACATGTTTTGTCTTTAGATTTTTGGTGAATTTGAGCAATTTGGACTAAATTATAAAAATAATATTTTGAGGGACTAAAATGTGAAACAAATGAAATCTATGGACTTGTATGATCATGTTGAAAATTTGGCTAAGCATGGGTACAAGGAAAATATGTGTATTTTGTGATTTTGTAAAATAGGGTCTTAAATGTCAAAATGTGAAAATATGAGGTCTAAATTGTAAATTTCCCTAAATGTGTGTTTTTTAATTGAATTAAATGATTTGGAGAATAAATGGATTAAATTTGAATATTTATAGATCAAGAATCGAAGAAAATGGATTTAGACCGAGGAAAGTCAAAAGTGATCGAGTAGTCGAATCCGTTCATTTATCCCGAATACGAGGTAAGTCCATATATGAATAAACATATTTAAGTTGATTTATTCATGTTTATTTGATATTAAATTGTGATGAATGGCTTTGGATGATAAACGTGTGAAATCTGAGAAAGTATTGACAATGTGACAAAGTTCAAAAAGTCTTGTATGAACCTTAGGAATAGATAGGACTCATATGTCATGACATAGGGATTCCAATATGTGATATCATGTAAGACCACATTTGGGACGTTGTCATTGATTTGAGATTTACGTGTAAGACCATGCCGGGACATTGGCATCGTATTTGATTCGTATAAGACCCCGTCTAGGACAGTGGCATCGATATTGGATACATGTAAGACCATATCTAGGACATTAACATTGTACAAGTATTTCGAGTTATCCGAGTATCCTATTTGATTCTGAATGGTTCAAGGGGAAATTTCGAGAAATGATAGACTATGTGAGATATGTAATCGATTCAAGTGCGTTTGGAATGCATACTACGATTGAGTATGAAAGGTATGTATATGTGATTGTATATAAGTGAGATATGTGCATAAATTCAATGAGACAAAATGTGATATATGTATGTTTGTGATATGAGCAAAAGAGATACTTTGAGGTATGAATTGTTGGTAAGCAATGGCTAAACAAATGAGCCAAAGAAGAATTGTGAATTTGTAATTGAGAAATATTAATGATATTGTATTTGATATGATTATTAATGTTATATGTTAAGTTTATTTGTACATGGCTTACTAAGCTTTTGAAATGATTGTGTCAAACAGTCGAGTTTTAATATTTATAACGAGTGATCAAACCTGTAGACTAACTGTGACAACGATAGAGGCAAGTGCACCTATCAAACAGTAGTATAGCTTAGGCAAGAATATCTTATCGAACCCAAGGGAACCTAAAAGTACCACTACTCACTTTCTTTCTATTATTTAACCTAAAACATGGAGTGATTGGTTTATTAATCTAAAAAACTAATGAAATACTTAAGCTGAATGCAAAGACAACAGAATGAATTGGAGAAAGACTTTAGGAAAACTCAGTTGATGAAGACGATACCCTCAGGAAGAATCCACCTATGACTTCACTTATTATTTATTTCCCAAACCATATGATTTCTTTACTTAGCTTGATTCGTGAGACTCCTAACCTATATTAAACCCTCTCTCAAGATGAATAATGTCTAACCTTAGCTTAATTAGTGGAACTCTCGTTCTCTTATAATAACCCCCTAAGGAAGCAGTAAATCGATTAATGGATTCCCATATTAGGTTTCACCTAATCTGGAAAAATCTCGTAACCCTATCTTTAGGCGCCCGATCAACTCCGCTCAATTATGCTAGATCTACTCTTAGATAGGGTCTATTCCTCCTCCACCCAAGCACATCAAGTTAAATTAAGCAACATAATTAAGAACAAACTAAGTACTTATCATATAATTCAGAATTTAAATAACAAAATCCATCAAAGGTTTCATCCCCTTCAGGTATCTGAGGGGTTTAATTCATAACTAAATACAAAAAATCTCAAGAGAAAAGAATAAACATAACATACGAAATCCCTATAACCTCCTGAAGGAATTAAAGGAAAGACCCTCCGTCTTGAATGGAGTTCCGGCTTCTTGAGATGGATCAACTAGCTATCTTCAAGTGATTCCCTAAAAGATGAAAGCTTCGGCAAAAGCCTCTGCGAAAAGCTCCCTTTTTAATGTCTGCCTTGGGTTGTTTATATAGGCTTTGGGATGCTATACTTGGCTCCTAAGTACCTCCTTCAAGTAGAATTACTATTAGGGTGTTGGAGTAAACTTAGGAGTGTGTTTCTTTGGCTTCAAGCATCCAAATTCGAGTGAAATTGCTCTCTCCCGCGGTAGGGGCATGGCTATGGCACACACCCGTGTAAATCGTGGTTGGGCGTGTCTCGATTTTGTCATTTTGGGCACAGCCGTGTAAGTCAGGATTCAGGCCGTGCTTCAGGTCTATCGATTTGGACACGGCCATGTAGATTGCCATGCACGTCCTGTATGATAAATGGATGCTGCACGACAATGTGTCATGGAGTTGAGGCCATGCTCTAGGTGATTGGCGCGGCACAGTCATGTGGGATTTGGACCAGGCCGTGTTGATTACTTGCTAAGGCCCAATTACTCCGTTTTAAGCCGTTTTGTGTTCTTTTTATCCTCGGGTGCTTTCCTGAGTATAAACATGAAAAGAAAGGATTAAAAGCACCTTTTTATAGAAATCAAGGGCTAAATCATCCAAAAGCCTATTAAATATGGGGTTAAAATAAGTTACTTTTACGGTTTATCAAATACCCACACACTTAAGCTTTTGCTTGTCCTCAAGCAAAGTTCTCAACTTATAATTAAAATGAACTTTCCATAATTCATAATTTCTATCAACAATGTCTCATCATAATTCATAGATAATTTATACATGGATAATTCAACTCGAAGAACCCTAAAGATTCAATTACGATAAGTCATACCTTTATAGCACGAAAGCACATGTGTCTCCCCTTATCTAAGTGATTACCTTTAATTCAAAATTGACAAGGACTGACATCCTCACTAAAGATTCACTCAAATCACTCAAAGGTGTTTTAAGGTTCAAGAATAAGCACTCTAAGTTGAACCTGAAAAGTTAATCCCATAGGCTTGCCTGAAAATCAAATCTCCACCATTGTATATGAGATGATACACAGATCAAAAGGTTTTTAATCAGGGTTGTAACGGGGCTAAGGTTAAGGGTGTGGATATAGGCTAAATTAGAGGGTTATAATCGAAGCTGACTTGACAAATTGCCTAACTAGAAATACTAAATTAAATATGAATATTAATTTGAATGAAAACTAATAATATTACTATTGATAATTACTCTATAATAAGGAGTATTTTGATAATACTTTAATACGAGCTTTTTCTTCAACAATTGGAGTTTAAATGCTGTAAGCTCTTTTATATATTACTAATATTGAATATACTTGGATTTTTTTAAGAACAAACTAAAAACAAACCTAATAGAAGGAACATTGATAATTGAAATAAACTAATTCGACAATTGATCAAATCAATTCTTGATAGAGGGGTAGTCAAAGGAATGTTGATAACAAATACAAAGGGATTTTGGGTTAATATTAGTGGGTGAGTCAATAAAAAGGTTGTTAGGATTCAACAAGGTTCACTAGCGGTTAATTTGTATGGGTAGGCTTTTTAGTGGATTGAACGGGTTAAAACCTAGGTGCCTTTATCATCTCAGTATATCAAATCATTAATGTGGTCTCGACATGTATAAACGAGGCAAGTTCTAGAATAACAGTTCAAAGTTGACACACTCATAATCAATTAAAGTGAGCACGAAAAAGGGTGTATGCTCTATAAGGCTCAGAATCTCACAAAAATTATGGGTGTTTTGACATCAATCCTTATAAATTTTGAACTTCAAGGTGATACTCAAATTCGGTTCAACAACCTATCAATTTTAATTTTTAGAAAGTAGACTTATCATGCTCGATTCTCTAGTATTATTCAAATTTAATCATCAATGCACAATTAACTATGGCTTATTCAAAAACATATCAATAAAAATCATAAATCATTAATAATATGAGAAAAAAACTTAAGATCAAGACTAAATTCACGGTTTTGAGAATTATGCAAAAAGTTAGGCAGTATTACCCCCACACTTAAGATGTACATTGCCCTCAATGTACAAAGATAGATAATGATAATTAGATGCCAAATCAAAAAGATAAGTGGGGAAAGTAATACTCCCTAAAATCTGAATGATCCTTGGCATCTTTGGTGGCGGTGATGGTGTTTTCTATGGGCCTGGTGGAGTGGCTACCTAAAAGCAATTTGCTAGATGAAGAAATTGGGTAGCCTGCAAATATATAGCCAAGAGATCTAGAGAAATAATAATACTATACTAATAATATAATTAAAGACTAAGAAAATAAAGAGAAGGAGACTAAGAAGAAAACTAAAATTTAAAGAAAAGTCTAATGGACTAAGAAATCCTTATTAGCGGGTGGTTCGTGAGCTGTGTATGATTTCTAAGGCTGTGGAGTGTTGGTGATGGTGGAAGTGGCGTGATTCCCTAGTAGCCTTTAGAACCTAAAACCAAGAAACTAATATAAAATACATTAAATTAAGCAGAAAAAGGTATAGATAAGGAAAATAAAGGGGATGAGAAAAGAAAAATAGAACTGAAAAGGTTTCCGAGACCCTTGGCGTGACAATTAAGTGAAGATACTAGCATGAACTCATGTTGAGGTCTCCTCCGAGGAGATGATGCTTACCTTCTTACGTTTATTCGGCATGATCTTTGTGTTGCTCAAGAGTCTTGGACCTTTTCTATGAACAGAGAGAAAAATTTGCAAGAAAGAGAAGGAAGAAAGAAGATAGGAGAGAGGGGAAGGTTGTGGGGATTTAAATAAAATTTTAAATCTGGTACGTTCCCACGCCCGTGTGCTGAGGGTGTGTCGATTCACACGACCGTGTTGTGGAGTGTGTTGTTCCTCCACGCCCTTTTGTCAATTGGCACGCCCATTTCTAGAAAGTCAGTATATGAGCACAGTTGGAATGCACAGGCATGTTTTGCCCGTGCTCAATAAGTCAGTATCTTAGCACGGTCGTGAGGCACGGTCGTGTTATTTTTTCGGTGCCCGTCATATGGGTGGTTGGATCCGTGACGTTGGGGGTGGTTGGATTGACTTGCACGGCTCTGTTCTATCAATGCGGTGGTTTCGATGGTTTACACGGCCACAGGCACGGCCATGTGTAAGGCCGTATGGCTTGGAAACCTGCTTCTTTGTTTTAAATGTGGAAAGAGAAGAGAGAAGAAAAGAAAAGAAAAAATAATGTTGTAAAATAAAAAGTGTTAGCGCTCAGGTTGCCTCCCGAGAAGCGCTCATTTGTAGTCTTAAGCTAAACCGTCCTAGACTTTGAAAATTTTAGGGAGGTTTAAATGTTTGAATATTTTCCCTCTTACTGACAGTTTTATTTTCGTGACAAAGTTTAGGTCGAGAAGCGTTTACCTTGAAATTGCCAAATATTGGGTTGCTTTCCTCAACTATTTTGTGTGGGAAAACATCGTGTACCTGAAGGAGTATTTCTTCCTTTTTCTTCAGGTCTATTGAAGTGATGTGCGAATCGGATTTATCTAACGACACCTGGCCTCCTATTTTAAAGTGATTTGATGTCCCTATGAGCTCTTCTGGTGGTTCCTTAGGTTTTTCTTCGTGTGGATCCAGATTTTCTTTGGTGTGTATCTTCTGCTCTTCTAATTTGTCTGTCTTTCAGTTTTGTTTCTAGTGTGATTCTTCTGTGCCGACTTGGGGACTATGAGTTGGCTCAACTTTGATGCTTTGTGATATTTCCTGCGATGAAGTTTGAACAATTTGATTATCTATTAAAACGACATTCTTACCTTCATCTTCTATTGTTTTGGCTGAGTCGAGAGCTTGAAGATTGACCAATTCTTCTCCTACACTAAGTATGAGTTCTCCTGTGGCAACATCAATTTTAGTCTTGGCAATAAATGAAGGAAAGGTCTTCCTAAAATTGAAGGGATTGAATTTTCCTCATCCATGTCTAAAACAACAAAATCTCTTGTGAAAACAAATTTATCGATTTTTACTAAAATGTCTTCAATAATGCCCCTAGGAATTCTAACAGTTTTATCAGCTAGTTGAATACTCATCCTAGTTTGTTTGGGCTTCCCTAGGCCTAGTCGTTTAAACAGTGCATAAGGCATGACATTTATACTTGCCCCTAAATCAGCCAACGTATTATCAATAGTTAAACTACCAATTAAACATGGAATTGTAAAACTCCCTGGATCTTTTAGTTTCTATGGTAGTCTGTTCTGTAGCATTCCTGAGCATGTTGCGTTAAGTTTCACATGGTATTCTTCATCTATTTTGTGTTTGTTCGTCAAGAGCTGTCTTAAAAATCTCCTTGAGTTGGGCATCTGAAAAGGTGCTTCAAGAAGAGGTAAGTTAATATGTAATTTCTTTAAAAGTTTTAGAAACTTATCGAATTGTTCCACAAAATCATCTTTTTTCAAAACTTCGGGGTAGGGTATGCGAGGTTGGTGCTCTTTGATTACCTGTGTTTCTTGTACTACCTCTATTTTACCTTTTTCTTCCTTGGTTTCTTATGCTGATGTGGGCTTGTCTACCTTTGTACCCTCTTGAGAAGTGATGACTTGGGTCTGTTCTTTTGGGTTTATTTCCGTATTGCTTGGTAGACGTCCTTGTTAACATTCAAAAATCAGCTTTGTGAGATGTCCCACTAACCCAATAATTTGTCCAAGTTGATTCTCGATTCCTTTGATCAATTTTTGTTGTTCATCACGTGTTGCTTCAGTCTTTTGAAGACGAGAATCTGTAGCTGCCATGAATTTTGTCAACATCTCTTCAAGGTTTGATTTCTTTTCCTGTGAATAGGGCTGATTTTGGTAATTTGGACAAGGTTGCTACCTTTGATTTCCTTGATATCCTTGTCCTCCCCATGAAAAATTTGGGTGGTTCCTCCAACCTGCATTATAAGTGTTACTATAAGGATTATTATTAGATCTGAAATTGTTACCTATATAGTTTGTCTGCTCATTTTCTACTCCTGGTTGGTAGGGTGGGTACTCAGAATTCACCACATTCCCGCTTGCTTCGCATTGCATGACTGGATGTACCTGTGAAGAACATAAATTATCAAGTTTTTTATTCATTAACTCCACCTGTGTCGACAGCATTATCACTGCGTCTATGTTAAAAACTCTGGCTAATTTTGTCAGTTTATCTCTTGTAATTTTCCATTGATAAGTGTTCAACGACATCTCTTCAATAAAATCATAAGCCGCTTCAGGAGTTTTGTTATTCAAAGTTCCACCGGCTGATGAATCAATCATTTGCCTAGTTGGAGAATTCACACCATTGTAAAAAGTTTGTACTTGAAGCCACAAAGGTAATCCGTGGTGTGGGCATCTCCTTAGGAGATCCTTGTATCTTTCCCAGGCATCATATAATGTTTCTGCACCATTCTGCACAAAAGAAGATATGTCATTCCTAAATTTAACCGTTTTGGCTAGTGGAAAATATTTTAAAAGAAATTTCTCGGTCATTTGACCCCATGTGGTGATTGACCCTCATGGTAACGAGTTCAACCACTGCTTTGCTTTGTTCCTTAATGAAAAAGGAAATAACCGAAGACGTATGGCATCGTTAGAAACGTAATTTATTTTGAAGGTATCACAGAATTCTAAAAAATTAGATATATGAGTGTTTGGATCTTCATCCTGCAAACCATCAATTTGAACAAGTTGTTGAATCATTTGTATTGTGTTAGGCTTTAATTCAAATTATTAACTGCTATAGCGGGCCTAACAATACTAGATTCTGCTCCTGTCAAATTAGGTTTAGCATAATCATACATAGTACGCAGAGCATTCTGTTTTTGCACATTCGGCGGTGGATTGTTCTCGTCCATCCCTTCAGTAGGATTGGATCTTTGCTATTCTTCTCTTTGATAGCCTAGGGCTCGTCTAATTTATCTGCAATTTCTGCGAGCGGTAGCTTCAATGTCACTTTCGTATTCTAATGGTCCTCTTGGATTTCTTCTAGTCATAAACTTGAGGTACCTGCTATGAAAAGAAAGAAAGAAATTTAGAAAAAAAATATATGTATAAAAATAAGAGAAATTAAAAATAAAAAATATTGGCTAAAGTGATAGAAATAGAGCTTTTTTAATATTTTAGATTGCCCCCGGCAACGGCATCAAAAACTTGATTTTGTCAAACAAACGAGTTTTAATATTTATAACGAGTGATCGAACCTGTAGACTAACTATGACAACGATAGAGGCAAGTGCACCTATCGAACAGTAGTATAGTTTAGGCAAGAATATTTTATCGAACCCAAGGGAACCTAAAAGTACTACTACTCACTTTCTTTCTATTATTTAGCCTGAAATATGGAGTGATTGGTTTATTAATCTAAAAAACTAATGAAATACTTAAGCTGAATGCAAAGACAAAAGAATGAATTAGAGAAAGACTTTAGGAAAACTCAGTTGATGAAGACGATACCCTCATGAAGAATCCACCTATGACTTCACTTATTATTTATTCCCCAAACCATATGATTTCTTTACTTAGCTTGATCCGTGAGACTCCCTAACCTATACTAAATCCTTTCTCGAGGTGAATAACGTCTAACCTTAGGTTAATTAGTGGAACTCTCGTTCTCTTATAAGAACCCCCTAAGGAAGCAGTAAATCGATCAATGGATTCCCATATTCAGTTTCACCCTAATCTGACAAAATCTCGTAACCCTATCTCTAGGCGCCCGATCAACTCTGCTCAATTATGCTAGATGTACTCTTAGATAGGGTCTATTCCTCCTCCACCTAAGCACATCAGATTAAATTAAACAACATAATTAAGAATAAACTAAGTACTTATCATATAATTCAAAATTCAAATAACAAAATCCATCATAGGTTTCATCCCCTTCAGGTATCTGAGGGGTTTAGTTCATAACTAAATACGAAACATCTCAAGAGAAAAGAATAAACAAAACATAAGAAATCCCTAAAACCCTTGAAGGAATTAAAGGAGAGATCCTCCGTCTTGAATGGAGTTCTGGCTTCTTGAGATGGATCAACTAGCTATTTTCAAGTGATTCCCTAAAAATGAAAGCTTCGACAAAAGCCTCTGCGAAAAGCTCCCTTTTTAGTGTCTACCTTGGGTTGTTTATATAAGCTTTGGGATGCTATACTTGGCTCCTAAGTACCTCCTTCAAGTAGAATTACTATTACGGTGTTGGAGTAGACTTAAGAGTATGTTTTTTTGGCTTCAAGCATCCAAATTCGAGTGAAATTGCTCTCTCCCGTGGTAGGCGCACGACCATGGCACACGCCTGTGTAAATCATGGTTGGGCCGTGTCTCGATTCTGTCATTTTGGGCATGGCCGTGTAAGTTAGGATTTAGGCCATGCTTCAAGTCTGTCGATTTGGACACGGCCATGTAGATCGCCATGCACGTCCGTGTGATAAATGGATGCTGCACGGTGTGTCACGGAGTTGTGGCCGTGCTCTAGGTGATTGGCGCGGAACAGTCGTGTGGGATTTGGACCAGGCCGTGTTGATTGCTTGCTAAGGCTCAATTACTCCGTTTTAAGCCCGTTTTGTGTTCTTTTTATCCTAGGGTGCTTTCCTGAGTATAAACATGAAAAGAAAGGATTGAAAGCACCTTTTTACAGAAATCAAGGGCTAAATCATCCAAAAGCCTATTAAATATGGGGTTAAAATATGTTGCTTTTACGGTTTATCATGAAAGCTTACTTTGTTTGTGTTTACATTGTTTTATAAATTGTTAAAGTTATAGAAAGCTTGAGGATTGTCGAAGATCATCACCACACTATCAAATCATATTTTGGTGCCTTTTTGAATGTGTTTATAGCTAAGTATGGCAGGTATAGTCTAGTTTAATTAGATGATGTTTTAGGTTGTATATATAAGCTATGTGACATGGCTTGTAAATGGGATGTGGATATGGTAAATGTCAATTATGTTTTGTGATGCAAAGTTGGCATGTTTTGATGAATGCTTTGTAAGAGTATGCCCAAAGATCAATCATGAGATGGTTGTAATAACATACGTGATTTACCATGTTTATTAATATAAAGCTTTGTCATTATTATTTCAGTTTTTCCTTCTGTGTGTACAAATAAACTGTTTATAATAATGTCCTGAGAATAATATGATTATTCTTAAAAGATCCTTAGTCAAGTATTATTGTTGACTAGGACAACAATAATGCATTAAGACTAACATGTAGTTGATTGATGATAAAGTGTTGTCATTGATATGGAGTGTCAAAATCAATGCATGAATATGTGTGTTAGAGAACAACATATTGGACTAACCCGCTATGAGTGTTTCTTGGATTATTATGCAATTGTCACAACATTACTCATAGTGATTAATATGTATATGATCCTTAGACTTGAGATAATCATTATCCCAACATTGTGAGTCGTATATTTTGATACAGTCAAACGTACACCATAACTGGTTGTTCTATAAAGGCTGATGTTGGATATACCACAATCTATGTAGAGGGATATTGTTGATCAATATAGGGCAAGTCCCTCACACATAATGGGAGTAATATCTTAGGCCACTTGATTGAATGAGACTAGAAATGCATGGCCATGCTCAAATAAGTTGACATGAGATGTCATACTATTTTGTAAATATAGTCTACTCAAGATATCAAGAAACATGGGATGGACTATACAAGTGTGACTATTCCATGACATGTATCCATTCTAAAGATAAAGGACTTAAGGATTAATGCATGAAAGGTTAATCACAAAAGTTATGTCGAGTTATGACTTCTTGTAACTTAGGTAGCAATGATGCATTGCTAGATCCACTCATTGTTTGTGACATTAGAATCGTTCTAGTATTACTGCTAATGTTACAAGAACCTACAGGGTCACACCCTATGGTTGAAATGAACGGAATAAAACATAGTTGGTATTGTGTTTGATTGCCACATGAATTAAATTAATTAAAGAATTAATTTAATTGGGCAATCAAATATTGAATATATTATATGTACAATGATGTTGTACACATAATGAGAATTAATATATGAATTTGGTTTGTATATAAATTTAACTAAATATAGTTTAGCGAAATCCATGTTATAATTAATGTAATTATAACTTTTTGGGTATAGTTAATGTAATTATAATTTTTAGTTAAAACATTATTATATTTATTTAATTTTATAATTCATAAAAGATATACCGATTATAAAAGGTAATAAGTGATAAAAAACTTATTAAGAAAAACCCTAAGAATTTGCTTGAAAAGTCTAGCAGCCGTCAAGCAAATAAAAAACCTCTAAAATAGTTTTGGAGATTTCTGCCATTCATAGTCAAACCGAGTGGATTACGTAGAGGCCGACATCATAAAGGTTGCTATTTTGTTCGACAGTAGATCAGAACTCTTGTTGTCGAGGTGTCGCTGTCTACTCAGATTGAAATTTCGGTAACTTCAAAACCTTTATTTCACCCCGATTCATTCCTCACACATGGATTCATGGTTTGGATCACCGGGATTAATTTTATTTTACTGCACCATGGGGTGCCAGCGTTTCAACAGTGGTATCAGAGCACTTGTGTGATACGGACTAAAGTTTAAATACTTTGGTGATGCCATTGTATGAGATGCATGCTTTAATTTTACTACGTTTTCAGTTGTTTAAATCATTTAAGCATAACTTGATAGCTGTTCCTTTCGATAATTGATTAAATTTTAATCATGGTATTATGGCCTATTCGATTTTATGTTATTACTATTAACTATTAACAAATCTGTAATATTATGACGGTGGTATTTACAGTTTCCAGTAAGGGTTAACTGGCTAGTAGAACAAGGGTTGTTCCAATATGAAACCTCAAGGATTAAAATCCTTAAGACACGATTTTGTTGATAAAAGTTACCAAATCGTGAGGTTTCATTTGACTGGGGTATGCGGTTTGTACCGCGGGGGCTCCGAATGCCTCAGACCCCATCTTCTTATTACAATATATTTTGTTAATAAAAGAAATGTATAAATTTGATGGGCCACAAAAGGTTGAAAGGATATTTTATAATTCACCTTAACAAAAGCATTGAATTATGTATGCTATTTTTGACATGCACGGTGTTTGAAATGCATAGTTATAGCCCGATGACCCATTTGATAAAAGGTTGTAATTTTATATATATAAATATGGCCTGTGTGTCGTGCCTTACTACTATTCTCTTGTATTTCTCTTCTCATCTTACTCCCTCGTATGTAAAATGAGTTTTTGCATATTGTAATTTGCAAGAGTTGTTGTGGGCTAGACGAGAAGGAAGTTGGGACAACTATTGTGGATTGATAGTTTGTGAAACTACTTACACCTTTAGGTTTCCTTTTGGTTCTCCCATTGGCTTGGGTTGAATCACCTTAATTTATGGGCTATAAATATTGTATTTATTTATTGCTTTATTTATTCATGTATGAGATGCTATGGATGTCTAAAGCATGCCAATTTTATATATTAAAATTTGATAATAATAAACCCCATTAATTGATGAGATCGATTAAAAGACTAAATGGACTAAGTGGACCATAATTGGTGAGATAGATCATCCTTAATAAAATCCCCCTATTAAAATATTAAGTCAATATGGCCTTCCAAATTTGCCCTCATTAAGGCCTTGATCAATACTATGTAGGTTCTTCCAAAGCGAAGTACTAGTATTTATCTTGGTTAAACGCGAAGAATAAACAAGTGATATTCGCTGGTTAAAAATTGGTTAATGACTTAACTAGGTTACTCTAATAGGATTAGAAACCTAGAGACAATTAAGTTGGATAAATCATAAGATGATTAGAACAAGAGTTGTTCACCAAATATTAGGAGTTACATATGATGTAATTAGCAAAGGTTGCTTACCTAAATAACCATAGTCTTGAGAGTAAAGCCAAAGCTGATTTAAGAGGAGGTGAAATATGGATCCTTAACCCACTAGAAATACTTTGGAGAATGTTTTTCGAAATTAATATATGATGGTTATTAATTTTGAAATAAAATAGTGGGATCATCATTTAATAAAGTCTTTTTACTGATTGATATAAACTTGGTAAATTTACTCACACGCATATTTAATTGTTGTAGATATATTATGGCTGCAAATACTAGCTTACTCTCATTTTGATCGGTCCTTGAGAAGGACAAATTGAATGGTTTGAATTTTCTTGGCTGGTTCCATAACTTGAGGATTGTCCTCAAACAATAACGGAAATTGTATGTCATTGAACAACCACTTCCTAATGAGCCACCTGCTAATGCCTCGAGAATTGATAGAGATGCTTACAAGAAGTATCTCGATGACATGGTAGATGTTGGATGTCTTATGCTTGCGACTATGAATCCTGAGCTTCAGAAGCAACATGAGGACATGGTTGCTTATAATATGATCGAGCACCTGAAAGAACTTTATCAAGGGCAAGCACGGCAAGAGAGGTTTGATATCTCTAAAGCCCTATTCCAATGTAAGTTGGCTGAAGGAAGCCTAGTAAGACCTCCTGTCCTTAAGATGATTGGCTATATTGAAAGTCTATCTAAGCTTGGTTTTCCATTGGGCCAAGAGTTGGCCACTGATGTTATTCTGCAATCGTTGCCGGATAGCTACAACCAATTTGTCCTTAATTTCAATATGAATGAAATTGACAAGACTCTAACATAGTTGCTTAGTATGTTACGAACTGCTGAAGGTAACATGAAAAAGGTTGGATCCAAGCCCACACTGATGGTCCGTAACAACAAGGGCAAGGGAAAGGCCAAAGTTCAGACAAAGACCAAGGGCAAAGGTAAGCCCAAGCACCGCAAAGGAAAAAGCGCAATGAAACCTAAAGGTGGGGTGTCTAAGGAAGGAAAGCGCTTTCATTGTGGTGTGACTAGACATTGGAAGCGGAGGCGCCCTATCTATCTTGAGGAAGTCAAGAAGGCCAAAACAAGTGGAACGTTTGCTTGTGTATTTATGTTAGTGATATTAATTTATCAACTACTACTTCTTAGGTATTAGAATCTTTGGTTGTGGTTCTCATATTTGTACTTACATGCAGGGGACTACAAAGGAGTAGGACGTTGGCTAGAGGAGATGTGGACCTACGAGTTGGAAATGGAGCAAAGGTTCTTTGCATTAGTCGTGGGAACATATACTTTATCTTTGCCTAGTGGACTTGATTTATTTTAGAGGATTGTTATTTTGTACCCAGTTTGACTAAAAACATTATTTCAGTTTCTTGTTTAGACAAAATTGGTTTTGAGATAATTAGTAAGAATAATTGTTGTTCCTTTTATCTCAATAATGTTTTCTATGGTTCGACACAATGATTAATGGCCTCTATATTTTAGATCAAATGAATCCTATTTACAACATAAATACTAAAAGATCTAAAATAAATGACTCAAATCAAACTTATCTTTGGCATTGTCGTTTGGGCCACATAAGTCAGAGACGCATATCCATACTCCATAAAGATGGTTTCTTATATTCATTTTTTTTGAACAATTTGAAGTATGTAAATCTTGCTTATTGGGAAAAATGACTAAATCTCTTTTCTTGGTAAAAGTGAATGAGCTAGTGATTTATTGGGCCTAATACATTCGATGTATGTGGACCAATAAATACATGAGCGAGGTGGATTTCAATACTTCATTACTTTCACCGATGATTTGGTGAGATATGGGTATGTTTATCTCATGCGCCATAAGTCTGAGTCCCTTAAAATGTTCAAGGAATTCAAAAATGAAGTACAAAATCAACTAGGCAAAGCTATCAAGTCACTTCGATCTGATCGAGGTGGAGAGTATTTGAGCCTAAAGTTTGATAATCTATTGAAGGAATGTGAGATTGTCTCACAACTTACTCCTCCTACTACTCCTTAATGGAATGGAGTTTCTGAGAGAAGAAATCGAACTCTATTAGACATGGTTCAATCCATGATGAGTCATGCTAATCTACCGACTTCCTTTTAGGGACATGCACTTGAGTAGCTGCTTTCACACTAAATCGTGTTCCATCTAAATCGGTTCAAAAGACTCCATATGAGATGTGGACTGGAAAACGTCCCAGTATGTCTTTTATGCAAATTTGGGGTTGTGAAGCTTATGTTAAATGTCAGACGGCTACTAAGCCTGAACCCAAATCTGAAAGGTGTATTTTTGTGGGGCATCCAAAAGAAACCAAAGGTTATTATTTCTTTAATCCCACTAAGAACAAAATGTTTGTTGCTCGAACTGGTGTCTTCCTAGAGAGAGAATTTATTTCTAGAAAAGGAAGTGGGAGAAAGATTAAACTTGAAGAAATTCGAGAATCACAAGATACCACCGAACGGAGATAGAACAACAAAGAAATTCCACAAGAAATTGAGGAACAAATAACTGCTGTAGAAACACAACCACCGCGCAGATCTTTAAGAGAATGCCATGCACCTGAGAGATATGGATTTCTCATTACAACGCATGGTGACATTCTTCTTATAGATCAATATGAGCCTAGGACTTATCAAGAAGCCGTGATAAGCCCAGACTCTGAGAAATGGCTTGAGGCCATGAGATCTGAGATGGATTCCATGTATGAAAATCAAGAATGGACTTTGATTGACCCACCCGAAGGGGTTAAACCTATAAGGTGCAAGTGGGTTTTCAAAAAGAAAACAACATGGATGGTAATGTATAGACATACAAGGGCCAATTAGTCGGTAAAGGTTTTCACCAAATTCATGGTGTTGACTATGATGAAACCTTTTCTCCTGTAGCTATGTTTAAATCTATTAGAATCTTGCTCGCCATAGCTGCATTTCATGATTATGAAATCTGATAGATGGATGTCAAAACAGCTTTCCTTAACGGGAAACTTGAAGAGGATGTGTACATGACACAACTTGAAGGTTTTGTCAATCCAAAGGATGCTAGAAATATTTGTAAGCTAAAAAGATCCATTTATGGATTAAAGCAAGCTTCTCGAAGTTGAAATCTTCATTTTAACGATGTAATCAAAGAGTTTGGTTTTATAAAAAATGAACATGAACCATGTGTTTACAAGAAAGTTAGTGGGAGCACTATCACATTCTTGGTATTGTATGTGGATGACATGCTTATCATGGGAAATGACATACCTACCTTGTAGTCAATTAAGACTTGGTTAGGAAGTTGTTTTTCTATGAAGGACTTGGGCGAAGCTACTTACATCTTAGGAGTCAAGATCTATAGAGATAGATCAAGATGACTACTGGGTCTAAGCCAAAGTACATACATAGATAAAGTACTTAAAAGGTTCAGTATGGAAGAATCTAAAAGAGGATTCCTACCTATGAGACATAGTATTTCACTCTCGAAGGAAATGTGTCCTTCAACTCCATAAGAGAAAGAACGCATGAGTAAAATTCCATATGCTTCCGCTATTAGATCTATCATGTATGCCATGTTATATACCCATCCAGATGTCTCGTATGCCTTAAGTATGACGAACAGGTCCCAAGTAGATCTCGGTGAAGGCCACTGGACCACAGTCAAGAATATCCTTAAATACTTAAGAAGAACTAAGGATACGTTCCTAATTTATGGAGGTGAGGAAGAGTTAAGTGTAAAAGGTTACACTGATGCCAGTTTTAAACTGACAAGGACGATTCTCGATCGCAACCAGGATTTGTGTTTTGCCTTAATGGTGGTGTTGTGAGCTAGAAGAGTTCAAAGCAAAGTATAGTAGCCGATTCTACAACAGAGGCCGAGTATATTGTAGCCAGTGAGGCAGCAAAAGAAGTGGTTTGGATCAAGAATTTCATTACTGGACTAGGGGTTGTGCCTAGCATATCAGATGCTATAGAACTCGATGTGATAACAATGGAGCTATTGCACAAGCTAAAGAACCCAAATCTCACTAGCGATCCAAACATATACTTAGGCTCTATCATCTTATTTGAGAGATTATCGATCGAGGAGATGCAGAGATATGCAGAGTACCTACAGATGATAACATTGCTGATCCCCTGACCAAGCCTCTGACACAGCAGAAGCATGATCGTCACACTAAGTCACTTGGTATTAGATATATGAGTGATTGATCTTAGTGCTAGTGGGAGATTGTAAGAGTATGCCCAAAGATCAATCAGTTTTTCCTTCTGCGTGTACAAATAAACTGTTTTATAATAATGTCCTGAGAATAATATGATTATTTTAAAAGATCCTTAGTCAAGTACTATTGTTGACTAGGACAATAATAATGCATTAAAACTAACATGTAGTTGATTGATGATAAAGAGTTGTCATTGATATGGAGTGTCAAAATCAATGCATGAATATGTGTGTTAGAGAACAACATATTGGACTGACCCGCTATGAGTATGTTTCTTGGATTATTATGTAATTGTCACAACATTACTCATATTGATTAATATGTATATGATCCTTAGACTTGAGATAATCATTATCCCAACATTGTGAGTCGTATACTTTGATACGATCAAACGTATAATCAGAATCGGTTGTTCTATAAAGGTTGATGTTGGATATACCACAATCTATGTAGAGGGATATTGTTGATCAATATAGGATAAGTCCCTCCCACATAATGTGAGTAATATCTTAGGCCACTTGATTGAGTGAGACTAGAAATGCATGGCCATGGTCAAATAAGTTGACATGAGATGTCATAATAATTTGTATATCATAGTCTACTCAAGATATCAAGAAACATGGGATGGACTATACAAGTGTGACTATTCCATGACTTGTATCCATTCCAGAGATAAAGGACTTAAGGATTAATGCATGAAAGGTTAATCACAAAAAGTTATGTCGGGTCATGACTTCTTGCAACTTAGGTAGCAATGATGCATTGCTAGATGCCACTCATTGTTTGTGACATTAGAATCATTCTAGTATTACTGCTAACGTTACAAGAACCTACAGGGTCACACCCTATGGTTGAAATGAATGGAATAAAACATAGTTGGTATTGTGTTTGATTGTCACATGAATTAAATTAATTAAAGAATTAATTTAATTGGGCAATCAAATATTGAATATATTATATGTACAAGGATGTTGTACATATAATGAGAATTAATATATGAATTTGGTTCAGTATATAAATTTAAATAAATATAGTTTATCAAATCCATGTTATAAATAATGTAATTATAACTTTTTGGGTATAATTAATATAATTATAATTTTAGTTAAAACATTATTATATTTATTTAATTTTATAATTCATAAAAGATATAATGATTATAAAAGGTAATAAGCGATAAAAACTTATGAAGAAAATCCCTAAGAATTTTCTTGAAAAGTCTAGCAGCCGTCAAGCAAATAAAAAACCTCTAAAATAGTTTTGGAGATTTCTATCGTTCATAGTCAAACCGGTGGATTATGTAGAGGCCGACATCGTAAAGGTTGCAGCTTGGTTCGATAGTAGATCAAAATTCTTGTTGCCAAGGCATCGCTGTCTACTCTGATTGAAGTTTTGGTAACTTTGAAACCTTTATTTCACCCCGATTCGTTCCTCACACATGGAATCATGGTTTGGATCGTCGGGATTAATTTTATTTTGCTGCGCCATAGGGGTGCCGACGTTTCAACATGATTAGTATATTCAATTGGTAAGTTATGTAGATGGATTTTTCCTAGAAATGCTTGTGATTAGAATGAGATAAATGGTTCATAAGTTGGTAAGTTTGATATGCATTGAATGGTTAGAAAAGATTAACATTATTGGTAAGGTTTGGTTACATTTTGAGGGCATGAAATGTGTTTATTTGTGCTTGAAAGTTTGATCCTAAATGGTTGGCAAATTGGCCTTGCAAATGGCCTATATTTGTCCACACAATTGAGCACATGGGCGTGTGGCTCAATCGTGTCCATTGAATTGGTAATTTGGTACAAGTCAGGCTCACACGCGGGCTAGACACATGGGCGTGTGACTGGTTGTTTGAAACAAGTCAGTTTCAACCACAGGCAGGACACACGGGCGTGTGACTGGCCATGTGAAACAAGTCAGTTTTGACCATATGCTAGACACACGGGTGTATGACTGGCTGTGTGGTGCAAGTCAGTGTCGACCATGGGTGAGGCACACAGGCGTGTCTCAGGCCATGTGGACAAGTAAGTGTGTATGCCCTGTGTGTCCACAGCTTAGGCATATAGGCGTGTTCGATGCTGTGTGAGGCACACGGCTTCCCACACGGGCGTGTGACCTTTGTAACTTTGAAAAATGTTAAATTTTCATACGTGTTCGATTTAGTCTCGACCCCTTTCTAATGCATGTTTAAGGTCTCGTAGACCTCATTAAGGGACTATATGCTTGTATTTTGCTATGATATGACGATGATATACTTTGTGATATGAAATGTTCTTAAAAGTTTTGATTTGTCTAGTTATGCCTCTTAACCCTAAATTGTCGATAGTTACGAGTTAGGGGTGTTACATTCACTCTCTTATTTCAAATGAATCTTTTCTTTGTAGACTTGCTTTGGTGTCATTGGAGCTAAGATAATAGCTTTCTCATTGTTCTTGAATGAATAGCGGTTCGTGTAGCCATCATGCACCACTCGTAGATCGTATTGCCAAGGCCTCCCTAGCAAAAGGTGTCCAGCATGCATGGAAACAACATCACAAAGCACTTCATTGTTATACTTGCCAATGGAAAAAGGGACTACAACTTGCTTGGTCACCTTGATCTCCCTACCATCGTTCAACCATTGCAACTTATATGGCTAAGGATGTTTAAGTGTTGGCAATCCAAGTTTTTCCATTATTGCATTACTTGCGACATTAGTGCAACTCCCACCATCAATGATTACACTACATACCTTTCCTTGAACATGACATCAGGTGTGAGAGATATTTTATCATTGCTATTCATCTTCCGAGGCATGAATATGCAAAATCCTTTTTACCACAAGAATTTTACCACCACCAACATATTTAATTTCATTTGCATCATCTAGTGGCAGTAAAGACTCATCATCAAATTCATCTTCAGTCTCAATTTCTCAATTGTCTCTAAGGACCATCGTACTTTGATTGGGACAACGACTAGCAATATGCCCTTGGCCCAGACACTTGAAGCACTTGACATCTCGCAAACGACTTTGCTGCATTTTTGCCTTTCTTTTAAATGCAACGTCACTTGGCTTTTGGAATTTGGGTGGTTCAGATTTACCTTTTTTCTGGCATGGTTACATCCTTTTTAAAAGATGTTTTACCCCATTTTGAAGCAAGCAATGTTGGATGCCATTTGAAACACTCCTTTCTTCTTGAGTTACCATTCAATATTTATGGCCATATGAACCATATCAGTCAATTCAACATAATGATGTAGTTTAACAACATTATCTATTTCTTGATTTAAGCTAGACAAAAACCTCGCCATGATAGCCCTCGATCTTCATCAACATTGGCTCAGATCATAGCTATCTGATAAACCGTAATATGAACATATTTTAATCCCACATTTAGCATAATTTTGGATGATTTTTCCCTTTAATTCTAGAAATAGGTGCTCCTAATCCTTTGTTTTCATATTTTATACTTAGGAAAGAACCGGAGGATGAAAAGAACAAGAACCAGGCCGAAAACGGTGAAAATGGGCCAAAACATGAAATCCACTCGGCCTTGGCCCAAGATCACATGATCGTGCCTCTTAAGAAGAGCCAAACACAGCTT
Organism: Gossypium rotundifolium; assembly: GCA_025506655.1. Classification (NCBI taxonomy): domain Eukaryota; kingdom Viridiplantae; phylum Streptophyta; class Magnoliopsida; order Malvales; family Malvaceae; genus Gossypium; species Gossypium rotundifolium. The sequence goes on from CP106722.1 coordinate 134,355,896, forward strand.
GGACCCCAAAATACACGATCGTGCCTTCTCAACAGGTTCGACCACGGCCTGAAATCAAATCACACGGACGTGTGCCACGGGTGTGTCCCTACCACAGAAATGAAGAGTTTCATTCAGATTAGGGTACTTAGGGGCAAATAAAGACATTCCAAAATCCTATATAAAGACCATAGAGGCCAACCTTTAGAGGGCGGTTCAGCTAGGCCAATGAGCCAAGCCAGAGGGGCTGAATTGTGGGATTCACTTGAAGAAAGCCAGTTGATTCATCTCAAGAAGCCAGGATCAAACTCAAGATGGAGGAACTCTCCTTAAATTGCTTCAGGGGGTTTTAGGGTTTCTTTATGTTTTATTTTATATTTTCTTCTAAGATGTTTTCTTTTACTATTATGAACTAAACCCTCAGATACCTGAGGGGGATGAAACTAAAACGAATCTTGTTATTGTTATTTGAGCTGCATGATAAATACTTGATTTGTTTTTAACTATGTGTTCTTAATTCTTGTTTTGGTATTTCTGGGATATTGATTCAAGTATTGATGTGCTTAGGTGGTGGAGCAAAAGTCCTGCCTAAGAGTAGATCTAGCATAGTTAAGTGGAGTTGAACGCAACCTTAAAAATAGGATGACGTAAATTTGCCGGATTATGGTCAAACCTAATATGGGAGTCCATAGATTCAGTTAATGCAATCTTAGGGGTTTTAATTAGAAAGAAATTTCAATTAATCAACCTAGGGTTAGATGTCAGTAGCCTCGAAAGAGGTATTAATATAAATTAGGGAATCCTACGGATCAAGTCAAGTGAATAAATCGTCTGGTTCAGAGTTAGATAACAAGTGAAGTCTAGGTGGATTCTTCCTCGGATATTGTCTAAATCAATCGGTTTTCCCACAAGTATTTCCCCAATTCATTCACTTTGTCTTTGCATCATTAGCTTAGTAGTTAGTTAATTAACAAATTCCCTTAGCTCTTAGGCTAAATAGTAAAAAGGAAGTTAGTATTAGTACTTTTGGTTCCTTTGGGTTCGACAATCCGGTCTTGCCCTAAACTATACTACTGTTCCATAGGTGCGCATTCCTCCATCGTTGTCTTATTTAGTTTTTTAGGTTCAATTATTCTTTTTATAAATTTTTAAGACTCTGACACACGATCAAGTTTTTGGCGCCATTGTCGGGGAATTAAAATATTTAGAACGCTCAATTTTTATACTTCAGCCACATTTTTATTCTTGAAATTAAATTTTATTTTTAACTTTTTTGAATTTCTTTATTTTTCCCTTTTCCTAGGAGGTACCTCTAGTTTATGACTAGAAGGAACCCGATAGGACCACTACTTTGCAATAGTGATATTGAAGGTACCGTTCTCAGAAAGTGTAGAGAAGCAAGGTGAGGCTTAAATTACATACAAGAAGAGCAAGAAGACGAAACTAGTACTACCGAAGTAATGGCTGAGAATAATCCGCCACATCAAGATATGGCCGAACATCATGCTCCTCAAACTATGTATGATTATGCTAAACCTAATTTAATAAGAGCTGAAGCGAGTATTGTTAGGCCTACTATAGCCGCTAATAATTTTGAACTGAAACCTAACACTATTCAAATGATTCAACAGTTTGTTCAATTTGATGGTTTGCAGGATGAAGACCCGAATACCCATTTAGCAAATTTTCTAGAATTCTGTGATACCTTCAAAATAAATGGCATTTCTGATGATGCTATTCGTCTTCGGTTATTTCCTTTTTCTTTGAGAAATAAAGCCAAACAGTGGTTACATTCTCTTCCACGAGGATCAAACACTACATGGGACCAAATGACTAAAAAATTTTTATTAAAATATTTTCCGTCGGCCAAAATGGCCAAATTAAGGAATGATATATCTTCTTTTGTATAGATGGATTTAGAAACATTATACGATGCATGGGAAAGATACAAGGATCTGTTGAGAAGGTGACCACACCATGGTTTACCCTTGTGGCTACAGGTCCAGACTTTTTACAACGGTGTGAATCCTTCAACCAGGTAGTTGATTAATTCAGTCGTCGGTAGAACCCTGAATAACAAAACTCCTGAAGTGGCTTACAAATTTATGGAGGAGATGTCACTGAATAACTATCAGCGGCAAGTTACAAGGACAAAGCCAACTAAAGCAGCCGGAGTTTTCAATCTCGACACAGTCACCATATTATCAAATCAGGTAGAGATGATGAACTAAAGGATTGATGGTTTATATGGTCTCTCGCAGGTACAACCAGTAATGTAATGTGACTCGAATCTAGGAGGCATGGCGAATCCTGAGTACCCACCCTACAATCCTGGCACGAAAATCGAACAGATGAACTATATGGGTAACAATTTTTGATCTCAAAATAAACTTTATAGTAATACTTATAATCCAGGTTGGAGGAACCACCCCAATTTCTCGTGGGGTGGCCAAGGAAATCAGAGACAACAACCACCCCTCCAAACTTCCAACAACAGCCCTATCCATAGGAAAAGAAGCCAAACCTTAAAGAGATGCTGACAAAATTCATAGCGGTGTCTGAAACTCATTTTCAAAACACCGAGACAACACTTAAAAATCAACAAGCATCAATTAAAGGAATCGAGAACCATTAGGGCAACTCGCTAAGCTAATCTCCGAACGACCACTAGGTAGCTTGCTAAGTAAAACTGAGACTATCCAAAGGAGCAAATTGAAGCCATAAAAGCTCATGACAGTGAAGGGTTAGTAGAATCTGAATCTGAACCAAGGCAAGAACCTATGGTAAGTGAAGTAAGGCTGAGGTAAGCCAAGAAAAGCCAAAATCGGTAATTAAAGAATACCAACCTCGTATACCTTATCCCAATGCAATGAAGAAGGATGATACGGATGAACAGTTCGGTAAGTTTCTTAAACTTTTAAAGAAATTACATATTAACTTACCGTTTCTAGAAGCTATTTCAGATGCCAGATTCAAGGAAATTTTTAAAAGAAATCTTAATGAACAAATGAAAATTAGACGAGGAGTCGCATGTGGAATTAAACACAGTATGCTCAGCAATGTTATAGAACAGACTACCATGAAAATTAAAAGATCCAGGAAGTTTTACAATTACATATTTAATTAGTAGTTTATCTGTTGATAATGCTTTAGCTGATTTAGGGGCAAGCATCACTGTTATGCCATCTAAAATGTTTAAACAGCAAGGTCTAGGGAAACCCAAGCAAAATAGGATGAGTATTCAACTAGCTGATAAGACTATTTGAATTCCTAAGGGTATAATTGAAGATGTGCTAGTTAAAGTTGATAAATTCATATTCCCCGTAGACTTCGTTGTTTTAGATATGGATGAAGACAATAATATCCCCTTAATTTTAGGAAGACCTTTTCTAGAGACTGCCAGATCTAAAATTGATGTTAGTACAGGTGAACTCATACTTTGTATAGGTGACGAATCAATCAGTCTTCAAGCTCTAGACTCAACTAGGACATCGAGTGAGAAAGGTGAGGATGTAAATTCTATCGATAATTATTCGATTAAACTTTCTTTTCAGGAAACACCAAGGAACTACACTACAGAGCCAGATTCTATAGCTCGTACGAGCAAGGAAATATACCATGAGGAACGACGGCTTCAAACCGATGAGCTAGATGAGTGGGAGACACATTTCAAGGAGAAATCAAACCCACACGAAGTGAAACTGAAAGAACCCCCAAAAGAACTTAAAGGAACATCAAATCACTTCAAAATCAGAGATCAAGTACTATTAGATAGAACAGACCCGCGAATCACCACATCAAATTTGAAGACCAAAGAAGAGATCCCCTTTATGGTACTTAATGTTTTCCCTTACGGAACAATCGAGGTAAGTAATTATACATTCGGTACTTTTAAAGTAAACTCTACTTGACTCAAACTATATAATGATGGCATGAGAAAGGATTTTTCACTCCTTAAACCACCGTGAAGGTACGAATGAGAGGTAAGTCTAGCTCAAGATTTTAAACGAGCGCTTCTCGGGAGGCAACCCGAGCACTAACCCTATTTATTTTTATTTCTTTTAGCACTTAACTACAAACTAACCAAGTTAATGAATCAAAGATTTTCGCACCACACGGCCTAACACACGACCGTGGACGTGGCTGTATGGATACTACAGATGTTAGCACTAGCATGGAAGAGATAGTATGAGACAGGACGAGAAAAATATCTTCAAATCACGGACTCAACTAAAACCACAACCGTACGACACAACCGTGGCTGACACTATTGAACCAACATGGGTGTGGCAATCCAATACAAGGCGTGGGAGAAGCGATTGAACTACCACACGGCCGTGCAATATGGCCGTGGGACACAACACTCCCATGAGACACAAGCGTGGGGATGTACCAAAGCTAAAAATTTCAATTTAAAATACCCCTCTCCCCTTCTCACCCACTCCCCATTCACTCTTCACTCCCCTCCATCTTCACTTTCCTCCTTTTTCATTCTCTAAAGTCTTGATCTACGCTTCAACAATGTCGAAGAAATGGAAATATCCTAACCTAGTATCCCTGTGTGAGACTAATCAACATAAGTTCATGCCGGCCACTTCATCTAATCGACAAGCCAAGGGTCTTTGAGGCCATTTAACTTTCATTTTACTTTTCTCTTCTCCATTATTTTCCTTTTCTTTAGCTTTCTTATGCTAAATTCAGTTAATTTTGTTTTAGATTCTTGATTTTAGGTTCTAAAGGCTGGTAGGGAATCACAACATCACGGCCTTAGAAACCACACCCACCTCACGAACTATCTACCAATAAGGACTTTTCAGTCCATTCATCTTTTCTTTTGATCTTATTTTAATTCTTATTTTCTTTCTTGTTATCTCTATTTACTTTAATTATATATTTAGTATAATTTAAATTAGTATTATTACTTCCTGGCTAACTCTTCACGAGGTTACCAATTTCTTCATCTAGCACAAGAAGTAGAGGCGCCCCCTTCAACTTATCTTTCACCTACGAATCAAGTTTCCACACTTCCAACACAGGGAATCCATAAAAAAAATTCAGGAAGTTTCACCTCTCTCCCTCACTTTTAATTTTCTTATTATATGATTATTATCTATCTATGTAAATTGAGGGCAATGTACATCTTAAGTGTGGGGGTGAAAATTATTTAGAAAAAGTGTCTAACTTTTTGCATTATTCTCAAATCCTTGAATGATATCTTGTCTTAAAGTAATTTTCTCATATCAATAATTAGAATGAAATTCCTGTTAATTCATGATTTTTATTGATATGTTTTAGATTAATTCATTGATAATTGTGCAATGATGATTTAAACTTCAAGATACTAGAGAATCAAGCATGATGAGTCTATTTTAAAAAAAAAAATTAAAACTTTTGTTAGGTTATCTACCTGAATCTAATTGTTACCTTGAAATTTGAAATTTAAAAAGTTGATATAAAAAACCCATAATTTTTGTGAGATTTTGAGCCTTTTAGAGCATACATTCTTTTCATGCTCACTTTTATTGATTTTGAGTGTGTCAACATTGATTTGTTTTTCTAGAAATTGCCTTGATTATACATGTCAAGACCACATATTGATTTGATATACTGAGATGATAAAGGCACTTAGGATTTAACCCACTTACTCCACTAAAAGCCTACCTTAATAATTAACCCCTAATGAACCCCGTTGGTCCTAACAACATTTTTATTGACTCATCCACTAATATTAACCCAAAACCCATCTTGTATTTATTATCACCATTCCTTTTGACTACCCTTCTATCGAGACTTGATTTGATCAGTTGCCTAATTATTTTATTTCAATAGTTGAAATTTTCTTATATTATGTATTTATTTGATGTGTTCTTAAAGAAAAGAAAAAAAAGTATATTCATTATTAGTTCTATAATTAAGTGAGGTTATACATTTAAATTCAACATCTTGAAGAAAAAGCTCGTATTATAAGTTTCAAGTTTTCAATTTATGTAATTATTTAGGATTAGCTCATTTTTTTAGTTAGGTAAATTGTCAATTCAATCTCGATATTAACCCTTTCTAATTCAGTTTTTATCCACACATTTAAGCTAAACCCCATTACAACCCTTGAAAGACCTTTTGATTTGTGTATCATCTCATTTTATAGTGGTGGAGATTTGATTTTCAGGCAAGCCTATAGGATTAACTTTTCATGTTTCACTGTTGGGTGCTTTATTTTAAACCTTAAACACTTCGAGTGATTTGAGTGAATCTTTAGTGAGGATGTCAATCCTTATAAGTTTTGAATTGAAGGTAATTATTTAGGTAAGGGGAAACATCTTTATTTTTATGCTACAAAAACCATGACTTTGATTGTTTGAACCTTTAGGACCCTTTTATTTAAATTATAAATGAATGAATTATCTTTGAATTATGATGAAACACTATTGGTGGATATTATGAACAGAGGAAGTTCGTTTTAAGTGTGAGTTGAGAATTTTCTTGAGGACAAGCAAAAGCTTAAGTGTAGGGGTATTTGATAAATAGTAATATGAACATATTTTAATCCTACATTTAGCATAATTTTGGATGATTTTTCCCATTTAATTATGGAAATAGGTGCTCCTAATCCTTTGTTTTCATGTTTTATACTTAGGTAAGCACCGGAGGATGAAAAAAAAAATAAGAAACGAGCTGAAAACAGAGAAAATGGGCCAAAACACGAAATCCACATGGCTTGGGCCCAAAACCACACAACCGTGCCTCTTAAGAAGAGCTGAACATGGCTTAGACCCCAAAATACACGGCCGTGCCTTCTCAACAAGTTCAACCACGGCCTAAAATTAAATTACACGAGGTGTGTGCCACGGGCGTGTCCCTGCCGCAGAAAAGAAGGGTTTTATTCGAATTAGGGTACTTAGAGGCAGAGAAAGACATTTCAAAAGCCTATATAAAGACTCTAGAGGCCAACCTTTAGAGGGCGATTCAGCTAGGCCAAGGAGCCAAGCTAGAGAGGCCGAATTGTGGGATTCACTTGAAGAAAGCCAGTTGATTCATCTCAAGAAGCCAGGATCATACTCAAGATGGAGGAACTCTTCTTCAATTGCTTCAGGGGGTTTTAGGGTTTTCTTTATGTTTTGTTTTATATTTTCTTCTGAGATGTTTTCTTTTACTATTATGAACTAGACCTTTAGATACTTAAGGGGGATGAAACCTAAGATGAATCTTGTTATTGTTATCTGACTGTATGATAAACACTTGATTTGTTCATAACTAAGTGTTCTTAATTCTTGTTTTGGTATTTTCGGGATATTGATTCAAGTATTGATGTGCTTAGGTGGTGGAGCAAAAGTCCCTGCCTAGGAGTAGATCTAGCATAGTTAAGCGGAGTTGAACGTAACCCTAGAAATAGGATGACGTAAATTTGCTAGATTAGGGTCAAACCTAATATGAGAGTCCATAGAACGAGTTAATGCAAGTTTAGGGGTTTTAGTTAGAAAGAAATTTAAATTAATCAACCTAGGGTTAGACGTTAGTAACCTCGAAAGAGGTATTAATATCAATTAGGAAATCCTACGGATCAAGTCAAGTGGATAAATCATCTGGCTCAAAGTTAGATAACAAGTGAAGTCTAGGTGGATTCTTCCTTGGGTATTGTCTAAATCAATCAATTTTCCCACAAGTATTTCCCCAATTAATTCTCTTTGTCTTTGTATCTTTAGCTTAGTAGTTAGTTAATTTTAGATTAGATAAACAAATTCCCTTAATTCTTACGCTAAATAAAAGAAAGAAAGTTAGTATTAGTAATTTTGGTTCCTTTGGGTTCGACAATCCGGTCTTGCCACTAAACTATACTACTGTTTGATAAGTGCGCTTGCTTCCATCATTGTCTTAGTTAGTTTTTTAGGTTCAATCATTCTTTTTATAAATCTTTAAGACTCTGACACACAATCACTCTCTCCATCTCCTTGAAATAATCTTCCACACTCTAATTTCCTTGTAAAAGATTTTGAAGTTTCTATAACAAGTCCCGTTGGTAATGACTAGGAACAAATATTTTTTCTCATGAGGTCCTTCATTTTAGCCCATGTTTCCATGAGTCTTTCTCCATTTCGTCTCCTATTTATGGTTAGTTGATCCCACCATATAACAGCATAATTTTGAAAATTCGATGGCTACGATTTTTACCTTTTTTAGTTCTAAATAATTATGGCACTCAAATACCAACTCTATCTTTTTTCCCATTCCAAATAAGCTTCATGATCGATTCTTCCTTGGAGAGAAGGAATCTCCACCTTAATATTTTAAAGATTGTTATCAACTTACTCTCGCCTCTTTGCCTATTCATTTCTATGATCATTTCGTCTCACATTTCGTTCTGATACTTGATCACTTTCCACTTCACTATTGCCATAGTAGTCATTTCGGTAATTTCTTATAGGTTCTTGTTGCCATTTAGCATTAGACATGTAACATCCTGAAATGGGGGCTGTTGTGTTTAAATTGTTTTTGCATGGGTTTGGCTTGATTGTGGTAGTAATTAAGGTGTTTTAAGATCTAGGTATAAGCCAAGGGTAGGCCCGAGCTGTAGGAAAATTTTTGTTTTAAGTTTTAGTAAAAGGAAGCTAAGAGAGTTAGGGGTTGAAGGAAATTATTGGGAGTTTTAGACACAAGAATACCAGTGGAAAAATGGCAAGGAGGCGCCACTAAGGTGTCTAAAGAGTGACGCCATATGCAGGGGAGGAGAACTCAGGTTCGAGCAATAGAAATCTCACTTTCTGCTTATTATTTTGACGCCACAAGCAAGGAAGATGAGTGCTCAGGAGGGACTCTCTTGAATGGATGAGGATGTGATCATCGGATTTGCATTGGATAGATAAAGGTGATGAAAGTTAGGAGCTTGAATCTTATCAAACTTATTTGGGAAGAGTTGGTCGAATGGTGGACTGTGGGCAAGGGGGCTATCGGTTTTGGGAAGCTTTTGGTGTAGCCGAATGTCCCTCTAAGTTCTTTAATTTTATTTTATTTCTTTTTATTTCTTTTTTCTTTTCCTTCTCAAAGTGCTTGGCCGAATCATCTTCTCCCCATCTCTCTCTCTTTCTTCTTCTTATTCTTACTCAAAGCCGAAACCATCTTAGTTCACTTCATCTTTTCTTTTTCTCAAACCCTTGTGCTGAAATCTTCATCCTCTTCCCTTGCCGAATCTTTCCTCTCCCATTCCATATTTTCTTTTCCATTCTCTTCTTTTCACTTCAGCCGAACCCCATTTGTTTCTTTTCTATCAACCATAGCCGAATCTCCCTTCATCACTCAACTTTTTGCCGATTTTTCCTTCTTTCTTCTAGTGTTATTTTGGCTGAATATCAACCAAGAGTAGATCTTCTTCAGGTTCTTTTCTAATCAGATTTAAAGAGGGTAAGTGTCCATGGCTGAAATCTTATTACTTCTTTTCTCTCTTCTATATGTCGACTCTCATGAGAGCAAAAGCTGAATTTTGGCATTTGCTGATAAGTAATGATAATCATCTATAGGGACCGATTTCTTTTAGGACCTCCGGGGTTTTGAAGCAGTAGATCTGAGCCATCTATTCTCTGACAGTTGAATTCGGTAAGTCAATGGTAAGGATCCATGTTAGTTCAGTCTTTCCATTAGATATTTGAAAAGCCGAAGGCTATTGAAATGAGTGTTAATGATTGCCGATTGTAAGGGAAGTCTCAATCTCATATACTTTGGGTGGTGGCTAGTATTCAAAGAGCATCAAGGTAAGGTTTGGGGTTCCATGCGTTAACCCTTCGGGATTTGTTGGTGTGGTCAAATGGCCTTGTTACTAATTTTGGGTTTGGCTGAATGTAGGATCAACAAGATCAGGTGTAGTAGATTGGGTCTTCGGGATTTAGTGATAGCGTTAGTAACAGGTGTGTAACGCTTACACACTTTATTAGTGGAATATGCCTATTATGTTACTGTTTTAGCCAATGAAATCAGTGGTTATGCCTTGTGGATATGTGCCTGGATTCCGGGTAAGTCCCCTATTATGTGATTTTTGATATACATCATCATGTTATTGATATATGCTATGCTATGCGTTATTGCATGATACATGATATTATGTCACGTATGTTATGGACATGATGATGGGATTGATAAGAGAAGGGGGAAGGAATATTTGGACTGTCACCAGTGGTTTTGACCACACGACGGGTTGGCCTTGTCTTTGATATTATATTTGTGACTAAGTTCCAGTGGTTTTCACCACATATGAATATTGTGACTCGTCCCTGTGGTTTGGTACCACAGTGGGTTGGCCTCACATGTTAATTATGGGATTGTCATTAGTGGTTTTGACCACACAATGGGTTGGCCCCATCACTTGATTTGTGACTTCAATCATCAGTGGTTTTGACCACACCGATATATTTGTGACTACGGTCACCAGTGGTTTTGACCACCAGTGGTTTTGACCACATGGAGTAGTTAAAGGAGATTCGGTTGGTTAGGTTATGGGTTGCATGATTTGCATGTTTTGCTGATGATTTGTGTGAGTGCTTGCACTATCGGGTTGGGGGTTTATACACTAGTCATGGTGTGTTGACTGAGTTTGGGGTATTACAATTTTGGTATCAGAGCCAAGTTGAAAAGCTTGGCTGTGGGCCTGAGCCCAAAATGTTTTAAAGTAGGGTTTTGAAAAGGTTTTGGAAAAGGTACATGGTTTGGACAGCATGGCACCGAGTCTCTGGCACCAATCTGCCCAGGTAAGTATCCCTAACTATTGTGTGAATTACATGTGGGGAAAATGGGTATTTCGGGATCGTAGAATAGTAGATTAGGAGTTACTAAACCCTAGGAATATCTTACTTCAACACAAATTACATAAGACTTAATGATTTACTAAACAAACCTGTGAGTTCGTCACTAAATTAAGGGTGTGGCAACCGTTGTGCACATGTCTAGGAATGGATTCAGGGGGAGCTTGGTATTTAAGCAGTCCTAGTGACTCACCTCCTCTCCACTCGAATCCTACCTGGTGCGTAGTGATGGTTCACCCTAACTGAGATGACTTATTCACAAGCTAAATTCAATAACTAAAACCCGAAAGGAACCAGCCATCTTGTTTTGGCAACACTTTAAACCTTGGTTTTGAAATTACCACAGTATCCTTGATTTAGGAAATGACCAAAATACCCCTAATTTGAAAAATGACCAAATTACCCTTAAGTTGTAAAAAATTACCAAAATACCCTCAGTACGAAAAATTACCGAAGTACCCTCGAATTGAAAATTTTCAAAATACCCTTATTTTGTAAAATCACCTGGAACCATATTTTGGAAAAAATTACGAAAATACCCTGGCATATGAAATTACGAAAATACCCCTAGTTTACAAAATTACTAAAATACCCCCAATTTTTAGATTTTTGAAATACCTATGATTTGTAAAGGTTTCCAAATTAACCCTATTTTATTACTAAAATACCCCAATAGGTTAAATTACGAAAATACCCCCGGGTAGTGAAATGATGAGAATACCCCTACACGTGGAATGTTGGTGGAGGAGGTTATTGATGAGTAAATGTGATTCACTGAATTAGTGTAGGAAATTAAAATGAAAACTTTGTGATGATCGAAAGAACCACTACCAAACTACTTTGCATAAAACTTACTCGTGGGTAATAAGAGGAATAGAAGCTAATTCATAAATTTCTTTAAGCAGATAAATCACGATTTAGATATGAGTACTAGGGGACGTAGTCGTAATGTGCGAGGACGTGGTATAGGTGGAATGACCGTATCGAAACCCATTAGGTCTGGTCAAGGGTTCGAGAATGAGATACCACCACCACCAGCTGCTGGTGTAGAGTATCAGTGTAACATCCTAGATTAGGGGTTATGCGTTTGTGCATAATTCATGAGTAGTAGGTTTTAACAATGTTTGGAAATGAATTAAGGGTTTTTAAAATCTTAGGATGGAAGAGGAAGCTTTGGAAAATTATTGGTTTTTAAGTTAGAAACAAGAAGTGATGTGGAAAAGTGGCAAGGGACGCCACCTAAGGTGCAAGGGTTATGGCATCAAGTGAAGTACTTTGAGGAAGAGGTTGAATCCCATTGTGTGCATTTTGCTTAATCTTATGAAATAACATGTTTACTATGATATGGATGTGTGGTGAGCATTTTAGAACCTTGGAAATGTAAGGAAATGTATGGAAATGTATGGAAATGTATGGAAATCTATGGAAATGTATGGAAATGTAAGGAAATGTATGGAAATGTATGGAAATGTATGGAAATGTAAGGAAATGTATGGAAATGTATGGAAATGTAAGGAAATGAAAGGAAATGTAAGGAAATGTAAGGAAATGTAAGGAAAGTGAACATTTTTTGGAAGCCTGAGAATGTATGGAAATGTTACGTTAAAAAATAGGAAAGAGACCATTTTGGAAACCGATGTAAAATAGGAAAGTGGCCATTTTGGAAACCTAAGTAAATTAGGAAAGTAAACATTTTGGAAACAAAGCTAAAAAGAGAAAAGTAAACATTTTGGAAACCTAGAAATGTCAAGTTTACAGAAAGCCGAACTAAAAATTTTGGAAACCTAGAAATGACTTAGAAATGTCGAGTTTCAAAGTTTAAAGAGGTAATTAAGGCCACGAGGCCTTAAAAGAAAAAGTACGTGAAATTTGACACACAAACAGGCTTGGAAAAGTGGCCTGAAGATGCCACTTAAAGCCCAAGGAGTGACGCCACTTGGGTGGATAATTTGGGCCTCGTATGGCCACAAGGAGTCTAATAAGAACAAGTTTATATTCGGATCATCAAGAGAAGGGGGTGGACGGCACCTAGCTAAAGCTTTAAGTTATTTTTTTATTTAATTACTTAGAGGGGAAGCAATGGACGGTAATAGGACTCTTAAGAGAAGAGTTTTATTCCCTTTAGAATTTTGGCTAAATAGGTGGATAAATGAAGAATTATTCTTTAATTAGGAGAATGAGGGAAGAGTGATGGTGAAGTAAATGATTCTTGGCCTAGTAATTTCGACTATAAAAGGATGAGACTAGGGCTATTCATTATTTATTCTCCCTCTCTTTTCTTCTGTCGAATATACTTTCTCCTCTCCCTTTTGAAAATTCTTCTTGAGCATCCATTCTTTTTCTTCTTTTCTTTTAGCCTCCTAGCTGATTCATTCTAAGCCTATTATTTCTCTCTTCTTTCATCTTTGAAACCGAATACATAAGGGGATCATAGCCGATTGTTCATCAAGTCTCTAAGCCGAATCTCTGAAGTGGTGTCAGGAGGGATTTGTCGATTTCAATATAAAGGGTAAGGATCTATAGTTATAATTATAATACTTTCTTTTAAGCCAAAAGTTAGTCTAATCCCTCCTATATCTTATTGATCGAAATATGAAAGGTGAATTTCGGGATTTTAGATCTAAGGTATTTTGGCATCTCCATTAATCAGGAGGAGAGTTTCAGGATTTAAAATCCATAAGGTAAGCACCTAAAAAGTATTCGGCCAAGGCTTGTATGATTACATAGATCGATTCTTAAATTATTAAAAAGCTGAAAACTAACCCATATTGAGATTCTGGGTTGGCGAATATCAGGTGAAGGAAAACCAAGTTTTCGGGATTTGAATAAACATCAAATCGGCATCAAAGGTAAGTCTTTTTACAAATCCTACTAGGATTTGGATATCATAGACAAATAGAATTTATGCTAAGTAATAAATGATAAATCAAACGTAGGGACTAAGGATCTAAACATTAGATCTAGCTTTTCAGAATCTCAAGAAATCGCTAAACAAATCAGGTGTGTACCCCACACTAAATCTTGATAGATTTACGGCTTTAATTTTATTATATGTGCTAATATAAAAGTGTAAGAATATGGATAAGGAATCGTGTGTCCCCCACACTATTTCATAATACATTTTATGGCTGTGTTAAATAGTATATGTGATATTAAGAATATGAAAGTGGCTAAGGTACCATGATATGGTACTAAGTACTCAAGTACGTTTCCTACTTCTATTAGGAATATGAAAAATGTTATTCGTAACATGAGAATATGATAAGAATGTGAACTTGGGCATGTAATTGCATAATAGGTTAGGGGCATATGGGTTTGTTTGAAAGGGGAAGTGAAAAGTGGTGACCTAAGACCACAGTAATCTGAAAGTGGTGACCTAAGACCACAGTAATCTGAACGTGGTGACCTAAGACCACGAATACGGTGACCTAAGACCGCAATTTGGAGTGAAGCTTTAAGGAGGGTTGACTTAGTAGTCCCCACGGTGTGACTGGCAGGTAACGGGGTGTGTAGCGGATGGACAATTAGGATTGGGTTTGGGAATGCATCATAACTTGTATTTTATGTTTTGAATGTGTAACTATTGTATGCCTGATTCTATTATGATTTAGTGTCGTGTACACATTGGGTCTTTGACTCACCCGTTGTGGGACCATGTTCCGGTGATGAGCAGTGATGGACCGGGACGGAAGACTTGTGGTGGCCATGCTCAACATGAAGTTTATATTTTATGGACTCTTGAATTTATGTTAGCACTTTGAAATATTTTGGAAACTATTTGATGTAATAAGGCCACAAGGCCATGATGAACGATTTTTTTTTATTTCTACTTGTTGTTCTATTGTGTTACAAATTTTGATTAGGTTAAAGACTAATTATTTTATTTTAAAATATACTGATATGTTTATTACTTAAAATTAAAAAAAAGGGTTTTCTAATATAAAAATCCAGTTTGTTTTCAACACAAGCCCAACCCAAACAATAATTTTTTTAAAATCACACAAGATTTTCTCTAAGTAACAAAAGAATTTGAAAACCGGTTTACTTGAGGAAATACCAAATCTGGTCAAAGCTCGTGGGCCGGGTTTGGGTGTTTCAATTGGTATCAGAGCCCAGTTTCAAACCATCGGCCTTGGGTATAAGGCCCAAAACGTTTTCGAATCGAGCCCAAATAAGTTTCATGAAAATATTTATGAAATAGACAGGTTATTCTGGCATGGCACCTAAGTCTCCGACCCGCAGTCCACCAAGTAAGTACCCCTATCCTTTGTGTGATTTATATTATGATTTGTAGAAGGGTAGAAATAGAATGGAACGTAGACTAGCATGATAAGTACTTGAACCCTAGGACTAGTTTACCCCAATATTTACATAAGACTTAAATGCTTAATAAACAAACCTGTGATTAAGTCGCCGAGTTAGGGTGTGGCAACCATTGTGCGCATGTCTAGGATTGGTATTCAGTGGGAGCTTGGTATTTAAGCAGTCGCATGACTCACCTCCTCTCCACTCGAATCCTACCTGGTGCGTAGCTTCGATTCACCCTAACCAAGAGGACTTATTCATGAGCTAAACCCTAACTAAAACCCGAAAGGGAACTAGCAGTATTTTTATGGAAACCCTAGTTTTAAAATTTTTAAATTACCCTCTTGATTTGAAAAGATCATTTTTATAAATTTTCCTGAAATATTTCAGATTTATAAAATTACAAAAATACCCCTAATGGTAAAATTACAAAAATGCCCTTGGTTTATGAAATTTCCAAATACCCACAGTTCTTATCAAAATTTCACTACTTTGCTTAAAGGAACCCTAAAATTCACAAAATATCAAAATACCCTGATTATGAACAAAAAAAGTTTATTTACAAAATTACCCCTACCCTACAAATTATCGAAATACTCCGGAGTTACAAAATTGCCAGAACGACCCCCGATCTTCAAAAAATTTTTTTTTGCAACAACACTAATTTGGAAAACAAATACTCAAAAACAACCATCAAGTTTTGTAAATTCCAAAATATCCGTGATTTATTAAGATTTACAAATTCACCCGGGTTAATTACCAAAATACCCTCGGATTCCAAAATTTTCCAAAATACCCCCGGGAATGTAAAATTTCTAGAATACCCTCATTGACAAAAACACCAAGGAACCTTGTTTCGATAAATGGCAAAAAATACCCCTGTAGGACAAATGACGAAAATACCTCTAGGTAGTGGAAAAACAACAACAATGAAAACTACAACATTTCTCTGAATGAACGAAAGTTCATAATTGATTGAAGGATGTATGAATGTAAAGACTGTGTGCATGTATGAATCTGAAAGAACCACTACTAAAAATTCTTTCCATAAAACTTCTTGCGGTTAATCGCTGAAACAAAATTTTTAATACATAAAACTTCTTAATCGATTAAATCATGACGTTAGAAATGAGTTCTAAGGACGTGAACTTAGAGATTGTGCTTGGAAAGTATGATGGTTCTATTAAGATCAGAGTCTTGATGTAAGCATAGTGCGGTGAGAAGGATTGTACAACTGTTAGTAAGTAATTTCGAGGACAAATTTATTTTTAGGAGGGTAGAACTGTAACATCCTAGATTAGGGGTTATGCGTTTGTGCATAATTCATGAGTAGTAAGTTTTGATGGTGTTTGGAAATGAATTAAGGGTTTTAAAATCTTAGGATGGAAGAAAACTTTAGACAATTATTGGTTTTAAGTTAAAAACAAGAAGTGATGTGGAAAAGTGGCAAGGACGCCACCTAAGGTGCAAAGGTTATGGCATCAAGTGAAGTACTTTGAGGAAGAGGTTCAATCCCATTGTGTGCATTTTTGCTTAATCTTATGAAATAGCATGTTTACTATGATATGGATGTGTGGTGTGCATTTTAGAACCTTGGAAATGTATGGAAATGTGGAAATGTATGGAAATGTAAGGAAATGGAAATGTATAAAAAGGAAATGTAAGGAAATGTATGGAAATGTATGGAAATGTAAGGAAATGTATGGAAATGTATGGAAATGTATGGAAATGTAAGGAAATGAAAGGAAAGGAAATGGAAGGAAATGTAAGGAAATGTAAGGTAAGGAAAGTGAACATTTTTGGAAGCCCG
Organism: Gossypium rotundifolium; assembly: GCA_025506655.1. Taxonomy (NCBI): domain Eukaryota; kingdom Viridiplantae; phylum Streptophyta; class Magnoliopsida; order Malvales; family Malvaceae; genus Gossypium; species Gossypium rotundifolium. The sequence goes on from CP106722.1 coordinate 134,372,774, forward strand.
AGAATGTACGGAAATGTTACGTTAAAAAATAGGAAAGAGACCATTTTGGAAACCAAGTAAAATAGGAAAGTGGCCATTTTGAAACCTAAGTAAATTAGGAAAGTAAACATTTTGGAAACTAAGCTAAAAAGAGGAAAGTAAACATTTTGGAAACCTAGGAAATGTCAAGTTTACAGAGCCGAATGAAAATTTTTGGAAACCTAGAAATGACTTAGAAATGTCGAGTTTCAAAGTTTAAAAGAGGTAATTAAGGCCAGGAGGCCTTAAAAGAAAAAGTACGTGAAATTTGACACACAAACAGGCTTGGAAAAGTGGCCTGAAGATGCCACTTAAAGCCCAAGGAGTGACGCCACTTGGGTGAATAATTTGGGCCTCGTATGGACACAAGGAGTCCAATAAGAACAAGTTTATATTTGGCATCAAGGGAAGGGGGTGGACGGCACCTAGCTAAAGCTTTAAGTGATTTTTTTATTTAATTACTTAGAGAGGAAGCAATGGACGGTAATAGAGACTCTTAAGAGAAGAGTTTTATTCCCTTTAGAATTTCGGCTAAATAGGTGGATAAATGAAGAATTATTCTTTAATTATGAGAATGAGGGAAGAGTGATGGCCAAGTAAAGGATTCTTGGCCTAGTAATTTTGGCTATAAAAGGATGAGACTAGGGCTATTCATTATTCATTCTCCCTCTCTTTTCTTCTGTCGAATATTTTTTCTCCTCTCCCTTTTGAAAATTCTTCTTGAGCATCCATTCTTTTTCTTCTTTTCTTTTAGCCTCCTAGCTGATTCCTTCTAAGCCTATTATTTCTCTCTTCTTTCATCTTTGAAACCGAATACATAAGGGGATCATAGCCGATTGTTCATCAAGTCTCTAAGTCGAATCTCTGAAGTGGTGTCAAGAGGGATCTGTCGATTTCAATATAAAGGGTAAGGATCTATAGTTATAATTATAATACTTTCTTTTAAGTCAAAAGTTAGTCTAATCCCTCCTATATCTTATTGATCGAAATATGGAAGGTGAATTTCGGGATTTCAGATCTAAGGTATTTTGGCATTTCCATTAATCAGGAGGAGAGTTTCGGGATTTAAAATCCACAAGGTAAGCACCTAAAAGTATTCGGCCAAGGCTTGTATGATTACATAGATCGATTCTTAAATTATTAAAAAGCTGAAAACTAACCCATATTGAGATTCAGGGTTGGTCGAATATCAGGTGAAGGAAAACCAAGTTTTTGGGATTTGAATAAACATCAAATCGGCATTAAAGGTAAGTCTTTTTACAAATCCTACTAGGATTTGGATATCATAGCCAAATAGAATTTATGCTAAGTAATAAATTATAAATCAAATGTAGGGACTAAGAATCTAAACATTAGATCTAGCTTTTCAGAATCTCAAGGAATCGCTAAACAAATCAGGTGTGTACCCCACACTAAATCTTGATAGATTTACGGCTTTAATTTTATTATATATGCTAATATAAAAGTGTAAGAATATGGATAAGGAATCGTGTGTACTCCACACTATTTCATAATATGTTTTATGGCTGTGTTAAATAATATATGTGATATTAAGAATATGAAAGTGGCTAAGGTACCATGATATGGTACTAAGTACTCAGGTACGTTTCCTACTTCTACTAGGAATATGAAAAATGTTATTCGTAACATGAGAATATGATAAGAATGTGAACTTGGGCATGTAATTGCATAATATGTTAGGGGCATATGGGTTTGTTTGAAAGGGGAAGTGAAAAGTGGTGACCTAAGACCACAGTAATCTGAAAGTGGTGACCTAAGACCACAGTAATCTGAACGTGGTGACCTAAGACCACGAATGCGGTGACCTAAGACCGCAATTTGGAGTGTAGCGAAAGGAGGATCGACTTAGTAGTCCCACAGTGTGACTAGCAGGTACGGGGGTGTGTAGCGGATAGACAATTAGGATTGGGTTTGGGAATGCATCATAACTTGTATTTTATGTTTTGAATGTGTAACTATTGTATGCCTGATTCTATTATGATTTAGTGTCGTGTACACATTGAGTCTGTTTGACTCACCCCGTTATGGGACCATGTTCCAGGTGATGAACAGTGATGGACCGAGACGACAGTACTTGTGGTGTCCATGCTCAACATGAAGTTTATATTTTTATGGACTCTTGAATTTATTTTAGCACTTTGAACTATTTTGGAAACTATTTGATGTAATAAGGCCATAAGGCCATGATGAACGATTTTTTTTTATTTCTACTTATTGTTCTATTGTGTTACAAATTTTGATTAGGTTAAAGACTAAGTATTTTATTTTAAAATATACTCGATATGTTTATTACTTAAAATTAAAAAAAAAAGGGTTTTCTAATATAAAAATCCAGTTTGTTTTCAACACAAGCCCAACCCAAACAATATTTTTTGTTTTAAAATCACACAAGATTTTCTCTAAGTAACAAAAGAATTTGAAAACCGGTTTACTTGAGGAACATACCAAATCTGGTCAAAGCTCGTGGGTCGGGTTTGGGGTGTTTCAATCAGGATCAAACGGGGGAAAATGCAGTGTCACAGGCGATGCTGCGAGTGCTGGAGAGAGTGGCTGGAGCAGGTGGGGGTACGGGAGCTCGAAAATCCATATCTGAGTGACTCTGAACCAATAGAGCTGAAGTATTCTGAGGTGTATCTGGTGTGGCACCCAATACGGCTGAGTATTAGTTGGAAGCGACAGGACGAATCATGGATGATTTGGATCTGATGGCTAAGGAGAAACTAAAAGGAGTAGTGTCGCTTCTCCGAGATGAGTCATACCAGTGGTGGCTCACTTGGGATTATTTCAAGGCAGCTTATCAAAAGAAGTATGTCGGGACCAGTTATATTGATGCACAGAGAAAGGCATTTCTGAGGCTAGTTCAGGGGAGTAAGTCTGTATCGGAGTACGAGGCGAAATTCTAATGGTTGAGCCGATATGCTCGGGGCATCATAGCAATAGAGCATGATCGATGCGTCAGATTCGAGGACAAATTAAGGGATGATCTGAGGTTGCTGATCGCTCCACAGTAGGAGAGAGAATTTACGATCTTAGTGGAAAAGGCCAAGGTTACGGAGGAAGTGAAGCAGTCGGTTAGACGAAATTAGGACAATGGGTGGAATAAGAGGAATTCTGGATCATTTGGGTCAACTGGGAGTCAGCAGAAACGGGGTAGATATGGTGGGCCGAATCAAGCTGCCAGGCCTACTGCTGCTGAAACTAGTGGCCGCCACGATGTGTTCAATATGAAAAGTCTCACACGGGGGAATGTTGGACTAGAAATAGGAGATGCTTTGAGTGTGGATCGATGGGGCACTAAGTGAGAGATTGTCCACAGAGGTCAGCTAGGTGGCAGTCTGGGGATCAGAATTGTACTCAGAATAGGAGGGATGGTCAGCAGCCACAGAGGGGCCGTGGTGCTGCTAGGGGAGGTAATGGATCTGGTAGAGGCCATTGAGCACCAGGCAGAGGTGCGGGTAGTCTGAGAGGCTAGACAGCATGGGTGGTCTCTGCAGATGAGGTGTCGAGAGGAGGGTGACGCACCGGATGTCATAACCAGTACATTCTTAATTTTTGGACTACCTTATAATGTTTTGATAGATATGGGTTCGACACACTCATATGTAGCCAGTAGCATAGTGGAAACTATGAACTTGAATTCTAAGATTACTTCTAGGAAGATGACTGTGATAAGCCCTTTAGGTCACTCTGTAGAAGTAAGTAGACTATATATGGATGTACCCCTAGAACTTCAAGGGGTCATGTTTTTGGCTAATTTGATGGAACTACTATTTGGGGAGTTTGATCTGATTCTCGAGATGGATTGGCTGGTGAAGTACCAGGCCAGTTTGGATTGCGCGGCCAAGCGCATGGTGTTGAGAATAATGGAAGGTAGGGAGGTGGTGATGATAGGTAATAGAAGGGATTACTTATCTAATGTGGTCTCTGTACTGAAGGCAAAAAAATGGTAAGGAAGGGTTGTGAGGCCTTCATAGTGCATGTTTGTGCTTTGAGAGCCAAGGATGCAGCTATAGAGAGTGTTCAAACGGTAGGGGAATTTACAGATGTATTCCCAGAAGAACTTTTAGGTCTGCCTCTGGATCGGGAAGTTGAATTCGGTATAGACCTGTTACCCAGAACAGCACCAGTGTCTATAGCCCCGTATAGAATGGCGCCAAAGGAATTGGTGGAGTTGAAGGCTCAAGTTTAGGAGTTATTAGACCGAGGTTTTATTCGACCAAGCATATCTCCTTGGGGAGCACCTGTGCTCTTTGTGAAGAAAAAATATGGTACAATGCGGATGTGTATAGACTACCACCAACTGAACAAGTTGACGATCAAAAACAAGTATCCATTACCCAGGATTGATGACTTGTTTTGATCAACGTAAGGGTGCATCGATTTTCTCAAAGATAGATCTTAGGTCAGGGTATCATGAACTCAAAGTAAAGGAGGCTGATGTTCATAAGACGGCATTCTGTACTCGATATGGGCACTACGAGTTTCTGGTAATGCCGTTTAGGTTAACCAATGCATCGATAGCATTCATGGACTTGATGAATCGGTGTTCCAATAGTAATTGGACCAGTTTGTCGTTGTATTCATAGACGACATGTTGGTGTACTCAAGGACTGAGGAGGATCATGATACGCACTTGAGGTTGGTTTTGTAAATTCTGAGGGAGGAGCAGTTATTTACCAAGTTCATTAAGTGCAAGTTCTGGCTTAGGGAAGTGACTTTCTTAGGTCACGTAGTGTCCGCTGAAGGGATTAGAGTGGACCCTCGCAAGATTGGGGCGTTGTTGGATTGGAAACAGCCTAGGCCAGTTGTAGAAATTCAAAGTTTTCTAGGTCTGGCGGGGTATTACCAGAGATTTGTGGAAGGATTTTCTCTAATCGCGGTGCTGTTGACCAAGTTATTAAGGAAAGGAGTTTCATTTGTGTGGTCAGAGAAATAGTAGGAAAGTTTCGACAAGTTGAGGAAGATTCGACGAAGCTCTCGGCTGCATACTGACTGAGGTAGGAAAGGTATTCACGGTCTACTGTGATGCATCACATGTTGGCTTGGGATGTGTGTTGATGCGGGAAGGGAAAGTAGTGGCATACGCATCTCGACAGCTGAGACCGCATGAGGTTAACTATCCAACACATGATTTGGAGTTGGCTGCAGTGGTTTTCGCCCTGAAAATATAGAGACACTATTTATATGGAGAGAAGTCGATAGTCTAAACGAACCACAAGAGTCTAAAGTATCTTTTGATGCAGAAGGATTTAAACTTGAGACAGCGAAGGTGGATTAAGTTGTTGAAGGACTACGACTGCTCGATTGAGTATCATCCGGGCAAGGCTAACGTAGTGGCTGATGCGTTGAGTAGGAAGGTGGTAGCAGACTTGCGAGCGATGTTTGCTCACCTTAGTCTATATGACGATGGGAGTTTGTTGGCAGAATTGCAAGTAAAGCCACTTGGGTGGTGCAGATTAAAGAAAAATAGTTAGTGGATGAGGGTTTGAATGCTCGGAGGTTGCAAGTATAGAGTAATGGTGTAGAAGGTTACAGCTTGACTCACGATGGAGTGTTGTGTTTTCAAGGGAAAGCTTGTATACCGAAGGACGTCGAGTTGAGGCAAATGATTCTTCAAGATGCATATAGCAGCCCATACGCTATGCATCTTGGAGGTAGCAAGATGTACCAAGATTTACGAAAGTAGTTCTAGTGGCCAGGATTGAAGTGGGAAGTGACTGAGTTTGTGGGTAAGTGTCTGACGTGTCAGTAGGTCAAAGTTGAACATCAGCTGCCGTCAGGTTTACTTCAACCGGTGAAGATTCCTCAGTGGAAGTGGGAAAGGATCACTATGGACTTTGTCAGTAGGCTACCCCTTACGCCTAGCAAGAAGGACTCAATCTGGGTGATTCTGGACCGTTTGACTAAAACAGCTTATTTCATACTAGTAAGGGTTGATTATTCACTTCAGAAGCTAGCTAAGTTACATGTGGCCGATATAGTAAGGTTGCATGGTGTGCCAGTGTCAATCATCTCAGATAGGGATCATAGGTTCACGTCGAGGTTTTAGAGAGCTTTGCATTAGGCTTTGGGAACAAGGTTGGATTTCAGCACGGCTTTCCATCCGTAATCTGATGGACAGTCTGAAAGAGTAATCCAGATTTTAGAGGATATGCTAAGGGGATGTGTTCTGGATTTAAGTGGTAGTTGGGAGGAGTATCTACCATTGGCGGAGTTCGCTTATAACAATACTTATCAAGCGAGTATCCAGATGGCACCATACGAGGCACTGTATGGACGGAAATGTCACACTCCTACGTGTTGGACAAAGTTAGGTGAACGGCAAATATTAGGATTGGAGTTGGTGGCAAAAACTGAGGATAAAGTTAAGGTGATTTGGGCTCGTCTTAAGGAAGCATCGGACAGGCAAAAGTCTTACGTTGATCTTAAACGCAGGGATATAGAGTATGCAGTGAGTGATAAGGTTTTTCTGAAGGTATCGCCATGGAAGAAAGTGCTGAGATTTGGATGAAAAGGGAAGCTAAGCCCTAGGTTTATCAGGTCGTACGCGGTGTTGAGGAGAGTGGGACTGGTAGTGTATCAGCTCGAGTTGCCAGCAGAGTTAAGTCAGATTCACGACGTCTTTCATGTTTTGATGCTTAGGCACTATCGGTCAGATCCGTTACATGTGGTACCAGTTGAGGAGATAGAGGTGAGCCCTGACTTGACTTTCGAAGAGGAAATGGTGCAGATTTTGGATCGGGATGTCAAGGTCTTGCGTAGGAAGTCAGTACCCCTGGTGAAAGTTTTATTGTGAAATCATGGTACGGAGGAGGCCACGTGAAAGCCAGAGGACGTGATGCGGCAACAATACCCTCAACTCTTCTGACCAGGTAATTTCGAGGCCAAAATTATTTTTAAGGGGGTAGAATTGTAACATCTTGAAATGGGGGCTGTTGTGTTTAAATTGTTTTTGCATGGGTATGGCTTGATTATGGTAGTAATTAAGGTGTTTTAAGATCTAGGTATAAGCCAAGGGTAGGCCCGAGCTGTGGGAAAATTTTTGTTTTAAGTTTTAGTAAAAGGGAGCTAGGAGAGTTAGGGGTTAAAGGAAATTATTGGGAGTTTTAGACACAAGAATACTAGTGGAAAAGTGGCAAGGAGGCGCCACTAAGGTGTCTAAAGAGTGACACCATATGCAGGGGAGGAGAACTCAGGTTCGAGCAGCAGAAATCTCACTTTCTGCTTATTATTTTGACGCCACAAGCAAGGAAGAGGAGTGCTCAGGAGGGACTCTCTTGAATGGATGAGGATGTGATCATTGGATTTGCATTGGATAGATAAAGGTGATGAAAGTTAGGAGCTTGAATCTTATCAAACTCATTTGGGAAGAGTTGGTCGAATGGTGGACTGTGGGCAAGGGGGGCTATCGATTTTGGGGAGCTTTTGGTGTAGCCGAATGTCCCTCTAAGTTCTTTAATTTTATTTTATTTCTTTTTTTCTTTTCCTTCTCAAAGTGCTTGGCCAAATCTTCTTCTCCCCCATCTCTCTCTTTTTTTCTTCTTCTTATTCTTGATCAAAGCTGAAATCATCTTAGTCCACTTCATCTTTTTTTTCTCAAACCCTTGTGTTGAAATCTTCATCCTCTTCCCTTGCTGAATCTTCCCTCTCCCATTCCATATTTTCTTTTCCATTCTCTTCTTTTTAGTTTAGCCGAACCCCATTTGTTTCTCTTCTATCAACCATAGCCGAATCTCCCTTCATCACTCAACTCTTTGCCAAATTTTCCTTCTTTCTTCTAGTGTTATTTTGGCTAAATATCAACCAAGAGTAGATCTTTTGGGTTCTTCTCTAATCGGATTTGAAGAGTGTAAGTGTCCATGGTCGAAATCTTATTTCTTCTTTTCTCTCTTCTCTCTTCGACTCTCATGAGAGCAAAAGCTGAATTTCGATATTTGCTGATAAGTAATGTTAATCATCTATAGGGACCGATTTCTTTTAGGACCTCCGGGGTTATAAAGGAGTAGATCTGAGCCCTCTATTCTCTGACAGTCGAATTTGATAAGTCAGTGGTAAGGATCCATGTTAGTTCAGTCTTTCCATTAGATATGTGAAAAGCCGAAGGCTATTGAAATGAGTGTCAATGATTGCCGATTGTAGGGGAAGGCTCAATCTCATATACTTTGGGTGGTGGCTAGTATTCAAAGAGCATCAAGGTAAGGTTTGGGGTTCCATGCATTAACCCTTTGGGATTTGTTGGTGTGGTTGAATGGCCTTGTTATTGATTTTGGGTTTGGCCGAATGTAGGATCAAGAAGATCTGGTGCAGTAGATCGGGTCTTCAAAATTTAGTGATAGCGTTAGTAACAGGTGTGTAACGCTTTCACACTTTATTAGTATAATATGCCTATTATGTTACTATTTTAGCCAATGAAATCAGTGGTTATGCCTTGTGGATATGTGCCTGGATTCCAGGTAAGTCCCCTGTTATGTGATTTTTGATATACATCATCATGTTATTGATATATGCTATGCTATGCATTATTGCATGAAACATGATATTATGTCACGTGTGTTATGGACATGATGATGGGATTGATGAGAGGAGGGGGAAGGAATATTTGGACTGTCAGCAGTGGTTTTGACCACACGATGGGTTGGCCCCATCTTTGATATTATATTTGTGACTAAGTCCCAGTGGTTTTGACCACCAGTGGTTTTGACCACATATAAATATTGTGACTCATCCCAGTGGTTTGGTACCACAGTGGGTTGGCCCCACGTGTTAATTATGGGATTGTCATCAGTGGTTTTGACCACACGATGGGTTGTCCCCATCACTTGATTTGTGACTTCGATCATCAGTGGTTCTAACCACACTGATATATTTGTGACTACGGTCACCAGTGGTTTTGACCACTAGTGGTTTTGACCACACGGGGTAGTTAAAAGAGATTCGATTGGTTAGGATATGGGCTACATGATTTGCATGTTTTACTAATGATTTGTGTGAGTGCTTGCACTATCGGGTTGGGGGTTTATACACTGAGTCTTGGTGACTCACCCCATCCTTTATATTTTGTAGATGGGGCATACATTACAGATATGGAGCCAGGGAGGACTTGAGGCGGCCATGCATGCTAGTTTGGGTTTTGATTTCTTTTAAGTTACTATTTCAGTTTATTTATTTACTTAAATTTGGTTTTGGTTTGTAATAAGGTCGCTAAGTATTATTTTGGGTTTTTTATCATTTGCTTTTATTTTGATTATATTATACTTATGTTGGATATATGGACTTGTTAAATTAACCTAAAAGCAATGTTTTCAAAACCATAACTCCTTCGGGTTTTTAAACGTTGCCATTTGGTAACATCACTTATAAGATGATAACCAAGGTAACTTGTATGTTTTCCAAAACTTGCAACAACCAGTAGGTTTTTCAAGCATGAGTTTTGAAGCAGCCATCACACGATTTCAAAATCATCTTAAACAAGGATTTCTAAACTTTTCATACTACAAAAGGGTTTTCTAGGAAAATTATCCGACAAATTTTTGGTTTAAAAAGGTTTTCACTCCGTAGCATGCCAAATTCGGTCGTGGTGTGTTGACCGGGTTTGGGGTGTTACAAGACATGAGGTGATCGGTCTCGAGGTGGAGGTGAACTGCCTCGTTATGGTTGTAAATGTCCTCGCTGTAACGCCCCGAATTTGGGCCTAGAATAATTGGGCCTATTGGGCTTTGGGTCTCATAAAATTTTTAAGTGAGCAAGAAAATGACAAATTACATGACAGCTTTAAAGGTATAATGAATTTGGAGTGTCTAGGTGTGTTGGAGAAGCTCTGGGTACGAGTTTTGTGGTGGAGGATTCTTAATTTATTTAATTAAGAAATTAGGGTTGTGAGTAGTGGGTTATTAAATAAAAATAAAGTGAAAAATGGCATAAGAAAGCCTATGGTGAAATGGCTAAGTGATGCCACTAGGGTGTAGGGAGGTGGTGACATATGTATACAGGGAGGTCTGAGGTTTGAGTGCTAGCTTAGTTTTATTTTGGAGTTTAATTTTAGGCTTCTAGAAGGCTGGAAGTGGCGTGTAGAGGGACACTAAGGAAAAGTGATCAGTAGAGAGAATTTAGGAGAAGGATAAGGGAGATATCATGGAGAAAAATTAAGAGATCAGCAATGGATGAAGTAGTGCCGAATTGGACTTTAGGGGTGGCTAAGTTTCAGCTATAGGCTATATAAATGTGTCTGTGTCGAATCTGAAGGCCTAGGTAATGCCGAAGTTTTCATTCTTTTTATTTTCCTTGCCGAAACCTTATTTTTCCACGGCCAAAAATACCTTGCCTTGTTGCCAAAATCTCCTATAGTTGAATCCCTTTTTGCCGAATTCTCTCATAGCCAAACTCTTTTATTGTCGAAGTATAATTGTAACACCTCATACCCGAGTCTAAAGCTAAGACTGGATACAAGGCATTACCAAGCTTGAACTCACTTAAACATACACTTACGGGATGTAAAATTTTGTTCTGACTTAAAAACTTCTCTTTCTTAGTTTAATCATACATTTCATGAGCCTACGAGGCCTTAAGCACATATCTAAAAACTTTCAGAACTTAATCGAAAACCTTTATTTAAAGCAGGGGTTACACGCCCATGTGGCTTGGGACACGCCTGTGTACCCTTTGACATGCTCGTGTCTTCCACTCGTGGTCGACACTGACTAATTACACACGGCCTTGACATGCCCGTTGACATAAACCATGTGTTAAACCTTGACGTACTAAATTATTTCACACGACCTGGGGCACACGCCCATGTTCTAACTGTGTATCATACATGGCCTAAGCAAACAATCGTGGAACTTGTCTGTGACCTATTCTGACTTAAAAAAAACAAAGGTGAAAGGTACGCATGGCCTAGACACACGCCCGTGTGTCTAACCGTGTGGGCACTTATAGGCTATTTACCAAGCCAATTGCCACCTGAAATCAAAACCAACTCAAGTTCAATTCAATAAATTTCATAACCAATACTACATGCTTCATTGATCTCAATAAACATACATACTTAGTCAGTTTTGGCCAATCACTTTACCATATACAAAAGAATAATAAACTTGGTTGCCCATACAATTGCCGTTCTTAAAACATATTCTCAAAATGAATGTTTTCTATACATGCCATACTCAACATAAATAACTTGGTTATACCAAAATAGAGATTGATAGTGTGCTCTTTGCTCCAACTCCAACGATCCACAAGTTAGCTTGGCGGGATTACATAGAAAGAATTGATTAAAGACGTAAGCATTTAGCTTAGTAAGTTTGCATGTAAAACACAGATTAATAAACTTGCTTAAAATAAACCATTTGACATAACAATGGTATCATAATTTTAGCTATAGAGCTTACTTACTTATATTGATTCTCACATGTCTCATGATACTTACTATCCTCATACTTGTAAGGTAAACATGGTGCCTGTATCACTTAATCACATGAATCAACATATCACTTAATCACATGAATCAACATACTTTAATTTAAAAATCATGATCTCTAATTCTTCATTCATAACATAAATAATACTCAATTTCAACTTGGTAATAGCTTTGCTTTCTTAGCTTTCTTGTTATCTCATTTTAACTTTACTCATTTGCCCGATGAATTTTTATGAATAACCGAGGATACTGAATCTCATCCCTCAAAACTTGATGTCAAAGCAGTATCCTAGATACGGTCTTACATGGAATAGCTCATCTTGGTTTCAAGGCCATGTCTTGACGTTGACTTATATGAAGTCTTTCTTGTTCTCACCAATGCCATGTCTTGGCTTGGACTTACATGGGATCTTTTTCTCTTGTTCCCTTTTCAATGCCAAGCTTGCCTTGGACTTATATGATAACTATTCAATGCCAAGCTTGCCTTGGACTTACATGATAACTATTCAATGCCAAGCTTGCCTTGGACTTACATGATAACTATTCAATTCCAAGCTTGCCTTGGACTTACATGATAACTGTTCAATCCCAAACTTGCATTGGACTTACATGATAACTGTTCAATGATTACAGATGCCATGTTCCAAACACGGTCTTACACTGGCTCTCATAATGTGGTAGATCGAGTATCTTGGGGAATTCATCTTCAATTGGGACTTACTCTTACTTAATCTCATTGATTTCTTTGTTTAACATAACATTAAACATTCCATGAAAAGAGTGTACATTATACTAAGCAATTCAATGATAGAAATCGTAAAGCTTAGAAATCATACAAACTTACCTCAATATACAAAATATTTGTAGATATGCAATTTAGTCATCGCCTTTGTTCTTGCCTTGGTTTTGATCTGGGCTTTATTTTTCTAGATCTATAATCATAAATATCATTGACACGTAAAACACATCATGTATCTTTTCTAATTCTAATGGCAAAGCCAAATGGTAAGCTACCAGCCCAACTCTCTCAATAATCCCGTAAGGTCCAATGAAACGTGGACTTAACTTGCCTTTCCGGCCAAATCTGAGAATTTTTCTCCATGGTGACACTTTCAAGAAAATTTTATCCCCGACTTGGTACTATATCTCTTTCTCTTTAAATCTAAATAGGATTTCTGTTTTTCTAATGTAGCTTTTAAACATTCTCGTATCACTTTCACTTTCTCTTCAGTTTCTCTAACCAAATCAACCCCGTGAATTTGGTTTTCTTTGAGTTTAGTCCAATATAAAGGCGTTCTGAATTTACGACCATATAGAGCCTCATAAAGCTCCATCTTTAATCTTGACTAAAAACTATTATTGTAGGCAAATTATACCAATGGAAGAAACCTTTCCCAACTGCCATGAAATTTTAGAATGCAACATCTAAGCATATCCTCGAGTACTTGAATCAACCTCTCCGACTGACCATCAGGTTGAGTATGAAAGGCCATACTAAAGCTCAACTTTGTGCTGAGAGCCTCTTGTAACTTCTTCCAAAATTTGGATGTAAATCTCAGATCTCTGTCTGATATGATTGATAAAGGAACTCCATGAAGCTTTATTGTCTCTTAAACATACAAGTTTTCCAACTTGTCTAGTGAGTAATCAATTTGTATAGGTAAGAAATGAGCTGACTTCGTGAGTCTATCAACTATAACCCATATAGAATCTTTCTTGCTCGGTGATAATGGTAGTCCCGTTACAAAATCCATAGTGATACGATCCCATTTCCACATAGGAGCCAAGATGGGCTGAAGTAAACCCGAAGGTACTTGGTGTTCAGCCTTTACTTGCTGACAAATCAAACATCTTGAAACGAACTCTGAAATATCTTTCTTCATTCTCGGCCACCAATACAGTTGCTTCAAGTCATTATACATCTTGGTACTACTTGGATGTACAGATAAACATCTGTTATGTGCCTCGTGCAAAATTATCTGAATAAGCTCCTCTTTTATCCGTATACAGACTCCATCTTTAAACATAAAGTATCCATCAAAATTAATCCGAAAGTCAGATTCAACATATAGCTCGCACTGAGCTCTCTTCACTTGCAATTTGCTATCTTTTTTCTGAGCTTCTAGGATATCGTGAAAAAACATTGGTCTATCTCTTAACTTAGCTATAATAGAACCATCGTCAGATAAAGATATCCTTGAATTCAATGCCCTTAATGCAAAAAGGGACTTCCTGCTCAGAGCATCGGTGATTACATTCACCTTTCCTGGGTGGTAGTCAATGACCAACTCATAGTCTTTTATCAACTCTAACCATCTCCGTTGCCTTACGTTTAACTCTTTCTACGTCATCAAGTACTTTAGACTTTTATGATCAGTAAAAATCTGACATCTCTCACCATATAAATGGTGTCTCTAAATCTTCAAAGCGAAGACTATGGCAGCTAATTCTGAATCATGCGTCAGATAATTTTCTCATGAGGTTTCAATTGTCTTGAGGCATAAACAATCACCTTGCCTTATTGCATGAGTACACAACCCAATCTGTTTAAGGATGCATCACTGTAAATCGCAAATTCTTTCCCTGACTCGGGTTGTACTAAAACTGGAGCTTCTGTCAACATTGTTTTCAACTTCTCAAAACTTTGTTGGAATCGTTCTAACTATTCAAACTTCACATTCTTCTGTAACAATTTAGTCATCGGGGTTGCAATCATGGAAAACCCCTTAACAAATCATTTATAATAGCTGACTAGGCCTAGAAAACTTCTAATCTGAGAGATGTTTTTCGGTGGCTTCCAATCCATTATGGTCGAGATCTTATTTGGATCTACTCGGACTCCATCTTTTGAGACAATATGTCCAAGAAATTCTACTTCCTTGAGCCAAAATTCACTTTTACTGAATTTGGCATACAACTGATTTTCTCGAAGAATCTGTAGAATTGTCCATAGGTGTTCAGCATGCTCATTCTCATCTCAAGAATAAATCAATATTCCATCAATAAAAAAAACTATAAACTTGTCGAGGTATGGTCTAAAGATGCGATTTATTAAATCCATGAATACCACGGGAGCATTGGTCAACCCAAAAGGTATGACTAAAAATTCATAACGCCCATACCTTGTTCAAAAAGCAGTCTTGGATACATTTGAATCCTTCACTCCAAGCTGATAGTACCCTGATCTCAAGTCTATTTTAGAGAACACAGTGGCTCCTTTCAATTGATCGAACAAATCATTGATCCTAGGCAATGGGCACTTGTTCTTTACTGTCACTTTATTAAGTTGACAGTAATCTATACACAATCTCATGGTGCCATCTTTCTTTTTCACAAATAAAACCGGAGCATCCCATGGTGAACAACTTGTTCTTGCAAAGCCTTTATCTGTTAACTCTTTCAACTGTAACTTTAGCTCTTTCAACTCTATTGGAGCCATTCTGTAAGGAGTAATAGATATCGGTACAGTGTAGGAGCTAGCTCAATATTGAACTCAACCTCTCTAACTGGTGGTAATCTTGGTAATTCCTCGGGAAAAACATCCACGTACTCACGTACTATCAAGGTACTGACTCAATCTTTAATTTTGTTTCTTTATCATTCATCACAAAGGCCAGATATGCTTCATACCCTTTTCTTATATATCTCTATGCCGTTATATGAGAATCATTTCTGGTGATCTACCTTGTTCATCTGATTCTACATGAAGAGTATCCACATCCTCACATCTCATTTCAATGTATTTCTTCCCACAGTTAACTAATACATCATGGGTAGTCAACCAGTCCATGCCAAGAATGAGGTTTAACTCATCAAATGGTAGCAACATAAGATTTACTTTAAAGCAATGACCTCTAATCATTAATGGACAATCTTTATAAACTTTATCAACTAACACACTCTTGCCTAAAGGATTAGACACTTTAATCATAAATTCTATAGAATCTATAGGCATACTCAAACTTGATACTAATTTCATGCAATAAATGTAAGAGTTTATGAATCCGGGATCTATTAAAGCAATAACTTTAACATCATGAAGAGAAAAGGTACCAGTAATAACATCATGGGAAGATGCCTCTTTGCGAGTGTGAATGACATAAGTCCTTGTAGGCGCTCTACCCTCGGGTCTCGCAGCCTGTTCTCTAGGGTTACCTCTTCCACTTGCCCCACTTCCGGGGTTCCTCTGCGGCCTGCCTCTAACCATACTCTCGGATCTCGGGTTCTAAGCTCTCTCTTCTTTCATTATCTCTAGACAATTTTTTATATAGTGGTTTTTTGAACCACATCTAAAGCATGCATTTTCATGTGCCCGGTATTCTCCAAGGTGACGTCTGCCACACTGTGGGCATTCAGGTCTGTCAGATCTAATATTCCCAACACTTGCAACTGAAGTAGTCTGTGCTTTATTCCCTGAATACTGTTTACTCTTGTCTTTCCTTGAAAACCCAGTGGAAGTAGCCGATTGGGTAGGGAAATCTCTTGACTTCTTGGATGAAGATTGGAATGACTTATTCCACTGTCTCTTTTTAGAGTTACGAGACTCCATTTTAGATTTCTTCTTCTCTTTTACTAATTCCTCGGCTTTTCAAGCCTTTTCTACTAGCACAATAAATTCCTTTAGTTCTAGGACAACAACAAATAGTTTGATGTCCTCATTTAACCTGTCTTCAAATATTTTACTCATAATGGCCTCGGTGGACACACATTCACGAGCATACTTACTGAGTCGTACAAACTCACTCTCATAGTCAGACACTGACATCTTGCCTTGCTTTAGTTCGAAGAATTCCTTCCTTTTCTGGTCTACAAACCTTTGGCTGATAAACTTTTTCTTGAACTCTTCTTGGAAAAATTCCCATGTAATCTTTTCCCTCGGTACTATCGACACAAGGGTGTTCCATCATTGGTAAGCAGAATCTCTTAAAAGAGAGACTACACACTTCATGCATTCTTTAGGGGTGCATGACAACTCGTTGAATACCCTGATGGTATTTTCTATCCAGAACTCAGCTATTTCAGGATCATCATCTTTTCTGGCCTGGAATTCTTCTGCTCTATGTTTCCTGATCCTATCAATTGGAGGTTTATCTCCTCTTACCACCTCTACTACTTGAGGGGCTATTGGAGTAGGTTGTAGAACAGGTGGGGATGGAGGGGGTTGTGCATTTGGGTTCGCACGAACAAACTCCGTATACCATGTATTCATTATATGGAGGAAGGCTTCTCTAGCCTATTCTCTTTCTCCTTAACTCACCGTAGTGGGTCTATTCTCATTCTCATCAGGCACAGTCCCTTCAGAGGGAGCAGGCATATTACTTTCTACGTCATTGGCCTCAGCTCTATCGGGATCCATTAACTACACGTATAAACATAATTTAAATAGTCAGGAGTCGTCACACTATCATTATAAAAACATTCTTACAAACGGCATGTATGGCTAGACTCATGCTCATGCTACGTTAGTCCTAGAATCGACTAAATCGTAGCTCTGATACCACTAAATGTAACACCCCATACCCGAGTCTGAAGCTAAGACTAGATACGACGCTTTACCAAGCTTGAACTCACATAAACATACACTTACGGGTAGTAAAATTTTGTTCTAACTTAAAAATTTCTCTTTCTTAGTTTAATCATACATTTCATGGGCCTACGAGGCCTTAAGCACATATATAAAAACTTTCAAAACTTAATCGAAAGCCTTTCATTAAAGCAGGGGTCACACGCCCATGTGGCTTAGGACACGCCCGTGTACACTTTGACATGCCCGTGTCTTCCACCCGTGGTCGACACTGACAAGTTACACATGGCCTTGACATGCTCGTGGACATAAACCGTGTGATAAACCTTGACATACTGACTTATTTCACACTGCTCGGGGCACAAGCCCATGTTCTAACCGTGTATCACCTACGGCCTAAGCAAACGGCCGTGGAACTTGTCTGTGACCTATTCTAACTTAAAACAATAAGGTGTAGGGTATGCACGGCCTAGACACACGCCCGTGTGTCTAACCGTGTGGGCACTTATAGGCTATTTACCAAGCCAATTGCCATCTGAAATCAAAACCAACTCAAGTTCAATTCAATAAATTTCATAACCAATACTACATGCTTCATTTATCTCAATAAACATACATAGTTAGTTTTGGCCAATCACTTTACCATATACAAAAGAATAATAAACTTGGTTGCCCATACAATGTCCCTTCTTAAAACATATTCTCAAAATGAATGTTTCCTATACATGCCATACTCAGCATAAATAACTTCGCTATACCAAAATAGATATTGATAGTGTGCTCCGAGCTCCAACTCAAACGATCCACAAGTTAGCTTGGCGGGACTACATAGAAAGAAAGGATTAAATACATAAGCATTTAGCTTAGTAAGTTTGCATGTAAAACGTTGATTTATAAACATGCTTAATATAAACCATTTGACATAACAATGGTATCATAATTTCAGCTATAGAGCTTACTTACTTATACTGATTATCACATGTCTCACGATACTTACTATCCTCATACTTGTAAGGTAAACATGGTGCCTATATCACTTAATCACATAAATCAACATACTTTAATTTAATAATCATGATCTCTAATTCCTCATTCATAACATAAATAATACTCAGTTTTAACTTGGTAATAGCTTTTCTTACTTAGCTTTCTTGTTATCTTATTTTAACTTTACTAATTTGCCCAATGAATTTTTGCAAATAATTAAGGATACTAAATCTCATCCCTTGTAACTTGATGTCAAAGCTGTACCCTAGATATGGTCTTACATGGAATAGCTCATCTTTGTTTCAAGGCCATGTCTTGACATGGACTTATATGAAGTCTTTCTTGTTCTCACCAATGCCATGCCTTGGCTTCGACTTACATGGGATCTCTTTCTCTTGTTAGCTTTTCAATGCCAAGCTTGCCTTGGACTTATATGATAACTGCTCAATGCCAAGCTCGCCTTGGACTTACATGATAACTGTTCAATGCCAGGCTTGCCTTGGACTTACATGATAACTGTTCAATGCCAAGCTTGCCTTGGACTTACATGATAACAGTTCAATGATTGCCGATGCCATGTTCCAAACACGATTTTACACTGGCTCTCATAATGTGGTAGATCGAGTATCCTGGGGAATTCATCTTCAATCGGGACTTGCTCTTACATAATCTCATTGATTTCTTTGTTTCATATAACATTAAACATTCCCTGAAAAGAGTATACATTAGACTAAGCAATTGAATAATAAAAATCTTAAAGCTTAGAAATCATACAAACTTACTTCAATATACAAAATGTATGTATATATGCAATTTAGTCCTCGACTTTGTTCTTACCTCGGTTCGATCCGGGCTTCATTTTTCTTGATCTATAATAATAACTAGATCATTTAAAACTCACATTGACTAAATTGACTCTTAACTCATACTTTGGTAAAATTACTATTTTGCCTTTATACTTTCTCATATTTACACTTTTTCCCCAACTCGTAAAATGATTTTAATTCAACTTTCTTAAACTTAATGCTTAGCTAATTCATTATCTCTAATATAAAAATCATCAATTTTCACTATTTCTAGTATGTATGACCAATTTTCATAACTATTACAAATTAGTCCACACTATCATTTTTCATGAAATTTACTAAGGAAAAAATGTTTGTCTAACATCAAACTCTCATGAACTTCCATAAAACATCATTTAACAAGCATCTTATTCATGGGTAGATTTTTGAACATGCATCTTAGCTCATTTTATAGCTAGAAATAGCTAATTCATAATACGAGAACTTAAAAAAAATGAAAAATATAAAAAATAGGGCTAAAATGAACTTACTAGCAAGCTTGAAAAATTGAAGAACCCTAGCTATGACTCTCCCAAATTTTTGGCACAAGAGGAAGAAGATGAGAATGATTTTTGTCATCTTTTTCCCTTATTAATCATTTATAAGACAAATGACAAAAATGCTCTTCTCTTAAAATTTTCTCAATTTATTAACTCATATCCATTTTGTCTAAAAATTATAATTTGGGAAAATTGCTATTTAAGGACTTCTAATTAATATTCTATAGCTATTTCATGCAAAAAAGCTTCTAGAAACTCATATTTTGCAACTTTTGCAATTTAGTCCTTTTGGACCCATCAACCTCAATTTAATAAAATTCCTTTGTGAAACTTTTACACTAGTATGCAAACATGGCATAAACCTTAGAAATTCATAAACTCACTTCGGATTCATGGCCTCATACAACTATTCTGACTAGGCCCTAAATCGAGCTATTACAATCATCATCTTCTCTTGCCAAAATCCCTATTAGTGTCGAATCATTGTTGTTTTCCTCCATCACAAATTGATTGTTACCTACTATCAGTCAATGTTAAAAGATGAATCTCGTTCAGTAGTTATCTAGGTCGCAGGATCAAAAGTGGATTCGTTAAGTATTCAGTTATTGTGTTTTGTTAAAACCCAAAGGGCTATCTAACTTCTCACTGTCGTTAATCTTGTATTAACAAGGGTAAGGTTTAGAGATCGCAAGCGTAGTAAGGATCGTTAGCAAAGTGTAAGTGTACTCAACTCGATTATGGTTTAACTAAATGGCCGAATGTAAGTATGATCTATAAGGGTGTGTGTGAGCACAAATCTAGGGGATACTCGTGATTAGTAGCTAAGGAAGGACTATTAGAACCCGGTGGCACACTGTAAGGTTACGATAAGGCTTGACTTTTGGTAAATATTTTGATTAACAATGGGTAATTAATTAAAGGTTGGTTGGTTATAGGTTTAAGACCAGGGATAGTATAGCATGTCGCAGTAACAATGTGTCTACAAACACTACACACACATGATATCGACAATGCCGGAAAGCTGAAAGGTTGGAAGTGGCTAAATGGGTCCAGTGGGCCCTGAGGCTAAGTTTAATGAACTTGATTGATTTAGTTATATGAATTGAGTTAGTCATGTATGTTACATGATCTGGAATTATTTTGGGCCTAATAGGCCATATGAATGAGATCTGGGCCTAATGGGCCATAAGGATGTGATTTGGGCGTAATGGGCTATATGAAAGTGAAATGGGCTTTATGGGCTTTATGGGGACATAGACAAGTATGCTAGGGTTTAATGGACTTTAGGCCTAGTTCTCAACAACTCTTAAACCGCATAAGACTTAATCTAATAATTAAACATGTCCGTAGACAAGTCGTTGGGTTAGAGTGTGGCAATAGACATATGCATGTCTAGGATTGGATCTAGGGAGAGCTTGGTACTTAAGCGGTCCTAGTGGCCCACCTCCTCTTCTCTGGAATCCTACCTGGTGTATAGTGTATGTTCACTTTAGCCTCAAGGACTTGTTAATGGGCCAAAGTTCATAACTAAAACCCAAGAGGGACCAAATACCCTTGATTTAAAAATTACCAAAATATTGTTAGTTTTACAAAATCACTAAAATACCCTTAATTTGTAAAA
The DNA here is from genome assembly GCA_025506655.1 of Gossypium rotundifolium. NCBI lineage: Eukaryota > Viridiplantae > Streptophyta > Magnoliopsida > Malvales > Malvaceae > Gossypium > Gossypium rotundifolium. The sequence continues at coordinate 134,393,706 of CP106722.1, forward strand.
TTACGATAATACCCTTGTAGGGTAGAATTACGATAATACCCCTTTAGGGTAGGATTACAAAAATACCCCTAATTGTGAAATGACTAAAATACCCCTATGTGATGAGTATGAGGTTTATGAATGTTACTCATGTGCATGATGCATTCTTATGATATTCTATTTAGGATGCATATGGGTAGGAATTATGGTATGGAGGAAGAATTTGAGGATCACATAGTAGCTTGACGATCGTGGATCCACCGGTGGCTTTAAGCCCATTATATACTTAGTAGCTTCGCTGCAACGTTGAGTAGTGCCGCTGTTGGTGCTACCTTTGGAGTGTGGGGATAGGTGGATTGGTATTTATATCCCCACAAGAGTGTAGGGTTGGAAGAGAAATAGAGTGTAGTGGATGGACTTTTGGGGAGGGTTTTGCATAACCATGTTTTCATGTGATATGATGTGGTATGATATGAGGTCATTGTGGGCTAAGGCCCAAGACCATCATTTTGGTATGGCTTAGGCCCAATGTAATAATTGTATGTTGATTGGATTACCAAGGGTCGTACACACTGAATTTTGAAACTCACACCCTTTTTATTAAATGTCTCAGATGATCCTCAGTAGATGGCTCAACGTGGAAGAGGACTTGGAGGTGGCCACACTACAAGCAGTTCTTAATTTATTTTGAAAGACTTAGTTTTAAATTACTTTGGTTCCATTGGGTTGTAATAAGGCCTTGTACTCTGATTTGACTTTGGATTTTGAGTTTTGTTATTATTGTTGCAACTGCTTACCTATGAAACTTAAAGAAATTTCTAAAAGCTTAACATGGTTTCAATAAACAGTAACATACGGACGATTTTTTTTAAAACATGGGCTTTCAATCTAACTTAACAATATTCAAGGATTTTGGGCTTTTAGGCCATAAATTTTAACTTAGCAAACTCGTTTTGAATTATGCCTATGATGTGACATTCCCAGATTCGACCATAACATTTGAGTCGAGTCTGAGGTGTGACACTCGTTGTGAGTGTAAATGGGCTCGTTGTGGAGGTGAACGACCTTGTTGTGGTCTTCCCTCTAACTGATCAAGCCACTCTTGGATGGGCTCCAATTAATTTTGCATCATCCGTTCCATCTCTCTTAGCAACGCTTGATAAGCCAAGTTTGGAACTCCCCCTCCTTCATTAGGATTATTCCTTACAGGACTCCTTGACATGATTTCTATTAACCACAAAATAATGTTAATAATGAAATATTCCTCACCAAATCAAACCTCACAATTTTCTTTCGGAAAAGAAAAACAGTTCACCCCACTCATGTTTCACTCAATTTTGGCTTTTACTCACTCTTTTAGTCTCACCACTCGTGCCTTTTTCTCTCAAGTTCTTCTCAAAGTTCTAGATCAAACTAGTTAGGACTTGAACAAGGAACACTTGCAACAGTCAGTTAGCAACAAACGATTGATATGTGGTAGAATTGGTTCAAAAAAAATAGAAAGGGAAAAGATAACAAGGTGTTTTATCCGAAAAATTTCAGTAGTGTGACAACTTGTCAAAAAATATAAGATATACTCCAGGATATAATTTTTTTTTTACAATTTTTTTCAACTTCAAATTGTTGTTTTTTTCGTATTCTATTTCATTTTTTTGCTTTTTTCTCGACATTTCTAATACGATACCTGGATTAGATTTTCGTAGTTCTGATACCAAGTAATGCATGCTCGTATTCATGAATTCAATTACAAGATGCTGAATTTCTCGATCGTCTAATTTCTGTATCATTTCAAGTCGAAATTCAAAATAAAATTGTGAGTAATGGAAAATAGGTTGGATGAAAACAACAAAGATGGTTTTGGAAGGATAACTTGTATGAATTAAACACTTAGAAAAGAACCAATGATATAAATGATCGTGACTCAATTTATATATAGTGAAATAACAAACAAGCCTTTGAAGAAGAAGTAAACTGTGACCCATTATTTAGCCAAATAGGAACCAACAGTATGTTAGAACGCCACACTTCAGAACAAAGAAAGAAAGGATGGAAGTGATAAGTTCAGAAAAGAAAGGGTTTGACGCCACAAGGAGAACCTTGATAAGTCAAAGCAAGTTAGACCAAGAACAAAGAGATAGAATTCTCACACAAAACTCAGAAAAATTCAAATTACTATCAAAGTTCTATTTACAGGAAATTTATAGGCACTTTTGTGACTGTTCAAATGCTTATGTCAGACCTTTCATCTTCAATAATTAAGTAAGGTTATTACAAGTACTAATTTCATTTTAAACTCATGTAAGGAAGCCAATGAGTCATGTCTCTTCATTGGAATCTTATGTAGTTGAAAAGGCATATCAATTCTCCTTAATGAAGACTTAAAGTATCCTTAATGTGTTTTATTGATGTCCCTTCAGCTCACTTGCAACCCAATGATAAAAGCTTGTGTAACATCCTCTTAAATGGCACCATGATGAAGGCTTAAGACTACGAAAACGTTCAGACTTGAAGAGTCTCTTTTGGTCCATTAAACAACCTCCTTAATATTCTTTTAAAAGCTTTGAAACTGCCCAACTTTGAAGAGTCTTTAATCATATAAAAATTCACATGTAAAATAGATATTTAAGATTAAATTATAACTTAAAACACAAATAAAAACAACATATTTAATAACTCTCATTCACACAAATTAAATGAACATGCAGCTGAAACCATACTTGAAGTAAATTAACAAATGAGATGATTTAATACATAACTTATTAAATATGAAAAAAACACATAATGCAAGTCTTAAATGATGCTAATATATTAATGCAAAGCATTAACTAAATACACATTCAATAAACAAGAAACATAATGCACATTTTTAAAAGATGTAGATGTATTAATGCAAAACATTAAATAAAGATGCATTTAACAAACAAAACACATAATGAAGCTGTAACATCCTAAATTAATGGGCCTATGCGTTTACTATGTGGTTATGTGCAATGTGTAAATTAGAGTGTTAGGGGTCCAGATTGGGCTCAGGATAGGGCCAAGGCCTTGGTTAATTTTTCTGTTTGGACACTATGGGGTTGAAAATATGGTATCTGTCATTTAAATTACAAAATAGGGTTGTGGCCCAGTATCAAGGGGTGCTGCAAAGGAGCTATAAGGTGGCGTCATTAGTAGGTGAAGAGGCCTAAGTTATGGCCACTTGGAGCCCATGTATTTGGGCCATTTTCAGCACTTAAAGGAGAAGCAAGTGGGACGGAAATAAGGCTTAAAATTAGGAGGGATTGAATAACTTGGATAATGTAGATAATGTTCTGATAACGGAAGGAAGAGGTGGTGTTATTTAGGCCTCTTTTGGAGGTGTGAATGGATAAAGATAAGGGAGAAAGAATAGGAGTTTTTTGCTGAACAGCCAGTGGTGGCCGAATTTCCATCTCTTGGAGGGGGAAGAAATCGGTTTCAATATGCCAGAGGGTGCCAAAATTTCCCTCATTAATTGATTAGTTTTTAGTTTGAGGAGGGGGCATTTTCAGCTTTTGAGAGGTAGGTACCGAAAATTCTCTTTAATTAGGGGGATATCTCTTGAATTCTAGCATTTGAACCCCATTCTCTTAATCTTTTCTCTCATTCTCTGTTCTTTTCTACAAGCCATAACCACAGTCAATCTCTGCAATCTTTTCTTTTGATTTCTTTAGAAGCTGAAACCTCTTATTTCACTCTCTTCTTCATTCTTTTTCCTCTTGTACCGATTTCTCCATTAAACCAAAATCTTCAAGGGGTTGCCGAATTCTCTGTAAAGGTAGGTGCTGATTTCCTCTGATCTATTTTCTTTCTTTTTCTTTCTCTTTCAGTTTTTAGAAGACAAAGCCGAAAGGCTAATGGATTGTTGGTTTCTTGTGTCTACGTGTTGGGCGACATTCGAGAAGTGAAGTAGATCGCATAGATCTAAAAGCCAGAACTGTTAGTCTCTGAACCTCATATATCTCTTTTCGAGATTTCAAGGTAATGGGTTCTCTTTAGATTTTCGTTAGATTCGCTATCGTAATTGTGCTCTTAACCATATGTTATGATGGTAGCAACTGATAAGGTCTTTTAATGGAATCAAATATCGATCGGTGAAGGAGGATTGGATCATTAAACCAATCCCTAAGTTTAAGAAGCGAGCGGTGTCGTGGTTCGGGATTGGCCACCGGGTTATAGACCAGCTTTAGAACAAAACCTTAAACTGTTAGCGATCAGTAGCGACTCTTGATAGTGTCGACTTAGGCGAGATCGTCTTATCAATGTCAGTGTGTAGATCTCTATCACACTAGTTAATCTGTATTATATGTATGTTATGGGCTAAAAGTCAAAAAGAGAGGTTGTATGAACAGTCGTAATACCCAAAAAGGGTAGGCAAGGGATGCCATGTACGTAATCATAGAAACTTCTCTATGTGTATCGAAGTATGGGAAAATGTGATCTGTTTAGATAGTTTAATGTTCTAATTCTTGCATGTATGTATGCATGGGATGGGATTGCTATGATGAAGGGGAGCAGGTCGCATAGCGATCGGTGGCTTCGTCACATAGGTCACATAGTGATCGGTCTTTATGACAGGCAACACAGTTGTCGATATGTTGTGTAGTAGATGGAGGGTTAATTGTAGAAATCCCCGTGGTGTGATGGTTGGTACGAGCTGGTGTGTAGAGGATGGACTCTTGGGTTTGGGATGGGACATGTTGCATGTAAATATTCTATTGCCATTGTGTATGGGCCAAGGACCATAATGTGTTCGTGGGCCTCAAGGCTTTTATGTGTTTTCGAGATTTACACACTGAGTCTTGGTGACTCACCCTTTTATTATTCCCAACTTTACAAATGAGCAGTAGATCGTGGACATGGGAGCCGAGGTGAACTCGAGGCGCCATCAAGTCTTATATCTTCATAGACTATTATTGGTTTTTCTTTATGTTTCAATTTTGGGATTATTTTTGTAATAAGGCCTCCATAACTTAGGTGATCGAACTATATTTCTTCATGTTACGTCTTATAAACTTATGTTTTCAATGTCTTAATTATAAGTGAAAGGAAAATGGGTTTTTCCAGCATGTTCAACATAAATGTTAAAGTTTCTTCAAAAATGTCACAATTAATGATTTCTTGAAAAATGTCACAATTAATGATTAACTAGTTAAAATAAACTGAGATTTTCAAAACCCTTCAAAGCAAAGTTTTCAACATCCAACCCGTAGCATACTAGATCAGGTCATAACATATGGGCCGGGTTTGGGGTGTTACATTTTTGGTATCAGGGCCCAGTTCAAAACTCGAGCTGTGAAATGGGTCTAGTTGTGATTTGTAAAAGTGATGTAAGTTTGAGAAAAGTTCAATTGAGATATGGCCTTCGAGTCTACCGGCACTCGAGCCACGCAAGTAAGTATTCTAAACTCATTATGTGATATGCATGTTGGGCTTGATGGGCTCTATAGGGACGTAGGCTAGTATGCTAGAGTTTATGGACTTTAGGTTTAGTATAAACAATTTTTTAAATCCCATAAGACTTAATTTCTAATTAAATATGTCTGTGAACAAGTCACAGGGTTAGAGTGTGGTAACAGGCATACGCATGTCTAGGATTGGATCCAGGGAGAGCTTGGTTTTTAAGCGGCCCTAGCGGCTCACCTCCTCTTCACTGAAATCTTACCTGGTGCGTAGTGTTTGTTCACTCTAACTGAGAGGGCTTGTTGACGGGCCAAAACTTATAACTAAAACCCGAAAGGGACAGCCACCCTATCTTTGTAAAATTACTTATATCCCTAGTTTAGTAAAATTTTTGAAATACCCTTGATTTATTAAAACTTCCCAAAATACCCTTGATTTGTAAAATTACCAAAAATTTTCAAAATTACTAAAATACCCCCAGATTACAAAATTACCAAAATACCCCTATTTTGTAAAATCACCAAGATACCCTATTTTGGAAAATTACAAAAACACCCCTGCAGGATAAAAATTACGAAAGTACCCCTAGGTAGTGAAATGAGAAAAATACCCTTATGTGATGGATGTGAGTTCATGGATGCTACTTGTATGTTGATGTGTGATGGTTGAATGTATGTGGATTCTAGAGCTAGGAAATACAAACTTGAGAGCTGAACCTTGTAGATAGAGTTCGAATTTGAAAGAACTACTATTAAAAATACTTTCCACAAGATTGTTTGTGGTTAATCAGTGAAAGAAAGTAATAATTCATAAAATTTCTAATCAGATACACGCGAATCGATAGAATGAGCACTATGGGACGTGGTGTGCGTGGTCGAGGTAGAGGCAGGATTGTTGTGTCGAAATCGGTAGGGTCTGGTCACGAGTCTAGGAATGAGGTGCCAGTGCCACCAGCTGTGGAGGCAGAATTTCAAGATCAGACGGCCAGAGATGATGCAGTATCTCAAGTGATGTTGAGGGTGTTAGAGAGGGTTGTTGGGGCAGGCATGGGCACATGAGCCCGAAAATCTGTGTCGGAGCGACTTAGAGCGAATGGGGCAGAAGTGTTTAGGGAATTTCTGGTATAGCCCTAAGTACAGCTGAGTATTGGTTGGAGGCAGTCGAACGGATAATGGATGATCTAGATTTCACATAAGAAGAAAAGCTGAAAGGAGTAGTGTCACTTTTTCGGGATAAAGCTTATTAATGGTGGCTTATAGTTAAGGATGGTACATTGTCTATTGCTCCATATAGAATGACGCCAAAGGAGTTGGTAGAGTTGAAAGCACAAATACAAGAGCTGTTAGATAAATGATTTATTTGACCAAGTGTGTCGCATTGGGGAGCGCCAGTGTTATTTGTTAAGAAGAAGGATGGATCAATGCTTATGTGCATTGACTACCGTCAGCTCAACAAGTTGACAATTAAGAACAAATACCCATTACCGAGGATCGATGACTTGTTCGATCAGTTGAAGGGAGCCTTAATCTTTTCAAAAATAGATTTGAGGTCAGGATACCATTAACTTAAGGTCAAGGAGGCAGATGTTCCTAAGACATCTTTTAGGACTCGCTATGGCCATTACGAGTTTATGGTAATGCCATCCGGTTTGACCAATGCGCCGCATTTATGGACATGATGAACCGAATATTCCAACCCACTTGGATCAGTTTGTCGTGGTATTTATAGATGATATCCTAGTTTATTCAAGATCGGAGGAGGAACATGACTCACACCTTCGAGTGGTTTTGAAGATCTTGAAGGAGAAGCAACAGTATGCCAAATTGAGTAGGTGTGAATTTTGGCTAAGGGAAGTTGAGTTTTTAGGCCGTGTTGTGTCGGTAGAGGGGATTAGGGTTGACCCTCAAAAAATTAAAGCAAAATATTAGATTGGAAGCCGCCTAAGTCCGTGGCAAAAATTCAGAGTTTTCTTGGACTGGCTGGGTATTATCCAAGGTTTGTTAAAGGATTTTCTTCAATAGTGGCACCACTGACTAAGTTATTATGGAAAGGAGTTCCGTTTGTTTGGTCTAATAAGTAGCAAGAGAGTTTCGAGAAGTTGAAAAGGATCTTGATGGCGGCTCCGGTATTGATTCAGCCAGAGGCTGGAAAGAAATTCATAATTTACTGTGATGCGTCACACACAGGACTAGGATGCATGTTGATGCAAGATGGAAAGGTTGTTGCGTATGCATCTCAGCAGTTAAGACTGCACAAAGCAAATTATCCCACCCATGATTTGGAGTTAGCGACGGTGGTTTTTACTTTAAAGATTTGGAGACATTATATGTACAGGGAGAAATCTGTTATTTACACCGATCATAAGAGCCTAAAATACCTTTTGACCCAGAAGGAGTTGAATCTAAGGCAGATGAGGTGGATCGAGTTGTTAAAGGATTATGATTGCTCGATCGAGTACCATCCGAGTAAAGCTAATGTGGTGGCGAATGCTTTAAATTGTAGAGTAATCTCTAACTTGAGAGCAATGTTTACTCACCTTAGTTTATACGATGATGGGAGTTTATTAGCTGAACTTTAAGTGAAACCCTCTTGGGTTAGTCAGGTTAAGGAGAAGCAGCAGACCGATGAGTTGCTAAAGGAGAAGTTTCATGTAGGATCAAGTGATGGATCGACAGACTTCAGTATGAATGAGGAAGGACTGTTATGTTTTCAAGGGAGATTTTGCATGCCAAAAGATCTAGAATTAAGGCATAGGATTTTGCAAGAAGCGCATGGAAGTTCATACGCTATGCACCCTGGAGGGAGTAAGATGTATCGAGATTTGCGGGATCAGTTCTGGTGGCCCGGCTTGAAGCATAAGGTAACTAAATTAGTGAGTAAGTGTTTGACCTACCAGCAGGTAAAGGCAAAGCATCATTTACCATCAAGATTATTACAGCCAGTGAAGATTCCACAATGGAAGTGGGAAAGGATCACAATGGACTTTGTTAGTAGGCTACCCCTCATGCCTACTAAGAAAGATTCAGTCTGGGTGATTGTTGATCGCTTGACAAAATCTACTCATTTCATACCAGTACGGGTCGATTACTCTCTACAGAAGCTGGCTAGGTTCACGTCGTGATTCTGGAAGGCTTTGCATCAAGTGTTGGGTACGAAGTTGGATTTCAGTACAGTGTTTCATCATCAGACAGATGGACAGTCTGAGCGGGTAATTCAGATCTTGGAGGACATGTTGAGGGGATGTGTCACGATTTGGAGGAGTTTTCCGATTTGGAGGTAGTTGGGAAGAGTTTTTACCGTTGGCGGAGTTTGCTTACAACAATAGCTACCAGTCTAGTATTCAGATGGTGCCCTATGAAGCATTGTACGGTAGGAAGTGTCGTACTCCTACCTATTGGACTGAATTAAAGGAATGTTAGATTTTGGGTCCAGAGTTGGTTACCGAGACAGAGGAGAAGGTTGAGCTAATTCAAGCTCGACTAAAGGAAGCATCAGATCGACAGAAGTCCTATGCAAACTTGAAGCGTAAGGACATAGAGTTTGCAGTGGGTGACAAGGTGTTCTTAAAGGTGTTGCCATGGAAGAAAGTATTGAGATTTGGACGGAAGGGTAATTTAAGTCGCAGATTTATCGGACCTTATCGGGTGTTGAAACGAGTGGGACTATTAACCTATCAGCTAGAGCTACCTTCTAAGCTAAGCCAGATTCACAATGTATTCCACGTTTCTATATTGAGATGATATCGTTCAGATCCGTCTCATGTGGTGCCTGTGGAGGAAATCGAGGTAAGACATGACCTATCCTTTGAAGAGGAACCATTAGAAATACTGGATCATGATGTCAAAGTATTGAGAAGGAAAATGGTTCCATTGGTTAAGGTTCTATGGCGGAATCACAATTTTAAGGAGGCCACATGGGAACCAGAGGAAGTGATGCAAAGAGTACCCGCATCTATTCTGAGCAGGTAATTTTGAGGCCAAAATTTCATTAAGGGGGTAGAACTGTAACATCCTGAATTAATGGGCCTATGCGTTTAATGTGTGGTTATGTGTAATGTGTTAATTAGAATGTTAGGGGTCCAGATTAGGCTCAGGGTAGGGCCGAGGCCTTGGTTAAATTTTCTGTTTGGACACCATAGGGTTGAAAAGATGGTATCTATGGTTTAAACTACAAAATGGGCTTATGGCCCAATAACAAGGGGCACTGCAAAAGAGCTATAAGGTGGCATCATTAGCGGGTGAAGAGGACCAAGTTATGGCCGCTTGGAGCCCATGTATTTGGGCCATTTTGGCACTTAAAGGAGGAGCAAGTGGGACGTCAATAAGGCTTAAAATTAGGAGGGATTAAATGACTTGGATAATGTGGATAATATGCTGATAAAAGGAATAAAGAGGTGGTGTTATTTAGGCCTCTTTTGGAGGTGTGAATGGATAAAGATAAGGGAGAAAGAATAGGAGATTTCTACTGAACAACCAGTGGTGGCTAGATTTCCATCTCTTGGAGGGGGAAGAACTCGGTTTCAATATGCCAGAGGGGTGCCAAAATTTCCCTAATTAATTGATTAGTTTTTAGTTCGAGGAAGGGGCATTTTCGGCTTTTGAGAGGTAGGTGCCAAAAATTCTCTTTAATTAGGGGGATATCTCTTCAATTCTGGCATTTGAACCCTATTCTCTTAATCTTTTCTCTCGTTCTCTATTCTCTTCTACAAGCCAAAACCCCAGTCAATCTTTGCAATCTTTTCTTTTGATTTCTTCAGAAGCCGAAACCTCTTATTTCACTCTCTTCCTCATTCTTTTTCCTCTTGTGCTAATTTCTCCATTAAGTCAAAATCTTTAACGGGTTGCCAAATTCTCTGTAAAGGTAGGTATCAATTTCATCTGATCTATTTTTTCTTTTTTCTTTCTATTTTGGTTTTTAGAAGATAAAGCTGAAAGGCTAATGGATTGTTGGTTTCTTGTGTCTACGTGTTGGGCAACATTCAAGAAGTGAAGTAGATCGTAGATCTAAAAGCCAGAACCGTTAGTCTCTGAACCTCATATCTCTCTTTTCGAGATTTCAAGGTAAAGGGTTCTTTTGAGATTTTTTGTTAGATTCGCTATCGTAATTGTGATCTTAACCATATGTTATGATGGTAGCAACTGATAAGGTCTTTTGAGGGAATCAAATATCGATCAAGGAAGGAGGGATTGGATCTGTTAAACCAATCCTTAAGTTTAAGAAGCAAGCGGTGTCAGCAGTTCGGGATTGGCCATAGGGTTGTGGACCAGCTTCAGAACAAAACCTTAGGCGTTAGTAGTCGTTGCCATCGATAGTGTCGACTTAGACGATGATCGTCTTATCGAGAATCGGTGTGTAGATCTCTATCACAGTAGTTAATCTATATTATATGTATGTTATGGGCTAAAAGCTAGAAACAGAGGCTGTATGAACAGTCGTATTACCCAAAAAGGGTAGGCAAGGGATGCCATGTACTTAATCATAGAAACTTCTCTATACGTATCGAAGTATGTGAAAGTATGTGAAAGTATGTGATCTGTTTAGATTGTTTAATTTTCTAATTCTTACATGTATGTATGCAAGGGATGGGATTGATATGATGAAGGGGAGCAGATCACATAGCGATTGGTGGCTTTGCCACATAGGTCACATAGTGATCGGTCTGTATGACAGGCAGCTCAACTGTCGATATAATATTAAGGTCGCATAGCTATCGGTGGCTTTGCCACATAGGTCACATAATGATTGGTCTTTATGACAGGCAGCACAACTGTCGATATGGTGTGTAGCGGATGGAGGTCGATTGTAGAAATCCCTATGGTGTGATGGTTGGTACGGGCTAGTGTGCAGAGGATGGACTCTTAGGTTTGGGATGGGACATGTTGCATGTAAATATTCTTGCCATTGTGTTTGGGCCAAGGACCATAATGTGTTTGTGGGCCTCAAGGCTTTTATGTGTTTTCGGGATTTGCACACTAAGTCTTTGTGACTCACCCTTTTATTTTTCCCAACTTTTCAGATGAGCAGTAGATTGTGGACATGGGAGCTGAGGCAGACTTGAGGGGCCATCAAGTCTTTTATCTTCATAGACTATTTTCGATTTTTCTTTACGTTTTAATTTTAGGATTATTTTTGTATAAGGCCTTCATAACTTAGGTGATCGAACTATATTTTTTTATGTTACGTCTTATAAACTTATGTTTTCAAAGTCTTAATTATAAGCAAAAGGAAAATGGGTTTTTCCAGCATGTTCAATGCAAATGTGAAAGTTTCTTCAAAAATGTCACAATTAATGATTAACCGATTAAAATAAACTGAGATTTTCAAAACCCTTCAAAGTAAAGTTTTCAACATTCAACCCGTAGCATGCCAGATCCGGCCATGACGTATGGGCCGAGTTTGGGGTGTTACAAAAGCAGATAATTAAACAAAGATGCATTTAACAAACAAAACATATAGTTAAAAGTTGAATAGTTTGTTCAAACTAATCAAACTGTCACATGCAACACATTGTATGAAATTGGATCGTTATTGTAACATCCTGAAATTGGGCCTAGTAGGATTGAGCTCAATGGGCCTTGGGCGTAGTAGCGTTTAAATTTTTTTGGAGAATAAGAGATCAGCTTAAATGCAAGTTGGACCAATTAGATAAGTGAGTTTGGAAGGTTAGGGGGCTTCTATGAAGTCCCGAGTTCAAGTTAGGCCTTAGGAAAAATTTTGGTTTTAGGTGAAAAAAAACCCTGGAGGTTGGCGGGTAGGCCTTAAGAATAAAATGTGGAGGAAAATGGCACAAGTGGAGTGTGTGGTGTAGTGGCAAAGTGACGCCACTTAAGGACAAGGGAATGACGCTACAAGGAAGGAAGGAGGTCTGAGGTTCTAGTTGTAGCATTTGCATTCCTTTTAGATTATTTTCTATTAAATGAATTTAGACCTTGGCCATAGGGTTATATTTAGTTGCACATGGTTTAAGACACAAGGAGCTAGTTGGTAAAGTGGCAAGTGGCGTGAATTGGATGATGGGAGAGCTTGGGTTCTAATCTCATGAGGAGCAAGGGAGTATTTATTTTGTGGATTGGACGGTAAGAGTTTCAGTTGAATTTAAACTCTACTGACGAAGGGATCCCACATCGGAAGGATACAAGGAATAAAGGTGAAGAGCTAGTTATATAAAGAGCATGCCAAGAGGAGGGTTAACATACCTTGGTGGACGTTGGGCACAGGAGTGGTCGCAGTGTGATTTAGCACCGAGTCCTATCGGTGTGTAACTCTCTACTCTAGTTGTAGAACGGCAAATGCGAAGTACCAGTCAGGGCATTAATAGCCACACGAGCGCAGCGAAGCCGTGGGGCTTCACGCGATAGTTGAGGCCATCAAGACTATTCTTGTGGGTGGGAAATGCTTGGACCGCTGATGGGTCGAAGTGGGTCCAATAGGCCCGTGGGGCCAATTGGAATAAATTGTATGATGATATAGTATATAGTGAACTAGACTAGGTGGAACCTATATACGTGGCTAGATTTGTGTTAGGTGGGCCACACGGAGGTGTGGGCAGAATGGGCCAAAATTGGGTTTTAGGCCCAATAGTGCAGTGACGATCGAAAATGGTAGCCGAGTCGCTCATGGTAACATTAGACCTCCGGGAGGGCCATTGCAGGTGCTAAATTATGAAAATACCCTTGGTAGGTAAATTATGAAAATACCCTTGGTGGGTAAATTACAAAAATACCCTTGGTGGGTAAATTACAAAAATACCCTTGGTAGGTAAATTACGAAAATACCCTAAGTGGGTAAATTATGAAAATACCTTTGGTAGGTAAAATTACTGTTATACCCTTAGAGGTTGGTTAGATTGATTATGTTGTATATTATTATTCTGATTATGATGGTAATTCATTTCATACATTATTTGATATATGATTGCATACATGCCATACTGCATACACGAATTGTAATATTATGTATGTTGCATGGGCATATGGGTGATAATGATAAAGAGGAAGTGTTCTGGTGGTTTTTACCACATTATCTGGTGACCTATGTCACATATTATGAATCTGGTGACTCTGTCACATTATATGGTGGCTATGCCACAATTATAAGGGTGATGTGCAGTTGACTGTAGCGACTGCCTTCGATGGTGTGTAGCGGATGGAGGGTCGATTTAGTAATCCCACGGTGTTGGCGTGTGTGGTGGTGTGTAGAGGTTGGATACTTAGGTTGGGCTGGGTTGCATTGCATACATGCTTAATATGTTGTATTTGTATGGGTTGATACATGTTCTTACTATTGGGGGTTGTACACACTGAGTTTTCATAAACTCACCCCCTCTTTTTAAATGTTTCAAGTAATCCCTAGTTTGAGGACTTGGAGCCGAGGTGGACTCTGTGGTGGCCATGCACTGTTTTCTCATAAACTTTCAGTTTCTATTTAAAATTACTTTCTAATTTTGGGATTTTGCAATGTAATAAGGCCTTGGTATTTTATTTGGTTTTAGCTTTTAATTTGGTTACTGCTTGTTATTAAATGTTTAATACAGGATTTTCCTAAAATGTTAATAAACCGTTTCTTTTTCAAAATTACTTACACTCGATTTTTCACAAAAATATAACGAACACGAACTTTTTAACGAACACACAGTTTTTAAACATTCCTTTCATGTGACATGCCAGATCCGGTCGTAATGTTTAGGCCGGGTTTGGGGTGTTACAGTTATCTTGAGTCCAATAAAAATTGGACTTCTCATGCTCGGCCCAAACTTGCTGAATCAACCCTAACATCGCCTCTCTGAGCTTCTTGGATCTAGCTCGAGTTAGTGGCCCAACGGGAATTTCAATTGGATTTTTTCTTGAATTCTCATCATCTTTCAACCCAATTGGTATTGACGTAGACGACTTTAATTTTGTTCCAACTGATTCTTCATCAGATGCTTCCATACATGTATCAAATTTGGTTTTAAAGTAATTTCTAACTCATTTTGATCTAATTAAAAGGTATTTGATCTTAATTTAGTAAATCCATAATGAATCTAAGGAAATTGAATGTTTTCCCCTTTTTAAAGGATCACATAAGCTTGATTTTTCTAGAAAAATTAAATCAGTGATTGGGTAAACTTGATGGATTAGATTTGTAAGTAGATGATATTTATATGTATGAACTTGAAATATAATCTTATAAGTGAGATTTGAGTTGTTAAACACCTATTTCGACAAAACTAGTTAAATTTTTGATATAGAGGTTAATAGGATTTGATCTTGGATTTTGGAATTATTTAATGGTGCTTTTTCATGTTAGTAATGCCATTGTAATGTGTTTGAATGAAAAGTGAGAATTCATTTGGGAGCCTCTACAACCTTGGAAAAAGGCAAGTAGAAGTTTACTTGAGCATGGTAGTTGAGGCGATGGTTGCTAAGGTGAGTGGTTTGACATACTACTTTTCAACTCCAGTACACGGGCTAAGGTAACATATGCGAACCCCCACTTATGGTATGCGAACCTTGACTTCTTCCTTGTGTAAATCCTTACAATTTTGGCTGAATCGTTGAGTATATACAGTGTGTGATTTTGATGGTGAAAAGAATGCATGAACCTATGATATATATATATATGGGCTTTATTTTATATATAGTATATATATTAATGAGTTTTGGTAAAATACATATGTATATAAGTGTGTGGGGTATATAAGCGTGTGGGGTTGTAAATATACATTTTACGCATGGGTTTTATTATATAATATATATATTTATAGGTTTTGTTTTATCTAGTATATACAAATATATATGAGACTTTTAATGTGTGCTAAAATTTGACCGACAAAGGTCACTAAATAGGTATATATATATATATATATAATATATTCATATATAGTTATGTAATGCTTATGACTAATATAAAAATAAATATTATAATATGGATTTTTATGACATATGAATTTTATTAATAATGCACATTTCTGCATGCATGAACCTGTAAGTGAATTATGAGTTCTACGATATTGCAATCTGTGATTAGTGTAAAAATTATATTATCGTGAAATGCTAAGTGCAAGCTCAACTGTAGTGCGATCAAACTATATATACGTGTGTTGTGTTATATTGTGAAGTATGTTAACTTGGTGAATTATATTATTATGGTGAATTGTATTAATTTTCCAAACTGTAAATTGTGAGATCTTGAGTTGTATTGTATATAAGCTAAGCTATAGCATACCCTATGCTAAATAAAATATCGGAAAATGATTTATGTAATCCATTTCGTGAATGATATGTGAACTGTGATTATGAGTGCAATATATGTTGCATGGAAGTGATATTATTTGTGAACCATGCTCTATTGAGAAGTGTGAATTACGAATTGTGTCATAATGTGCGAGCCCTATTATGCTAAGCATTGTGAATGTGTTAAAGAGATATTTTGGCATTGTGACCTTATGGAACCATTGGATATAGTTGGCATGCCATAGGATTGTGAGTACTTACAGTTTTTATTGTGATAGGCATCGAGGCCCTGAGATAGCGTTGGAGAGATAAGGGAATGTCGAGCTTAGCTCCATTCACCGTGATAGCGTGGTGTGTTTAAAGAGTGTGAGCATACGTACTACACTTACATGGAGATAGCATAAGACTTTATCAGTAACGTGGTGTGCTTTGGAGATTTGTTTATCCAATGTGTGGTGACAGAGTCCATTTATAGATGGTGATAGAGTCCCTATAAGTTTCATAATCACAAAAATGTCAATTTATCATTATTTGAGTAATGATGGAGCATGAATTGCTATTTTGCATGAATTTTTATTCGGTATGAACTGATATTTCATATGAACTATTATTTTGAATGAGCTCTTATTTGGTAAGAACTGCTATTTCATATGAACAGATGTTTGGTGCAAATTGATAATTTATGTGATCTGCCCATTTTATGCGAATTACTTATTATATATGCACTTTTATTTTATGAGAATTGTTGTCTCGTGTGAGTTACTATTTTGTGTACACTGCAATAATATGTGAACCGTTTTTGTTTGTGACATTTTAACCTAACTGATGTGTTTATTTGTAGTATGTTTGAGCACTCACTGAGCTTTCATAAGCTCACCCTGTAACTCCCCGAATTTGGGCCTAGAAGTATTAGGCCCTGAGTATGGGTCCATAAGGAGGTTGTAAATAGGTATTTAATTGTGCAAGGAAATGACACAATTAAATGTCTGCTCAAGTGGTTAAGGGTCCTGAGAGGAGTTGGAAAAGTCCTGAGTTCAAGCCTGGGCTTTAGTATAATTTTGGTTTTATGTGAATAAAACCCTGGATGCTTGAATGTAGGCCTTTTAAATTATAGTGATAAAAATATACACAAGGAAGCATGTGGCCTAGTGGTTGTGGAATCATTAAGCTTGTAAGGGAGCTTGGGTTCAAGTCTTGGCTCTTGCAGAATTTTTAAATTTTCCTCTTAAAAGAATCTGGATGCTTGCACATAGGCTTTATAAATATTTGCGCATGTTTTAAGTCATAGAAGAGCTTGTGGTCTAGTGGTAAGGTGGCATGTGGAGTAACCTTGAGGTCTAAGGTTCGATTGTTGGCACAAGCATAATGGGGTATTTATTTTATAGTTGGGATGGCTGAAGTTTGTGTTGCATTAGAATTCTGATGGAAGAGGTTGTTGTGGAGAGAATCATGGAGTAGATTGTGGAGATATTAAAGGAGTGATTTATGGAGGAAAAATAGGAATTTGAGTGGGAAGGGAAGTGTGTCCCAATTTGGTCTATAGACTTTGGGGAGTTCGATTTTGGTAGAGGCAGAATTACGCATTGTTCCTAGTAAACCGTTGGTGTCGTATGGAGTAGCCATACAGTTTGCCAAATTCTTTTAGTGCAAATTCAGTTTTTTCTTTTGTGGGGAGTGCAATTGAGGTTTCTTTCCCTTTTTACTGAATTTTATTTCTCTGTCTCTCAACTGAATCGTTTTTCTATCTTTCTCTCTACCCTTTTCTCTGCGTTGGCAAATACATCTTCCTCTTCTTTTTCTCCAATATTCTGTCGGTTCTTCTTTCAATAACTGAATCTCCCTTTGTTTTTTTTCTTATCTCCTTTTCGTTTGCTTTACTTGGCCGAATGCATCATCTTCTCTTTTCCCAAAATTCTCTTTCCCATTCTTTAGTCTATTTCAATCCGTATCTGTTCTCCCCCCTTTTCTGTGGGAGGCTAGCTGAATACTGCATTCTTTTCACCTTTACTTTCGTCATTGATTCAACAACTATCATTTGGCATCTGGTCGAAATCTCCTTTTCTAACTTTGAGTTCAAGTAATGGGTTTCTCAAGTAGGCAGAGGCGTTCAAAACTTCCTGTTGTTAATCAATCGTATAGTTGGGATATTCATTGAGGGGTCTGTAATCCTCTTTTATCGGTGATCTAAGTAGGTTCAATACACACTCGTTCAAGCAAGGCGTTGGTAGGTAATCTTTTGAATGGGTTACGATTAATGGCTCTTTCAATTCATGTATTAAGGTTTTAACCGAAGTTACTGTTATGATAGGTTTGACATTCGGGGGTTTCTGCGCTATTCCAGAAAAGGTGTGTATTAGTACTGTAATTGCTAATTGGTCAAAAGCCGATAGAGTGTGAATGTTTTTCACACAGTGTTAGCTGTAGTGGCAAATGCCAAAATATTGGATAGCCGAAAAGCCAAAGGATTGGGATTTTGGGCCACAGGAGCGTGCGAACGCCCATGTGATCAATCGAGCTCACGAAACGTGGGCATACGTCGAGGAAGGCCGCAAAGAGCGATCTCATGGGCTTAGGTCGGAATGGGCCGTATGGGCCGTATGGGCCTGTGGGCTCGCGTGGGTAAATTTCACTGTTAAGTGGGACGTAGATAGACTTATCATGTCGCGCACATGACTCAGGTAGTTCAAGGCCTCGTTGGGCCGAAGTGGGCTGTGTGGGTCTAGTGGGCTTGTGGGCCCATACAGATAAAATGTATGTGTTATGGTAAGTGGTGTTTGGACTGTGACGTTTATATAACTATGGCTATTTCTGGGCTAATTGGGCAACACGAGCTTATGGGCCCACTTAGGTCGAGTAATGGGCCTTAGGCCCATTTACACCATTGTGACTATTTAGGTTATTTAAGTCGCTCGAGGCGACAGTGGACCTTCAGTTGGGTCATTGAGGCGCGGTTTGTAAAATTATCAAAATACCCCTCATTTGTAAAATTACCACAATAACCTCGATTTTCAAAATTACCTAAATACCCCTGTAGGGTAGGATTACCAAGTAAAATGACTATTTTGCCCTTGGGGGTAAATGACTGACTTAGACTATGAATTTGACTGACTTGACTATGGGCATGTGACTGATATTCTGTTAGTATATATTGAAATGACTGTTACTAAGCATGGCCATTTTGCATACACGTAATGATTGAGCATGACATACACGACGTATTGCATTGAGTTGGGACATTGATACGGAGGAAGTTCTGATAGGGTCGCACGGGTCACATGACTACTGTGGATCCAGTATTGATCTGTTAAGGTTGTATGGGTTGCATGAGATGACTGTGGACCGACAGACGGCTTAAAGCCACGTAATCTGATTATGGCTCTATGCCAACCTAAATATGGCTCTGTGCCATCTTGATTATGGCTTTGTGCCAATCTTATTTACCCGTGGCTATGTGCCTAACACATATATCGATGACTCTATGTAGATCATATTTACCCAAGGCTGTGTGTCGATTATATTACCATCGCTGATGGCTATATGCCAAACATAATACAGTTACTGATGGCTTTATGCCAATTATAATACTGCTACTGAAGGCTTAGAGATGCATATATATACTAGCAGCTTGGCTGCGATTTGATTAAGGCGCAACCGGTCCTAACATTGGTGTGCTGGCTGGGTGGGTTGATTTTATCCCCACGTAGGTGTAGGGTTGGTACGGGTGGTGTGTTGGCTGGATCGGGGTGGGATGCATCCTCATACTATTGCATATCTATTATGAGATCTGTCACTGTACTAGTTTAGGCCCACTTGTTCTGTTATTGGGTGGGCTAGGCCCAATTGATTCTGTTATGGGATGAGACCCAAATGATATTGTAGTGGGCTTTGGCCCATGTATGCTTTGATCTGGACTTTAGCCCAGACTATTTTAGTTTCTGTTTCAGTATACTGACTGTTACTCTAGTAAGAGGATTACACACTGAGTTTTCAAAAACTCACCCCGTTTTTAACTGTGGAGGTAATTCCCAACCTTAGACGGATTGGCGATGCGAGGGACTCGGTGAAGGCCACACACTACTTATGTAGTCCGTTTTGATTGCTTACATTCAAGTATTTTGATTTGGGCTGTAATTAGGACTCTTTAAGTTTATGGATTTTAACTTTGGGTTTTTATTTACTTTGAATTATATCTGTTAGAAGTAAATCACGGTTTTCTAAAATGTTAACTGCTTTTAAAACAACACTACGTTTTCGCAACATTTTCGAAATAGTTTCGCGACTTAATCTTTTTTGTAAATCAATTACTTTCAAAATTTGCTTTCACAACTGAAAAGATGTTTTGGGAATAAAACTAATAAATTTTCAATATACCACATTTTAAAAATAACCTAACATAACCAGGATTTTACTTAAGCTTTTAAACAAGAAGTGTTTTCAATGAAAACACGATTTTCAAAAAACACTTCAATGTGACATGCCAGATTTGTGCCTACCTTCTAGGCTGGGTTTGGGGTGTTACACACCCTTTCTTTTAGAATATTGAAGTGACTTAGCTTGTGAAGAGATGTGAAAGTGAGTCATCCAATTGATCTAAATCGAGGCTATATCTGGGTATGTCTTTGCGTTTCAAAACCCATTGAGGAACATTGTGGGACAAAGTTATGGGATTTAGTATTAGACTTATAATTTTCAGGTTGTAATTGGCCACTATGGACTATTTAATTGTTTGGTTTAAAACTTTTTTCATTACGTTCGATAGGTGATTGAATGATGGATTATGATTGTTTGATAATTGGTTTGAATAACTATTCGACTAACTTGTAAGTGCAGGTTGAAGAGTCATTGGTCGTTAAGGTAAGCCTTAGATATTTTATGTGTGATCCTGATACAAATGTCACATCTCGAAAATCGGGTTAGTAGAATTGGACATTAGATTATGGGTTTGAGAGAAAAATCAGATTTTGTGTCATATGAATTAAAATAAGATAAAATAAATAATTTTAGAAAATAAATAATTATTTAATAATAGTAAAAAAATAACAAGTAAATGAGATAATTATGATATTAATAATCGGGGCATTAGTAAAATAATAATAAAGACTAATTTGGAATAGTGGTTAAAATAGAGGTCAAATGTGTAAATTAAAAACTAGTGGTTAAAAGGGGAGCTATTAGAACAAAGGAGAATAGGGGAGGACTTATAGGGCAAATGCCCCATTTTTTAAAATTTGGTTGGTTGAGTATAAAAAGCCACACCGATCGCCTGTTTGGATTTATTTTGATTCTTTCCATTTATTTTTCATTTTTAAAATTTGTTAGATCTAGACGGAAAATTTTCTTTACAATTTTTTTTTTTTGTATCTCTTATATTTCTTGGCATTCAAACACTCTTTTTTCTTTCAATTTTGCAAGAAAATCACTCTTTCTCCTCCAAATTCTCACCTAAACTTAGCTCGTTTTTGCTTAGTTGGTACAAATTCATGGAGGTTTTTGAATTAAAGGTAAATTTATTTTTTCTTATGTATTAAATATTAATTAGGTGTTTTCAATTTGAATTTTCATAGATCTAGGTAAGAAAATTATAGATCCATAGTTTTAAAGTGATCATTTGCATAAAAAAATGGTGAATCTCATAATAAAGAGCTAAGAGATGTTTTTAAAATAAATTTTAGTATATTTTGATGAGATTAAGAGGTTTACAAATTCAATTTAACAAAATCCTTAAGTAATTACATAATTGAATGGTTTCCTTTTGAGAATGAGGATGAACAATGTTTTTCCAAAAACAAAATTAATTAAAGAAATTGAACAAAGTTAGAAATATAGATCCATAACTAGACACAAGTTAGGGGGTTAGGAGGTAGAAATTAAGGATTTAATTAAGTTAAAAAGAAGAAATTAAGCGAAATAGATTGTATGAAATAAGTATGTGTGAGTTGTAATGCCCCAAAAATGTAGGGTTTGTGATTTTGCATGACTTGACTTAAATTTCATGTGTGCTTCAATGGCTAAGTATTTGAGTGTATTTGGGGGTTTTTAGGAAGCATGGGTTCGAGTCTGAGCATTGGAAATTTTTTAATTTTTGCTCTTAAGTGAAAATTGGCTATTAGTAAGAGGGACTTATGTTTAAATATGTGTGTTTATATGTCACAAAAAGGGCATGTGGCTTGATGGTGGTGGCATCACTAAGATGGCAAGGGGAGAAGGTTCGAATCCCATGGCATGCATACAGGGGGCTTTTATTTTATGATTTGGTGGTGCAAGAGGTAGAGTTTGGATCAAACTTTGTAGAGGAGGTTGAAGACTTGGTCAACAAATTCGAATGAGAGGCTGGGAGCAATTCAATGAGGATTTGGTATAGAGTTTGAAGGAGTTGGAATACGAGGGGAGTTTGGTCGAATTTGGGAGAGCTTGAGTAGGGGGGATTTCGGCTAGAGGGTTTTCATTTGTGCAATTCAGAAATTAGGGTCAGTGAAGAAGTCGAATCTCCTTTTTGGCATTTTAGGTTTTTCTTTTGTTACGTTTAAGGTTCTACTCTCTGTGGCGTCTCGTGCATCATTTTTTCTTACCTTTCGTGTATTACTCAGCTCAACCTTCTTTCTTCTCTCAACTGTTATTCATTTTTGCCAAACACTATACGAATTGCCAATCCCCAAATTCTCCGTTGAAGCCTTTCTTTTCTTCTGCGCATCTTCTTTCTGTCGATGGGCATTCTAATCCTTCTTCCTTAAATTCTTCCTTGGCTGAATCTAATTTATCTTCTTCCTCTCCTCTCGATTCTCTTTTTTGTGACGCTAGCCTTGTCAAGTGGCCGATTGTTATTGTATTCTTCGCTTCTATCAATTAATATTGGGGTAAGTATTCCTTGCTTTATTCGTTTCTTAATTCTTTTTGATGACTTTCTTTCTAAAAAGCCGAATGTTTTGGTTTGGGGTGCTAACTCTTGAACCCTTCTCTGGTGTTGGATTCTCTTGGTTAGGGTAGTATTTCGGCAGGAAAGGGGTATAGATATCCTTCTGTTAGCAACATAAGTGGGTTAGACAACATTCTTGGGTGAAGGTGAGTATCAATTCCATTATTGTTGGGATTGAACGTTAGTATTTGATATTGATTTTTAACCGAAGGAAAAAACGTTGTTGGGTGTAGGTTTGACGTTCGTGGGTTGCTTGTATGAGTAGCGATAAAGGTTTGTAATCGTACACCCAATACCGTACTGTTAAAATGCTAGATAAAGGTGTATTCACACCCTTATGCTATTGTGAATCGACAAAAGCCGAAAAGCGACATTTTAGAATCTGAGGGCCCACGAGCATGTGAACACTTGTAGGGATAAATCGAGCCACAATCATTGGCGCTAGACCGCAGAGACCGCCACGAACAATCCAGTGGGCTTAGGTCAAAATGGGCCATGTGGCCCCAATGGGCTCATGAGCCCTATAGGGACGAAATCCATGGTAAGTGGAAAATAATAGAGGGGGCTACGAAGTTTGCACAGCCGTGACTGAAATTGGGCTGAATGGGCCACAAGAGCATGTGGGCCTACTTGGGCCGAGTAGGGGGCTTTGGGCCTAATTACACTATTTTGGCCATATAGGTTATTCGAGTTGTTCGAGACGAAAATAGGCCTTTGGGAAAGACTACCAAAATACCCTCAAAGAGTAAAATTACTGAAATACCTTCAAAGGGTAAAATTACCGAAATACCCTCAAAGGGTAAAATTACTGAAGTACCCCTGAGGGGTGAAATTTCCATTTTACCCCTAACCAAGAAGTGACCATTATACCCCTAGTGGTAGTTTAGTTGATTTGTGTATGCTATGTATATGACTGCTTATGAACTTGACATATTGCATACACGTAATATTTATGACACGACATTCTGCATTGGGGTTGGGTTTATGTTTTTGAAGGAAGTACTGTACTAGTGGCACTACCACATTTTTACTGTTCTAGTGGCTTCGCCACGTATTCTGATTTTAGTGGCTTGGCCCACGTTTACTATCATTAGCAGCTTTGCTGCGTTACTACTAGCAGCTATGCTACGATATTGGTGTGTTGGCTGGGTGTGTCGACTTAGTCCCCACATGGTGTGTTGGTTGGTACCAGTGGCATGTTGGATGGATTGAGTTGGGTTGCATTACTTTTCTTTTTGTGATCATTTGGGCTTAGGCCCACACTACTACTGTATAGGGCTAAAGCCCAGACTGAACTAATACTGAATAGGGCTCAGGCCTAAACTATTTTTGCATGATTGGGGATTACACACTAAGTTCTCGTAACTCACCCTTTACTTTGACTATGCAGGTAACCCCTAGCCCTAGATGATTTCGAGCTGTGAGGGACTCGGAGGTGGCCATGCATTCGTTATGATTTTATCTTAGACTTAGTTATTTTATTTTATATTGGGTTAATAATTATGTAATAAGGCCATTTGAGGGTTTAACTTTTATTTGGTGGTTTTTTCATTATTTCAACATGCTAGACTAGGAAACACGGGTTTTTAAAACAATAATTGTTTCTTAAGAAAATCATGTTTTTTAAATCTTAACGCTTACAACTAGAAAAGGCTTTCATGATTTATTCCAGATTAATAATCTTATAATAATTTATATGACCTATATTTGGACAACATGATTTTTTCCAACACTACCATTTTCTAAATGATTCTTTTAAATAGAATCTAAAAATTAGTAACAAACTTTTATCAACAAGCCCAGTTTTCAAACGACACTTCGATGTGACACATCAGATCTGGTCATAACGTCCAAGCCGAGTTTGGGGTGTTACATGAGTGGAGAGTCGTTGTATGAACACAAAGGGATAAGTTAGATTATTTTTTAATGCTTAGTAATATGTATGTTTTTGTCCAAAGTTGAAAACGTTGGTGGAGCCTTAACAAACCCTGACAAAGGCAAGCAAAAAGTTGTCTAGTTCGACGAGCAGTGGCGAGCTATAGGTGATTCCATCTGTATGCTGTATTTTATAGCATGAATTACGAGATTTAGAGAGTCAAAGATGGGCTTGTGAACCACCACTTATGGTACGCGAACCTTGATTTCTTCCTTATGCAAATCATTGCAAGTGTGGTTGAATAGTAGAGTATATAAACTGTGCGATTTTAATAGTGCAAAATGCATAACTTATAATATATATACATAGGCTTTTTTTTTTTTATATACAGTATATATATATTAGTGGGTGTTATATATATTATATATAAATAAGGGAGTTGGTAATATACATATATATATATATATATATATATATATGAGTGGAGTTGTCTATATATACATATATATACGTGGTTGATTGTACATATATTATATGTATGCATGGCTTTATTCTATATAATATATATGCATGACTTTATTTTATATAACATATATTAATGGATTTTGATGTTATTATATATAATATATATATATATATGCATGGTTCTATTATATACAATATATATAATTATGGGTATGGTTTTATATAATAAATAAATTTATGGGACTTTTAATGTATACTAAAATTTGACGTGACACAGTCACTAAATAGGTATGTATATATATGAAATATATATTCATATATGATTATATAATGCTTGCGAATGAGTATAAAAATAAATATTATAATACGGATTTTATAACATGTGAATTTTATTGATAATGTGCATTTATGTATGCACGAACTTGTAAGTGAATTATGAGATTTATGATATTGCGAGTTTTGATTAGTGCAAAATTATATTATTGTGAAATGTTATGTGCGAGCTCAATAGTAATACAAGCTAATTATATTGCGTAATAAAACGTGATTAATTAGATATGTTGGCAATGTGAACACTTGAAACCGTTGGATATCATTGGCATGCCATAGGATTGTGAGTACTCACCCTTTTATTATGTGTCAGGCATTGTGGCCCATAGATAGTGTTGGAGAGATAATGGAATGTTGAGCATAGCTCCATTCATCGTAGACAGTATGACGCATTTTGAGAGTGTGAGCATACGTGCTACACTTACATGGAGATAGTGTACGACTTTATGAGTCATGTGGTGTGTTCTAGAGATCTGTTTATCCTATGAGCATATAATTTGACTATGTTTCATATTCACGAATTGCCAATATATCACTATGTTGAGTATGAAAATTGTGTTATATGTGAATTGTTAAAATAGGTTTAAATCCTAACATGTTAGTGTGTATATATTTGTGTTGTATGCATGTATACTCACTAAGCTTTCCTAAGCTCATCCCTTTACTTTACCTTGCAGATAAATAGTTCCTAGGTTAGCAAGGAGGGTGGCAAATCAGTGATCCATCACAAGGCATTTTTTTAGAGTATGTGTGTTGAGATTTTAAACTCCAAAGTGAAGGCAATGTGGGTAGTTCCAAGGGTTTAGTATTAAAATTAGTCTTAGACTTCTTAAATAAATTTTTCTATTGGTTGTAAATGGACATTACAGATTGTTTTTTTTTTTTTTTGTGGGTTTTTGAACATTATAATTACCCGCTTGACTGCTTGCTTAGATGGTTTTATTACTTGATTAATTTGATGATAATTAAATGAACTAACAAATTTTTGCAACTAAGGGAAAATTTCGAGTATTAAGGTACACTCTATACCTTCTGGTTGTGTGACTGAAATGATTAATTTAGAAATATGTGCACTTAGGTCTAATTCCCTATATGAAATATTCTGCAATTGTATGGTGTGTATGGTTGGTTGGTGTGGTTCATAAAGTTTTAAAGGGATAGTCACCTCGGTGGCTAATGTGATGTTCTGAATTCGGGTTGGACCGTCTCAGTTGGGTTTAGGGCGTCACAAAAAACATGTGCTCGGTATGCATGAGATGCAACACAAAATTTGGTCAAGTCATGTAAACTTTTAAATGTCTGCTAACTAATTAATTTATAAAGTTATGAGGTTGTGCGAAATGCTTTAACAAATTTTCCCAAATAAGGCTTATACATTTAGTCCTACAATTCTAATGAAATGAAGTTTTCCCCAACATGCCACTATTTATATATTACATTTTAAATCTAATTATATATTTTTAAACTAAATGGTTTTCGATGTCCTTACAAATATAGGCTTTTAAAAATACCCTATTGCATGCATGTATCTTTAGCTAAAGTTTTTGAGGTAATTGTCTGTTAAATATTAAATTTTGAATTAGTCTTGTTGTTGATTATTGATCAGAGTAGCGCAACAGAAGCATGATATTAAGTTTTTATTAAATATTCCATGATTAATTGTGTGGTGTGATTGGCTGGTTGGTGTGTTTTATGGTGGTTTAAACAGAGAGTCACTTCAGTGGCTAATGTGATGTTCGAAATTTGAGCCTAACTATCCTAGCAGAGTTTGGGGTTCCACACAAATCTCTAAGTTGAATTGTAAAATTTGAGAGCGTAGAGGGCATAGAACCATTAGAATTCCACTTTTACTTTACAAATTCAAGAAAATCTAGGTGTTTCACCCATCCCACCAAAAAAACAAAAAAGTCTACCCTTAGAACAATGAATCAAAGGCGTAAGAGATATCAACAGTGGCCTGTGGTCAGATTTAAGCCTTATAAGATGAGTTACATAATAATTTGGAGAAGAGGCCATCAACTCATTGTTACCAATTGCTCTATCTAGACACTCATAAACGCCAGCCTTATGCCATGTAAAAAGAAAACCCTAAAACCTAAAATCATGAAGATCGGCTGAGTCCATAAAGTCTCTAAAAATTAACATCTTATTCCTAAACATGCCTACCTCTATTTTCGTTGATAGAAAGAATAACATTAAAATCCTCTATAGCTAACCAAGGCCAAGCATTCCTTGGAATCGTCAATTTTAAAACCTCCTAGAGACTTCTCCATTTTCTACTATCCGGACTACCACAAACAAAAGCCACATAAATAGGACTTAGTAGAGAATTCTTAGAAATGAGGATCAAAACAAATTGAGGGTGACTCTGAAGTACATTGACACAAAGTGACTCCTTTCATCCAATCCAGACACCATCAGAAAAGCTGACTACCTCCACTTGATGGGAGCACTGGAACCCAAGAATAGCAATAATAGAATCAGCTTTATCTCTGCTAACTCTTGTCTTTAAAAGGCCTACAATATTAGGTTTGTAATCCCGATTATACTCATGAAAAATCCAAGGAAACTTGATGTTTACACATCCCTCGCAATTCCATGAAAATATAAAGAGATTCATAAAAAATAATAATAAAAGAAATATGATAACTAACCTTAACTCCAGCTTAACAACTTTCTCTGTGATGATCCTTATCTCGACACATTTTCTCCTTTTTAGCCTCATTTGTAATTTGTGAGCTAATAAGTTTTGTAACAGCCCATTTTTAGTTAAATCAGAATAGTGATTTTAGGACCACAAATTCAAGGTCAAAATATTTATTTTAATATTATTTTAATGTTACAGTATGATATTATGTTGATGTGAAAAATTCGTTAAGAATTTTTATCGTTTAATTGGTCAATTTGAGAAAAAAGACTAAATCGCATCAAGTGTAAAAGTGGATGTAACATCCTAGATTGGGGCCTCTGCATTTGTGATGTGTTGTGTGTGTATGCCATGTTGTGTGTGTGTGTCTGGTGTGTTTAGAGCTTTCGGGAAGGCTTGAGGTTAAGCCTGAGCCTTGGTAGAAATTTTATTTTCAAACACTGCAAGGGAGAACTAGGTGAAGTGGGCCTTAAGGGTACTTGAGTGGGGAAATTAGCACAAGAATTTAATTGGTAAAGTGGCAAGGAGGTGCCACTAAGGGTATAGGTAAGTGACACCACAAGGGGTTTGGAGGGAGCAGGTTCGAATCCCATTTTATGCAAAAGGAGTGTTTTTTTTATAATATGCGCCTGAGGAGTGGAGAGGTGGTTTCAGCTGGGACTCTGCAGGAGTGAGTGTGGATTGAGTCAGAAGATAGGAAGATGGGGATAAGAGGAAAATGTGGGATAGAATAGAGGTGGAAGAGGTGGCCGAATGTGGGACACTGAGTACAAGGAGGGAAATCGGCTAGATGTGGCTAAGGGTGTGCCGAATTTTCATTATTTTTGAAGAGCATAGTTTTTTTTTCTCCTCCTATTTTTGACAATTGAGGGTTCTTCTTCTCTTTTTCTGCCAAAGCTAAAAACTCCTAACTCTATTCTCTTTTCCACTTTCGTACCATAGTCGATTGATCTTGAAAAGCTGAAAATGCCTAAGCCTCTATTTGAAGTATCTTTATCTTTCTTTTCGGCTTTCTCAACAAGTTCTTTTCTACCTTAATCATTGCCAAATCCTGTTCACTATTGGGCTAGTGCCGAATTCTCCTAAGTGTTAATCGAATCTTCTGTTGAGGTAAGTGTCAACTTTTGTTAATGTTTATACTCTCTTTCGATTTTCGGAGGCCAAAGCCGGATGGCTAGTTGGTTGTTAAGGCCATCATTAGAATTATGATTCTCACTAATCTCATGTTCTTTTGGGTGGCATTTTGGGTTTTGAAGAAGATTTGATCGCCTAGGTTTCTAAGCCTGAGATCGTTAACCTTCGAACCGTATTACTTCTTTTAGGATTTCAAGGAAAGGGTTCTCTTTGGATGGAATTTAAGTTCACTGTCATACTTGGTACGATAACCCTACTTTGAGGTTTGACAACTATGATTTCTGATAGTAGCATCTGATGCAGCAAGACAGCCGGGGTTGGTCTATGCAACAAGACGTCGAGAGGAGTGTGATGCACCAGATGTCATAATTAGTACGTTTCCTGATTTTTGGTTTGCTTTTTTCTACATTAATTGACATTGGATCGATGCACTCTTATGTTGCTAGTATAGTCTTTGGAACTTTAAGTATAGACTTTGAGATTATTCCTAGGAAGATTACTGTAATTAGCCCACTAGGTCAGTCGGTAGTGGTGAATAGACTGTATAGGGATGTACCTCTAGCAATGCAAGAGTAGTTTTTGATGGATTTAATGGAACTGCTTTTGGGAGTTCGATCTAATCTTGGGTATGGACTGGTTAGTGAAATATCGAGCGAATCTAGATTGTGCAGCCAAGCGTATGGTACTAAAGATTGGTCAAGAGGATGAGGTGGTGGTGATAGGTGGACGGAGGAACTACTTGTCTAACGTAGTATCCGCTCTAAAGGCTAAAAGAATGATGAGAAAAAGGTGTAGGGCGTTCGTAGACTTTGTTTGTGCTTTGGAGGTGCAAGATTAAACTGTGGGGAGTGTTAGAACGGTGAGGGAGTTTTCTGATGTTTTGCCAGAAGAACTTCCCAGACTACTTCTGGATCGTGAGGTGGAATTTGGAATTGATCTTCTTACAGGAACAACACCAGTATCCATTGCATCATATCAAATGCGCCGAAGGAGTTGGTGGAACTGAAAGCCCAGATTCAAGAATTGTTGGATCGGGGTTTCATCAGACCAAGTGTATAGCCTTGGGGAGCGCCGGTGCTATTTGTCAAGAAGAAGGATGGATCAATGCATATGTGCATTGACTACCATTAGCTGAACAAGTTGACTATCAAGAACAAGTATCCGTTGCCAAGGATTGATGACTTGTTCGATCAAGCGAAAGGGTGTCGTTGTTCTCAAAGATAGATTTGAGATCGTGGATACCATCGACTTAAGGTCAAAGAATCGGATATTCATAAGACAGCTTTCAGGACCCGTTATGGCCATTACGAATTCTTGGTAATGCCGTTTGGGTTGACCAACGCACCAGCGACGTTTATGGATATGATGAACCGGGTGTTCCAACCCTATTTTGACCGGTTCGAGGTGATATTTATAGATGATAACCTGGTATAATCAAGGTCAGAGGAGGAGCATGATTTGCATCTGTGAGTGGTACTACAAATCCTGAGGGAGAAACAATTGTACGCAAAATTCAGTAAGTGTGAATTTTGGTTACGTGAAGTTACTTTTCTAAGACACGTTGGGTCGGCAGAAGGGGTCAGACTTGAACCCCGAAGGTTGAAGCTATCATGGATTCGAAATCACCCAGGTCGGTGACGAAAATTTAGAGTTTCTTGGGTCTTGCTGGTTATTATAGGAGGTTCATTGAGGGATTCTCCTTGATTACGGCACCTTTAACCAAGTTGTTGAGGAAGGGAGTACTTTTTGTGTGGGGTGACAAGCAATAGGAAAGCTTTGAAAAACTGAAGAAGATGTTGAAGGAAGCTCTGGTTTTGATTCAACCAGAGGCTGGAAAGGAGTTCGTGGTTTATTGTGATGCATCACACATCGGGTTAGGATGTGTGATGATGCTCTCGATAGTTAAGACCGCATGAGCTGAATTATCCCACCCAGAATTTAGAGTTGGCGGCGGTGGTTTTTGATTTGAAAATTTGGAGACACTATCTGTATGGAGAGAAGTCCATCATTTATATAGATCATAAGAGCTTGAAATATCTCCTCACCCAGAAGGAGTTGAACTTGAGACAGAGGAGGTGGATTAACCTACTAAAGGATTACGATTGTTCGATTGAATACCATCAGGGTAAAGCTAACGTGGTGGCGGGTGCACTAAGTCAGAAGGTAATCTCGGATCTGAGAGCAATGTTTGCTCATCTGAGCTTGTATGAGGATGGGAGTTTATTAGTTGAGCTTCAGGTAAAGCCGACATGGATAAATTAGATTAAAGATAAGCAGTTGTAGGATGATGACTTGAGTGCCCGACTATCTCAAGTGCAACATGGTGAAGTAGGGGACTATAATCTGAATGATGATGGGATTCTATATTTTCGAAAGAAGGTTTATGTGTCGAGGGACGTGGAATTAAGGTGGATGATCCTTCAGGAAATGCATAGTAGCCCATATGTTATGCATTAGGAGGAAGTAAAATGTATCGGGATTTGCGAGAACAATTTTGGTGTCCAGGTCTAAAGTGAGAGGTAACCAAATTTATGGGTAAATGTTTAACATGTCAGCAGGTAAAGGCAGAGCATCAGTTGCCTTCGGGGTTATTGTAGCCGGTGAAGATTCCGCAATGGAAGTGGGAGAGAATCACTATGGATTTTGTTAGTGGGCTACCCCTTACGCCTACTAAGAAGGATTTGATATGGGTAGTCATAGATCGATTATCGAAGTCTACTTATTTTATACTAGTTCGGGTTAACTACTCTCTACAAAGGTTTGCTAAGTTGTATATAGCGGAGATTGTAAGGTTGCATGGAGTACTTGTGTCCATCATCTCGGACAGAGATCCTAGGTTTACGTCAAGATTTTGGAGGGCATTGCATCAAGCGTTGGGTACAAAGTTAGATTTTAGTACGTCGTTTCATCCACAGATGAACGGACAGTCAAAAAGGTTGATACAAATTTTGGAAGACATGTTGAGAGGTTGCATTATCAATTTCAAAGGTAGCTAGGAGGAATTCCTACCATTGGCAGAATTCGTATATAATAACAGCTACCAGTTCAGCATTCGGATGGCACCATATGAGGTGTTGTACGGGCGAAAGTGTCGTACTCTTACATGTTGGACGGAATTGGGTGGATGATAATTATTGGGTTTGAAACTAGTATTGGAAACGGAGAGTAAAGTTGAGTTGATCTGGGCTAGGTTGAAGGAAGCGCCAGACAGGCAAAAGTCCTACGCTGACCTGAAGCGGAGGGACATAGTATTTGTAGTGGGTGATCAGGTTTTCTTGAAGGTATCACTGTGGAAGAAAATTCTAAGGTTTGGACGGAAAGGTAAGCTAAGCCCTAGGTTCATCGGGCCTTATCGGGTGTTGAAGCATGTAGGACCAGTTTCTTATCAGCTTAAGCTCCCTGCGGAGCTAAGTAAGATTCATGATGTGTTCCATATATCAATGTTGCGACGTTACTGTTCAGACCCATCTCATGTGATACCATTGGAGGAACTTGAAGTAAAGCCTGATTTATCTTTTGAAGAAGAACCATTTCAGATCTTATAGCAGGATGTTAAAGTTTTGTGAAAGAAATTAGTTCATTTGGTTAAGGTTCTGTGGAGAAATCACGGGTCAGAGGAAGCTACATGAGAGCCAGAGGATGTTATACGACAGCAATACTCTCACCTCTTTTGACCAGGTAATTTTGGGGACAAAATTTTTTTAAGGGGGTTGAACTGTAACATGCTAGATTAGGGCCTCTGTATTTGTGATGTGTTGTGTGTGTGTTGTGTGTGTGTTTCTGGTGTGTTTAGAGCTTTCGGGAAGGCTTGAGGTTAACCCTGAGCCTTGGTAGAAATTTTGTTTTCAGACACTGCATGGGAGAACTAGGTGAAGTAGGCCTTAAAGGTACTTGAGTGGGGAAATTACCACAAGAATTTTATTGGTAAAGTGGCAAGGAGGCACCGCTAAGGGTATTGGTAAGTGACGCCACAAGTGGGTTTAGAGGGAGCAGGTTCGAATCCCATGTTAAGCAAAAGGAGTGTTTTTTTATAATATGTGCATAAGGAGTGGAAATGTGGTTTCGGCTGGAACTCTGCAAGAGTGAGTGTGGATTGAGTCAGAAGATAGGAAGATGAGGTTAAGAGGAAAATGTGGGATAGGATAGAGGAAGAAGAGGTGGCCGAATGTGGGACACTAAGTGCAAGGAGGGAAATTGGCTAGATGTGGCTAAGGGTATGCTGAATTTTCATTGTTTTTCGAAGAGCATAGTTTTTTTCTCTCCTCCTATTTTCAGCAATTGAGGGTTCTTCTTCTCTTTTTCTTCCAAAACTGAAAACTCCTAACTCTATTCTCATCTCCACTTTCGTACGATAGCCGATTGATCTTGAAAAGCCAAAAACGCCTAAGCCTCTATTTGAAGTATATTTATCTTTCTTTTCGTCTTTCTCAACCAGTTCTTTTCTACCTTAATCATTGCCGTATCCTGTTCACTATTGGGCTAGTGCCGAATTCTCCTAAGTGTTAATCGAATCTTCTGTTGAGGTAAGTGTCGACTTTTGTTATTGTTTATAATCTCTTTCAAATTTTGGAGGCCAAAGTCGGATGGCTAGTTGGTTGTTAAGGCCATCATTAGATTGATGTTTCTCACTGATCTCGTGTTCTTTTTGGGCGGCATTCTAGGATTTGAAGAAGATCTGATCGCCTAGGTTTCTAAGCCAGAGATCGTTAACCTTCGAACCGTATTACTTCTTTCGGGATTTCAAGGTAAGGGTTCTCTTTGGATGGTATTTAAGCTCAATGTCATACTGGGTACCATAACCATACTTTGAGGTTTGACAACTATAATTTCTGATAGTAGCATCAGATAAGATCTTTGATGGAATCTAACACCGATCAGGCAAAGGAGGGGGTTGGATCAGTAGTCCCAGCCCCAAAGTTTAAGAAGCGTTCGGTGTCTGCTATTCGAGATTGGCCACTGGGTTGTGGGCCAGACTAAACAGAATAGTAGGCAGATAGTAGTTGTGACGGCTAGGGATAGGATTGACATGGGGAGTGTAATTTTGCGTGTTACCATGTGTGTAAACCTTCACAAACTATACTTTATTTGTACTAACATTTGTATAGGCTGAAAAGCCAGAAAAGTGGCTGTGTGGACAGTCGTAATGCCCTCAGGGGTAAGGCTAGGATTGCCAGGTACGTGACTGTATCATTTTCTTTGCATAGCCGAATGTATGAATGGCAAAATGATGTGTTATGAATAGCATGCTGCATTCGTCAGGATTTGTACGTAGATCATGGGGTACGGGTTTGATATGAAGGGGAAGTGCATGATTAATTGGTTACATAGTGATCGGTGGCTTTGCCACGATATATATGTTCATACATTACTTTTGGTCACATTGTGATCGGTGGCTTTGCCGTGATATATATATATTTTATTTGGTCACTTAGTGATCGGTGGCTGTGTCACGTTGAATTATTTGCTCACTTAGTGGTCGTGTATAATTGGCAGCATAACTGTCAAAATGGAGTGTAGCGGATGGAGGGTTGATTGTAGAAATTCCACGGTGTGATGGGCTAATACCGCTTGGTGTGTAGAGGATGGAAAACTAGGTTTGGGTTGGGCTAATTACATTCATATGTTGTATATTGATATATGGGCTAAGGCCAATATGTGACCGTGGGCTACATGCCGTATGTATAATGTGGGAAAATTTACACACTTTGTCTTGGTGACTCACCCCCTTTTTCTTTAACTTTTCAAGTGAGCAGTAGCTCGTGGATGTGGAGCCGTGGCGGGCTCGTGGAGGCCATAATCTTGTTTTCTTTCCTTTATAGTTTCGGCATTACTATAAGTTTATTTTAACTTGGGACTTTTGTTATGTAATAAGGCCTCTCAAAGCTCAACTTCGATTTTTTTTAGTTACTGTTTATATCACATCCGACACTATAGCAGTTTAATTATAAAGTGGAAGCGGAGTTTTCTCTTAAATATAAGGTAACATAAACGAATCTTTTTCTTTCCAAGAATCAACTTAAATAAAGAACGATCGGTTTCACAAATTGAGAATTTCATTATAATATACATTGATGTTTTCAAGACTACGTAATAATCGATAAGTTTTCTAAAATCTCAGTTTTTTTCCAAAATTTAACTAGACTCGATTTTACTTCACCCTATGACATATAGAATTCAGTCGTATCGTATGGGTCGGGTTTGGGGTGTTACAGTGGAGTTCTATTAGTTAAAAGTATCTAACAGCTATAGAACCTTAAAATTAAGGTCCTGAAGTGATAATTAAACCATTATTGAGTTAATGGATGATAATGGTTTGGCATGTAGTGAAATAACAAATATTTTTTAAGGTTATAATAGTAATTTGGTAATTAAACTTAAAATAAACAAAAACAAAATTAGGAATCATCTTCCACTATCATATTAACAACCAAAAATTGAGAAAGAATGGAAGCCATGGGAGTTTAACTTTTAGCAACCCCAATTCCTTTGACTAGGTATGCAATTTTAATCTGTTTTTAATGATGTCTATGTTTCTGAGATCGTTGACTCGTGTTCTAGCTAGCCCAGGGACTAATTTGCAAATCTGTTAAAGATTTTGAATGTTTCCATTGATGAAAAATTATTAGTTTTGATGTTTAGTGATAGATTATGAACATTTGATGTTAGTTAAACAAGTTTTGCTAAGTGATTTTTGGTGAAAATGTAAATTAGGGGCTAAATTGTAAAATGTGAGAAATGTGTGGTTAAAGTGAGAAATAAATTAGAAATATGGGCTAATATGGACACTAGTGAAATTTTATCATGAAATTGGATTAAATTGTATGAATTTGTGATTTTATGCAATGATGACTAAATTGTGAAAAATGTGAAAGTTTAGGGTAAAGGGTAAATATGCCTTAATGTATGTTTTGGACTAAATTGAATGAATAGATGATTGAAGAAGTTAATTTTGAATACATTTAGACCAAGAACAGCGAAATTCAAATCTAGATCAGGGAAAAACGAAAGTGATCGACTAAACAACTCGATTTGTCGTTCTAGCACCTGAGGTATGCAACATCCTAAAATTTTGGAATTTTATGTGTTGCATTATTTCTGGTGCTAAGCTAGTTAAATTATTTATTGTGTATGTTTAGGGGATCCTGAGAAGGCTCGGGGTTTATTTGGTTCTAGTAAAAATTTTGGCATTTAGCACTTTAAGGAGATATAGTAAGTGACCTCAAAGCTTATGGAAATATATGAGTAAATTGCTAGCATAAATTAGCAATTAGTAAAGAGGTTATGGCATCAAGTGAAGGACTTTAAGGGAAGAGGTTCAAATCCCATTGTGTGCAAATTTTGACTATTATTTTTGCATTCTTTCCTTATGTTTCGGCCTAGCAAGTAAATGAGGCAAGGTGGACTTTTTTATTTTTGGCAAGATGGCTAAGGAAAATATGAAAGGATGAAGGTGAGGAAATAAATCAAGAGAAAGGGGAAAGTAAGGGGAACATGTGACCTTTTTCAAGGAAATTGTTTTGCAAAGTGTGGTTGGCTAATTTTTTACCATTATTGTCATGAATGTGGACGGTTTTGAGTGTAGAGGGAGGTAGCCAAAATTTTCTTGGTCTTTTGGTAAAGCTTTAGTGCTTGTTTTGGGCAAAATTCCTTTAGCATCAATTGTGTCATTTTCTCCAAATTGTTATTCTCATTGCCGAAACCTCTTAGCACATTTGTGCATTTTTCTTCTCTTTTGTTTGGTCAAAACATTCATCTCTTGTTCATCTTCCTTTGATAGGCGAATCACCTAGCATCCATCCAACCTTCCATTCTTTTCTTTTAACCATTTCTTCAATCTTCCTCTTCACTAAAATCGATACCACCATAAGATCACATCTTATTGTATGATAATCCTCCATAGTCGAATATTAATATTCATTTTCCTTAATAACCGAACCTTCATTTCTTCTCTATCTTTTCTTCTCATCCGTATTAACACTCATTCCTTGATCAATTAGTAAGTGTTCTTTTCAACATTTTATTTTTCTTTCTCTTAATGCTGAATTTATGTTTGGTTTGGGATGGTCATATTGACCGAGACCATCACCTTATTCTCTCTCAAACGAGATCATTTTCTTCTTTGTAGTGATATAATGGAAGGTCGAAACTTTGAATCTTCCGAAGTTATCGTATAATCGTTGGGAATCAGTCCTAAAAATCTTTAAGGTAAGGAGTTCTTCACGGATTCTATGAAATTGTTTTTATTCATTAAGATGTTATTGGAATAGTGATGATTAACCAATTATAATTTTAGGGTTTTAATCGCTCGATCTATCTGCTCGTTGATCACTCGGAATTAGTGGTAAGCCGATCTTTTACCCTTTGGCAATACATATTTTAAAATAATATCGATCATATAAGATCTAATCGAATGGAGGCTTGTGGTACCAATTCGAAAGGAAAGTCGAGTGGAGAACTCAAAAGGAGCGGATTGTCGATCCCTACTCTTAAATTCAAGCGAAGGGCGATCGACGATTCGAGATTTTCCATCGGGTTGTGGACCGTCATCTGGGGAAAACAGACAAATCGTGGTCATTCACGATTCCAAGGGTAAGCACCATAGATCGTTCTTTTTGGAGTTGATTAATAAATCACGAATGTCTACTAATCGAGTGTTACGATATCTTAGGTGTCGACGTTCAAGAAGGTTTAGTTCTTACCGTAATTAGGTATGTAATATCACACTGTTTTTCGTGGGTTTAAGGTGGATATAGTATCAGAAACATATCACTATGACTAAAATCGTAATAGGGCGTAAATTAGAAAAAAATGGCCTAATAAATATTATTTTGAATAAATTGACGGAATTGATAGTATCATTGTGAAAATTGTGGGAATACCCCTAAAGGGCCGAAATACGAAATTGATTAATAGGCTGAATTGACATATTACCTTATACGCCGAATGGACATATTGATTAATGGGCCGATCTGATATTATGGCTAGATGGGCCAACTTGATATTTTTGCTAAATGGGCCGATCTGATATTTTAGCTAAATGGGCCGATCTGATATTTTTCGCTAAATGGGCCGATCTAATATTTTCGCTAAATGGGCCGATCTGATATTTTGCTAAATGGGCCAATCTGATATTTTGCTTAATGGGCCTTTTTGATAAATTGATATAATAGGTCGTACTATTGTAATGAATATCCAAATAAATTATTGTTGTTATATTGTAAAAATCATGATTTGTTATGCATTATATACATGATTTTGCATGGGATGGGAAAATATTTAAGAGAAGTTCTTGTGGCTCTGCCATATATTTTGGTGGCTCTGCCACGAATCTGTATAGTGGCAATGCCACCTATATTTTGTTACTCTGGTGGCTTGTCCACAATTAAATTTGTTATAAATGGCTTAATGCCTGCGATTGGTGTATTGGCGGGGTGGGTTGACCTGATCCCCACAGCATTGTTGATTGGTACAGGTGGTGTGTAACGGATGGATTACTAGGTTTGGTTTGGGAATTGCATTACATACATATGATATAATCAATACATTATTATTGTGAATGGGCTTAGGCCCAAATTATTGCTCAATGGGATTATGGCCAAATGGACAACGGTAAGGGGGTTCTACACTGGGTTCTAGTAACTCACCCCGTTTCCTTATTCCTTTCAAGTAATGCTCAGTAATGGAGACTTGGGCCAAGGATGACTCAGTGGAGGCCATACTACAAAAACGGTTTTATTTGGACTTTGGATTTCTTTTAGTTCACCTATTTATTTTACTATTAGAATTAAGGTTGTAATAAAGCCCGGATAAATTTTTGTTTTGTTTTATGTTTGACGTATTTATATTTTGCTCTAAGTACTTCAAATTGAGATTTTTCGAAAACTTAAATAAACATTTTCTAAAATGGATATACAAAGGGTTTCATAATAAACTTTCAAAAATATATTTTATTTAAAATTCTTTTAAATCTTCTCGAACTATTAGCGATATTTTCAAAGACACGGTTTATAAGATCTTTATATCTCAAATTTATCGATTTATAAATCAATCTTTTATTCAATAATTCTTCGTCAAAATTTTGGAATCTATTTTACTAAAATTTAAATCATACGTACAAATGAAAAAGGACTTAAAAGTATATTTGATTCATGTGACATGTCAGATCTGGCCTTAACGCATAGGCTGAGTTTGGGGTGTTACATTTTATGGTTTTAGAGCCCGCTTCAAAACTCGACTGTGGTTTGGGTTCAAGAATATTTTTTTAAAGTTGTTTGAAATGTAAAATTTAGAATGCATGTTTTAAAAGAAGTATGGCACCACGGGTATTTGGCACTAGGTTAAGTAAGCGTATGTTATTGTATGATTATAATGATTATGATATGACTATAGGAATACTCTAGGACTTCTAGTTTTAGGTATTGAAACTATAGAGATTGAGACTATAGGATGCGTTTACGAAAATAACTTCACTTCTTATATTTCATAAAATATTGTTTAATAAACACCGAAATAGTATACTGATTCA
Source organism: Gossypium rotundifolium (assembly GCA_025506655.1). Lineage (NCBI taxonomy): Eukaryota > Viridiplantae > Streptophyta > Magnoliopsida > Malvales > Malvaceae > Gossypium > Gossypium rotundifolium. Next base: position 134,433,210 of record CP106722.1, read on the forward strand.
TAAGACTTTTAATCAGATTAAATTAGATTAGCCAATATGAGCCCTAGAGGATGTGGACGTGGTAGACGTGGCCGTGGTAGAGGCCGAGGTGCAAGAGTTGCGTCTGAAGCGTCAGGACATATGCCGGAAATGGACACACCTGTGACACCTGTGACTGAAGCTGGATCATATAATCATATGAGGGAGGATGTCGCTTTGTCTCAAGCAATGTTGCGAGTCTTGGAAAGGGTTGCTGGGGCTAAAATTGGGCCAGCAGCTCATGGGTCAATTTCGAAACAACTCAGATCGAATGGTGCTTAGGTTTTTAGGGGTATCTCGGGTGTAGCCCCAAATGTAGCAGAGTATTGGCCTAAGGCTGTGGAGGAGATCATGGATGATCTGGATTGCACCGCTGAGCACAAACTGAAGGAGCTGTGTCCTTGTTGAGAGACGAGGCGTATCAATGGTGGCTCACTGTTTGGGAAGGCACTCAGGCTGATCATATTTCCTAGGATTTCTTCAAAATTGCATTCCAAGGAAAGTATGTCAGGGCTAGCTATGTGGATGCCCGAAGGAAGGAATTCTTAAATCCGGTTCAAGGAGGTGAGACTGTGGTAGCTTATGAAGCAGAATTTCTGCGTCTGAATCGGTATGCTCGGGGTATAGTGCCAACTAACCACGAACGTTGTGTGCGTTTCGAGGACGAGTTGCGTGATGAGTTGCAGGTTCTGATAGCCCCACAAAAGGAGAGAAATTTCACCACATTTGTGCAGAAAGTGAAGATAGCTGAAGAGGCTAAGCACTCAGAGCGATAAAACTGAGAAAAAGATAGGGGCAAGAGCAAGAGGGACTTTAAGTACTCAGGTCCTGCTAGAAGGTTTCAGAAGAGGCCCAAGAATGATGAGCCAGATCGAGTAAAGTACCAGTTGCTACCAATTAGATATAGCCATGCGCGGATTACGAAAAATGACACCTAGGTGGATGTTGGAATAGAACCAGTGGTTGTTTCAAATGTGGTACCAAGGACCATCAGCTTAAAAATTGTCCTCGACAGACTGCTCAAACTCAGGATGCTCATAACTATGATGCACAGCTATCAAGAGGCGCTCAGTAGCCACTGAGAGCCCGTGGGCCAGGTCGAGGTGGCAATGGCGTAGGACGTGGTCAGGGTGCACTAGGTAGGGATACTAGTTTTAGGGGTAATGCAGAGGCGAGGTAGCCAGGGTTGGTTTACGGTCAGACGTCGAGAGGATGACGATACACCTGATGTGATAACCGGTAGGTTCTTTATATCTGATGTACCTGTTACTACTTTGATAGATATCGGATCCACCCATTCGTATGTTTTTAGTGCTGTATCTAGAAATTTGAACATTAGATTTGAAATTACTACTAGAAAGATGACGGTAATTAGTCCTTTAGGACAGTCTGTGATAGTAAATAGATTGTTTAGAGATGTGCCCTTAGAAATTCAGGGAGAAACTTTTTTGGTGGATTTGATGGATCTGCCATTCGGCATGTTCGACCTTATTTTGGTCATCGACTGGTTGGTGAAACACCGTGCGAACTTGGATTGTGCTGCAAAGAAGATGATACTAAGAACTTCAAAGGATAAGGAAGTGATGATGATAAGTGAAAGAAAAAATTATCTATCAAATGTGGTATCTGCTTTAAAGGCAGAAAAGTTGGTGCAAAAAGGGTGTGGAGAATTCCTAGCCTTCATTAGTGCATTGGATGCCAAGGAATTATCAGTGCAAGGTGTTAGAACGGTGAAAGAGTTTTTGGACTTCTTTCTCGAGGAACTTCTTGGATTGCCTCCGAATCAGGCAGTAGAGTTTGGCATTGAGTTATTGCCAGGAACGGCTCCGGTGTCCATTGCTCCTTATAGAATGGTGCCAAAGGAGTTAGAGGAGCTTAAAGCTCAGATTCAAGAGTTTTTGGATCGGGGATTCATTTGACCGAGTGTGTCACCTTGGGGTGCGCCAGTCTTGTTCGTCAAGAAGAAGGATGGGTCGATGCATATGTGCATCGATTATAGGCAGTTGAATAAATTAACGATCAAGAATAGGTATCCGTTGCTGAGAATTGACGATCTGTTTGATCAACTACAATGAGCTTCAATTTTCTCGAAGATATATTTGAGATCGGGTTATCACCAGCTTATGGTCAAGGAGGCAGATATTCATAAACTGTGTTTCAAACTCATTATAGGCATTATGAGTTCTTGGTGATGTCGTTTGGGTTAACTAATGCACCAGCTATATTTATGGACATGATGAACCGGCTCTTCCAACCCTATTTAGATCGGCTTGTGGTGGTGTTCATAGATGACATCTTGGTGTACTTGAAGAATGAAGAAGAGCACGATTCGCATTTGCGGGTAGTATTACAGATATTACGGGAAAAGTAACTTTATGCCAAATTTAGTAAGTGTGAATTTTGGATGAAGGAAGTGACCTTTTTGGGGCATGTTGTGTCAACCGAAGGAATTAGAGTTAATCCCCAGAAGGTAGAGGTTGTGTTGGATTGGAAACCACCAAAGTCAGTGGCCGAAATTCGAAGTTTCCTAGGGTTGGCTGGTTAGTACAGGCGTTTCATTGAGGGGTTTTCGTTGATTGCTGCACCCCTAACTAAACTGTTACACAAGGGAGTACCATTTGTGTGGTCAGATCAGCAGCAAGAGAGCTTTGAGAAATTGGAAAAGATTCTAATGAAAGCGCCAGTATTGATTCAACCTGAGGCTGGAAAAGAGGTTATTGTTTACTGTGATGCGGCACACACGAGCTTGAGATGTGTGTTAATGCAAGGTGGAAAAGTGGTGGCTTATGCATCTCGCCAATTAAGGCCGCACGAAGTGAATTATCCACTCATGATTTAGAGTTGCCTGTAGTGGTGTTTGCTTTGATGATTTGGATACACTACCTGCACCGTGAGAAGTCGATCATCTATATGGATCATAATAGTCTAAAGTACCTCCTTACCCAAAAGGAGTTGAACTTATGATAGTGGAGGTGGATAGAACTATTGAAGGACTATGACTTCTCAATCGAGTATCATCCCGGAAAGGCTAACCTGGTGGCATATGCGTTGAGTCGTAAGGTGATATCGAAATTGATAGCGATGTTCGCTCATCTCAGCTTGTATGAAGATGGTAGTCTGCTAGTCGAACTTCAAGTGAAGCCTGCGTGGGTAAGCTAGATTAAGGAAAAGCAATTATTAGGTGAAAGGTTGGGTTCCTTACTTCAGCAAGTGAAAGGTGGTGTAATAGGGGGTTTTGGATTGAATAGTGATGGAGTATTGTGTTTCTGTGAAAGAATTTGTATGCCCAAATATTCGAAATTGAAGCAAATGATTCTGCGTGAGGCGTATAGCAGCCCATATGCTATGCACCCCGTGAGCAGTATTGTTGGCCAGGGTTGAAACAGGAGGTTACTGATTTTGTGAGTAGGTGCTTGATATGTCAGCAAGTGAAGGCGAAACATCAATTGCCGTCGGGATTGCTACAACCGGTGAAAATTCCATTATGGAAATGGGAAAGGATAACGATGGACTTTGTTAGTGGGCTACCTTTATCACCTACTAAGAAAGATTTCGTCTGGGTAATAGTAGATCGGTTGACGAATACTACTCATTTCCTACCAATTCGTACGGATTACTCATTGCAGAAGTTGGCCAAGTTGTATGTAGCAGAGATCGTGAGGTTACATGTGGTACCAGTGTCTATTATTTTGGACAGGGACCCTAGGTTTACATCATGATTTTGGAAAGCCTTACATGGAGCTTTGGGAACCAAGCTTAATTTCAACACGGCATTTCATCCTCAGACAGATGGTCAGTCGAAGAGAGTAATCCAGATTCTGGAAGACATGTTAAGGGGCTATGTGATTGACTTTAGGGGTAGCTGGGAGGATTTCCTACCGTTGGCAGAGTTTGCGTACAACAATAGCTATCAATCCAGCATCCAAATGGCACCCTACGAGGTGTTGTATGGTCGTAGGTGTCATACTCCTACTTGTTGGATGAGCTAGGGGAGCGTCAGTTATTGGGTCCTGAGCTGATATCTGAGACAGAGGAAAAAGTAAAGGTAATTCGGGCAAAGTTAAAGGAAGCTTCAGATAGACAAAAATCTTATGCGGATCTGAAGCGTAAGGATATTGAGTTTGCGGAGGGAGATCAGGTCTTTCTAAAGGTCTCACCTTGGAATAAGATCTTTAGATTTGGAAGGAAGGGCAAGTTGAGCCCTAGGTTCATCGGACCATGCCGTGTATTGAAGCGTGTTGAGCCGGTGGCTTATCAACTGGAGTTACCTCCGGAATTGAGTCAGATACATAGTGTATTTCATGTCTCAATGTTAAGGCGTTATCGATTGGATCCGTCTCATATAGTATCAGTAGAGGAAGTTGAGATAAGACCTGACTCGTCTTTCGAAGAGGAGCTAGTGCAAATTTTAGATTGGGACATTAAGGTGCTGAGAAGGAAGACTGTGCCATTAGTCAAGGTTTTATGGCGTAATCACGGATTGGAGGATGCTACATGGGAGCCTGAGAACGCAATTCGACAGCAGTATCCTCATCTATTATAATCAAGTAAATTTTGAGGACGAAATTTTTTTTAAGGGGGTAGAATTGTAACATCCTAAAAATTTGGAATTTTATGTGTTGCATTATTTGTAGCGCTAAGCTAGTTAAATTACTAATTGTATATGTTTAGGGGATCTTGAGAAGGCTCGGTGTTTATTTGGTTCTAGTAAAAATTTTGGCATTTAGCACTTTAAGGAGATATAGTAATTAACCTCAAAGCTTATGGAAATAAATGAGTAAATTGCTAGCATAAATGAGCAATTAGTAAAGAGGTTATGGCATCAAGTGAAGGACCTTAAGGGAAGAGGTTCAAATCCCATTATGTCTAAATTTTGACTATTATTTTTGCATTCTTTCCCTATGTGTCGGCCAAGCAAGTAAATAAGGCAAGGTGGAATTTTTTATTTTTGGCAAGATGGCTAAGGAAAATAGGAAAGGATGAAGGTGAGGAAAGAAATCAAGAGAAAGGGGAAAGTAAGGGGAACATGTGGCCTTTTTCAAGGAAATTGTTTTGGAAAGTGTGGTTGGCCAATTTTTGACCATTATTGTCATGAATGTGGATGGTTTTGGGTGTAGAGGGAGGTAGCTGAAATTTTCTTGGTCTTTTGGTAAAGCTTTAGTGCTTGTTTTGGGCAAAATTCCTTTAGCATCAATTGTGTCGTTTTCTCCAAATTGTTATCCTCATTGCCGAAACCTCCTAGCAAATTTGTGCATTTTTCTTCTCTTTTGTTTGGTCAAAACATTCATCTCTTGTTCATCTTCCTTTGATAGCCGAATCACCTAGCATCCATCCAACCTTCCATTCGTTTCTTTTAACCATTTCTTCAATCCTCCTCTTCTCTAAAATCGACACCACCAAAAAATCACATATTCTTGTATGATAATCCTCCATAGCTGAATATCAACATTCATTTTCCTCTATAACTGAACTTTTATCTCTTCTCTATATATTCTTCTCATCCGTATTAACACTCATTCCTTGATCAATCGGTAAGTGTTCTTTTCAACATTTTATTTTTCTTTCTCTTAATGCCGAATTTATGCTTTGGTTTGGGATGGTCATATTGACCAATACCATTACCTTGTTCTCTCTCAAACGAGATCATTTTCTTCTTTATAGTGATATAGTGGAAGGCCGAAACATTGATTCTTCTGAAGTTTTCGTATAATCGTTGGGAATCAGTCCTAAAAATCTTTAAGGTAAGGAGTTCTTCATGGATTCTATGAAATCATTCTTTATTCATTAAGATGTTATTGGAATAGTGATGATTAACCGATTAAAATTTTAGGGTTTTAACCACTCAATCTATCTGCTCGTTGATCACTCGAAATTAGTGGTAAGCCGATCTTTTTCCCTTTGACAAACCATATTTTATCATAATATCGATCTATATAAGATCTAATCGAATAGAGGCTTGTGGTACTGGTTCAAAAGGAAAGTCGAGTGGAGAACTCAAAAGGACCAGATTGGCGATCCCTACTCCTAAATTCAAATGAAAGGTGATATCTACGGTTTGGGATTTTCCACTAGGTTGTGGACCGGCATCTGGGGAAAACTGACAAATCGTGGTCATTCACGATTCCAAGGGTAAGCACCATAGATCGTTCATTTTAGAGTTGATTAATAAATCACGAATGTCGACTAATCGAGTGTTACGATATCTTAGGTGTAGACAATCAAGAAGGCTTAGTGCTTACCATAATCGGTGTGTAATCTCACCTTGTTTTTCGTGGGTTTAAGGTGGATATAGTATCGAAAACATATCGCTATGACTAAAATCGTAATAGGGCGTAAATAAGGGCCAGTCGAGGTGGCAATGGCGTAGGATGTCGGTGCACCGGTAGGGGTACTAGTTTTAGGGGTAATCTGAGGCGAGGTAGCGGGGTTGGTTTACGATTGGGGCGTCGAGAGGATGACGATGCACGATGTGATAACGGTGGGTTCTTTATATCGATGTACTGTTACTACTTTGATAGATATCGGATCTACCCATTCGTATGTTTTAGTCTTGTATCTAGAAATTTAAACATTAGATTTGAAATTCTGCTAGAGATGGCGGTAATTAGTCCTTTAGAGACGATCTGTGATAGTAAATAGATTGTTTAGAGATGTGCCCTTAGAAATCAGGGAGAAACTTTTTGGTGGATTTGATGGATCGCCATTCGGCATATTCGACCTTATTTTGGTCATGGGTGGTTGGTGAAACAAGTGCGAACTTGGATTGTCTTGCAAAGAAGATGATACTAAGAACTTGGAGGATAAGGAAGTGATGATGATAAGTGAAAGAAAAAATTATCTATCAAATGTGGTATCTGCTTTAAAGGCAGAAAAGTTGGTGTAATCTCACACTGTTTTCCGTGGGTTTAAGGTGGATATAGTATCGAAAACATATCGCTATGACTAAAATCGTAATAGGGCGTAAATAAGAAAAAAATGGCCTAATAAATATTATTTTGAATAAATTGACGGAATTGGTAGTATCATTGTGAAAATTGTGAGAATACCCTAAAGGGCCGTAATACAAAATTGCTTAATGGGCTGAATTGACATATTACCTTATGGGCCGAATGGACATATTGATTAATAGGCCGATCTGATATTATGGATAGATAGCCCAACTTGATATTTTAGCTAAATGGGCCGATCTAATATTTTTCGCTAAATGGGCCGATCTGATATTTTCGCTAAATGGGCAGATCTGATATTTTGCTAAATGAGCCAATCTAATATTTTACTTAATGGGCCTTTTTTGATAAATTGATATAATGGGCCGTACTATTATAATGAATATCCAAATAAATTATTGTTGTTATATTGTAAAAATCATGATTTGTTATGCATTCTATACATGATTTTGCATGGGATGGGATAATATTGAAGAGAAGTTCTAGTGGCTCTGCCACATATTTTGGTGGCTCTGGCAATCCCACCTATATTTTGTTATTCTGGTTGCTTGTCCACAATTAAATTTGTTATAAATGGCATAATGCCTGCGATTAGTGTGTTGGCGGGGTGGGTTGACTTTATCCCCACAGGTGTGTTGGTTGGTACAGGTGGTGTGTAGCGGATTGATTACTAGGTTTGGTTTGGGAATTGCATTAAATACACATGATATAATTGATACATTATTATTGTTAATGGGCTTAGGCCCAAATTATTGCTGAATGGGATTATGGCCAAGTGGACAACGGTAAGGGTGCTATACACTGAGTTCTAGTAACTCACCCCATTTCCTTATTCCTTTCAGGTAATGATCAGTAATGGAAACTTAGGCCATGGATGACTCGGTGGAGGCCATACTACAAAAACGGTTTTATTTGGACTTTGGATTTCTTTTAGTTCACCCATTTATTTTACTATTTGAATTAAGGTTGTAATAAAGCCTATGGATAAATTTTTGTTTTGTTTTATGTTAGGCGTGTTTATATTTTGCTCTAAGTACTTCAAATTGAGATTTTTCTGAAAACTTAAATAAACATTTTCTAAAATGGATATACAAAGGGTTTCAGAATAAACTTTCAAAAAAATATTTTATTTAAAATTCTTTTAAATCTTCTCGAACTATTAGCGATATTTTCAAATACATGGTTTATAAGATCTTTATATATCAAATTTATCGATTTATAAATCAATCTTTTATTCAATAATACTTCGTCAAAATTTTGGAATCATTTTACTAAAATTTAAATCATTATCTATTTACATTACAAATGAAGAAGGACTTAAAAGTCTATTTAATTCATGTGACATGTCAGATCTGGCCTTAACGCATAGGCCGAGTTTGGGGTGTTACAAGGTAAGTTCTTACGTGATAAACATTGTTACAATTATGATTTTAAATGCCTTGTTGTTGCCTAAATTGTATGTATGAGACTACGGTCATGTTCGATGACAAATCGGCTATGTTTAGCACTTAGTGTGCGGAATTATAATAGCTTCAGCTATGCGATGGCACTTAGTGTGCGAAACATCAAGTAAGGCACTTAATGTGCGGAATTATAATAGCATCTGCTATGCGATGGCATCTACTGTGCTAAACTTCGAGTATTAGACAATGTTATAGGAAGGTATGAATTCGTTATGAATTTGTACAGGTATGTACATTTAAGTATGAAGTTAAAATAGAAAAGATTATGACTTCGGATATAAATATATGAATAAGCTTATAGAAGGTTTGATATTATCATGAATTATACATTAACTTGTTCAAATTGATGTGTAACAGCCCGATTTAGACCCTAGTCGAAATAGTGGTTTTGAGACCACAAATTTGAGGACAGAAAAATATTTTAATATTATTTTTAGTGTTTACAGTATGTGATAAAGCATGTATGAAAAATCTGTGTGGAAATTTTATCATTTGTGTGTCAATTTGTGAAAAAGGATTTAATCGCATAAAATGCAGAAGCTGTGTGCTAATTGTTAAAGTGCTTAATTGTCATGGCTTATTAAACGAAAGATCCTTATGTTGTTATTAGACCATACGGTTAATGGATGGACAAAAATGGGCTTATATTAGTGGAATTTTAATGTTTTAATCAAAGGTTAAAATGGTAAATGACATATTCTTATGAAATAAATAAAACATAAAGTAAAAATCATGCATGTTCATCTTATCTTTTGCTAAAAATCACAAGAAAAGAAAAGAAAAAGGCTAAGCTAGGGTTCGGCTAGAATTTGGTTTAATTAAGGTATGTTTTTGCTTTGGTTTTTGATAATTTCTACGTTTTTGTGATCGTTGCTTAGAATACTATCAAGCACATGCCTTAATTTTGGAATTTAATGTTGATTTTAAGATTTGCCATTGATGGATATATGAACTTTGTGTTGATAGTTGGTGAAATATGAAAGATATGTGATAGATTAACATATTTTATCTTTGAATTTTTGATGAAATTGGCTATTTTGGGCTAAATTGTGAAAATGAGAAATTGAAGGACTAAAATGTGAAAAAAAAAGAAATATGTGGGCTTATATGAACTAGGGGAAAATTCGGCTAGGCATGTGTGTTATGAAATTATGTGTATTTGATGATTTTATGAAATAGGCATTAAAATGTCAAAATGTGGAAATGTGAGGACTACTTTGTAAAATTCCCTAAATATTTGTATTTGGATTAAATTGAATGATTTGATGAATGAAAGAGTTAAAATTTGAATATCTATAGATTAAGAAAAGAGAAATTCGGATTTAGATCGAGGCAAGAACAAGGTGCTCGATTGATCGACTTGTATTGAGTTTCTATGTTCGAGGTAGGTTCGTGTATAATACGAATTGTTTTAATTATGTTCACATGTTATCTAATGAATGAAAATGTGGTTGATGAGTTTTTAGTGCTAAATGTGAGTTTGAAGAGATATGGCACTAAGAATGCGTAAATAAAATTGATACAATGGTGAATGGCACTATGTGTGCGAGATAAAGAAAGCATCGACTATATTAGTTGGCACTATGCGTGCGATATCGAGTCAAATTCGGTTTAAAATAAAGGAACTATGTGTGCGATTATATTAAAGTCTCGACTAAGTAATTGGCACTAAGTGTGTAAGTAATCAGTATGGTCAAAGAAGATCAACGATTTATGGCATCGAGTATTATGTGATATATGTGATAACTGAATATGCGATGGAACAAGTATGTATAGAACCTATGTGGTTGATTATTTCGTGTATGAAATAAATAATTGAGTATGTGAATGAGAAGTCAAGGAGGGATAGATGATGAAGTATTATAATTGCTTGTATATAAATCTTGAGATGTGGTATGAATGTTAGTAATGGCCTTGGATGAAATTGAATGATGATAAGAATTGATCTATGTGTTAGTTAAATTTTCCATATTAAATTTAAAAGGTTGAGTTATTTGATTTATATTACGAACTTATTAAGATTTAAAGCTTACTGTGTGAAATCTTCCTCTGTTTTACAATATTATTAAAGCTAGCTCGGATCTAATAATCGTCAGTGACTCAATCACACTATCGTACGTCTATTTTGGTACTTTTAAAAGTTGTATATTTGGTATATGGCATGTATAGGCTAGTGATTATGGAATATTTTGAGATGTATAGTTCTTGCCATGTGATATGGCTTGATAGTTAAATGATTATAGTATGTGTTTTGAATTTGTGAAAATTATAGTTATAAAGTGTATATGTGATGTTGTGTGAATGATCATATTGATATGTTTTGGTGTTAAGTAAGTGGTATGTTTCATGTTTGAAATTGATTGATGGAAATGATGGTTAAAATGTATGTTTTGGATGCATTTGAGATATGATTTAGAATGGTTTACTGCTTGTAGGTGTGACCAAAAATTTGGGTGGCAAATTGGCCTTGAAAATGGCCTATATTTGCGCCACACGGTTGAGCACAAGAGCGTGTGTCTCGACTGTGTCCCTTAAAATTATAGTTTGAAACAAGTTAGACTCGCACACGGGCCAGACACACGGGCATGTGACAGGCCGTGTGAATTAAGTCAGTATTGGCCACAGGTCAAGCACACGGGCATGTCTTGTGGCCATGTGGACAAGTCAGTAGGTATGCCTTGTTTTGCCACGGCTTCGACACATGGGTGTGTCTAATGTCGTGTGAGGCACACGGCCTACTTACAGGAATGTGACCTCTGTAACTTTGAAAAATGTTTGATTTTTTAAAAATATTTGTATGTGCTCGGTTTAGTCCCGACCCCTTCCTAATGTATGTTTAAGGTCTTGTAGACCTTTTAAAGGGACTCTATGTATATACTTTGCTATGATATGATGATAATGTATTTATGTTTGAGAAGTGATCGTAAATATTTCATTATGTCTGATAACGCTTCTTAACCCTAGACTGGCAATGGTTACGGGTTAGGGGTGTTACATGATTATTTGTATTTTATGAATTGTTAAGTATATTTATTACGAACTTACCAAGATTTGAAGCTTACTTTGTTTGTTTTTCTCGTGTTTATAGTGAATTCAAAGCTAGCTCAGATTTGGGGATCGTTAGAGTCTACGTCACACTATCAAACCATCTACTTGGTACTTTTGAATTACGTATATATGGTATATGGCATGTATAGGCTTGAGCCATTTTCGTATGTTTGATGAACATGTATTTCGAGCCATTTGAATTGGCTTATTATAATGGATTTGATGATGTTTGTAAATGTGTATATGGTTCTATTTTGCGTTTGGTAAATTAATCCATATTGTGTGATTGAAGTTGAATCTATAATGCTAAATGATATTAGGTAATTTAGGAAGTTATGTGCTTGAGAACTTATGCTTGATAATTTATGTATGGAATGATTTAGTTGATTGAATTGAATATGTGAATTAGGTATTAAATTAGATGGCAAATTGTAGGATATTTGTAAATTATATTAATGGTAAAGAAATGCTATGATTTGAGCATTGGTTGATGCTTTTGGATGCATATTAGTGCCTTGAATTGGGGGTATGTCGGTAATTTTACAAACTGGGGTATTTTGGTAAATTTGCAAATTGGAGGTATTTTGGTAATATCATAAATCAGAGGTATTTCGATAATTCTACAAACCAGGGGTATTTCGGTAATTTCACAAATTAGGGGTATTTTAGTAATTTCATAAATCGGGGGTATTTTGGTAATTTTACAAATCAGAGGTATTTCGATAATTTCACAAATTAGGGGTATTTTAGTAATTTCACAAATCGGGGGTATTTCAGTAATTTTACAAATTAGGGGTATTTCGGTAATTTCACAAATCGAGGGTATTTCGATAATTTCACAAATCGGGGGTATTTTTGTAATTCACAAACCGAGGGTATTTCAGGTTTTAGTTATGAACTTTGGCCCATCAACAAGTCCTCGCGGCTAAAGTGAACAAACACTACGCACTAGGTAGGTTTCCAAAAAATAGGAGGTGGGCCACTAGGGCCGCTTAAGTACCAAGCTCTCCCTAGATCCAATCCTAGACATGCGTATGCCTGTTGCCACACCCTAACCCAGCGACTTGTTCATAGGCATGTTTAATTAGAAAATTAAGTCTTATGGAATTTAAGAGTTGTTCAAACTAGACCTAAGGTCCATAAACCCTAACATACATGTCTACGTCCCCATAAGCCCAAATCACTCCCTCACGGCCCATTAGGCCTAAATCTCATCATATGGCCTACTAGGCCCAAAACAAATCCAATTCATGTATCATGCATGACTAATTCAATTCGTATAACCAACCAAACTATTTCATCAATCTTAACCTCAGGGCCCACCGGGCCCATTTAGCCACTTTCGACTTTTTTGACTTTTCGGCATTGCCGACATCGTGTGTGTAGTGTTTGTACACACCTAGTAATCACACGCGCTGTAAACCCCTCAGTCACGAACCTACAATCGACATCACCTAACGATTAATCATAACTTAATATACACTTATCGGAAACTGAAACCTCACCGTAACCTTACCGTGCACCTCACGTTATAGTAGCCCTTCATTCGCTACCATTGGAGATTATCCTCTAGATCACCCAAACGCCCACCAAGGTATATTAACTCTCCTCATAGAATGCTCTATATATATAGCTAGCTTCTCACCTTCCTTCTTTGTATCTTTCCGATGTGGGATCCCTCTGTTAGTAGAGTTTAAATCGAACTCAAACTCTTCCCGTCCAATCTGCAAAATAAATACTCCCTTACTTGTCACGAGATTCGAACTCAAGCTTCCTTGCACCCTTAATGACGCCTTGCCACTAGGCCTCTCACTTTCTTGTGTCTAAAATCATGCGCAACTAAATATAACCCTATGGCAAAATTCTAGAGTCCATTTACAAAGAAAACCAAAATGCAAGAGCCAAGACTTGAACCTTGGACCTCCTTCCTTCCTTGTGGCGTCACCCCCTTGCCTCTTATGTGGAGTCACTTTGCCACTACACCACACACTCCACTTGTGTCAATTTCCCCACATTTTATTCTTAAAGCCTACTACTAACTCTCAGGGTTTTATTCACCTAAAACCAAAAATTTTCCTAAGGCCTAACTTGAACCCGGGACTTCATAGAAACCATCTAACCTTCCAAAATCACTCACCTAATAGGTCAAACTAGCACTAAAGTAATTCTCTTGTCCTCAAAAATTTTAAACGCTCCTATGCCTAAGGCCCATTGGGCCCAATTCTTCTAGGCCCAATATCGGGATGTTACACATATAATATGTTATTACTTAATTACTAATATAACCTTTCAAATAAAATAAAACTAACATATAACTTAAGGTTACTTATGTCATATACCACCCACTAACTTAAAAATAGGCTAATTACCCTTTTAATACCTCATATTAAAAAGCCATCATCATTTTAGCACTTTTCACTATAGTATGCAACTTTTACACTCTACGCGATTAAGTCATTTTTGTTAAATTAAACACTCAAACGATAAAATTTTTATACGAAACTTTCACACATAAAAAATCACATATAATTAGCACCAAAAATAATATTTAAAACTTTTTTAGACTCGAATTCGTGGTCCCGAAACCACTGTTCCGATTAAGGTTAAATTCGGACTGTTACAACTCTCCCCCCTTAGGGATTTTCGTCCCCGAAAATCTTACCGCTGAACAAATTCAGATATTGTTGTCTTATTGAATCTTTAGACTCTCATGTTGCATGTTCTATTCCGTGTCGATTCCATAATACTTTCATTAACGGAAATTTTCTTATTTCAAATGGGGCAATCACATGTGGCGGATCGAATTGATATCTACGGAACATTGAAATATGAAATACTTTGTCGTCAATCTCAAATTCTATATCGTTTCATTTCAAGTCTGCATAGGACTTCTGACGATCAGATGTTGCTTTCAAGAAATCTCGAATTAATTTCACTTTCAGTTCTGTATACTTTATCAAATCAACCCTGTGTAATCTCACAACCTCAGTAATATAAAACTCATCTAATCTCTCTAGTGAAAAATCAGATCTTACCAGAATAAAATGGGCAGATTTAGTTAATCGGTTAACTACTACCCAAATCGCATCTTTCTTTCTCGGAGTCAGGGGCAAACTAGAAATAAAGTCCATCATCACTCTATCACATTTCCACTCAAGAATCAGAATCGGATGTAGCAATCCAGACAGAACTTGATGTTCAGCTTTCACTTGCTGATAACTAAACATTTCAAAACAAAGTCAGAAATGTCTCGTTTCATACCAGACCACCAGTAGTGTTGCTTCAAATCATGGTACATTTTTGTACTTCCCAGATGAACAAATAGATGACTATTATGTGATTCATTCAAATCAATTGAATCAACCCTGGATTTCTCGAAACACAGATACGATCCTGATATTTCAAATAATCATCTACAATTTGAAATTCAGATTCAAAATTCATTTCACACTGAGCTCATTTCATTAGCAATTCATTAGCAGACTTCTGAACTTCACATATCTGTTGTGAAAACAATGGTTTTGCTCTCAATTCATCTATTATAGAACTATCATCAGACAAGTCTAACTATGCATTCAAAGCATGTAATGCAAACAATGACTTTCTACTTAACGCATCAGCAACAACGTTTACTTTACTCGTATAATAATCTAACACTAGCTCATAGTCTTTCAATAACTCAAGCCATCTTCTCTGATGCAGGTTCAAATCTTTTTGAATCATCAAATGTTTCAAACTTTTATGATCTGAAAATATGTGACATTTCTCACCGTGCTGATAATGACACTAAATCTTAAGTGCAAACACAATCGCAGTCAATTCAAGGTCATGTGTCAGATAATTCTTTTCATGGGGCTTCAATTGTCTCGAGGCGTAAGCAACCATTTTACCTTCCTGCATTAAAACACATCCCAGACCATTTAACGAAGCATCATTGTATACAACAAATTCTTTACCCGATTCTGGTGGTATTAACGCTGGAGCTTTTGTTAACAGAGTTTTCAATTGATTGAAACTTTTCTAACATTTATCCAACTATTCAAATCAGACATCTTTCTAAAGCAGTCTAGTCAACGGAGTAACTATCGCTGAAAATCCTTTTACAATCTGTGATAATAACCAACTAAGCCCAGAAAACTACAAACTTCAGACACATTCTTCGGAGGTTTCCAACTCAAAATAGCAGAAATCTTACTCGAATCTACTCAGATCCTAGAAGCTGACACAATATATCCCAGAGAACTAACTTCATGCCCCCAGAATTTACATTTGCTGTATTTCACGTATAATTGTTTTTCTCTCGAAGTTTGCAACAAAATTCTCAAATGTTCAGCATGCTCTTTTCATCACGTGAATAAATGAGGATGTCATCTACAAATACCACAGCAAATTGATAACAAATTCAACTTCATGAATCGGAGGCAAACCTGGTAACTCTTCAGGAAATACATCAGAAAACTCACAAATAATAGGCACTGATTCAACTTTCTTCTCAGATATTCTTGAATCAATCACATAAGTAAAATATGCTTCGCAACCCCTTTTTTTTCACATAATTCTTAGCTTTCAATACTAATATTACAGTAGGCAATCTATTCAAATCATCCTACTCAATCCTTACAATCTCATTATTCAGACATCTCAAATCTATCGCCTTTCTTTTGCAATTCCCAACTGCATCATGCACAAAAATAACCAATCCATATCCAGAATAATATAGAATTCATCAATTGGAAAGAGCATCAGATCAGCAGGGAAACAAATATCTCAAAACATTAACGGACAGTTCTTGTATATTTTGTCAACCAAGACACTTTTACCTAAGGAGTTTGATACTTTTATGGTAAACTAAGTAGACCCTATAGGCAAAGTCTTACTGAATACTAAGTTCATTCACATGTATGAATGCGTAAAACCAGGGTCTATTAAAGCAATCAAAGAAGTACCATAAAGAGTGAAAGTACCAGTTATTACATCAAGTGATGAAGCTTTCTCTCAAACTCGGGTAACATACGCTCTGACAGGCGCTCTAGCTTCGTATCTGACAACATTGCCTCTCATACTCTGACTACCACTAACGTTTCTTACATTCTTTAAAGATCTACCTCTTATAAGTGCACTATCGGTCTCGATTACGAGCAGGTCTACCGCTTGCAGACTCAGGATAACCTCAGATAAAATGATCAAGCGATCCACACCTGAAGCAAGCTTTGTCATTAAATTTAGAACTTCCTGAATGCCTCAGCTTGCAAGCTCGGTCAACGAGTACAACTAACTCTTTTATTTCTAAAATCCCATCTATCAAACGAATATCTTTATTAAGGTCATCTTCGAATCTTTTGCACATTATAACTTCAAAGGATACTCATTCTCAAACATATTGACTCAGTCTCACAAACTCTAGTTCATACTTAGAAACAGTCATTCGACCCTGTTTTAATTTCTTTACGTTTTTGATCAATGAATCTCTAACTGATATATTTCTTATGGAACTCAATCTGGAAGAAATCACAAATCACTTTCTCTTTCGGGTCTACCGATACTAGTGTTTTCTATTAGCGATATACAGTGTCTCGCAATAATGATATAGCACATTTTAAGCATTCATCTGGAGTATATGATAGCACGCGGATAGTATTATCAAGTCATAGCTCAGCTCGATCCATATCATTATCATCATCATTAGCTTTAAACTTTTCGGCCCCATGTTTCCTGATTTTATCTACGGAGGCCTGCTAAATCTCATTAGATCTAACACCGGGGTATCATATGTATCAGAGATAGATTATTCGGGGGTACAGATTGTTGCACAGTCAGATTAGTCTAGATATATTGAATAAACTTTTCGTTCATCAACTAGTAGAAGGCTTGCTTAGCCTTCCCCCTATGGCTATTCGAGATAGGTCGAGATTCTATCGGCACTATTCCATACGCGGGATTAGGCGCTACGCTCTAGATATCATCATCTATAACTCTATTGAGATCCATTTACAAATGAAAACACAATCCAGATGTTAGAAGTCACCACACTATCACATTATAATTTAAGGCATGTATAGCTAGACTCACACGCGCTACGGTAGTCCTAGAATCAACTAAATCATAAACTCTGATACCAATCAAATGTAACACCCCTAACCCGTATCCGTTGCCAGATTAGGGTTACGAGGTGCTATTAGTCATAATACAGTTCACACAGATATTCATTACATTTCATAACTCAAAAATCTAATCACTTCAATATTTGAAACTTGAACAAATATCAAGTCTTTAAATTAAAAGAAACATAACTTTCATAATTAAACCATACTCTAGTGTCTATTAAACCATATTGTTATGTAACCTTAACACGAGTACAAATTAAAACATCAAATGATCCACAGTCACTATTAAAATTTCACTCATTTAAACGATATTAGTGATATAAAACATAACCAAACTAACTTTAGTTGCCAATATACCATTCGCATATTTTCCTAAAGTCAAAACCATATCTAACATAATTACCGAATCCATACCAACTCATTCCCTTAATCAATCCTTGATTATAACAATTCACATACTATACGCATTAATATATGATAGATTAACCACATTACATATTAACCATACGTATACACACACACACTTAATCAAGCATCGTTTCAGCATTTAATAACTTCATCTTTTAATGCAATTATATATACATACGACCATAACGATTTGAACCATTTCAATTTAACAAATAACCGTAATATAACATAGTTAATACCTATTGATTCAACCAAATCCATTATTAGCAATTATCTATGTAATTAAACCACTATGGCCGAACCACATTTTATATAAAAGTCTATTATCTATATTTACAAATTAAGTTAATGTATGACTAAAGAATCATTATCAAAGCATCATTAACGATACACAACTAAAGCTTAACCATCAACCAAATATCAACCACCATACACCTAAGAATAACCAAAATTTATTTAAACATCTAATATTAACTTTAAGGACAAGCCATACACAATCAAAACCTTATTCATCAACTATTTTCACATTTAGATCAAGTCATATACAAATCCATCACATATAATAAACTATATGATATTTTTCTAATGAGAGCTAAGTACCTAATCAAAAATATATCATGAATAACATTATACTTAACCATGCTACCAACACCAGCATACTTACTCTATCAAAACTTATTATCATAATGAGCAAGCGCCAAGACCGAATATACTTAAGACTAAAATACCATAATCTAGCCATTTTTGCATGGCTATATATATATACAAGGACATCATTCATTAATTTAGACATAATCTAGCCTCTACATGCCTTTAATTCAAAACCAACCTTAAAAAGGTACCAAAATAGATTGATAGTGTAGATGAATTCGTTGACGATCCCCTGAGCTTGTAACTTGATCAAAATCTATAAAACAAAACAATGAACACACAGAGTAAGCTTACTAGTTTAGTAAGTCTTAAGCAAATTTGAGCATGGCATTCAAACTTTCAAGCATTATAAAACAATTTGTTTATAACATTGAATACAATTAATTTAACTCAAAAGTTCTTTATGGCCGAATGTCATTACCATAATTACCATAGTAATTATCATTTTCTTACCTTAAGCAATTAA
Organism: Gossypium rotundifolium; assembly: GCA_025506655.1. Taxonomy (NCBI): domain Eukaryota; kingdom Viridiplantae; phylum Streptophyta; class Magnoliopsida; order Malvales; family Malvaceae; genus Gossypium; species Gossypium rotundifolium. The sequence continues at coordinate 134,452,315 of CP106722.1, forward strand.
AAGTGATTCGATTTAACACTCAAACACTTAAGATCATATACTTAATAACAATTAAACTTTAACAAAACACATATGATATCTCATTACCGAACTTCAATACCTTATGTAATTTAACATTTTTCCTTATCTTACCTTCAACATTAACTCACTATCTCAGTTCAAGATTGAAATGGTAAATGTCAATTTCCAACCATACACTCATTTCATATACACTTCATTCATTAGAATCACATACAAGAACATATATATGTATACACTTATCCATACAACCTTTCATAACTCCAAATATTCAATATCCACATATTGATAATATGATCACATAACTAAAAAGGCCGAATATACCTATACAATCATGCATCACCTTCTTGTCCAACAAAGCTCACATATGTGCTTTCATAATTGATCGATCATAGAAACTCAATTAAGTAGTTCATAGGCACTTACCTGTATGGCCAAGTAGATTAATTCATATGAATAAACCTTAGCTGGTTCTTTTGTCACCTTAACTCCAGCATTTTATATGCATAAGCTCATATTAAAAATCACCGACATTAAGCTTGCTAGATCGAGGTCTAAATTTTAATCACCGACATTTAGCCTGCTAGGCAATAAGCTCAATACGTTTCACCGACATGAGGCCTGCTAGGCAATAAGCCCGACACATTTCACCGGCACGAGGCCTACTAGGTAATAAGCCCGATACATTTCACCGGGACGAGGCCTATTAGGCTCGAAGCTCGAATACTCATAATATCAAACCATCTCACATACATTACATATTATCAATATCACATGTAACACACATAATTCATATCACTTTAACATATCAATCTCAATTTCATTTAGCTACATTTCATTATTAACATCACCTATTACATTCGGTTTTGGCCAATTTCATATTCAATAATCAAAATTCAGCATGTAAATTTGGTTACGAGCAATATTCACTGCATTAACTTGCTTAAAGACTTACCTCGGATACTTTCTGACGTCAATAACTAGCTATTCGTTAACTTTCGCCTTTCCCCGATCCAAGTCCATTTTTCTTTGTTCTTGATCTAAATACATTCAATTTGAGCTCATTCAAACACATTTCATTTCAATTTAATACAAAAAATGCTTAAATGGGAAAATTACCATTTTGCCCCTAATGTTTCACATTTTTACAAATTAGTCCTATTTGCACAAAACACAAAATATACAAAATCTCCCAACACTATAGCTTGGCTGAATATGCCACATAGCCATATAAGTCCATGCATTTCATTTATTTTGTATTTTAATCCCTCAAAAATTTATTTTTTCAATTTAGCCCTAATTACTCAAAATCACCAAAAATCTCAATACAAAACATATTAATCTAACATATATTTTTCATACTTCATCAACTATCATCAGACAACTCATGAACTCATTAATGGCACATTTCAAAATATTCATCAAAATCAAAAATTCAAGCATGGGTCTTGAGGTATTCGAAGCAACGATTTTAAAAACATAAAAATTATCAAAAACTGAAATCAAACTAACCTTGAATTTGAGCTTATATGTGCCGAAAATAAAAAGAAACCAAGTTCATCTTCTTTCTCCAATATTCGGCCAAGAGAATAAAGATGATAATGGCCATTTCTTTTGTTTTATTATAACATATTGTAACACCCCAAACCCGGCCTAGAAGTTAGGCCCGAATCCAGAATGTCACATTAAAGGCACAATTCAAAACAATTTTTCTAATTAAGAAATTAAGGCCCAAAAGCCCAAAATCTAAGAGACTTATTAATTAAAGTTTAAAAAAAAACCCATTTAATTATTTTAAGCATTTAGTAAACCAAGTTTGAACATAAGAGCTTAATTAGGTTTAATAATTAAATAAACATTTAATCTCAAAACCCAAATTAAATCTAAAGTCAAAACGGAGTACAAGGTCTTATTACTTCCACTGAAAATTAAGTAAATAAAACATGTATTTTGAAATAAAAAAATGAAAATTCAAGCCTCTTGTAGTGTGGCCATCTCCGAGTCCTCTCCCACGTCGAGTCATCTATTCGAGATAACCTAAAACATTAAATTAAAGGGGTGTGAGTTTCAAAACTCAGTGTGCACAACCCTCATCGGTAAGAACTTGCATCACAATAATTCGGGCCGGAGCCCATTTCAGTAACTGTGGCAATTGGGCCTTAGCCTATAAAAGCCTTAGTTGGGCCTGAACCCATAAATGTCACAAATCATATTTATCTGGGCCTGAGCCCATCTCAAATAAAACCACATATGCAATGCATTAATGCCCATACCAACCCTACACTCTGTCTCTTGTCCAACCCTGCACTCCAGTGGGGATTTAATCGACCCTCCCATCCCTACACTCCTTATATAGCACCGATTGCGGCACTAACTTATCGGGGCAGCATAGCTGCTCGGTGGCTAAAAGCTTTTGGTGGATCTACAGTCGTCAAGCGACCATGCGATCCTATCTGCACTTCCCCTTTTGAATAATCCCATCCCCATGCAACATAATAACACATGAATGCAACATACAATAATAATCATACGATAACATTCATAAATCACATACAAGAATAATCATATAACATGTAGGGGCATTTTCGTCATTTTGCCCTCTAGGGGTATATCAGTCATTTTACCCATCGAGGGTATTTTCGCAATTTACCTACCAAGGGTATTTTCATAATTTACCAACCAAGGGTATTTTCGTAATTCACCTACCAAGGGTATTTTCGTAATTTCGTAAATCGGGGGTATTTTGATAATTTCACAAATTAGGGGTATTTCGGTAATTTCACAAATTGAGGGTATTTTGACAATTTCACAAACTGAGGGTATTTTGGTACTTTCATAAAGTAAGGATATTTTGGTAATTTTGCAAATCGAGGGTATTTTGGTAATTTCACAAATTGGGTGTATTTTGGTTATTTCACAAATCAAGGGTATTTTGATAATTTCACAAAATTGGGGGTATTTTGGTAATTTCACAAGTCGAGGGTATTTCGGTAATTTTGCAAACTAGGGTATTTTGGTAATTTTGTAAATCGGAGGTATTTTGGCAATATCATAAATAGGAGGTATTTCGATAATTTCGTAAACCAGGGGTATTTCGGTAATTTCACAAATTAGGGGTATTTCAGTAATTTCACAAATTGGGGTATTTCGGTAATTTTAGAAATCAGGGGTATTTCGGTAATTTCACAAATTGGGGGTATTTCGATAATTTTACAAATCGGGGTATTTTGGTAATTCATGAATCGAGGGTATTTTGGGTTTTAGTTATGAACTTTGGCCCATCAACAAGTCCTCGCAGCTAAAGTGAACAGACACTACGCACCAGGTAGGTTTCCAGAAAAGAGGAGGTGGGCCACTAGGGCCGCTTAAGTACCAAGCTCTCCCTAGATCCAATCCTAGACATGCGTATGCCCGTTGCCACACCCTAACCCAACGACTTGTTCACAGGCATGTTTAATTAGAAAATTAAGTCTTATGGAATTTAAGAGTTGTTCAAACTAGACCTAAGGTCTATAAACCCTAACATAAATGTCTACGTCCCCATAAGCCCAAATCACTCCCCCACGGCCCATTAGGCCCAAATCTCATCATATGGCCTACTAGGCCCAAAATAAATCCAATTCATGTATCATGCATGACTAATTCAATTCGTACAACCAACCAAACCATTTCATCAATCTTAGCCTAAGGCCCCACCGGGCCCATTTAGCCACTGTAACATCCTGATAATTAGGGGTTATGCATCTTACTTAATTGAATGAGGTTTCATGCTTAATTATTATTAAGTGTATTTTTTTGGAAGTTATTTGAGCTTCATTAATTAAGAGCATGCTTAGTAAAACTTTTAATTCCTATTAATTAGAGAGAGAGCTAAGCAAGTTATGCCTTAAGAATTAATGAAGCGAGGTTTTAGCATGAATTGAGTAATTGACAAGGTGGTTAAGATGCATGGATGTGTGCTTGAGGAGAGAGGTTTGAATCTCCTAGCTAGCATTAGGGAGGATTTTATTTTTGTTTTCTTCCCTATAAGTGTCGGCCAAGAATGCTCTAGAGTGGATGAGCATTCATTCATTTTTGGCTATTTGACCATGTGAAAAAGGAAGCTAGGAACTTATGGTATAGAATCATAAGTTGATGATAAGATGAGGGGGGACAAAAGGCATGATATGGGGCAAGGTTTTGGGAGTTTGTTCATGGTCATTTGACCATGAACCTAGGCAACATGAAGGGCTAAAGGGAGTGGTTTATTGTTGATAGCAAATCAAGAGTTGATGGGGAAGAAACAAGGAGGAAAAAGGGGATAATGTTGGCAATGATTGGCGAATTTTTGCTTTGCCATTAGGGGAAAAGTTGGCCAAAAGTCTTGCATTTTTTTGTTTGTCCATCTTTTCTCATTTCTCCAATAGTTTCTCTCCTAGTTGAATTTGTCATTGAGTTTAGGTAAAAAATTTCTTTTTGTTTTGGCTTTCTTCTTTTTGACCAATTTTCTCCAAAAACTCCCACTTTGGCCGAATGTACCTTAGGCACTTTGGTACAATTTTGCTTTTGATTTAGCCCTCAATTGTGTTTGAACCAAATACTATTTTCTTTCTCCCATTTTTCTTTTTGAAACCGAAACTACAAAGTTCAAAGAGCCAATTTCTTCATTTCTCCCTCCTTGGCCGAATGTGCAAAGGCTCCTAAACACATTTCTTTTCATTTGAGAAATCACCATCATCATCTTCTTCTCCTTTTTCTCTTTTTTCTTCCTTCTCTTTTCATTCTCTTTCTTCTTTCTTTCAAAATCGAAACCATCATATTGAAACCACCATTTCTCTTCTCTTTTTGTTAAGGCCGAATCATCATATTCTTTTCTTCTTATTCAAAGCTGAACCTTGAAGAACTCAAAGTAAGGTTTTGTCAATCATTTTTCATCATTTCTTTTTACTTTGGCAAATTTAGAATCATAATCTTTTATTTCTCTCCTAGGCCAAATCATTTGAAAGGATTTTTCAAAGATATTTGTTGAAGACAACCTTTAAGTGACCATTCGAAATCATCAAGGTAAGGTTATTAATTTAGATCATATCAATTTCTTTAGATGGATCACTAATCTACGTTATTTTAAGGCGATTTAAGATTAACAAGATAGGTAAGAAAAAGAATGCAGTGTTTGGAAGAGAGGAGGTATTCCTTTACCATCGAACTACAAGCGAAGAGTCAGATCGGAGTAAGAGACTTTCCATCGGGTTGTGGACCCTCGCTAACGAGGATCAATTATTTGAAGTAGTCGTATAAACCGAACCACTTTACGTTGGTGGAATATCGTGGTTTTGATCCATCTAGTGGAGAAAACCACAAATAACTCGTCGTTCGAGAATCGAGGGTAAGGAATTAGATCTCTCGTCAATAATTACAATTTTATTAGCAATAGTTATACTAACCAAGCGTGTTAATCAAATAGGTGTTGACGGCGAGAGAGTATTGTTCTCACCTTGTCACTAGGTGTGTAACCTTACATTAAAATTTCCATAGATCTATATTTTAAAAAGTGATTATATGACAATATGTATGTTTGTGGATACCAATCATTGGTATACAAAATTGAATATGTTTACCCCAATATTCCGTTTATTTTTTCTATATGCATAAATATGAAATGAGTATGATTATATTATGTTTTGTGGGGTAAATAGCATGAAAATCGATTTGATATGTATGTGCATGGGCATATGGGTATTGTTGATAAAGGAGGAAGTATTCTGGTGGTTTTACCACATTTACGGTGACTTGGTCACATATTTGACTCGGTGACTTGGTCACATATTTGACTCGGTGACTTGGTCACGTATATTTGAACTCGGTGACTTGGTCACATATGTGAATCTGGTGACTTGGTCATGTAATTGAAATTTGACTTGATCGGTGACTTGGTCACATCTGTTTTGGTGGCTTTGCCACAATATTATAAGGCGATGTGCATGTTGGTATGACAAGCGCCTTCGATGGTGTGTAGCGGATAGAGGTCGATTTAGTAAACCCCACGGCGTGTTGGTTGGTACGGGTGGTGTGTAGCGGATGGATATTTAGGTGGGCCGGGCTTGCATTTCATTTCATATATATAACCATGTATTATTGAATGTTTAGTATTTGATCTGCTATGAGCTAAATGGGCCTTTGGGCTAAACATGAGCTAAATGGGCCTTTGGGCTAAATATGAGCTAAATGGGCCTTTGGGCTAAATATGAGCTAAATGGGCCTATGGCCATATGTGAAATTTTTGGACTTAAAGCACATGATAAAATGGACTTTTTAATGTATGTGTTATACATTGAGTTTATGACTCACCCCTTTTGTGGGATAAACTTTTCAGATAATTCATAGTGCGATGGATCGAATTGTCAAGAAGGATTTCGAGGTGGCCAACGCTCGTATCAAGTATTGTGGAGATTTCCCAACTTAAACTTATTAATTTAAATTTTATTACTTAGACTTTATTTTGGGTTTGCTATTTTTGTAATAAGGCCACTATAAACTACTTTTAGATTTTTGTGTTTGGATTTATTTTAAATTCTGCCATGAACAATTATCAGTTAAATAACTAAATGGTTTTCGATAAATAATTTAAAAAGGTTTTTGTCAGTAATATATATATATATATGTTTTAAGAAATTACAAATCTATTTTTCAACTTAAGCCCAACTCGATCTTTAAGTTAATCCGTTTTACTTAAAATCATCAAGTTTTCTTGAACAAAACGATATTCCGCTAAAGTTTTACTCGAGGAACATACCAAATCCGGTTAGGCTTTTTAAATGGGTTTGGTGTTTCAACCACTTTTGACTTTTCGACTTTTCTAGGCATTCTTGACATCGTGTGTGTAGTGTTTGTACGGACACGGTAATCAAGCGAGCTACAAACCCTTAGTCACGAACCTACAATCGACATCACCTAATGATTAATGATAACTTAATACACACTTAATCGAAACCTCACCGTAACCTTACCGTGCACCTCACATTATAGTATCCTTCCTTCGCTACTATTGGCGATTATCCGATCTACAAGCTAGGAACTAATGGTATAGAATCATAAGTTTATGATAAGATGAGGGGGACAAAAGGCATGATATGGGGCAAGGTTTTGGGAGTTTGTTCATGGTCATTTGACCATGAACCTAGACGGCATGAAGGGCTAAAGGAGTGGTTTATTGTTGATAGCAAGTCAAGAGTTGATGGGGAAGAAACAAGGAGGAAAAGGGATAATGTTGGCATTGATTGGCGAATTTTTGCTTTGCCATTAGGGGAAAAGTTGGCTAAAAGTCTTGTATTTTTTTGTTTGTCCATCTTTTCTCATTTCTCCAATAGTTTCTCTCCTATTAATTTGTCATTGAGTTTAGGTAAAAAATTCTTTTATTTTGGCTTTATTCTTTTGACCAATTTTCTCCGAAACTCCACTTTGGTAGAATGTACCTTAGGCACTTTGGTACAATTTTGCTTTTGATTTAGCCCTCAATTGTGTTTGAACCAAATACTATTTTCTTTCTCCCATTTTTCTTTTGAAACCAAAACTACAAAGTTCAAAGAGCCAATTTCTTCATTTCTCCCTCATTGGTAGAATGTGCAAAGGCTCCTAAACACATTTCTTTTCATTTGAGAAATCACCATCATCATCTTCTTCTCCTTTTTCTCGTTTTTCTTCCTTCTCTTTTTCCTTCTCTTTTCATTCTCTTTCTTCTTTCTTTCAAAATCAAAACCATCATATTGAAACCACCATTTCTCTTCTCTTTTTGTTAAGGCCAAATCATCATATTCTTTTCTTCTTATTCAAAGTCGAACCTTGAAGAACTCAAAGTAAGGTTTTGTCAATCATTTTTCATCATTTCTTTTTACTTTGGCAAATTTAGAATCATAATCTTTTATTTCTCCCTAGGTAGAATCATTTGAAAGGATTTTTCAAAGATCTTTGTTGAAGACAACCTTTAAGTGACCATTCGAAATCATCAAGGTAAGGTTATTAATTTAGATCATATCAATTTCTTTAGATGGATCACTAATCTACGTTATTTTAGGGGCGATTTAAGATCAACAAGATAGGTAAGAAAAGAGCCGTACGGAGTGTTTGGAAGAGAAGAGGTATTCCTTTACCATCGAACTACAAACGAAGAGCCAGTATCGGAGTAAGAGACTTTCCATAGGGTTGTGGACCCTCCGCTAACGAGGATCGCTTATTTGAAGTAGTCGTATAACCAAGAACCACTTTACGTTGGTGGAATATCGGTGGTTTTGATCCATCTAGTGGAGAAAACCACAAATAACGTATTTCGAGAATCAGGGTAAGGAATTAGATCTCTCGTTAATAATTACAATTTTATTAGCAATAGTTATACTAACCAAGCGTGTTAATCAAATAGGTGTTAACGAGCGAGAGAGTATTGTTCTCACTGTCACTAGGTGTGTAACCTTACATTAAAATTTTGATAGATCTATATTTTAAAAAGTGATTATATGACAATATGTATGTTTGTGGATACCAATCATTGGTATACAAAATTCAGGTATGTTTACCCCAATATTCCGTTTATTTTTGCTATATGCATAAATATGAAATGAGTATGATTATATTATGTTTTGTGGGGTAAATAGCATGGAAATTTGATTTGATATGTATGTGCATGGGCATATGGGTATTGTTGATAAAGGAGGAAGTATTTTGGTGGTTTTACCACATTTCTGGTGACTTCGGTCACATATTTGACTCCGGTGACTTCGGTCACATATTTGACTCCGGTGACTTCGGTCACGTATATTTGAACTCCGGTGACTTGGTCACATATGTGAATCTGGTGACTTGGTCACGTAATTGAAATTTGGACTTGATCGGTGACGGTCACATCTGTTTTGGTGGCTTTGCCACAATATTATAAGGCGATGTGCATGTTGATGCAAGAATCGCCTTTGATGGTGTGTAGCGGATAGAGGGTCGATTTAGTAATCCCACTTGTGTTGGTTGGTACGGTGGTGTGTAGCGGATGGATATTTAGGTGGGTAGGGCTTGCATTTCATTTCATATACATAACCATGTATTATTGAATGTTTAGTATTTGATCCGCTATGAGCTAAATGGGCCTTTGGGCTAAACATAAGCTAAATGGGCCTTTGGGCTAAATATGAGCTAAATGGGCCTTTGGGCTAAATATGAGCTAAATGGGCCTATGGCCATATGTGAAATTTTTGGACTTAAAGCACATGATAAAATGGACTTTTAATGTATGTGTTATACATTGAGTTTATGACTCACCCTTTTGTGGGATAAACTTTTCAGATAATTCATAGTGCGATGGATCGAATCAAGAAGGATTTGAGGTGGCAACGTCGTATCAAGTATTCGGAGATTTCCCAACTTAAACTTATTAATTTAAATTTTATTACTTAGACTTTATTTTGGGTTTGCTATTTTTGTAATAAGGCCACTATAAACTACGTTTAGATTTTTGTGTTTGGATTTATTTTAAATTACGCCATGAACAATTATCGTTAAATAACTAAATGGTTTTCGATAAATAATATAAAAGGTTTTTTGTGTAATATATATATATATGTTTTAAGAAATTACAAATCTATTTTTCAACTTAAGCCCAACTCGATCTTTAAGTTAATCCGTTTTACTTAAAATCATCAAGTTTTCTTGAACAAAAAGATATTCCGCTAAAGTTTTACTCGAGGAACATACCAAATCCGGTTAGGCTTTTTGGGCCGGGTTTAGGGTGTTTCAGCCACTTTTGGCTTTTCGACTTTTCGGCATTACTGACATCGTGTGTGTAGTGTTTGTACACACCTGGTAATCAAGCGAGCTACAAACCCCTTAGTCACGAACCTACAATCGACATCACCTTATGATTAATGATAACTTAATACACACTTATCAGAAATCGAAACCTCACCGTAACCTTACCGTGCACCTCACATTATAGTATCCCTTCCTTCGCTACTATTGGCGATTATCCTCTAGATCTGAACCCAAACGCCCACCAAGGTATATTAACTCTCCTCATAGAATGCTCTATATATAGGTAGCTTCTCACCTTCCTTCTTTGTATCTTTTCGATGTGGAATCCCTCCGTCAGTAGATTTTAAATCGAACTCAAACTCTTCCTGTCCAATCCGCAAAATAAATACTCCCTTACTTGTCATGAGATTCGAACCCAAGCTCCCTTGCACCCTTAATGATGCCTTGCCACTAGACCACTCACTTTCTTGTGTCTAAAATCATGCGCAACTAAATATAACCCTATGTCAAAATTCTAGAGTCCATTTAAAAAGAAATCCAAAATGCAAGAGCCAAGACTTGAACCTTGGACCTCCTTCCTTCCTTGTGGCTTCACCCCCTTGCCTCTTATGTGGCATCACTTTGCCATTACACCACACACTCCACTTGTGTCATTTTCCCCACATTTTATTCTTAAAGCCTACTACTAACTCTCAGGGTTTTATTCACCTAAAACCAAAATTTTTCCTAAGGCCTAACTTGAACCCGGGACTTCATAGAAACCCTCTAACCTTCCAAAATCACTCACCTAATAGGTCCAACTAGCACTAAAGCCGTTCTCTTGTTCTAAAAAATTTTAAATGCTCCTACGCCTAAGGCCCATTGGGCCCAGTTCTTCTAGGCCCAATTTTAGGATGTTACACATATAATATGTTATTACTTAATTACTAATATAACCTTTCAAAAAAAAATAAAACTAACATATAACTTAGGGTTACTTATGTCATATACCACCCACTAACGTAAAAATGGGCTAATCACCCTTTTAATACCTCATATGAAAAAGCCATCATCATTTTAGCACTTTTCACTATAGTATGTAACTTTTACACTCTACGCGATTAAGTCCTTTTTGTTAAATTAAACACTCAAACGATAAAATTTTTATACGAAACTTTCACACATAAAAAATCACATATAATTAGCACCAAAAATAATATTTAAAATTTTTTCAAACTCGAATTCATGATCCCAAAACCATCATTCCGATTAAGGTCAAATTCGGACTGTTACATAAGCACTTTAACAATTAGCACATAGGTTTTACATTTTAGGCGATTAAGTCCATTTTCACAATTCGGCACACAATCGATAAAATGTTCTTACAGAACTTTCACACATACTTTATCCCATACTGTAAACACAGAAAATAATATTAAAATATTTTTCTGACCTTAAATTTGTGGTCTCAAAATCACTATTCTGACAAGGGTCTAAACCGGGTTATTACAACTCTTCCCCTTAGGGATTTTTGCCCCCGAAAATCTTACCAGTAAATAGATTCAATTATTTCTCTCTCATAATATCTTTAGGCTCCCATGTAGCCTCTTCAACTCCATATTTGTGCCACAACACTTTCACTAAAAATTTTTTCTTATTTTTCAACTTTTTAATCTCACGTGCCAGAATTCGGATTGGTTCTTCGTTATACGATAGATCAGACTGAATCTTAACTTCAATAGGGGCAATCACATGTGGTGGATCAGATCTGTATCGTCTAAGCATCGATACATGAAACACATTATGAATCTTCTCTAGCTCAGGTGGCAACAATAATCTATAAGCAACAGGCCCGATACGTTCAATAATCTCATACGGCCCGATAAACCTCAGACTTAATTTGCCTTTTCTACTGAATCGAAGTATTTTCTTCCATGGAGACACTTTCAAAAATACTTTATCATCTATCTGAAATTCAATATCTTTTCGTCTCAAATCTGCATAAGACTTCTGACGATCTGACGCTGCTTTCCAACTGTCTCGAATCACTTTCACTTTCTACTCAGTTTCTTTAATCAAATCAACCCCGTGAATCTTATTCTCACTAAGATCAGTCCAATACAATAGAGTTTTACATTTATGACCATAAAGAGCCTTGTTTGGTGCCATTTTAATGCTTGATTGAGAACTATTATTATACGCAAATTCAATCAATGGCAGATGTTTTTCCCATGTACTTTCAAACTTAAGAATACAACATCTTAACATATCCTCGAGAATCTGAATGATCCACTCGGATTGACCATCCGTTTGTGGATAAAATGCAATACTGAAATGCAACTTCGTACCTAGAGCCTTTTGCACTTTATTCCAAAACCACGAAGTAAACCTGGGATCTCTGTCAGACACAATAGTTAATGGTACCCCGTGCAATCTCACAATCTCAGAAATATACAATTCAGGTAGCTTATCAAGTGAATAATCTGTTCTCACCAGAATAAAATGAGCTAATTTCGTTAATCTATAAACTATCACCCAGATTGCATCTTTCTTTCTCGGAGTTAAGGGCAAACCCGACAAAAAGTCCATTGTGATTCTCTCCCATTTCCACTCAGGAATCATGATCGATTGTAACAAACTGAATGGAACCTGATGTTCAACTTTGTCTTGTTGACAAACTAAACATCTCGAAAAAAACTCTGAGATATCCCATTTCATACCATGTCACCAATAAAACTTTTCCAGATCATTGTACATTTTCGTACTTCTCGGATGAACAGACAAACGACTATTATGAGCCTCGTTCAAAATCAACTGAATAAACTTTGAATTTCTTGGAATACAAATCATATCCCAGAATCTCAAACAACCATTATTATCAACTCGAAATTCTGAATCAGAATTCAAACTACACTAAGCTTGTTTCGCTAGCATTTCATTGTCAACCTTTTGAGCATTACAAATTTGTTGTAAAAGCAACGGTCTTGCTTTCAATTCGGCTAAAACTGAACCATCATCACACAATTCTATCTGAGTACTCATTGCTCTTATAGCGAATAAAACTTTTGACTCAAAGCATCAGCAACAACATTAGCTTTTCTCGGATGATAGTCAATTACTAATTCATAGTCTTTTAACAATTCTAACCATCTCCATTGTTGCAAATTCAATTCTTTCTGTGTTATCATATATTTCAAGCTCTTGTGATCAGTATAAATGTGACATTTCTCACCAAATAAATAGTGACGTCAAATCTTCAATGCAAATACAATAGCTGCTAATTCAAAATTGTGTGTCGGGTAGTTATTTTCATGTGGTTTTAACTGTCTCGAAGCATAGGCTATAACTTTGCCCTCTTGCATCAACACACAACCTAAACCATTCAACGATGCATCACTGTAAACTATGAATTCTTTACTGGATTCAGGTTGAACTAACACTGGTGCTTCTGTTAATAATGCTTTCAACTGTTCAAAACTCTACTGACACTTTTATGACCATTCAAATTTAACATCTTTTTGTAGCAATTTAGTCAACGGAGTTGTAATCATCGAGAAACCTTTTACAAACCGTCTATAATATCCCGCTAGTCCCAGAAAACTACGGACTTCAGATACATTTCTCAGAGGTTTCCAATCTAAAATTGCTAAAATCTTGTTCGGATCAACTCATATTCCCGCCGCTGACACTATATGTCCTAGAAAACCAACCTCACGCAACCAGAACTCACATTTACTAAACTTTGCATACAATTGCTTCTCACGCAGAGTCTGTAACACGATTCTCAAATGCATAGCATGTTGTGTCTCATCACAAGAATAAATCAAAATATCATCAATAAACACAACGACAAATTGATCCAAATACGGTCTGAATATTTGATTCATCAAATCCATAAATACTGCGAGAGCATTCATTAGTCCGAAAGGCATAACTAATAATTCAGAATGTCCGTACCTCATTCTGAAAGTAGTTTTTGGGACATCTGATTCTTTGACTCTCAACTTGTAACACCCCAAACCCGGCCTAGGAGTTAGGCCTGAATCTAGAATGTCACATTAAAGGCACAATTCAAAATGATTTTACTAATTAACATTTTAAGGCCCAAAAGCTCAAAATCCTTGAGTCTTGTTAAGTAATGATAAAAATCTCATTTTATTATTTTAAGCATTTTGAAAACCAAGTTTAAACATACGAAATTTACTTAGGTTTAATATTTAAGTAAACAATTGGAAACAGCAAACCCAAAATCCAAAGCCAAATTGGAGTACAAGGCCTTATTACATCCAACTAAAATAAAGTAATTAAAACCATGTTTTTTTGAAACAAATAAATAAAAATTTAAACATCTCGTAGTGTGGTCATCTCTGAGTCCTCTCCCACGTTGGGCCGTCTACTGAGGATCACCTGAAACATTAAATAAAGGGTGTGAGTTTCGAAACTCAGTGTGTACAACCCTTGGCAATCAAATCAACATACAAATATTCACATTGGGCCTAAGCCCTATCAAAATCGGTGGTCTTGGCCTTAGCCCACAATGACATCATATCATATCATATCATATCATATCATATCATATCATATCATATCATATCATATACAAAACAAGGTAATGCAAAACCCTCCCCAAAAATCCATCTGCTGCACACACCATTTCTCTTCCAACCCTACACACTTGTGGGAATTTCTAAATCGACCCACCCATCCTCTACACACCAAAGGTAGCACTCACAGCGGCACTACTCAACATTGCAGCAAAGCTGCTAATCATATAATGGGCTTAAAGCCACCGGTGGATCCACAGTCGTCAAGCGACTGTGCAATCCTCAAATTCTTCCTCCGTACCATAATTCCCACCCATATGCATCCTAAACAGAATATCGTATGAATGCAACATGCACATGAGTGACCTCTATAAAACTCATGCTAATCACATAGGGGTATTTTCGTCATTTCACAACCCAAGGGCATTTAAATAAATATACTCTACAGGGGTATTTGAGTAATTTTGCAAAATAGAGGTACTTTGGAAATTTTGCAAATCAAGGATGCTTTAGTAATTTTGCAAATCAAGGGTATTCTGGTAATTTCACAATTTGGGCTATTTTAGTGATTTTACAAATCTAAGGGTATTTTGGTAATTTTCAAACTAAAGGTATTTTGGGTATTTTCAAATTAGGGGTATTTTAGTAATTTTTCAAATCTAGGGGTATTTGGTCCCTCTCGTGTTTTAATTATGATTTTTGGCCCATTAACAAGTCCTTGCGGCTAAAGTGAACAGACACTATGCACCAGGTAAGATTTTAGAGAAAAGGAGGTGGGCCACTAGTACGACTTAAGTACCAAGCTCTCCCTAGATCCAATCCTAGACATGCATATGTCCATTGCCACACTCTAACCCAGTGACTTGTTCATGGACATGTTTAATTATTATAAAGTCTTATGTGGTTTAAGAGTTGTTCAGTAATAAGCCTAAAGTCCATTAAACCCTAGCATACTTGTCTACGTCTCCATAAAGCCCATCAAGCTCATTCGACGTTCATATAACCCATTATGGCAATGTCACATCTTTACAGCCCACTAGGCCCAAATCTCAGTCATATGGCCTATTAGGCCCAAACAATTCCAGATCATGCAACATGCACGCCTAACCCAATTCATATAATCAAATTAATCCATTTCATTAAACTTAGCTTCAGGGCCCACCGGGCCCATTTAGCCACTTCTGGCCTTTTGGCTTTCCAGCATTGCCAATGCCGTGTGTGTAGTGTTTGTACACACCTGGTTACTGCGACGTGCTATTCTTTCCTTAGCCTTGATCCTACAACCAACTAACCTTCAATCAATTCACACATACCTAATCAAGATATTTACTCTAAAGCCAAAACCTTACCGTAACCTTACCGCATGCCACACGTTCTAATAGCCATTCCTTAGCCACTATTCGCGAATATCCCCTAGATCTGCACTCAAACATATATCGTCAAAACAAGTGACTCATATTCCACATAAGTCACCCCTATAGGCCATACTTACATTCGGCCATACACTAAACCATAACTAAGTCGAGAACACTTACCACTTTGCTAACGATCCTTACTACGCTTGCGATCTCTGAACCTTACCCTTGTTAATACAAAGTTAACGACAATGAGAAGTTAGATAGCCCTTTGGCTTTTAACAAAACACACTAAGAAGATTGACTAAGTACTTACCGAAATCCTCCTTTGATCTTGCGGCCTAGACAACTACTGAACAAGATTCGACTTTTAAACTTGACTAAGAGTGGGTAACAATTGATTTGTGATAACTAAGAATCAAAACAAGTATAGCTATTTGATATAAATGTGTATTCAGCTTTTGGAGAAAGAAAAGAACACAACACTAATAGGAATTTCGAAAAAAATAATGATGGCTTTTTTCTCAGCAAATGGGAAAATTCGGCTGAGGGGGAGAAAATAAAATTTCCAAGAACCTCTCAAAGGGATTCAGCACCCTCTTTTTTATAGCCAAAGCCGAATCCTACCTTCCCTCCATAGTTCCATTTGGCACCAACAATTCACACTTCTCATCTCCTAACTTTCTTCTCTGATAACACCTTAGCCTTATCCGAAATTTCCTCCACATCCACCACACTTGCTTACTTCAAACTCTCCACGGCAAGAGTTCAAAACCAACTCAACTCTTGCTGTCCACCTATGAAAAATAAAACACTCGTAATGCTCGATCCCTGGACCTCTTCAACTTATACACACGCCACCTTATAGCTCCCAAGTGGCGCCACTTGCCACTGGACCACAAGCCCATTTGTGTCCTATTTCTTCTTTATTTACTTAAAAGGCCTACTAACTGGAGTCACTGATCCCTGGAGATAAAACCAAAATTTTTCCTATACCCTTACTTGATCCCAAGACATCTCCAACACCCCTAGACATTCCAAATCCATTAACCATGAAAGCTCACATGCCAAATGTCATTTTCTCGCTCACTTAAAATTTTTCTGAGACCCAAAGCCCAAAGCCCAAAGCCCAATAGGCCCAATACTTCTAGGCCCAAATTCAGGGCGTTACACAACTGATAATATCTCAATCTCAAATATATTTTTGAAAACACTGTAGCTCCTTTTAATTGATCAAATAAATCATCAATTCATGGTAAAGGATATTTATTATTTATTATCACTTTATTCAACTGTCGGTAATCAATACACATCCTCATAGTACCATCTTTCTTTTTCACAAACAACATATGAGCACCCCAAGGCGAGAAACTTGGTCAAGTAAATCCTCTATCTGTTAACTCTTGCAACAGAGATTTCAACTCTTTCAATTCTATCAATGCCATTCTATACAGAGTTATTAAGATAGGAGTCATCCCTGACATTAACTCAATACCAAACTCAACTTCTCGTATCAGAGGTAATCCTGGTAGTTCTTCAGGAAACACGTCAAGAAACTCACAAACATCTGGCACATATTCCACTTTCTTTTCGATCACTTTCAAATCAATCACATAGGAAAAATAAGCTTCGTAACCCTTTTTTACATAACTCTAAGCTTCCATCGCTGATATCACAATCGGTAGCCCATTCAAATCAATAGATTCAATCCGTATTATTTCACCATTCTGACTTCTCAAATCAATACTCTTCCATTTGCAATTCACAATAGCATTATGCAAAGTTAGCCAATCCATACCCAAAATTATATCAAATTCATCAAAGGGTAGCAACATCAGATTAGCCAAAAAACAAATTTCCTGAAACATCAATGAGCAATTCTTGACACTTTATCAACAAGAACACACTTGCCTAAGGGGTTCGATACTCTAATTACAAACTCAGTAGACTCAATAGGTAGAGTCTTACTAGATACTAGATTCTCACACACATATGAATAAGTAGATCCTAGATCTATCAATCTAATCACATCAGTATTGAAAAGAGTAAAAGTACCAGTAATGACGTCTGGGGATGACACTTCTTCTCGAGCTCGAATAGCATAGGCTCTGACAGGTGCTCTCGTCTCATATCTCACAGCTGTATCCATTGTTCCTTTCTGACTACCACTCACATTTCTGGTGTTTCTGGGTGGTCTACCCCTAGTTGTCATGTTACTCGGCCTCGCACTCTGAACATTATCTTTCTTGGCTAACTCTGGGCAATCCCGATTAAAGTGATCTCGTGATCCACATTTATAGCAGACTCTATTATTATACTTGCCCCAGCATTCACCGATATGATTTCTCCCACACTGTTTACACCCAGGCTTATTGCTTCTGACACTTCCAACACTTGATTCCATTGGAGTTTGAGTTTTAGAACTAGTATTTTATTTCACATGATCTCTACTCGAATGTCCAAATGAAACATTTGAGCGATTATTTGCATCTCTGAATCTCTTTAATGAACAATGATATGACTACTCATCGACCTTTTTCTTTCGTCTCTGGCTTAACAATCTACTTTCTTCTTTTCTTTACTAAGCTCCTCAACTTTACAGGCTCTTTCAACCAATACCACAAATTCATTTAAATCAAGAATTTTGACCAGAAGTTTAATGTCTTCATTCAATCCTTCAATGAATCGTTTACACATAGTAGTTTTTGTCGAAACACATTCTCTCGGATACTGACTCAATCTTACAAATTACCCTCGTATTCCGTAATAGATATATGACTTGTTTCAACTCTAGGAACTCTTTATGTTTCTGATCTATAAACCATTGATTGATATATTTTTTGAAATTCAGCTTGAAAGAAATCCCAGGTGATTCTTTCTCTCAGAACCATATATATCAATGTTTTCCACCAATGATATGTCATATCTCTCAACAATGAAACAACACATTTTAGACATTCATTAGGAGTACATGATAATTCATCAAACACTCTAATAGTATTCTCAAGCCAAAATTCAGCTCGCTCAGCATCATCATCAACTGTGGCCCTGAATTCTTCGGCCCCGTACTTTCAAATTTTGTCCACAGGAGGTTTACTCAATTTGATCGGGTTTGAAACTTGTGGCACTATAGGAACTTGTGGGGGTGGAGGTTGTTGAGCAACTAGATTCATTCGAACGAACTCCGTAAACCACTCACTCATTATTTGGAAGAATTATTTTTTTGCCTCTTCCTTATGGTTACTAACAATAGGCCTAAAATTAGCCGGCGTTGTCCCTTAAGTGGGAGCAGGCGCATTACTTTTAACATCATCAGTAACTACTCAATCGGGATCCATTTACTATGTAAAAACACATTTTTAACTATCAGAAATCATCACAATATCGCAGTTATATATATGGCATGTGTAGCTAGACTCTCACATGTTACGTTAGTACTAAAATCGACTAAACCGTAGCTCTGATACTAATAAAATGTAACACCTATAACCCGTATCCATCATTGAACTAGGGTTATGAGATATTACCAATCAAATCATGACATCATACCATCATGGCTCAAACATCAACACATCATAATAATCAACAGCACAAAGTCCCTTAATTAGGTCTACGAGATCTTAAACATACTTTAAAGGAGGCTTGGGACAAAATCGATCTCATTTGGAAACATTACAAAACTTAGAAAAAAATTTCATCTCAAACAGGGCACACACCCGTGTGGCTAGACCGTGTGCCTCACACGGCCATGCCTCACACCATGTCTTACCCCGTGCTCAACTCTGATTATATTCACACGGCCTATCACACACCCATATGTCTGGCCGTGTGCAACCCTGACTTGAATCACACGGCCTGTCACATGCTGGTGTGTCTGGCCCATGTGCAAGTCTGACCAGCATCAAATAAAGACAGTGAGGGACACAGGCGAGACACACGCCCGTGTGCTCATCCGTGTGGACAATAATAGGCCATTTACAAGGCAAAATTGCAACTAAATTTAGTCATCCTTAAATGCTCAAATCCAACATCATTTAACATACAACCATTCACCATCTCAACTACCAAATCAAGCATAAAATATACCATTCCTATTTCACCAAAACATACCATAAAAACCATTCTAACATGACCATATCTACACTTCACAAACATCATTTATACATATCAAAACATATACCAAAATAATCCCACAACCTTACTAGCCTATACAAGCCATATACCAAATATACAACTTCTAAAAAGGTACCAAAATAGATGTCCGGTAGTGTGATAGAGTTGCTGACGATCCCCAAATCCGAGCTAGCTTTAATGATACTATAAAATAGAGTAAGATTTCACATAGTAAGCTTTGTGGCTTTGTAAGTTCGTAATATAACACAATTAACTCAACATTTCAAATTTAATATGTAAAATTAACTAACACATAGTTCAATTCTCATCACCATTCAATTTTACCTAAGGCCATTACTCACATTCATACTATATCTTAAGGTTTATGTACAAGCATTTATAATGCTTCATAATCTAGTCCTCCTTAACTTTCATTCACATAATCAGTCATCTGTTTCATATATGAAATAATCAACCACATAGGTTCTGTACATACCTATACCATCACATATTTATTTATCACATATACCACGTAATGCTCAATGCCGTAATTCATTCAATCTTCTTTAATCATTTTGTTTACTCGTACACCTAGTGCCAATTACTTAACCAAAGCTTTAATATCATCACACACTTAGTGCCTTTACATTAAACCGAATTTGACTCAGTATCACACACATAGTGCCAACTAATATAGTCAATGTTTTCTTTATCTCGCACACATAGTGCCGTTCGCCACTGTATCAATTCTATTTACATACATTTACGCACACTTAGTGCAACATTTCTTCAACTCACATTTCACGTTATTAACTCAACAACCACATTTCCATTCATTACATAATATGTGAACATAATTTAAACAATTTGTATTATACATGAACTTACCTCGGACGTAGAAATAACGATTCAAGTCGATCAATGGAGTACTTTGTTCTTGCCTCGATCTAAGTCCGATATTCTCTTTTATTAATATATACATATTCAAATTTAGCTTATTCATTAACCAAACCATTCAATTCAATCCAAATATACATATTTAGGGTATTTTACAAAGTAGCACTCACATTTTCACATTTTAACATTTATGTCCCTATTTCATAAAATCATCAAATACACATAATTTCATTTTATACAAGCTTAGCCGAATTTTCTTCTAGCTCATACAAGCCCACATATTTCATTTATTTCACATGTTAATCCTTTAATTTCTCATTTTCACAATTTAGCCCTTAATACTCAAAATCATCAAAAATCACTTTATAAAATATGTATATCAATCACCAAACTTGCATAATTCATCATTAATCATCGCAAAACTCATGAATTCTTCAATGGCTTAACTCACAATCTTCATCAAAATCATAAATTAAAACATGGGCTTGATAGATTACTGAGCAATGATCATAAAAACGCAAAAATTATCAAAAACTGAAGCAAAAACATACCTTAATTAAGCCAACTTCTGGCTGAACCCTAGCTTAGTCTTTTACTTTTCTTTTGTTGAGATTTTCGGCAAGATGAATGCATGAAAAAGATGAGTATTTGGCTTTGTTTTACTTAATATTAACTTAATAACCTAATTACAATTTTAACCTTAATATATAACATTTAAATTCCACTAACTAATGTCCATAATTTTCCATCCCCACTACAAAGGGTCTAATTACAACATAAGGACTTCTTATTTAATAAGCCATGACAATTAAGCACTTTAACAATTAGCACACAGCTTTTGCATTTTATGCGATTAAGTCCTTTTTCACAATTCGGCACACAATCGATAAAATTTTCACACAGAACTTTCACACATACTTTATCACATGCTGTAAACATAGAAAATAGTATTAAAATATTTTTCTGACCTCAGATTTGTGGTCTCAAAACCACTATTCTGACTAGGGTCTAAACTAGGCTGTTACATATTTGATGTGAAATTGTTGCAATAATGGGCTATATTGGATGCCATAAGTATTAGGCTAGGCTCAATTTTGGGTAAAATGGTTATTTTTCATGTTCTAGGCTTAAGGACTAAATTGAATAAAAGTAAAACTTTAGGGATAATTTTTAAAAATGTAAAAATGACTAAAGTGCATAAAATACATTTTTTACTATCTAAATTAATAGATTGAATTAAATTATTAATTTAGATAAAGATCAAGTGAAAAATCGAGGAGAATGAAAAAATTACCAAAATAACCTTGTACTTTGACATTTCTGTAATTTAGCCAGGTAAGTTCATATGTTTGAATAGCATTTTAAATTATGTTTTAAATACTATCATTTTATGATCTCAAATTATGTCTCAGTGGAAAAATCCAACAGCGTATCGACAATCATCGACCAATGAAAAAACATAGCTTTGGCTATCGATTATGAAAAGGGATGGTGATGACCACCAACTATGAAAAGGGATGATGATGACCATCGATTAATGAAAATGGATGGTTTTGACCATCGAACATGAAAAGGGACAGTTATTACCATCATTTAGCACACTTTGTGTGAGCTCTAGTAAGGGTTTCGATTGACTTCACTAGGACAAATATGGAAAGGTGTGATGTACCAATGATCAAAGTATGAATATTCATGTTTATTAAATGTATGATATAAGTGAAGTTATGTTATGTACCCATTTCTTACCATGTGATGATATTGATAAGTTATGTATTTAATAATTAGCTTGTGGCAAAGATTAATGTTATGTTTATGTCTTATGTGTATGCAAATGAAATGGTAAGTGTTCAATAAGAACTATGACATGTTTATATGAAACTCAATGGAATGGTGATACATGGAAAAACATGATATGTTGTGATGAATGATAATTCCAATTGAATCATACTCATTAATAGTGGTTATCCATGTCAAATTCATATGAATTGTGCTTAAATGAACTAATATGTGTTGTTGATGTGCTAGGGCTTATGCCAAGCTTTTGGATATGATTGATGCTTATGATTATGCTTGTACAATGCATATGAAACAAGTAAGAAAAGGAAATGAAACGATAAGTACGTAGTTGGGAGTAATGAGTTTGAATGATGTACTATATGTGAGAAGTTTACATATGTTATGGATGAATATACCTATATCATGGATAAATGCACTAAGTCGGGAATTAATAATGTTGTTTAGGCTTATGATAAGCATTGGGAATGAAATGAAAAGAAAGTAGATTGAAAAGTGTATAACCTTGTACAAAAGTTGATGATTAAGTCCCATAAAATCCTATCATGTTACGAATGATAAATGTATGTGACATTAATGAACTTACTTTTTGTGAGTTGACGATCATATCGATTTTTGAATATTATAGCATTGGCATAGATTTTTGTTTGTTCTATAAGGTTTAATATTGAAATGGAACATTATGCTTAAAATTTATACGAGCTTACTAAGCATTCATGTAACGCCCTAAATTTTGGGCCTAGAAGAAATAGGTTTTGAATAGGGGAGCAGTTAGGAGACTGCACATAAATATTTAGTTGTCAAAGAAAGCTACATAAATGAATGTCTGCTTAAGTGGTTAAGTGAATTAGGAGTGTTTGAAAGTGTCTGAGAAACCAGGGGTTCAAGCCTTGACTTATGCAAAATTTTTATTTTAAGTGAATAAAATCCTTGGATCTAGATAGTAGATTCTTAAATTATTGTGGTTAA
The DNA here is from genome assembly GCA_025506655.1 of Gossypium rotundifolium. NCBI lineage: Eukaryota > Viridiplantae > Streptophyta > Magnoliopsida > Malvales > Malvaceae > Gossypium > Gossypium rotundifolium. The sequence goes on from CP106722.1 coordinate 134,475,752, forward strand.
AATCTGATACAAAGGAGTTGTTGTTCTAGTGGTAAGGGGCATGTGGAGTGTACATGGGGTCTAAGGATTGAGTGGTGGCACATAAAAAAGGGAGTATTTATTTTGCTGCCTAATTCGTGTGGGTGGTAGAGTTGGATTGAAATACTACTGAATAGAGTTTGAATGGTCATAAAGAGAATTGATGGGGGATATTTGGAGAGATTTGAAGAGAGAATATAGGGATTTGGGGAGGTTGTTGTTGTGGAGAGATTTTAGAAGAAAATCAAGGGAAGTGAGGTGGAACGACGAAAATGTGGAAGTGTACACAATTGCAACAAGTAATAAAGTGACAAGTAAATGTCGAGTTATCGTACCCATAGGGACTATAAAAGGAATATTTATGAAATTGATTTTAAAACACTTTGGTGATGGAAAATATTTTGGTTTAAAGATGATTAAAACTAAGGTTTAAAAACTAAGTAAAAAATTTAAAAAAGGTTCTAATGCACGAATTCAAATAAGGTTTAATCAAGATGATATAATTATGTTGGATTAATTACATTCCTTTAACGTAGAATTATTAAACTTATGTTTATCTGCTACGAACAAAATTCACTAACAACTCAATAATTTGCTAACTATTGCTCATACGTACTTATTACATTAATCAATCTCTTGAACATTTTTCAATGTCAATCCAAGCGATTAATCAATCTTTACAAGCATATAAAAGATCAAGTGAGGTAACAGAGTATTTCTACCTTGAAATAGTTTAATCATAATAATCTTGCAAGTTATGCAAGGCATATGTATCGCCGAATACAATGTTAATTTAAGCTTCAGCTACCTTAGAAGAATAAACATGCACTGATTAAGTATTGTGTCAATTAATTACAATTTCAATACAATTTAATAATTAATCCATTAGTTATCTAACAATTAATATTGCAAGAATAACTTAGGCATGATTTTACTTAATCAAGCATCTTACCGAGGACTATAACAGCACAAACACAATTCAATAATTCAAGCAGGAAAAATATAATCAACCCAACATGGATTAAATTCAAGCTAAATTGATTAAGATAACCATTTCAATAGCATAAATATTCATAAACATGTTTTTCAAAACAACAACGAAATTTAAAGAGATAGGGAACAATAAGCAAATCTGGTGTTTCTCTGTGGCTTGACTGATTGCTCCGCTCTTCGTTCTCTGTTGTCCTCGACTATCAAGGTGGCTTATGAACACTTTAATTGATGCTCAACAATGGATGATGAGGACCACTTTCCTAAGAGAAGAAATTGGCACTTGAGCAAAAGGGGAAATGGACAGGAAAAGTTGAGAGAAAGTGATAGAGAAGAAGATAGAATGAGAGTGTGAGGGATAAGTTGAATGATCAGCAAGGGTTGGCTTTTATAGCTGATTTTTGCTTCTAAAGATAGAAAATTCCATCAGCCAAAGAGACCCCCCTTGGCCGGCCACACACATTGCAAAGTTGAGAGATTCAACTTTGCTAAAAATAGCCTGGGGCAAATCCATAAAGCCACATTTTTTGGAGGGGTTTGAATGCAAGGTTCAAAGTTCTTCAAGGGCTTATTTGCAAGCTTATTTAGTCATCTAAAATGCTGATTTGGGTCAGCATATGGACGGTTCTGGGCAGCCTAATTGGTGGCTTGTTCGGTTCACTAAATTTGGTTCAACCAGTGCAGTTCAATTGGACCATTTTTTTTCAATAAATTAATTAATAATAATTTATTTAGCCCAAATTAATTTGGGAATAAATTAAAATTAATTACATTATGAATTAACACACATTTTTGGACCATATTAGGCTCTAAATAAATTTCTCTCGATACTCCAAATTACTTCCCAGTTTTATTCTTCGAGCAGTGCCTACCGAGCCAATTTTCGCCCTTTGTGCGAATCTGTCGAAAATAGTCAAAATTAATCAAAATTAACTATAAAATTAATTAAAATTCATCATGTTCATATTTTTAACACAATTTAATTATTTTATAATATTTAATTATTTTTCGACAAGAAGTTAACCGAAATAGCATGATTTTAAGTTAAAAAGGGCATATAAAAACACGTAAATTTTCGTGTTTCCACACCCCCAAACTTAATTCATTGCTTGTCCCGAGTAATGCAAAAATTTGAAAAGAATTTTCTCAGAAATAGTTTTGAAAAACTCCTTCAGAACAACATTCTTCCCAAAATCATGAAATCAATATACTTATGCTCAAAAACAAGAAATTTGATAATTATGCAACTCAAGTATATATATTAGTCAAATTAATCTAAAAAATTACTACAATAGCAAAATTAGACTAAATGTTTCTTAATAAAGACATGTTAATCCCTACCAATTTGATTCTAATCCCTTATTCAAAATTAAACTGTAATCATTAAGCTTAACCCATGTCTTCATATGTTGAATAGAGTAATTTTTCTCCACTAATGTAGGTAACATTGGAACTTTGAATCAATAGGTCTTTAACAAGGTTGTAACATGGTTGGGCTTATGGGTAGGTAAAAGATAGATAATTTTAGGTTAAAAAAGCCTAGACTCATCTTGTATTGGACCTTTCAAAATAATTACCTTCAATACATCAACATTTCTTTCCTTTTCACATGCTCTTTAGTGCAATTTACTTCAAGTACATATGCTCTTTTTTTTTTTCGAGTACTTTACTACATGTTCTATAGTTTTTAGAGCATTTTCATACTTCTTTGCAACTCCCCCAAACTTATTTTCAAAGAATACTCTGAATAGTACTGAGTCTAGTGTTTGTGGCATTTTTAAGATAATTAAGAGAAGTGATGGCTAACTTTGTAAGGGTTCAAATAAAATTAGGCCATAAAGTCTCAAAGTTGGGTTTCAAAGGATAAAAATTTCATCATGGTTGGCTTGAAAGGCTCAAACGGTCTAAACAGCAGTTGGCTAAATCATTTTCAATGTTCCATGCTTCCTAGGATTTCGCCTCAAGAAACTACTAAGTCAATTCTAAAGACTTAAACTTTCATGCATACCTAACTTTCCTAAAGAACTAAAATTTTATGTTATGATTTGCATGCTTTAATAGAAATAAATTTCATGTCATTATTAAGCTAACATATCAATTTATTAAAATAATCAAACTTTATTCATACTTAAATTTAGCATAATTAACAAAATTCAAATTTATTGAACAAAAATATATCATATTCATAATTAAAAGAAAATTTTTATTTTGGGTGGAAATAATTTCAATTTTCGGTCCCCCCAACTTAAAATGAACAATGTCCTCATTGTTTAAAGTGAATAGATACTATACACTAGGTAGGATTCCAGAAAAGAGGAGGTGAGTAAATTTGACTACTTAAGTACTAAGCTCTTCCTAGATCCAATCCTATACATGTATATACCTATTGCCACACTTTAGACTTTACTACTTGTCCATATTTACTTTTGATTCCCATCTCTTATTTTATTGTGCAGAAATAAAAAATTCCTAATTAATCCTAATCCTAAATTAACACAAGAAGAAAAATAAAGTCAAGATCCCTCCTTTTTATATATTTGCATATCCTTCCAAATTGGACTCATCTTTTGCTCCATCATTATTGCCTTTGCATGAATCATTTCGCTCCTTCTTAAATAATGGACTTCATGGTTCAAACATGAAATCTAGAAATTCAAGCACAAAAATAAATAGATCATTGTATATTTTCTTAAGAGGACTTCTCATCGAGTCATACCTTATTTTTTAGTATCTCCAGTAAGCTTGTTGCTGCCATTGCATATGTTGAATTAGGTCCATCAATTTTGACAACTAATCTCGAAGATCTAGGCTAGGCGGTGGAGCTCTAAACATTGAAGTTTCAATATCAGGTTCTGCTTCTAGTTCTACTGATTCCACCTTATCGGGCATTCCAAATGATTGCATCATGGGATCTTCTTCTTCTTCAGGGTCCTCAAGATCCTCACTTTCTTCAACTCGTTGCTGTAGAACAGAGTCACTGGCTATTCGGTATAGATCCCAATCCGTGATTGTGCCTTGGGTGTACCCTGTCTTCTTTACATTTGCAAGAATTTCAGCTTTCAAGCACAGAATAGTTATTGTAAAGGGGAAGTAAGCAGGGCCAAAACTTCTAACGGCACAATTTTGCATCTCCCTTAAGATGATCTTTCCCACATCAATGATCTTTCCAGTTAAGATCGAGTATAATAAGACCATTCACTCTAATGAGATTATAGTCCCATGTGAGCTATGCATTAGACTGAATCGGATGAAATAGAGCCATACCTTCATGAGTGGTGTCAAGTATTCTCTCTGACAAGTGTGGATTCCTTGTTTTAACACAGTCCAATTGGAACCTTGAACTGTAAGTTCCTCAAGAATTTCTTACAAAATTTTAGGCTTGATATTGCTCATCAAAGATGAATATTCCTTATTCTCGAAATCAGGTAATTCAAAGAACTCATTAATAGCATTTGAATTAATTGGTACCTTGATTCCGTGAACTGGAACTTCTGCCATCTCGCTTGAGGTTAAATTCCTATAGAACTCATGAACTATCTCCTCATCCACACTAGGTCTCTTCTCACAAAATAGTTCCCAATTGAGGGCTTAAACAACTTGATGAATGCATGCCATAAAGTCTCTGTAGTTGCTTTCCTTCAGTGTGAAACCTTTCTCAGTATGCATCTGTTGATTTTTGATGATACTTTCGTACCTCACTTTGGCTTCAACACAATAGAACTTGCTCTGTGTTTCATCCATTTGAGCAGAGGCACGAGTTCTCTTGCGAGCCATGATTAACCTGATCATAAGATGGAAAAATTTATTTTCTCAAAAATTTGATTAATAAAAATTGTTAATAATTCAATAAATTGAAAAATTAAATAATTTAATAAAAATAAAATTTGAAAGAAAATTAGGTCTTACCACACTTTTTGTAAAAATATAAGAACTCTAAAAATAATTATGAAGGAAAATAAATGGAAAATTGAAGGAGGTTGGAGGGTTTGGCTAAAGGGGTTGGTGCAAGGATGGTGTGCCGATCCAATGCTTGAAGGGTGACTAGGCACGCGGCTGATGGTACGAGAGCATGCAGCGATGTGTGGTAGGGGTTGATTCAGCAAGCCGTAGCGTGCGGGACCTTCCGCAAGCTAGCCTGGTGTGTTGAGACATGTGCAGGTACTAAGTGCAGGTATGAAACACGGCCTGGATAGCTACTGGGCAGAAGCAGCAGGCGTGTATGGATGGGCGCTGGAACAAGTCTGCACGCAGGTTGTTGGGGAATGCTGGAGCTGGCTGCTGGCCAAGTGCTAGGCTAGGCTTGCGGCACTTTTGGGGTTTTGGTTCTTTAGGGTTTTGAAGATGGATGAATGGAGGGAGAAAGGTTGATGGTATTTATAGAGGGAGAAATAAGATTGTAGTAGAATTCTTAGAAAATTTTAATGATTAAAAAAAAAAATCCTTAAGTTTTGGTTCTACTCAAAGTAAATAATAATTAATAATTAAATATATGCATATGAAATTATCAACTGTTATTAAATTATTAAGATAAACATAAAATATAATCAAAATAAAATTAATCCTAATTCTAAGCTAAAAATAAATATATAAATTATAAATAATATAATTATATATTAAAGTTTATCAAATTATTAATAATATTAAAGATATTTATTCTAGATGCTTTTTGAAAATATTCACAAAGAAAGGCACATAGTTTTTTCTTATTTACGAAGAGAGCAACTAAATTTTAAAATAATTCAATTAAGTCCCTAGACTTAATGAAAATTTAAATTTGAGTTGCAAATTAAAACTTGGATCACAATTGACCCTTTTATTTGAAAAACTAAAAACTTATTTTTCCATTTAGGGGATAATTTCTTAGAAAATTATGTCAAAATAAATTCTGGGAAAGATTGGAGGGTCGAAAGCGATCCATTGAAGTTCCAATCTCCTGATGTAATTTATTTAAACATACTAAACCCGAAAATATGCCCTAAATCCTTTATTCGAAAAGAAAAATAAAAAATTAAGTATCCAATAAAATGAACTAGATTTTATCCCATTCAATTTTCTCTCCCCAATAATGTTTCAGGCGCTGAGCATTAATTCAGAAATTACATCCCTTACCTTGGAGTTCAACAACTCCACATGGATAGACTTGGTGAATCGTAAATGGACGGGACCAACATGATTTTAGTTTACCTGGAACAAACTTTAATCTGGAATTGAACAACAAGACTTGTTGACCTACTTCAAATTCTCGAACTCGAATGTGGATGTCATGCCATTTATTGAGTATTTCTTTAAGTAATTTGGCATTTTCATATGAGAACATTCGGAACTCTTCTAACTCATTGAGTTGGAACATCCATTTCTCTTCCGCGAGCTTAGGATCCAAATTAAGCTGCTGAAGAGCCCAGTAAGCTTTGTGCTCTAACTCTAATGGTAGATGACAGGCTTTCCCAAAGACCAACCTATAGGGTGACATCTCTAAAGGTGTCTTGTATGCTATTCTGTAAGCCCATAAAGCATGATCTAATCTTGTGGACCAATCTCATTAGTTCGGGCAAACTACCTTCTCAAGTATGCATTTGATCTCCTTATTTACCAATTCAGCTTGCCCATTCGTGTGCAGATGGTAAGCTATTGCAACCTTGTGTTTCACTCAGTGCTTGTCTAATAACCATTTTAACCACTTGTTGACAAAGTGGGATCCTTCATCACTGAAGATGGCTCTTGGGTTTCCAAACCTTGTGAACACATGCTTCTTCAAAAACTTCAACACAACCTTAGAATCAGTTGTCGTATATGCCTCAGGCTCGAACCGCTTAGACACATAGTCTACTGCTACTAGTATGTACTTGTGACCACAAGACGGAGGAAAAGGACCAAGAAAGTCAGTACCCCATACATCGAACAACTCTACCTCAATGATGATTGTCCGAGGCATCTCATTTCTATTGCTGACATTTCCAACCCTTTCACATCGATCAGAGCTCTTCACGTAAGCATATGTATCCTTGAATACTGTTGGCCACAGAATCTAACTTGCAATACTTTGGCCGCTGTACGTGTACCTCTGAAGTGTCCCCCACTTGGAGCTGAGTGACTGTGGTATAAAATCTTAGGTATTTCATTTTCTGCCACGCATCTCCTGATCATTTGATCTGCACACTTTTTAAACACATATGGCTCTTCCCAAAAATAGTACTTTACATCGTGAAGAAACCTTTTCCTTTGTTGATACGTCTTATCAATTGGCATCAAATCACAAGCTAAATAGTTAGCAATATCATAAAACCAAGGGGTATTATGGACATGATTTACCTTCAGTATATTTTCATCTAGGAACGTCTCCTGAATTGGTATAAGAGGAGAGTTTCCTTATTGTGGCTCCAATCTGAACAAGTGATCTGCTACTTGATTTTCTATTCCAATTCGATCTTGAATTTCTAGATCAAACTCTTGAAGTACAAGCACCTATCGGATCAGCCTCGGCTTAGTGTCTTTCTTCGCAAGTAAAATTTAATTGTCGAGTGGTCTGTATAGATAGTCACGTTAGTACCTACAAGATAAGATCGAAACTTGTCGAAAGCAAACACAATAGCAAGTAACTCTTTTTCTGTTACCGTATAGTTCAGTTGAGCTCCTGTTAGAGTTCGACTTGCGTAGTAGATGGGATGAAAAACTTTGTTCCTTTGCTGGCCCAAGACAGCTCCAATTGTGAAGTCACTTACATCACACATCAATTCAAATGGCAAATCCTAGTCTGGTGTGACGATTATGGGTGCCGTGGCTAATAGACTCTTCAATTAGTTGAAGGATTTTAAGCATTCCTTATCAAACTTGGATATTGAGTCCTTCTCCAATAATTTGAATAAGGGTTTAGCAACTTTGGAGAAGTCCTTGATAAATCTTCGATAAAAACCGGCGTGGCCTATAAAGCTTCTTACACCTTTTACAGATGTTGGAGGTGGGAGTTTCTCAATAACGTCTGCCTTTGCTTTGTCTACCTCAATCCCATGTCTCGTTATTCGATGCCCTAGAACAATTCTTTCTCGTACCATAAAATGGCACTTTTCCTAATTGAGTACGAGATTCGTTTCTTCGCATCGCCTTAGTACCTTAGCTAGATTGGCTAAACAATCATCGTAAGTATCTTCGAATATTGAAAAATCATCATAACAACTTCCAAATACTTCTCAACTATGTCAGTAAAAATAGACATCATACAACTTTGAAATGTAGTAGGTACATTATATAAACCAAATGGCATGCGTCTAAATGCAAACGTACCATACGGGCAGGTGAATGCTATTTTGTGTTGATCTTCTGGTGCTACTGTAATCTAATTATGCCCTTAGTATCCATCGAGAAAATAGTAGTAATCTTGTCCTGCGAGTCTATCCAGCATCTGGTCCAAGAATTGTAAAGGAAAGTGATCTTTCCTAGTTACCTTGTTCAGCTTCCGGTAATCGATTTAGATTCTCCATCCTGTAACCGTTCTAGTCAGTATCAACTCATTATTCTCGTTCCCTACGACCGTGATACCTCTTTTTTTTGGCACGCACTAGACTGGACTTACCCATGAACTCTCTGAGATGGGATAGATAATACCCACAGCTAACCACTTGATGATCTCCTTTTTTACTACGTCCTTCATGATGGGGTTCAGTCTCCATTGTCCATCGATCGTCTCTTTTTTTCCATCTTCCAGGATAATCTTGTGCATGCATATAGATGGACTAATATCGCCAATAGCGGCTATAGTCCATCCGATGGCCTTCTTGAATTGTTTCAAAGCTAAGATAAGTTTCTCTTATTGCTTAGTGGTCAATTCTGTTGAAACAATCACAGGTCGAGTAGAAGCATTACCTAAATAAACATATTTTAAATAAGAAGGTAATACTTTGAGTTCTAATTTAGGTGACTCCACGATCGACGCTTTTGGTTGGGAATAGTCCCTCTTTTTGTTGGGTCCCCAATACAGTTATGTTCTTTCTCCACTATTAAATCCTCTAAATCAAACACTGCATAGCAATCATCAATTGTGTCAGGAAATCACATGGACTTAAAGACGTTAAATGTTACCTGATCATCCTGAACACGCATAGTGAGCTTGCCCTTCTACACAACAATAGCTGTCCTTCTAGTTGCTAAGAACGGCCTTCCTAGGATGATTGGTACTTCTTTTTCTACTTCAAAATCTAGAATTACAAAGTCAATAGGAAAGATAAACTTATCTACACGTACCAATACATCCTCGATTTTTCCTTCTAGATGTGCTAAGGATCGATTTGCTAGTTGAAGCATAACTATAGCTGGTCTAACTTCTCCTATCCCCAACTTCCTAAATATTGACATAGGCATCAAGTTGATAGTTACACCTAAGTTACATAATGCCTTACCACAATATGTTGCTCCAATGTTGAACGGTATGGTAAAACACCCAAGATCCTTCAATTTTGGGGGTAGTTTGTCTTGAGGATATGCACTGCATTCCTTCGTCATAGCTACCGTCTCAAATTCTCCAAGTCTTCATTTCTTAGAAAAGATATCTTTCATGAACTTGACGTAGTTCGGCATTTGCTCAAGTTCTTCAACCAACGGGATGTTTATGTGAAGTTGCTTGAGTACGTCATGGTACTTTTTAAATTGAATCTACTGTTTCTGCTTCTAAAGTCTTTGAGGGTAGGGTGGTGGTGGTTTCATTACTAGAACTGATTCTAGTTGATTTTTCTTTGGCGATAATTTTGCATCTAACGAAGTTGTTAGTTGATCAAAATTAGCTGGTCTTGAGGTTATTTTGTCAGGTTTTGAAGATTCTGGTTCTGGTGAAGTTGTGATTTCAACACTTGGTTGAACTTCTTCTGAATCTTGAACGTCAATTGGCTCTTTTTCAACTTCGACAGTGTCAGGCTCTACTATCTTTCTGCTCCTCAATGTCAACATTTTACAATGTTCCTTCTCCAGATTTCTCAGATTCTCCGTGTCAATAAGTAGAGCACATTATGGTCGATTCTTGAGTTCAGTAGCAAGTTGGCCCACTTGATCCTCCAAACTCCTTAGAGTGGCGTCGTTTTTTGCCATGTATGCCTTCAATAGATTCTCTAAGCTATTGGATGGTTCTGCTTGGGTTGATTTCTAAACTTGTTGGGGAAAGTAAGGCAGCTGAGTTGGTCTAGATTGGGCGTAAGTGTTGTTGGTTCCAGCCCCTTTGTTACTCTAGGTAAAATTCGGGTCATTTCGCCGTGATGATTTATAAAAGTTGGATTGCATTCCTTGCCTCCTTCGGTTTTGGTTTTGGTTACCCATGTAATATACAGATTTGGGGTTCGATGGACATTCTTCAAACAAATATCCTTCCCCACAATACACACATGCTATATTCTCAAATTGGTTAGGTGGTTGGGCTGCAAAATTGTTAGACCCAGTAGTGGTAAGATTCTTAAGCATTTAGGATATTGAAGATACCTGAGATGCGAGTGAAATGAGAGCGTCCACTTCATGTATTCCAGTTACTCGTCTTCCTGATACTGCTCGATTGGTTGGCCATTGATAATTGTTGTTGGCAATCCTCTCAGTAATTTCGTAAGCCTCATTATAAGACTTAGAAAGGAAAGCACCATTAGCAGAGGCGTCCACTACCATCCTCGTGTGAGCGTTGAGACCATTATAGAATGTCTCAAGTTGAATGAAATGTGGGATTCCATGATGAAGGCACTTTTGTAATAACCCTTTGTACCTTTCCCATGCCTCATATAGGGACTCATCATCCATTTGTTGGAAGGCAGTGATCTCATTTCTTAACTTGGCATTCTTGCTCGGTGAGAAATACTTCATGAGGAATCTCTCGGCTAACTCTTGCCATGTAGAAATGGAGTTCAGTGGCAATTAGTTCAACCAAGCACGAGCTCTGTCCCTTAGCGAATATGGGAACAACTTCAGTTGTAATGCATCTTCGGGAACTCCGGCTAACATGAAAGAATCGCTCACTTCCATAAATAGTCTTAAGTGAAAATGAGGATCTTCAGTAGGCATTCCACTGAATTGTCCCAAAATCTAAAGCATTTGGAACATGAATTGCTTCAACTCGAGTTGTTGTGCCTCAATTTCGAGTCTCCTAATACCCCAATTAAGATCGTTAAATACTAGTACAACATACTGTCGTAAAGCACTATCCCTACCATTAGCAATAAGGATAGGATTCTGGGCAAGGTTTGCTCCGTTTCCTTGATTCATATTCTTGAAGTTTATCTCTTCGGTCCTTCTCTGGTTCGCTTGCCTTCTTCGCTGTCAAAATGTTCGTTCTATTTTAGGGTCCATAGGGAGTAAGTCGATAATCTGGTCAATACTCATAAACACTTGAAATAATAACAGAAAATTCACGTAAGTAAAGATTTAAATAGGAAAATAAATAAACCAAAATGTAAAAACAGATTCACAAATAATGGGATTTTTAAAATAGTCCCCGGCAATGGCTCTAAAAACTTGGAACGACGAAAATGTGCAAGTGTACACAATCGCAACAAGTAATAAATGACAAGTAAATGTCGAGTTATCATACCCACAGGGACTGTAAAAAGGAATATTTATGAAATTGATTTTGAAACACTTTGGTGATGGAAAATATTTTGGTTTAAAGATGATTAAAAACTAAGGTTTAAAAACTAAGTAAAAAAATTAAAAATAAAAAGGTTCTAATGCACGATTTCAAATAAGGTTTAATCAAGATGATATAATTGTGTTGATTAATTACATTCCTTTAACGTAGAATTATTAAACTTATGTTTATATTGCTACGAACAAATTCACGACAACTCGATAATTTGCTAACTACTGCTTATACATACTAATTAAATTAATCAATCTCTTAAACATTTTTAAATGTCAATCCAAGCAATTAATCAGTCTTCACAAGCATAAAAAAGATCAAGTGAGGTAACAAAGTATTTCTACCTTAAAACAATTTAATCACAATAATCTTGCAAGTTATGCCAGGCATATGTATCTCTAAATGCAATGCTAATTTAAACTTCAGCTCCCTTAGAAGAATAAACATGCATTGATTAAGTATTGTGTCAATTAACTACAATTTCAATACGATTTAATAATTACTTCATTAGTTATCTAACAATTAATATAGCAAGAATAACTTAGGCATGACTGTACTTAATCAAGCATCTTACCGAGGCCTATAACAGCACAAACACAATTCGATAATTCAAGCAGGCAAAATATAATCAGCCCAACACGGATTAAATCCAAGCTAAATTGATTAAAATAACCATTTCAATAGCATAAATAGTCAGAAACATGTTTGTCAAAACATGTAACATCCCGATTTAGGGCCTCGTCAGAATAGTGGTGTGAGACCACAAATCTGAGGTCTATGTATGAGTTTTTAGGTTATTGCTATGTTTGCATGTTGGTGTGAAAGTTTCATGAAGCAATTTTGCGAAATTATGGTTGAATTGTCCAAAAGGACTAAATTGCAAAAGTTGCAAAATGTGATGTTCTAGAAGCTATTTGTGTGAAATTATTTTATAATATCAATTAGAGGTCCTTAATGAATAATTTTCCCAATTTTTAATTTTTGGACAAATTGAGCATGAAAGAGTTAAATTATGAAGTTTATCAAAAAAGGGCATTTTGGTCATTTAGTTATTAAATGATTGAATAGGTGAAAAGATGATAAAAATTCACTCATCTTCTTCCCCAACCTGCCGAAAATTTCAAAGAACCCATAGCTAGGGTTTGTTAATTTTTCATGCTTGCTAGTAAGTGCTTCTAAGCCCGGTTTTTGATATTCTTCATATTTTTTGAAGTTCTAGTAGCATGAATAAGCTATTTTTAGCTATTTGGTGAGCTAAAATGGATGTTCAAAAATGTGGTCATGTATGACATACATGTATTTTGATGGAAGAATGTGAAAGCTTGATGTAGTAGAAACATCTTTTGCTAAGTGATTTTCCATGAAAATGCATGTAGGGACTTGATCCTGAAAATCTTAAGTTTGGTCATACGTGTATGATTTAGTGGGAATTGATGAATGCTTTAGTTAAGTAAGTGACTTAGCTAAGCATGAAAGGCTAGAAAGTTGAATAAAAATCACTTTACGAGCCTTGGGGCAAAAGTGTAAATATGAGAAAGATTAGGGGCAAAATGGTAATTCTACTACAGTATGAGATAATGGTTAATTTAGTCAATGTGTGTATTGAATGAGTTGATTTATCATTATAGATCAAGAAGGATGAAGCTCAGATCGAAACTGAGGCACGAGCAAGGTGGTGGACTAAATTTCACGTTTTTTTATACGTTTGAGTATCGAGGTAAGTTTATGCGTAAATAAAGCATTTATACTTACACATTCTTAATGCTAGTCAGTGTGTAGCATGAATAAGAATGATTGAGAACCCATGTGGTTCAAGTAGAATGAATGTGGTAGACATTGTGAATGGATGAATGATTGAGTAAGTAGATTGTGAATGTGTAGTGATAATGCTAAATGGTAGACTAAGTGCGATACCATCTTAATGCTTAACGACGATGAGCGAGGCTATGTGCAATGCTATCATTAAGTATGTTGTCTAGTGGGCTAAAGTGCGAGACCACTATGATTACCTTTGTGGTAGGCTAACTACGATACTACCTTATTAATTGATTATGGTGGGCTAGGTGTGAAACCACCGAGAGATTAGTTGTGTGGATTAGCTGTGTGGATTAACTGTGTGGATTAGCTATGTGGATTAGCTGTGTGGATTAACTATGTGGATTCGCTTTGTGGATTAACTGTGTGGATTAGCTGTGTGGATTAGCTGTGTGGATTAACTATGTGGATTAGCTGTGTGGTAGTATTATAGAGTAAACTAGCTGTGTGGATGTATTATCAAGGAATAATGATGTGTTGTATATCGTGTAAATGTGATGTTGAATGCAGGGGTGCATTTCAATGGTTATGAGCATGTGACTCATGATGTGTTGGAAATGTGGTAAGGGATAGAAAGAGTAAGCATAGTTGTATATTATATGTTAGTATAATGCTAATTGTTGTTTAGCTTATACTATGATGTTTAATTGTTTATGTGTAAACTTACTAAGCCCAAAGCTTACTCCTTTTCTTTTCCCTTCTCTTATAGAGAAAGCATTGAATCGAGATACGTGAATCAATTGGTGGACTGCCCACACTATTAGCAAACTTTGGTACATTAAACTCAGTGTTTTGTATATGGCATGTATAAGAGCTAGACAAGTTAGTGACCTCCGTTGTAATTGCTAAAATGTATTGACCTTTAGGTGGATAATCTATTTGTATAATAAAATAGTTGTTGGCTACTTTATTATACGAGAAGATGTAAATATCCATGATAGTTTATGTTTCTTAATGAGTTGATTATGGATGTCTTGAATGAGTATATGTTGTATGAACTTGAAGGGGTAAAGCGCTTAGAAAATAGCTTTGTTCTTGACCATGTGGTTAGACACGGGTGTGTATCTAGGCCATGTGAGTCACACGGCCAGCCCATGGGCGTGTGTTATGGCTGTGTCAAAATTGGCGTAATAGAGTAGTTTGGGACCTTTGGTTAGTCACACAGGCGCAGGACTAATCTTTGAGACCGTATGGGTGAAGTCAGTGTTCACCACGGGTTAAAGGTATGGGTGTGTGTGTGATTATACATGAGCGTGTGAGCCCTGTATAAAAGAGAAAATTTTTAAGATCGAAAAAGTTCCAATATAGTCTCGAGAGTCCTCGTGTGTATGAGTGAGGCCTCGTAAGTCGAGAATGGGGTTGTTGAGGTGAGAGAGTAGTCATGATAAGCTTAAGTGGAGATCAAGTGGTGATAGTATGGTAACACCTCGAGCTCGGTTCTGCTGTAGAACCCGGGTAAGGGTGTTACAAAACAACAACGAAATTTAAAGAGATAAGGAACAATAAGCAAATCCGGTGTTTCTCTGTGGCTTGACTGATTGCTCTATTCTTTGTTCTCCATTGTCCTCTGCTATCAAGGTGGCTTACGAACACTTTAATTGCTGCTCAACAGTGGCTAATGAGGACCTCTTTCCCAAGAGAAGAAATCAGCACTTGAACAAAAGGGGAAATGGAAAGGAAAAGTTGAAAGAAAGTGAGAGAGGAGAAGATAGAATGAGAGTGTGAGGGATGAGTTGAATGATCAGCAAAGGGTGGCTTTTATAGCTGACTGTGGCTGCTAAAAATAGAAAATCCCATCATC
Source organism: Gossypium rotundifolium (assembly GCA_025506655.1). NCBI lineage: Eukaryota > Viridiplantae > Streptophyta > Magnoliopsida > Malvales > Malvaceae > Gossypium > Gossypium rotundifolium. The sequence continues at coordinate 134,490,973 of CP106722.1, forward strand.
TAAAGAGACCCCCTACGGCCGGCCACACACATGTAAAAGTTGAGAGATTCAACTTTACTAAAAATAGCCTGGGGCAAATCCATAAAGCCACATTTTTTGGAGGGGTTTGAATGCAAGGTTGAATGTTCTTCAAGGGCTTATTTGCAAGCTTATTTAGTCAGCTAAAATGCTGATTTGGGTCAGCATATGGACGGTTTTGGGCAGCCCAATTGGTGGCTGGTTTGGTTCACTAAATTCGGTTCAACCAGTGCAGTTGAACTACACCATTTTTTTCCCATAATTAATTAATAATAATTTATTTAGCACAAATTAAATTGGGAATAAATTAAAATTAATTAAATTATGAATTAACACACATTTTTTGACCATCTTAGGCTAGAAATAAATTTGCCTCGATACTTCAAATTGCTTCTCGGTTTTACTCTTCGAGCAGTGTCTGTCGAGCCAATTTTTGTCCTTTGTGCGAATCTGTCGAAAATAGTCAAAATTAATCAAATTTAACTATAAAATTAATTAAAATTCATCATGTTCATACTTTTAACACAATTTAATTATTTTATAATATTTAATTATTTTTCGACAAGAAGTTAACCGAAATAGCATGATTTTAAGTTAAAAGGGGCATGTAAAAACACGTAAATTTTCGTATTTCCTTGAGGGGGAGGGAGAGTTGTGTCGAAACTGGACTGTGAACACTCATGAATTTGGCCAAAGGGGGAAAGTTGCTCATTTTTGGTTTTACTCTGCATTTGTGTTTTTCCCTCTACCGAAACCTCTCTCTGCCAAAATCGCTTCTCTTTTCTCTCCCTCTCTGCCCCACATTCTCCTAGTTCTCTGTCGATTTGGTTTGCTTCTCCTAACACCCTACCTGTGTTGCTGAATCTTCCACTTCTTTCATCCTTCTCTTTCATTTCCTGGTTGCTGAAAGCTTCTTTCTCTTCCCCCTTTGTTTCGAAAATCCATTCACCTTCTCTTGCCGAATTGATTTTACTTCTTTCTTCTCTCAAACGTTCTAAGCCTCTATCTTGGTCAGCGACTAACCGCAATTTTAGGTAAGTGTTTATGATACTTGAAGTTTCGGCTTTGGGGTTGTTAATTGGGGTTTTGTTTAATTGTTTTTGATAGCTATAATCGAGGGTGAGAGGTTGTGATAGTGTCGAATCATTGAAGGAAACATCCAGTGTTCATAAGGTAAGAGTTCGGTTAAGTTGTTAAGATGATATATTTCGATTTTAGTTAATTGGTTATCGAATGAGGGGTATAATAAAGTGCTATATTGGTCAATTGATAGGCCTTGGGGTGCTCAGGAGTGCTTTTGCAAGGAATCAAAACCAGGTGTGTAATAGTACTATGTAAACGGTAATCGACGAAAAATTCAAAAAAAATATGTACTCACACTGTTTTAACCATAGGTCGGCAAAAGTCGAAAAGCCAAAAAATATGGCATTTGATGCCACACGTGCGTGAGATCGCACGTGTGGCAATCCTTGCCCGCGAACAGGGGCATTTGTCTGTAGAGGCCACCATGAGCGATCTCATGGGCTTAGGCCATTTTGGGCCATGTTGGGTCGAAAAAATGACTGAAATACCCTAGTAGGGTAAAATGACTGAAATACCACCATAGGGTAAAAAGACCGATATACCCCCATAGGGTAAAATGACCGAAATATCCCATAGGGTAAAATGATCGAAATACCCCCATAGGGTAAAATGATTGATATACCCTCATAAGGTAGAATGATCGAAATACCCCCATAGGGTAGAATAATCGAAATACCCCCGTAGGGTAAAATGACTGAAATACCCCTATAAGGTAAAATGACTGAAATATCCCCATAAGGTAGAATGACTGAAATACCCCTATAGGTAGAATGGCCAGAATACCCCCGTAGGGTAAAATTATCAAAATACCCCCATAGGGTAAAATGACCAAAAATACCTCCATAGGGTAAAATGACTGTTATACCCTTAGGAGATGAAATGACTGTTATTGCCTTATGTTATGTATGACTGATTTGCTCTATGATATGTATGACTATGATTGAGCATGACATTTTGCATACACGTGTGATATTATGTCACGACATCTTGCATGGGGATGGGTTGTTATATTTTGAGGAAGTGTCCTGTACTGATAAGGTCACACGGGTCGCCCAAGATGATTGTGTACCTACTGATAGCTTTGTGTTATTCATATAACTGGTAAGGTTGCACGGGTCGCCCGAGATGACTGTGGACCTACTGATGGCTATATGTCAGTTATTTTACTGGCAGCTTTGCTGCAATACTGTTTAGTGCCGCAACCGGTGCTAATCTTCGTGTGTCTGGCTGGGTGGTTTGATTTTATCCCCACATGGTGTGTTTGGCGGGACGGAGTGGTGTGTAGAGGCTGGACTGGGTGGGATTTTTGACTGCATAGCTGCACTGATTAATGATACTGTACTGTTACTGCATCGGTTAATAATATTACATACTATTCAATGCATGACTGATATTGTTACTGTTATGAGCCAAGGCCCCATTGATAGTATTACTGAAGTTGGCAAAGGCCCTATGATTACTGGCATTGTGATAGGCTCAAGCCTAATCGTTACTGTTACAGGAAAGGGGTTAAGCCCACACTGAACTAGACTGTTATTGCAACGGGCTTAGGCCCAAACTGCATTTATCTACTGTTTAATTGACTTGTTGCTTGTTAGGGGATTACACACTAATTTTTCGTAAACTCACCCCTCTGTTTAACTGTACAGGTAATCCCCAATCATAGGCAGGTCAGTGCTGCGAGGGACTGGATGATGGCCACACATCCACACCAACTTTCATTTTTAGCTTTTGATTTATAACTAACTAAATTTGGGTATTTTTTGTGATAAGGCCTCTTTAAAGTTATAAACTTTAAATTGGGGTTTTTATTTATTTAGTTTGATATAAACTGCTAGTTGTAGAAAAAGACGAGTTTTCAAAATGTAACCATTTTCAAAGAAACCACGTTTTCGTAACATTTCCTAAAATAACTTTCGTAATAAATGAGATTTTTAAAATTAATAACATTTTAAAAGTGATTAGCTTTTAATAATGCATGATTTGGAAATGAACAACCCGTTTTGGAATCACCGTTTAATAACAAAATGATTAATTGATTTTTAGGATTTCAATGATAACAAGTTTTAGCTAAATACTTCAATGTGACACGGCCAGATTCAGCCATAACGTCTAGGCCAGGTATGGGTGTTACATTTAGTGGTATCAGATCCAAGTTGCAAAACTCGACTGTGGAATGGGTTTTTAAACTTTGAAATTCTAAAAGTTACTTTTAAATAATTTGAAGTGTTCTGGAATGATCTTCTAATTGTGTGGCACATCGAGTCTCCGCACCGATCCTGTAAGTTCTCTTTGGAAACTGTACTTTGACTTTGACTGAAACTGCCATAGGTAAGAGTACTGAGACTACTGTAGGTAGTGCTACAAACTCTTTAGTAGGGTATAATGAAACTGTAGTAAACTAGTAGACACTGATAGACACTGGGTTGTACGAAAACAAACTTTAAATTACTACTTTTTATAAAACATCTATTAATAAACAATTAGAATTGTAAATCGATCTGCATAAAATTATTAATTTAGATAAAACGCGAATAGACAATGAGCACAAGAGGTACACACGGATGAGGTACAAAAGGCCATGATAGAGGCTGGAAAGGTGCTCGAGTTGGGTCCTCATCGTTTGACCATATACCTAATTTGGAACTAGAGTGCGCAGCAGAAGCGTAGTGGTGGAGTCTGTGTTATGTGACTGATCTGATAATTGGAAATTTTGAGGACAAAATTTCTTTAAGGAGGGGTGAATTCTAACGCCCTGAATTTTGGGCCTAGAAGAAATAGGTTTTGAACAAGGGAACAGTTAAGAGAGTGCACATAAATATTTAGTTGTGCAAGAAAGTGACATAAATGAATGTCTGCTTCAGTGGTTATGTGACTTAGGAGTGTTATAAAATCCTTGGACCTAGATAGTAGGTTCTTAAATTATTTTGGTTAAAACATGACACAAAGGAGTTGTTGGTCTAGTGGTAAGGGGTGTGTGGAGTGTACATGGGGTCTAAGGTTCGAGTGGTGGTGCATCAAAAAGGGAGTATTTATTTTGCTGCCTAATTCGTGTAGGTGGTATAGTTGGATTGAAATACTGCTGAATGGAGTTTGAATTGGTCATAGAGAGAATTGACGATGGATATTTGGAGAGATTTGAGGAGAGAATATTGGGATTTGGGAAGGTTATTATTGTGGAGAGATTTTTGGAGAAAATAAAGGGAAGTGAGGGGAGAGGAATAGTTGTGTCAAAATTGGACTGTGAACACTCATGAATTCAGGCAAAGGGGGAAAGCTACTCATTTTCAATTTTGCTCTGTATTTTTTTTACTCTCTACCAAAACCGTTTATCTTTTCTCTCCCTCTCTGCCGCCACACTCTCCTAGTCCTTTGTCGATTTGGTCTATTTCTCCTAACACCCTGCTTGTGTTGTCGAATCTTCCCCTCCTTTCATCCTTGTTTTCATTTCCTGGTTGCCAAAAGTTTCTTTCTCTTCCTTCTTTGTTTAAAAAATCCATTCACCTTCTCGTGTCGAATTGATTTTACTTCTTTGTTCTCTTAAACTTTAGCTTAGGCATTTGTTTGGGGATGATATGCCATGGCAATCTTATGTTTCACCCCAAACCTATGCAAGACATTACCAACAAATTTGCAATCAAAATGAGAGTCTTTATCACTGATAAGCGCGAAAGGTGTACCAAATCTTAAGAAAATATTTTTGTGCAAGAACTTTATCTTTGATTTGTCATTATTAGTAGGGAGAGCTACAACTTCAACCCACTTTGATATGTAGTCAACTGCCACAAATATGTATAAATTTCCCCGACAGGGCTGAAATGGACCCCTAAAGTCTAGTCCCCACACATCAAACAAATCATTCTCTAGGATATTTTGCAATGGTATTTCATGCCTCATAGAGAGGTTGCCCATCCTTTGACAACGGTCACATGCCTGGTAAAAGTCATGAGCATCCTTGAATATGCTCGGCTAATAAAAGCCTGATTTGAGAACTTTGGCAGCAATTCTCATGCTTCCAAAATGTCCTGCGTAAGGAGCTGAATGACATTGTTGCAAAATGCTTTGAGTTTTGTCATTAGGGACACATCTTCAAATTATTTGATCAGCACAATGTTTGAATAAGAAAGGCTCATCCCAATAATAGTGTCTAGCATCGTGAAGAAATTTCCTTCTTCTTTAGCTATTGAGATTAGAGGGCATCAACCCACTCACTAAGAAGTTCACGATATCGGCATACTACAAAAATTCCATGGCATCTAAGAATTGCTTGCTTGGGAAGTCTTCCTTAATAATTTGAATATTGCCATCTTCAATTTTAGCTTCCAATCTCAAAAAGTGATCAACCATTTGATTCTCAGTCCCTTTTCTATCTCTAATTTCTAGATCAAATTCTTGTAGCGAAAGTATCCACCAGATCAACCTTGGCTCAGAATCTTTCTTGGTCACCAAATACTTGATAGCGGAGTCGTCTGTATAAATTGTGACCTTTGTACCAACTAAATAAGATCTAAATTTATCAACGCGAATACCATAAGCAATAAATCTTTTTCTGTGGTGGTGTAGTTGAGTTGCACATCTGTCAGGATCCTGCTGGTGTAATATATAACATGAAATACTTTTTTTTTTTCCTTTGCCCCAACACTGCACCTACAGCAAAGTCGCTGGCATCACACATAAATTCAAATGGAAGTTTCCATTCCAGTGGTATTATAATCAGTGTTGTCACCAATTTCTTCTTCAATTCTTCAAATGCTTACAAGCAAAGGTTCATAAAAATTGAAGGGTCTATTATGCTCTAACAAAGCACACAGGGGTCTGGATATCTTTGAGAAATCTTTAATAAATCTTCTATAAAATCTTGTGTTGTAATAGTCTATTTTCAGTGAAATTGAAACAGTGGTTTCAGGACCACAAATTCGATGAGTAAAAATTTATTTTATTATTGCTTTAATGCCTATAGTATATTAGTAAGGCCATATAAAAATTTCATTAATAAATTTTGATGTTTGCATGCTTAATTAAGTAAAAAGGATAAAATTGAAAAAGGTGCAAAAGTGCAGTTCTATTAGCTAAAGTCATTAAATTGCTATGGAATTTTAATGTCTGTAACTTCAATGGTAATTAAACCATTTAATTAGTAGGTGGAGAATTATAGACACAGATTAAGTAATTTTAAAGTTTATAACCAAGGTTAATTTTATAAATTAATAATTTAACATAAAACAAATTAAAGAAAATTAAGGCATTAATTTGGTGTTCATCTTCTCCACCAAAACTAAGAAGAAGAAAACCCTCCATTTTTGTACCTTAAGCATTCGATTATTCTCTCTTACATGTATGTGTGTTTTCATCTCGTATTTAATGTTTTCTATGCTTTTGAAGTCGTTGTAGCCTAATCTAACTAGGCCAGGGACTAATTTGCAAAATTGGTAAAGCTTTAGGGTTTTGTCATTAATTTTATTACATGATTTATGAAGTTTGACGAAAGGTTATGAGTCCTTGTTGTTAACTAAACAACTTTTGTAAAGTGATTTTTCATGAAATTATCATTTTGGGACTTATTTGTAAAAGTAGTAAAATATCATGATAAATTTGTGAATTGTTGAGTCATATGAGGTTGTATGAGTCTCTAAGTAAATCGGCTAGCATGACATGTGTAACACCCATCACCCGTATTCATCGCTGAAATAGGGTTATAGAGCATTACTAGACTTACAAAACAATTAAACAACTATTTAACATACATTTGCTCAATTCAATCATTCATCATTCATTCTCAATCAATTTGTCCCTATTAAGAGCTTACGAGGCCTGAAACATGCTTTAGAAGTGATTCGAGACTAAACTGATAACTCAGGAAATTTTCAATACTTTGTAAATTTTTCTTCAAATCAGGGGACACACGCCCATGTGGCCAGACCGTGTGTCTCACACGACCACCAGACACGCCCTTGTCACAGGCCGTGTGAAAATAGGGGGTATATACTGACTTGGGTCAAATGGCCAGCCAGACACCCATGTGTTTAGCCCGTGTGCTCTTCAAAGTGGTCACATACACCCGTGTGCCAGGTCATGTATTAGGCCATACCAAACCTATAGGGTATACTGACTTATGCAACACGGCCAAGTCACACGCCCGTGTGCTAGGCTGTGTGCCAATTAGAGGGTATACTAACTTCATTTCAATTTTAACACCAAGGGTCACACATTGCAGCACCATGATCAGATGTCACATGTATTGAGACATGTGCTCAGATGGACAAATATAGGCTATTTACCAAGCCAATTTGCTACCCAAAATCTCATGTACCTAAACAACCCAAATGACACCAATTCACAGCACAATATGCAATCCAAAACATCCAAACCAAACCTAAATCTTACCATTTCAATATACTAACTAAATTCATACAAATTCATGTCTACTCAAGCATCAAAATGACCATTATCAAAGATGCATTATTAAGTCTAATTTCACAAGCATACCAACTTTCTCAAATGATCAATTTGACATTCATAATACCAATTAGCAACAATGACCACAATTCTCATAATATAAATCATTCTCATATCCATCCATGAACTTAACTATCAACAAATATGCATATATAAGCACATAATCAAATTCACTAAATTAAGCCAACTCTCGTGGCTATATTTACAACTCAAAATATAGACATTTACAATGCCAATTCATTTGGCCAACATCATTACCAAAACATAACCAACATGACTCAAATACCTATACATGCCATATACTTAAAACATAGTTTCAAAAGTACCAAAGAGTAAGTGGATAGTGTAGTGAAGTCCCCAACAATCCCCGAATTCGATCAAGCTTTGAAATCACTATAAAACATAGAAAAGCAACAAAGTAAGCTTTATACATTAGTAAGCTCGTATGTTAACAATGAGCAACTATTATCATTCATTAAACATTCATATAATGGAAAACAATGTACAACAAGTCTATTAAATCTCAAGCTATCATATGATTATTTATATAACTTACCAAGAAGCTCACCAATTTCATAGTTTTCAATACTCAATTCATTTTCGTACATACTTGTACTATCTCGCACCAATATCATATTCAACCACTTTCTTCTTTTACCCGTTAAACTATTCATAATAGAAGTTAGATACTCAATGTCTCACTTGATAACTATTCAAACTTAGAAAAGGTTCTTCACTTTTAAAACGTTATTGATTTCCTTCAAAAAATTCTTCAACTGCTTCTGTTTTTCCATTAAGTTATTCATAAGTACTTTATTTTAGTTTGGTTTGTAATAAGGCCTCTTAAATTTTAGGTTTGGTTTTATTTTAGATTTATATCTGTAAGAAGTAAATCACGGTTTTTCCAAAATGGTTTCTATTTTCAAAACACTACATTACAACTACTGTTTTCGCTTATCATGTTTCTGCAACGTTTTTAAAAAAAAACTTCCATAGTTGAAGGAGATTTTGAAGGAAAACAATAACGTTTTGAAAGAGAAGAACCTTTTTCAAGGAACCCCATTTTGAAAATAAATGAATGCAAACTGAAGCTTTACACAAGTTTTAAATGCCAAAAAGTTTTTAAATATTAGGAAGGGTTTTTAACGAAAACATGGTTTTCGAAAAACACTTCAATGTGACACGTCAGATTCGGGCCTAACTTCTAGGCTGGGTTTGGGGTGTTACGCTACATAAGCAATGAATTGTAACACCCTATACCCGGCCTAGACGTTACGGCCGAATCTAGTGGAGTCACATTGAAGTGTTTAGCGTAAAACTTGTTGTCGTTGAAAACCTTAAAATTAATTAATCATTTTGTTATTAAACGGTGATTCCAAAACGAGTTGTTCATTTCCAAAGCGTGCATCATTAAAAGCTAATCACTTCTAAAACGTTATTAATTTTCATAATCTCATTTGTTGCAGAAGTTATTTTAGGAAATGTTGCGAAAATGTGGTATCTTTGAAAATAGTTACCTTTTGAAAACCCTTCTTTTTCTATAATTAGCAATTTATATCAAACTAAATAAATAAAACCCCACTTTAAAGTTTATAACTTTAAAGAGGCCTTATCACAAAAAAGCCCAAATTCAGTTATTTATAAATCAAAAGCTAAAAATGAAAGCTGATGCGGTTGTGTGGCCATCATCGGTCCTCGCAAAGATCGACTACTACGATTGGGGATTACATGCAGTTAAGAACAGAGGACCGAGTTTACGAAAACTCAGTGTGTAATCCCCTAACAAAAACCAGTCAATTAAACAGTGGATCAATGCAATTTAGGCCTGAGCCATTTACGATAATAGTCCAGTTCAGTGTGGGCCTAAGCCTTTTCCTGTAACAGTAACTATTGCGCTTGAGCCCATCAAATTCCAGCAATCAGTAGGGTCTTTGCCCAACTTCAGTAATAGTATCAGTGGGGCCTTGTCCCATAATAGTAACAAATATCAGTCATGCAGTGAACAGTATGTAATATCATTAATCGATACAGTAACAGTATAACATCATTAATCAGTGCAGATATGCAGTAAGAAATCCTACCCAATCCATCCTCTACACACCATTCCATCCTGCCAAACACACCATGTGGGGATCAAATCGACCCACCCAGCCAAACACACCAAGATTAGCACCGATTACGGCACTAAACAGTATTTCAAAAAAACTGCCAGTAAAATGAATGACATATAGCTATCAATAGGTCCATAGTCGTATTGGGAGACCCGTGCAGCCTTACTAGTAATATGAACGACACAAAGCCACCAGTAGGTCCACAGTCATCTTGGGCGACCCGTGCGACCTAATCAGTACAGTACACTTCCTCAAATTATAACAGCCCATCCCCATGCAATATGTCGTGACATAATATCATACGCGTATGCAAAATGTCATGCTCAATCATAGTCGTACATATCATAGAGAAAATAAGTCATACATAACATAAGGCCATAACAGTCATTTCATCTCCTAGGGGTATAATAGTCATTTTACCATATGGGGGTATTTCAATCATTTTACCCTATAGGGGTATTTCGATCATTTTATCTTATGGAGGTATTTCGATCATTTTACCCTACGGGGATATTTCGATCATTCTACCCTACGGGGATATTTCGGTCATTCTACCCTATGAGGGTATTATGGTCATTCTACCCTATGGGGGTATTTCGATCAATTTACCCTACGGGGGTATTTCGATCATTTTACCCTACGGGGGTATTTTGATCATTTTATCCTACGGGGGTATTTCGGTCATTTTACCCTACGAGGGTATTTCGGTCATTCTACCCTATAGGGGTATTTCGGTCATTCTACCCTATGGGGTATTTCGGTCATTTTATCCTATAGGGGAACTTAGGTCATTTTACCCTATGAGGGTATTTCGGTCATTTTACCCTATAGGGGTATTTCGGTCATTTTACCCTATGGGGGTATTTCGGTCATTTTACCTTTCAGGGGTATTTTGGTCATTTTTCACCCCAACATGGCCCAAAACGGCCTAAGCCCATGAGATCACTCATGGTGGCTTCAACAGACAATCGCCCCTGTATCGCGGGCACGGATTGCTACACGTGCGATCGCACGCCCATGTGGCATCAAATGGTCTAATTACCATTTAAGGATTCCTACTTCAAACCCCCATTTCAATCAAGTACTTTATGAATTAGAACCTCTATTTAGCAACTTTTGCAAACAAGTCCTAATAGGCAATTTAAGCTTGCAATCAATAAAATTTCTTATCGATACTCTAACACATGTATTTAATCACTCGGTAAATCATAATAATTAATTGTAATAAACTTTTCTATCCCAGATTCGTGGTTTTGCAACCACTAATCCATTTGGGCCCTATTTCAGGATGTTACATTTTTCCCCTTTAGGGATTTTCGTGCCCGAAAATCTTACCTGTGAAGAGATTTGGGTACTGTTTTCACATAGTCTCTTCGGGCTCCCATGTAGCCTCGCCTACCCCATGCCTATTACATAATACTTTCACAAGTGCAATACTTTTGTTCCATAATTGCTTAACCTCTTGAGCTAGAATATTTACCGGTTCTTCACCATAAGTCATATTTGACTGAATCTCAACCCCTGTCTGTGAAATCATATGCAACGGATCTAAACGATAACGACGTAGCATAGACACATGAAACACATCATGAATCTTCTCTAACTCAGTCGGAAAAGCTAACCGATATGCTAATGGCCCAACTTCCTCAATCACCTCAAACGATCCAATAAAATGTGGACTTAGTTTGCCTTTCTTGCCAATCTGATAACTTTTTTCCACGGGGATACTTTCAAGAATACCCTATCACCAACTTGAAACTCAATCTCTTTTCTCTTTTCTTTTCAAAACTGCATAGGATTTCTGTCTATCTGAAGCTGCTTCCAAGCAATCTCTGATGACTTTTACTTTCTATTCTGTTTCATTGACTAGATCAAGCCCGTAAATCTGATTTTCCTTAAGCTCTGTCCAGTACAAAGGTGTACAACATTTACGTCCATACAAAGCTTCATAAGGTGCCATCTTCAAACTCGATTGATAACTATTATTATAGGCAAACTCTATAAACGACAAATATTTCTCCCAACTACATGGAAATTCAAATACATAACATCTAAGCATATCTTTAAGTACCTGTATAACTCTCTCTGACTGACCATCAGTCTGAGGATGGAAAGCTGTACTAAAAATCAACTTTATAGCTAAAGCTTCCTGCAATTTCTTCAAAAATCGTGAAGTAAATCTTGGATCTTTATCTAAGATAATCGATAACGGTACTCCATGTAGTTTGACTATCTTTGAAATATAGAACTTGGCCAACTTGTCAAGTGAATAATCCATACGAACTGGGATAAAATGAGCGGATTACGTTAGCTTATCAATCACAACCCATACTGCATCTTTCTTTCTTGGTGTCAAAGGTAATTCTATCACAAAATCCATAGTATCTCGGTCCCATTTCCACTCGGGAACTAATACAAGCTGCAATAAACCTGAAGGTACCTGATGTTCGGCTTTTACATGCTGTCAGATCAAGCATCTGGAAACAAACTCTAAAATATCTCTTTTGATTCCTTCCCACCAATACATATTCTTCAAATCATTATACATCTTTGTACTACATGGGTGAATACGCAAAGAACTGCTATGTGCTTCCTGTAAGATCTTTCGGGTAAGCTCATCATTCTTTGGTACACATACACTGTCTCTGAGTATCAAACAACCATCAAAATAGATCTGAAAATCAGACTCTACACCTGAGTCGCACTGAACTCTTTTGGCTTTCAACTCACTGTCATCCTTCTGAGCTTCACAAATTTCTTCAAGAAACATCGGTTTAGCTCTAAACTTAGCTAAGCTAAAACCATCATCTGATAAGGGCAAACTAGTGTGCAAAGCTCTTAATGCAAATAAAGATTTTCTACTCAAAGCATTAGCAACAACATTTGCCTTGCCCGAGTGGTAATTGATCACTGGCTCATAATCATTAATCAGCTCTAGCCATCTTCTTTGCCTCAAGTTCAGATCCTACTGAGTCATCAAGTATTTCAAACTTTTATGTTCAGTGAATATTCAGCATTTCTCACCATACAAGTGATGTCTCTAGATTTTCAATGCAAAAAAAAAAAAAATAGTAGCTAGCTCTAAATCATTTGTCCGATAATTTTTCTTATGTGGCTTTAACTGTCTAGAGGCATAAGCAATTACCCTTCCCTCCTGCATAAGTACATAGCCAAGTCCATTTAAGTATGCATCACTGTAAATCACAAACTATTTACCCGGTTCTATTTGTACTAAGACAGGAGCTTCAGTCAACAATGCATTTAACTTGTCAAAACTCTGCTGACACTTCTCAGTCCATTCAAACTTGACAGCTTTCTGTAGCAATCTGGTCAATGGAGTAGCTATCATGGGAAATCCATCTACAAATCGTCTATAATAATCGGTAAGACCAAGAGAACTTCTGACCTCTGATACATTCCTAGGAGACTTCCAATCAACAATGGCTGAAATCTTGCTCAGATCAACTCTAATGCCTTCACCTGAGACAATATGTCTATGAAAATAGACTTCCCGTAACTAGAACTCAATTTTGTTGGCAAAAAGCTAATTATCTCTCAATGTTTGTAAAAATGTTCTCAAATGCTCTGCACGCTCAGTCTCATCATGAGAATAAATCATGATGTCATCAATGAACACAACTACAAACTTGTCCAAGTAAGGTCTGAAAATTTGGTTCATTAAATCCATGAAGATGGCATGAGTATTAGTTAAGCCAAATGGATTCATTGATTCTACTGTCTTCGGACGACATGAAAAGCCATTGAAGCCCTAGATTAGGGAAAATATCACAAAATCTTATCCGCTACTTCTTTGATTGTGTACCGTGTTCGTCCTCATTACCGCCCTCTCAGATTTCTATGAATCCAACGGATTGGCCGATACATGACAAAGACTGTTGGTTTATGCGGTCGCCTAATACAACATGCGATCATTTGGGCAATCTGTGAATTTTATTGTATCCAAGGCCCAAATCCTTTATCAATTTCTTAATGTCTTTGGAAGATCGAGGATTTTTGCAAACGGAACATTTCTTGTAGCAACTCTAACAAAGATTGTCAACGAAGTTTCGGTCCACCCCCAAACATTTCAAGTGAAAAAGACGAATACGTAATGACAGCTTGGAAAATTTTGATCCTTCATACGCTTCTTCATTCATTTCACCAAGTAACGCGTAGAACCTCGCCGCTTCTTCATTTGGTTGTTCATCCCAGACACTTTTTCCCTTCGGTGAAAGTATTTCCTCCAAAATTGTGATCATCGGTTGCACCCAAGTCGTGGAAATGACCCAAACCATCACTTCAAGATATTAAAAGCATCCCGTAACATGTTTTCCATGTTATCGCTCACTAACATTTTGGTTGAAAGCACTATGAGAATACCCAGATTCATCGATGAAGATGCTCCCTAGATGTAGACTCGCCATGAAAAACCATATTTTGTACCCCGGACAAAACCATCAACAACTAGATGTTCAGAGACCACTTCACGATAATGCCGCTTAATATTGCAACACTTCTTACACGGGCAAAGAATCATATTCTCTTGGCTTGCATTTTGAAATGCGAAATTCAAAAAGTTTCTACTCCATTTCGATAGCCTTTGCTTACCCTTGACAATTTCATCCAACTCCTATCCATTTCAGAGTTGTTGAAGTCTAAAGTTGACAATAAATTATACTACTAAATTGTTAATTAATAAATTATGTAAGTAATTTATGAAATTTGATATTAAAATTAGGTAAGTTATGTATTCTTTAAGATCCATCGACGTGGCATTGTTACACCTAGGGAGGATCCGTTATATCCGATAGTGAGATATAAGGCAACCCGTCAAATTTAAGTTTCCAAATTTATATACGTTGAATCTTTTCTTAAATTTATACAAGTTTTATGTAAGTTATGAAGTTTGATATTAAGGAAAAATTATGTAAGTTATGAAATTTAATCGTCAACTTATGTATTTTATGAAATTTGATATTAAAATTAGGTAAGTTATGTATTCTTTAAGATCCATCGACGTGGCATTGTTACACCTAGGAGGATCCGTTATATCGAGAGTGAGATATAAGGCAACCCGTCAGTTTCCAAACCTATATACTTTGAATCTTTTCTTAAATTTATACAAGTTTTATGTAAGTTATGAAGTTTGATCTTAAGGAAAAATTATGTAAGTTATGAAATTTAATCGTCAACTTATGTATTTTATGAAATTTGATATTAAAATTAGGTAAGTTATGTATTCTTTAAGATCCATCATACGTGGCATTGTTACACCTAGGAGGATCCGTTATATCCGACAATGAGATATAAGGCAACCCGTCAAAGTTTCCATATATACTTTGAATCTTTTTCTTAAATTTATACAAGTTTTATGTAAGTTATGAAGTTTGATATTAAGGAAAATTATGTAAGTTATGAAATTTAATCGTCAACTTATGTATTTTATGAAATTTGATATTAAAATTAGGTAAGTTATGTATTCTTTAAGATCCATCGATCCGTTATACGTGGCATTGTTACACCTAGGAGGATCCGTTATATCATCAACTTATGTATTTTATGAGATATAAGGCAACCCGTCAGATTCCAATCCGTTATATACTTTGAATCTTATTCTTAAAATTATACGCTTTGATATTAACTTAAAATTTTAGTGGTTAAAGGTTATTGGTTAGTGGTTAAGCATCAGTGGTTAGGGGTTTGGGGTTTAAGGTTAGGGGTTAGGGGTTTAAAGGTTAAGGGTTAGGACTTAGAGGTTTAGGGTTTAGGGGTTTAGGGTTAAGGGTTAAGGGTTTAGGGTTTAAGGATTTAGTGTTTAGGGGTTAAGGATTTAGGGTTTAAGGTTTAGGGTTTAAAGGTTAGGGATTTAGGGTTTAAAGGTTTAGGGTTTCAATGGTGTAGGGTTTTAGGGTTTAATAAATGTTACATTATTTCGATATTTAATTTGGTGTTTCGTTAAGATCTATCGTACGTGGCATTGTTACACCTAGGGAGGATCCGTTATATCGATAAAGGAGATATAAGGCAACCCGTCAAAGTTTCCAAATTTATATACTT
The DNA here is from genome assembly GCA_025506655.1 of Gossypium rotundifolium. Taxonomy (NCBI): domain Eukaryota; kingdom Viridiplantae; phylum Streptophyta; class Magnoliopsida; order Malvales; family Malvaceae; genus Gossypium; species Gossypium rotundifolium. The sequence goes on from CP106722.1 coordinate 134,506,698, forward strand.
TGAATCTTTTTCTTAAAATTATCTGATTTGATATTAACTTAAAATTTTAATGGTTAAAGGTTATAGGTTAGTGGTTAAGGGTTGGGGTTGGGGGTTTGGGGTTTAGGGTTATGGGTTTAAGGGTTAAGGGTTAGGGGTTTGGGGTTTAGGGTTAGGGTTAGGGGTTTAAGGGTTATGGGTTAGGACTTAGGGGTTTAAGGTTTAGGGGTTTAGGGTTAGGGGTTTATGGTTTAGGTTTAGGGTTTAGGGTTTAAGGATTTAGTGTTTATGGGTTAGGGATTTAAGGTTTAGGGGTTTAAGGTTTATAGGTTAGGGATTTAGGGTTTAAAGGTTTAAGGTTTCAATGGTGTAGGGTTTGTGGTTTAATAAATGTTACATTATTTTGATATTTAATTTGGTGTTTCGTTAAGATCCATCCATTGTTATAGGAGGATCTCGACAATGAGATATAAAGCAACCCGTCAGGTTTCCAGCCTATATACTTTGAATCTTTTTCTTAAAATTATACAGTTTGATATTAACTTAAAATTTTAGTGGTTAAATGTTATAGGTTAGTGGTTAAGGGTTTGGGGTTTGGGGTTTGGGGTTTTGGGTTATAGGTTAGGGGTTTAAGGGTTAAAGGTTAGGACCTAAGGGTTTGGGGTTTAGGGGTTTAGGGTTAGGGGTTAAGGGTTTAGTGTTTAGGGTTTAGGGTTTAAGGATTTAGTGTTTAAGGGTTAGGGATTTAAGGTTTAGGGGTTTAGGGTTTAAAGGTTAGGGATTTAGAGTTTAAAGGTTTGGGGTTTAAGATTTAGGGTTTAAGGGTTTAAGGATTTAAGGTTTAAGGTTTTAAGGATTAAATGTTTAGGGTTTAGGGTTTAGGGTTTAGAATTTAGGGTTTAGGGTTTAAAATTTATGGTTTAAGGTTTGGTGTTAGGGTCTAAGGTTTAGGGTTTGGGGTTTGGGGTTTAAGGTTTAGGGTTTAAGATTTGAGGTTTAAGGTTTAAAAGTTTAGGGACTTAGGATTTATGGCTTAAGGATTTTAGGGGTTTAAGTTTTAGGGTTTTGAATTTTAAGAAAAGCTTTATGTAATTACGCTTAATTAGTTTTTGTATTGACTTATTGGTTGTTTAATTCAAGATTTGTAATTTAAGTAGCTATGTCATGTTATATTTAATTTATGGACATCGATTAATTTATTATTTGATGTTATATATATTCATTTCATTCACCATAGTGTAATTGATTATATTATGTTATGATGGATTCATTATAGATATGATGAAAGTAACCTCAAATGCTTTGGAAAGTTGCAACAAACATCTCAATTTCTAGGAACAAACATCTCAATTATAGATATGATGAAAGTAACCAAGCAAAACCAGATTGAAACTAACCTCAAATGCTTTGGAAAGTTGCAACAAAGACTCACAACCTTAGAACCTTAGAACCGTGATGATGAAAGTAGTGAAATTAGTAGCCTTAAGCGGAAGGACAATGAGAATCTCGCAAATGAATCAAAGATAAGAAAATATTAAAATCAAGTTCAACCATAAGTTATCATAATTGAAATTGAGCATAAGAATCAGCATTTAAACATCAATTTACAGATTTAAACACCTAAACTTACAAAGAAACCATCTTTATCATATTCCAAAAAGAAAAAAAAGCATTTCAAGTAATTCAAAGAATTCCAACATTTTAAAAGACAATGAACATTTTACATTTAATCCTTCTATTAACTAATAAAACAAGACAATAAATTGCATCAATCGATAATCATGTTCAACCAACTAAAGCACCTTTAAAAGCTACAAATACGAACACGTTTAAACATTTTTAAACTTCCAAGTTGATTGAATAGCCCGAAATTTAAGAACAATTTCGTGTTCTATATTTTTCTTTTCCTTTTACTATTAGTTTCTTCATTATATAAAAAAGTGAACTCAAATCTAATATTTTCTAAGCTCTAACTAGTTCCAAAACTATGCCTGCTCAATCTCGAGCATATGAACACAAAAGCTTATAAATAAATTAAAAGAAAACATCTAACCAAATATGAACTTTATGAATTTAAATTTTAAATGGAATATAACAAGGTTTATTAACTTAAATTTCAATTACCTTAAAATGGATAAAACCTAAGCAAGATCTTTTTCAATGAGACATCAAGAAGAAAGAACAATCTTTAAATTTTCTTTGTCGAAGCCATGTTAAATGCAATTAAACCCAGATCTTAAAATTCCTAAAATTTCAAAAGCGTTGAACTTAAAAAAAAAAAAAAAGCTAACAAAATTTACAACCCTAAAAGAGAAATAACAACCCTAACAAACATGCAAATAAGTTTAACTTGAAAAGTTTATATGCTAGGAAATGTTCTCCCCTAAATTCAAAAAGAAAAAGCATGAAAGAATGGCTAGCACCATCAACAAGTATAGCTCCTAAATAAGAGCATATGTAAAACAATATCATGGGTAATTTGCTTTTGAGACATTGTACTTAGAAAAGTCTGTAATTTAAAAGCTTCAATGAGCAACAAACCTGGTTTATGAAGACCAATAATGCTAGAGTGCCGCATCCTATTAGTAGGGGATATATACAATGCATTGAGAATGCTTAAAACACTTAAAAAGTGCAAAACTTAAAACAAGAATTAGAGTTGGAAAATCGACATACTCAAATTGTTAAACAATTTAGTCAAAGCAACTATAAGATGATGCTTGTGAACAAATATATTAACAACAAAATTTACCAAAGTGACACCAAAAAATAAAACCAAGTTACCTCATCATTATCGTTAAAACATTTAACAACAATAAAAAGCAAAGAATTGAGAATAACCTTCACATCACCAATTCCGTGAAAGAACTTATCTCCAAACTTGTGAAAACCAACAAATCATCACCTGTCATAATAGAATTTCAACTAGTTGATTAAAGACTACATTTATCAACCTTAATTATTAAAAGTGCAACAATTGAAATAGCATTTCAGATATGCATGAATATTCTAAGCCCTTTACTTGTATCATAAAATAAGCAAAGTTGATCTAATTTTATAAGCGTCTTTTCTTTGTTATTCCCGAGTTTCCCGTTTCTTCTCCAAATATGGCTAAATACTTTTGAGACAAAGCTGCAAATACAACAAGGCATCCCAAACATCAAAAATATAGTGTAAAACACCCGAAGGAAAATGAGCAAGCCACAAGCCCCAGAATAATGGAAAAGCCAAAATTCTCAATTGAATGTAATAAAACATGGCATTCAATTCAGAATCTGAGATGTAATAATGGAAAAGCCACAAACCTATATTCTGTTCACTTGCATGTTACCTTTTTGAGAATCTGAGATGTACATGCGTCGACAGTCCGCGAAAGAGAGGTAAAGCTTGAAGCCGAAGGAGCGTTGGTTTAGACGATAATAGTGGAGCTGTGGAGGACGAAGAGATTATTGATCTGATGAAGTATGATGGTGGCGGACTGAAGAGAGTTATGAAATGAAGAGACGGATGAAAGAAACTAAACCTTTAGAAATTTAGGGATTTTAGAAGAAGGGGGAAATGAATTTCAGAAGCCTAGGGGAAATTGAGTCAATCGGATTTAAGGGTTGGGGAAACTGGAGGAGAGCAAAATGGCGACGTTTTCACTAACACAATTCAAGAATTGCGGCGTTTACAAAACAAAACGCCACTACAATATACAAAACAATGTCGTTTATCTTCATTGCGGCGTTACCAAACAAACGCCACTAAAATAGACAAAAACTACGCTGCTTTAATTACATTACACAAACATATTTGCGGCGCTTTTTATAAGCCGCTATATCCCGCTTTTTACTGTTTTCAAGAAAAATGCCACTAAAATAGACAAAAACTACGCTGCTTTATTTACATTACACAAACATATTTATGCATTTTTATAAGCGCCGCTATATCCGCTTTTTATATAGACAAAAACTCCTTTATTTACATTACACAAACATATTTATGCGCTTTTTATAAGCTACCGCTATATCCTTCAAGAAAACGCCACTAAAATAGACAAAAACTACCTGCTTTTATTTACAACACACAAACATATTTGGGCCATAAACCCTAAACTTTAAACCCTAATTAAACCCTAAAATCCTAAACTTAAACCATAAACCCTAAAATCGTAAACCTAACACATCGACCATTTCCCTAAACCCATAAACTATAATCTATAAACCCTAACCCTAAAACCCTAACCCATTAACCATTCCCCAAAACCCTAATCACTAACAAGATTTAAACCTTAATACCAAGAAACACTAACATATTAAACACTATACAATAAACCCAAACAATAAACTTTAAAACACTAAACCCATACACCAAAATTACAAACCCTAAAACCATGAAATTGACATACTAAACATTAAACCCTTAATCAATTTGAATAGCTTAATTTGTAACTTACATGAAAACTTCTAAATTGTTTAGTTAGCAATTTGTAACTTTTCATAATTAAGTAACTAAATGAAACTTTATCATTGCTTCTAAGTGAATGTATCAAAATAAAATATAATTCAAAGCAAGAATGAGGAAAAATATTAAAAAAGCTTTTCCAAAAAGCCGCTAATACTCTCACTTTTAGTGGCGTTTTTCCAAAAAGCACCGCTAATACTCAGACTTTTAGCGGCGTTTTTCCAAAAGCGCCACTAATACTCTCACTTTTAGCGGCATTTTTCCAAAAGCGCCGCTAATACTGTGACTTTTAGCGGCGTTTTTTAAAAAGCGCCACTAAAACTCTGCCTTTTAGTGGCATTTTTCTAAAAGCGCCGCTAATACTCTGACTTTTAGCGGCGGTTTGATATTAAATGACGCTATTTCTCCTTTTTAGCGGCGTTTTTTTGAAATAAACGCCGCTATTTCTTTTTTTTTTTGCGGTTTCTTCCAAACACCGCTAATGTATAATATTTGCGGCATTTTTCTTTTAAATGCCACTAAAAACGCCGCTAAAAGTCTGTTTTGGTGTAGTGAGTAAATCTTGGATCTTTATCTAAGATAATCGATAACGGTACTCCATGTAGTTTGACTCTCTTTGAAATATAGAACATGGCCAACTTGTCAAGTGAATAATCCATATGAACTAGGATAAATGAGCCGATTTTGTTAGCTTATCAATCACAACCCATATTGCATCTTTCTTTCTCGGTGTCAAAGGCAATCCTATCACAAAATCCATAGTATCTCGGTCCCATTTCCACTCGGGAACTAATACAAGCTGCAATAAACCTAAAGCTACCTGATGTTTGACTTTTACATGCTGATAGATCAAGCATCTGGAAACAAACTCTAAAATATCTCTTTCGATTCGTACCCACGAATACATATTCTTCAAATCATTATACATCTTTGTACTACCTGGGTGAATACACAAAGAACTGCTCTGTGCTTCCTGTAAGATCTTTTGGATAAGCTCATCATTCTTTGGTGCACATACACTATCTCTGAGTATCAAACAACCATCAAAATAGATCTGAAAATCAGACTCTACACCTGACTCGCACTGAACTCTTTTGGCTTTCAACTCATTGTCATTCTTCTGAGCTTCACAAATTTCTTCAAGAAACATCGGTTTAGCTCTCAACTTAGCTAAGTTAAAACCATCATCTGATAAGGCCAAACTAGTGTGCAAAGCTTCTAATGCAAATCAAGATTTTCTACTCAAAGCATCAACAACAACATTTGCCTTGCCTAAGTGATAATCGATCACTAGCTCATAATCTTTAATCATCTCTAGCCATCTTCTTTGCCTCAAGTTAAAATCTTACTAACTCATCAAGTATTTAAAACTTTTATGATTAGTGAATATTCAACATTTCTCACCATACAAGTGATGTCTCTAGATTTTTAATGCAAATAAAATAGCAGCTAGCTCTAAATCATTTGTCGGATAATTTTTCTTATGTGGCTTCAACTGTCTAGAGGCATAAGCAATTACCCTTCCTTCTCGTCATAAGTACATAGCCTAGTCCATTTAAGGATGCATCACTGTAAATTACAAACTCTTTACCTAGTTCAGTTTGTACTAAGACAGGAGCTTCAGTCAACAATGCATTTAACTTGTCAAAACTTTGCTGACAATTCTCAATCCAAACTTGACAGCTTTCTGTAGCAATCTTGTCAATAGAGTAGCTATCATGGAAAATCCCTCTACAAATCGTCTATAATAATCGGAGAGACCAAGAAAACTTTTGACCTCTGATACATTCCTATGAGGCTTCCAATCAATAATGGCTGAAATCTTGCTCGAATCAGCTCTAATGCCTTCACCTGAGACAATATGTCCAAGAAAATAGACTTCTCGTAACCAGAACTACATTTTGTTGAACTTGGCATAAAGCTGATTATCTCTCAAAGTCTGTAAAACTTTTTTCAAATGCTCTGCATGCTCAGTCTCATCATGAGAATAAATCAAGATGTCATCAATGAACACAACTACAAACTTGTCCAAGTAAGGTCTAAAAATTTGATTCATTAAATCCATGAAAATGGCAGGAGCATTAGTTAAGCCAAATGGCATCACAAGAAACTCATAGTGACTATACCTAGTTCGAAAATCAGTCTTCTAGGCATCTGACCCTTTAACTCGCAACTGATAGTATCCGGATCTCAAATCTATCTTAGAGAACACAGTGGCTCCCTTCAATTGATCAAACAAATCATCTATTTTAGGAAGTGGATATTTGTTCCTGATGGTTACCTTGTTAAGCTACCGATAGTCTATGCACAATCTCATGGAACTGTCTTTCTTTTTCACAAATAACACTGGTACACTCCATGCCTCGTCTATCCCATGCCTATTACATAATACTTTCACAAGTGCAATACTTTTGTTCCTTAATTGCTTAACCTCTCGAGCTAGAATTTTTACCAGTTCTTCACCGTAAGTCATATCTAGCTGAATGATCAACCGTAAAAGTAACACATTTTAACCCCATATTTAGTATGCTTTTGGATGATTTAGCCCTCGATTTATGTAAAAAGATGCTCTTAATCCTTTCTTTTCATGTCTTATACTCAGGAGAACACCTAAGGATAAAAAAGAACATAAAACTGGCTTAATACAGACAAAATTGGGCCAACCCAAGAAGCCGGCACGGCCTGGACTTCATACCACACAGCTGTGCCCCAATATTTAGATTGCAAATGGTCACACCCTGATTTACACGACTGTGCCTCGTCGACAAAAAAGCCCAACATGGCCTGACTCCGATGTACACGACCGTGCCCCAATTGGCAGACCCAAAGCACGGCCTCTACCCATATATTACACGGGCGTGTCATAGCCGTGCCTAAATCGACAGGATGGAGACACGGGCTGGACCACGACTTACACGGGCGTGCTTTAGCTATGCCCCTACCACGGGAAAGAGTAGTTTCACTCGAAATTGGATCCTTGAAGCCCAAGAAACGCAATCCTAAGTCCACTTAAACACTTATGACAAATTTCACTTGAATTTTGAGTACTTTGGAGCCAAGTAAAGCATTCCAAACGTCTATATAAACAATCAAAGGCAGCAATTCAAGGGCGTGAGGTTTTAGTAGAATTTTTTGCCAGAGCTTTACTCGTTTAGGGAATTACTCGAAGATAGCCAATTGATCCATCTCGAAGAGTCGGAATTTACTCAAGACGGAGGATCTCTCTTCAATTCCTTCGTGGTTTTAAGGATTTCCTATGTTTTGTTTTATCTTTTCTCTTAAGATGATTTCTTGTTTAATTATGAACTAAACCCTCAAATACCAAGGGATGAAACCTATGATGGATTTTGTTATTTAATTCTTTCGGTTTATATAATAAATAATTAGTTTGTTCTTAATTATGTTTCTTAAATTTATCCGATGTGCTTAGGTGGAGAAGGAATAGACCCTGCCTAAGAGTAGATCTAGCATAATTAAGCGGAGTTGATAGGGAGCCTAGAGATAGGGTGACGAGATTTTACCGGATTAGGGTGAAACCTAATATGGGAGTCCATTGTTCAATTTTATCTTCCTTAGGGGGTTATTATAAGAGAACGAGAGTTCCACTAATTAACCTAAGGTTAGACGTTATTCGCTTCGAGAGAAGGTTTAATATAGGTTAGGGAGTCTCACGGATCAAGCTAAGTAAAAGAAATCATATGAATTGGAAGTTAGATAATAAGTGAAGTCATAGGTGGATTCTTCCGAAGGTATCGTCTTTATCAATTGATTTTTCTTCGAAGTCTTTTCCCAAAGTTTATTCTTTTGCCTTTGCATTTAAAGTTTAAGTATTTCATTTGTTTTAGTTTAATAAACCAATCACCCCATATTTAGGCTAAATAATAGAAAGAAAGTGATTAATAGTACTTTTAGGTTCCTTGGGTTCGATAAGATGTTCTTGCCTGAGCTATACTACTGTTCGATAGGTGCACTTGCCTCTATCGTTGTCGCAGTTAGTCTACAGGTTTGATCACTCTTTTATAAATATGAAACTAGACTATTTTGAAGCGATCAACTTTTTGACGCCATTGCCGGGGAATTCTAAAATATTACGAAAGTTATGTTTTTATTACTCCAGCCATTATTACTATTTTTACTCTGCTAACTTTTCTTTTATTTAAATTTCAACAGATAATTCTAAGGAATGGCACTGAATAATTATCAGTGGCAAGACATGGGGACAATTCCTGATGAAGCAACCAATATTTTCAACATCGACGTGGTCACCAGGCTATCTAATCAGTTCGAACTAATGAATAAAAAGATTGATGGTTTGAGTAATCTCTCGCAGGTAAACCCACTAATGCATTATAACTCGAATTTGAGAGGCGTGGCAAATCCTGAGTACCCACCCTACGGATATGGCATGAAAAATGAACAAGTCCACTATATAGGTAACTACTCTAGATGTCAAAATAATTTTTATAGCGACACTTATACTACAGGATGGAGGTACCATCCCGACTTCTCGTGGAATGATCAAAGACAGGATTTTCCTCCAAATTTTCAACAACCTTATCCACAGGAAGGGGAATCGAACCATGAAGAGATTCTGACAAAATTGGTGACAGCTACAAACTCTCATCTTCAAAAGGCTGAAGAAACACTCGATGAACAACAAAGATCGATCGAGGAAATCAAAATTCAGGTAAGAAAAATCATCACGTCGGTTGGACTACTTATTGAGATATTATGTGAAATACGACAGAGATTTTTTACAAAGGCACACAACAGGTAAAAGCAGTTACACTAAGGAGTGGCAAAGAGTTAATTGAACCACAAAGAAAGACACCACATGAAATTATCAAGGAAAAGAGTGTAGAAGGTGAAAACGATAATCCATTGCCTACGTAAAATAAAACAAAAATTCCATATCCAAAGAAATTGAAGAAAGAACAATTGATGCTCAATACGGTAAGTTCCTCGAACTCTTTAAACAAATATATATTAACTTACCTTTCGTTGAAGCTATTTCACAGATGCTGAAGTATACAAAATTCTTAAAGGAACTTCTTACGAACAAAAGGAAGCTTGGGGAGGTATCCATTGTGGAGTTTAACGAAGAATGTAGCCCTTCTCCAAAATAGACTACCACGGAAATTAAAAGATCCAGGGAGTTTCACTATTCCTTGCTTAATTGGTAGTTTAAACATCAAGAAAGCATTAGTAGACTTAGGCGCTAGTATTTAAACGGCTAAATCTTGGAGAACCAAATCCCACTAGGATGAGTATTCAATTAGCCGATAGATCTATTAAATATCCTAGGGGAATTATTGAAGATGTCTTGGTTAAAATTGACAAATTTATTTTTCCTATTGATTTCGTTATGTTAGACATGGATGAAGACATTAATGTTCCTTTAATCTTAGGGCGTCCTTTTTTAGCCACTGCAAGAGCTATTATTGATATAGGTAATGGTAAACTAGCTCTAAGAATAGGTGATGAAGAAATTATCTTTCAACTCTGAGATGCCATGCGATATTCTAAAGAACAAAATGATTCTTGTTATTTCGTCGACACTATTGATCATATTATAAAGAATTCATTACATGAAATTATACAAGGTGACACATTAGAATTGTGTCCAGCTCAAGAAGAGGTGGAATAAGATGAAGACAATGAGTCAAATCTGAAAATGTCATCATACGAACAATAGAGAGAAGAAAGCATTAAGAATGATAATGAAATAAAACAAAAACCTCAATCGTAGAGCCACCCAAATTGGAACTCAAACAGTTACAAAAACATCTAGAATACGCATTCATTGGAGACAATTCTACACTACCAGTAATCATATCCTCAGAATTAAAATCCAAAGAAAAGGAGGAACTAATAAAAGTACTAAAAGAACACAAGAAAGCCATAGCTTGGAAAATTTCTGATATCAAGGGAATAAGCCCCACATTCTGCAGCCACAAAATTTTGGTGGAATAAGAATATAAACCATGTGTGCAACCTCAGAGATGTTTAAACCCCAACATGAAACAAGTGGTCAAAGCCGAGGTAATTAAACTTCTAGATGCAGGAATAATTTATCCTATTTCCTAACAGTACTTGGGCAAGTCCTGTAGGTAGTCCCAAAGAAAGGAGGAATGACGGTAGTACCCAATGAAAAAAATGAGTTAATTCCCACAAGAACAGTTATAGGATGGAGAGTCTGCATAGACTATAGAAAGTTGAATGATACCACCAGAAAAGATCATTTTCCTTTGCCTTTCATAGATTAAATGCTAGAAAGATTATCCGGGCATATGTACTACTGCTTTCTGGATGGACTTTTTGGATACTTTCAAATCCCCATAGCTCCTGAAGACCAAGAAAAAATAACATTTACATGCCTATACGGTACGTTTGCTTATCGTAGAATGCCTTCTAGACTATGTAATGCTCTTGCTACTTTTTAGCGTTGCATGTTAGAAATCTTCGATGAACTCGTGGAGGACATCATGGAGGTATTTATGTCTGATTTCTCAGTATTCGGTAATTCTTTCCATCTTTGCCTTAAAAATTTAAAATGAGTTTAAACGAGATGTGAAGAAACAAACCTTGTTTTAAATTGGGAGAAATGCCATTTTATGGTTAGAGATGGGATTGTATTAGGACATAAGATTTCTAGTAAAGGAATTGAGGTAGATAAAGCAAAAGTTGAAACCATAGAAAAATTACCTCCCTTAGCTCAGTCAAGGCTATTAAAAGTTTTTTAGGACACGTAGGTTTTTATAGAAGATTTATTAAGGATTTTTCTAAAATAGCTAAGCCTTTGACAAAATTACTAGAAAAAGATGTTCTTTTTAATTTCAATCAGGAATGTTTAGATGCATTCAATGTCCTTAAGGATAAATTAGTAAATGCTCCGATTATAATTGCACCTAATTGGAACTTACCCTTGAATTAATATGTGATGCAAGTGACTTTGCAGTAGGTGCAGTTTTGGGACAACGAAGAGACAAGCATTTTTAGCCAATCTACTACGCTAGTAGAACATTAACACCCGCAAAAAAAAAATTACACTACTACTAAGAAAGAATTACTAGCTATAGTTTTTGCTTTTGACAAATTTAGACAATATCTAATATTATCTAAAGTTGTTGTTTACACTGATCATTCAGCTCTTCGTTATCTTTTAAACAAACCTGATGCAAAACCTAGACTAATACGATAGATTTTACTCTTACAGGAATTTAACTTGGAAATACAGGATAAGAGGGGAGCTGAGAATCTCGCAGCATATCATCTTTCAAGACTCAAAAATTCACACACCAAAGAGCTTGATGAACATGAAATAAATGATTCGTTTCCCGAAGAACAGCTCTTTTTATAACACATTCTAAGGTACCCTGGTTTGCAGACATTGCAAACTATCCAGCAACTAACATCCTACCAAGAAAATTGACACATCACCAAAAGAAGCGATTCTTTACTGATGTGAAAATTTATTTTTGGGAGGATCCCTTTCTTTTTCGCATATGTGCAGATCGGGTAATTCAAAGATGCGCTACAAGGGCAGAGGCAAGTAAAATCCTAGAACATTGTCATTCAGGACCATCAGGAGGACACTATAGTGGTATTAAGACAGCACACAAAATACTCGAATCAGGTTTTTACTGGCCCGCTCTATTTAAAGATGCCAATAGGTATGTTACCTCGTGTGACAAATTCCAAAGAATAGGTAACATCTCTAAAAGTGATGAAATGCCTCAAACATATATGCTATCATGTGAAATATTTAACGTATGGGGTATTGATTTTATGGGACCATTCCCTAGTTCATTTGGAAATAAATACATCCTAGTAGCAGTTGATTATATGTTAAAATGGGTAGAAGCGGAAGCCTTACCTACCAATGATGCTAAGGTTGTAGTTAAATTTCTCAAGAGACTATTTTTCCGATTCGATACACCTAGAACCATCATTAGTGATAGGGGTACTCATTTCTGTAATACACAATTTGAAAAAGTCTTAAAGAAATTTGAAGTATGCCACAGAACAGCCATCCTTTATCATCCCCAAACTAGTGGGCAAGTTGAGGTAGCAAACCGAGAGCTTAAGCACATTCTAGAAAAAACAGTTGAATCAAATAGAAAAGATTGGGCAGTTAAAGTAGATGATGCTTTATGGGCTTATAGAACAACATTCAAAACACCTCTAGGGACATCCCCATACAAGCTCGTATACGGAAAAAGTTATCATCTGCCATTCGAGTTAGAATAGAAAGCTTTCTAGGCAATAAAATTTTTAAATACTGACCTTGACCTTGCAGGAAAGAGAAGAATGATGCAGATAAACGAGTTAAATGAATGGAGAACGAAAGCCTATGAGAACTCAAGGTTGTACAAAGAAGCAACAAAGCAACATCATGATGCCCGCCTCAAGCGATCAAGACATTTCGAAGTAGGAGACCTAGTCCTATTATACAATTCAAGGCTTAAATTATTCCCTGGGAAGCTAAAATCTAGATGGTCATGCCCATTCATGATCAAAACAATATTTCCATATGGCACCATTGAGGTAACTCATCCCACTAAAGGTACATTCAATGTAAATGGTCACCGACTTAAGATTTATAATGGTGCAGATCTTGGAGATACAAGAGAGGAGTTTATGCTCCATGAGCCTTCCTTTAGAACTAAACACAGGGAGAGTCTAGCTTAAGACTATAAACGAGCACTTCTCGAGAGGCAACCCGAGCACTAAACACATTAACTTTGTTTTGCAAAATCTAACAAAAATGTAGGATCATTAACACGGCCTTTAACACGGGCATGCCCATAACCGTGCATAAACAGGGAAAACATCTCTTTTCCAACACGGGCTGCAATAAAATCACACGGGCGTGCCTTATAACCGTGTTGAGGCTACTGATATATTGAACACTGCTGGTACACGAGCGTGCACCGTGACCATGTGAACATACTAACTTATCGAGAACAGGCGTGTCAAATTATCACACGGGCATGATAAAGACCCTAAATCATGCCCAATTCCAAGCAATCACGAAAAGCACGGGCAGTTCAAATTTAACACGACCGTGTCAGGTGGCCATGTTCCCCTCATTATATAAGAAAATTAACCGGAAACCCTCCCCCATTTTAAACCTTAGACACAATTCTCAGCCTCCTTCCCCAAAATTTCCACCATACCCACACCCTCCACCACCCGAAACTACCTCTCCCTACCTTTTCCTCAGCACAACCATGCTACCACACGCCACGTGCCGCCGCCACCGTGCTTCACCCGTGTTCATCGTAAACAACCACCCCTGGTTCCTTTTTCTTCATCTTTTCAATTATTTTCTCTTTATTTAAAAGTTATAGATTGATTTTAGACTCAAAAGACCTGATTCACTTTTAGTTTTTCAGTATTTTTACTGTCATCCTATTCTTGCTTGATTTATTAATTGTTTCATTCTATTTTGATTTCAATTCTTTTTAATATATATTCTGTTTTAGCATTTTATTTTTTCCCCTTCATTGCAGAATTGATACTCTGTTGCTAAATTTAGTTAAACGTTAAATTATAATTCTTATACACCATGACTGATTCCAATGAAATTTTTGCTTACCTTTTGTTATTGTATTTAGAACTAAATAATGATTTTAGTTAAGAATTGTTCGTAAGATTACGATTTTAGTATTTGTTCTTCAAAGAAGCATCTATCTTGGCTATTGACTATGATTATTGTTAAATTAATGGCTGTATAAAGGAGGTGTATCTCTCATTAATTATGTTGCAGGAATTATGTCATCATCACGCCTTAAAAGGGTCGTTCCAAGAAAGAAAAGAAAAACACCAGGACCATCTTCGGCTAGCGCCTCATCAGAAATTCGACACTACTTCCTCCAATTTAATCAAAACATTCAGGAAGAACGATATAAGGCACTCCGAGAACGTCCTTTAGGCACCGAAAGATGTATGGAATTGAACGCAATAGAACAAATCAGACTGACAACCGATATCCAAGCCCTCATAGCAACAGAGCCATGGGAGCAGTTCTTCTCTATAACCGAGCCTACTTAATTGGAACTCACACTCGAATTTTATTCCACCTTCACACTGCAAACAGTGATGGCTCAGTATGACGACCTTGGCACTATCCAATTTCGTCTCGGGGGCACAATACGACGATTAAGTGTACTACAATTTGGTACGGCCCTTGGTCTCTACACTCCGAAATTTATTGAAGAAAATCCTCTGGACGATTTAGACCATGACCTGCACATCAATCAAATCGCATTCGCAAAGCTTACACCGTACTACAAGAAACTATAACCCCAGTCGTTCAAAGGCGACCGCCCTTTCCCCAGCTCTCAGGTATATTCATCCTATCCTTGCTCATACAATTACAGGTCACAAAGAGAGCACAGGCGTTGTTAATAAACAAAACGTCTACTTCTTGTCATGCATGTCTGAGGGACATGTTTTCAATGTGGCGTATTTTATTGCATGCGCAATACAGCATCAGACAGAGGCACACAGAAAGGCATCATTTCAATGGGGCCATACATAACGTGATTAGCTCGTCACTTTAATCTCCTCGACACCGATCAGTAGAGGTCCTCACTCACATTGATCGGATACATGACACCCTAAGGGATACAAACAATGTTACATATGAATATGATCAAATGACATCGTGGAACGGACCCTCCTCAATACATACTAGCTACAAAGGAAGAGGTGCCCAAGGACATTCCCGATGAAATGCCACCAGTTCTGAGCCAGCAACCGTCATGTTCAGCGACTTCATTGGCTAATATCTCGACACACCTCACACAATTCGAGCAGTACTATACCCATCAGTTTACTGACACTGCTCGACGCTTTGATGGGATAGAGGCTACCTTGCAGTAAATCTGCCAACACTTTCATATATCACCACCAACACCTCCGCAGGATCCAATTGAAGATGAGAACCTCTGAGTCCTCATAAATTGATATTTGGCATCAACTTTAATGAATTTTAAATTTATTAATTTTATCATCGAACATTGCTTTCAATTGAAACTCTCATTAGTATATCATTTTTTTATATTATTATTTATTATTATTATTATTTTATTTTCCTATCATTGGCTATCTAATTGCATAACCTCATAAGTAAAAAAAATTATTAACTCAGTGACTTTGTAGAATTAATTACATGCCGCATAAACACATATTCACATAAAAGTCACTCGAGGATTGTATTTTGGACTTCATCCATAAATTCGGGAAGTATCACTTTCCCCCTTCTTTTTTGATTTATCTCATAACTGTCATTACCTATCTCTGAACATTAAGGGAAATGTACATCTTAAGTGTGAGGGGGTTAACTATAGTACTATTTGAAAATACTAAAATTAGTCTTAATCTTAAGTATTTTTCTCATATTATTAATTAGGATGAAATTTCTAATGATTTATGATCTTTATTGATATGTCTCTAATTAAATCATAGTTAATTGTGCATTGAGGATTAAATTTGAAGGATACTTGAGAATCAAGCATGATAAGCCTACTTTTCAAAAATAAAAATTGATAGGTTGTTGAACTAAATTTGAGTATTACCTTGAAGTTTTAAATTTACAGGGATTGATGTCAATAACACCCATAATTTTTTGTGAGACTTTGAGCCTTATAGAGCATATATTCTTTTTCTTACTCACTTAATTGATTATAAGTGTATCAACTTTGAACTGTTATTCTAGAACTTGCCTCGTTTATACACGTCGAGACCACATTAATGATTTGACACACTGAGATGATAAAGGCACCTAGGTTTAACCCATTCACTCCACTAAAAAGCCTACCTTCACAAATTAACCCCTAGTGAAACCCGTTGAATCCTAATAACCTTTTTATTGACTCACCCACTAATATTAAACCAAAATCCCTTTGTATTTGTTATCAACATTCATTTGACTACCCCTCCATTGAGAATTGGCTTGATCAATTGCAAATTAGGTTATTTCAATTATCAAAGTTCCTTTTATTAAGTCTTACTTAGTTTGTTCTTAAAAAAAATTCCCAGTATATTCAATATTGGTAGTATATAAAAGAGCTTAGAGCGTTTAAACTCCAATTGGTAAAGAAAAAGCTTGTATTAAAGTAGCATCAAAATACTCCTTATTATGGAGTAATTATCAAAAGTGATATTATTAGTTTTCATTCGAAGTAAATATTCATATTTAGTTCAGTGTTTCTAGTTAGGCAATTTCTCAAGTCAATCTCGATTCCAACCCTTCTAATTCAGCCTTTTTCCACACCTTTAACCCTAGCCCCGTTACAACCATGATTAAAGACCGTTTGATCTATGTATCAACTCATATATAGAGGTGGAGATTTGATTTCCAGGCAAGTCTATAGGATTAACTTTTCAGGTTTGACTTAGAGTGTTTATTCTTGAACCTTGATCACCTTTGAGTGACTTTAGTGAATCTATTGTGAGGACATCAATCCTTGTTGGCTTTGAATTAAAGGTGAATACTTAGATAAGGGGAAACACTTATGTTTTCATACTACAAATGTATAACTTATCGTAATTGAATCTTTAGGACTCTTTGAGTTGAATTATCCATGTATAAATTATCTATGAATTATGATGAGGCAATATCGATAGGAATTATGAATTTTGGAAAGTTCGTTTTAATTGTTAATTGCGAATTTTGCTCGAGGACAAGCAAAAGCTTAAGGGTGGGGGTATTTGATAAACCGTAAAAGTAACACATTTTAACCCCATATTTAGTATGCTTTTGGATGATTTAGCCCTCAATTTATGTAAAAATATGCTCTTAATCCTTTCTTTTCATGTCTTATACTCAGGAGAACACCTAAGGATAAAAAGAACATAAAACGGGCTTAACACGGACCAAATTGGGCCAACCCAAGAAGCCAGAACGGCTTAAACTTCATACCACACGGTCGTGCCCCAATATTTAGATTGCACATGGTCACACCTTGATTTACATGATTGTGCCTCATCGATAAAAAAGCCCAACACAGCTTGACTCCGATGTACACG
The DNA here is from genome assembly GCA_025506655.1 of Gossypium rotundifolium. Lineage (NCBI taxonomy): Eukaryota > Viridiplantae > Streptophyta > Magnoliopsida > Malvales > Malvaceae > Gossypium > Gossypium rotundifolium. Next base: position 134,524,161 of record CP106722.1, read on the forward strand.
GCTGTGCCCCAATTGGCTGACCCAAAGTACGACCTCTACCCATATATTACACGGGCGTGTCATAGCCGTGCCTAAATCGACAGGATGGAGACACGGACTTGACCACAACTTACACGGACGTGCCTTAGCCGTGCCCCTGTCGTGGGAAAGAGTAGTTTCACTCAGAATTGGATGCTTGGAGCCTAAGAAATGCAATCCTAAGTCCACTCAAACACTTAGGACAAATTTCACTTGAATTACGAGTACTTATGAGCCAAGTGAAGCATTCCAAACGTCTATATAACAATCGAAGGCAGTAATTCAAGGGCGTGAGGTTTTAGTAGAGTTTTCTGCCAGAGCTTTACAGGTTTAGGGAATTACTCGAAGATAGCCAATTGATCTATCTCGAAGAGTCAGAGTTCTATTTAGGATGGAGGATCTCCTCTTCAATTCCTTCAGGGGTTTTTAAGGATTTCCTATGTTTTGTTTTATCTTTTCTATTGAGATGATTTCTTGTTTAATTATGAACTAAGCCCTCAGATACCTAAAGGGGATGAAACCTATGATGGATTTTGTTATTTAATTCTTTCGGTTTAAATGATAAATACTTAGTTTGTTCTTAATTACGTTGCTTAAATTTATCCAATGTGCTTGGGTGGAGGAGGAATAGACCCTGCCTAAGAGTAGATCTAGCATAATTAAGCAGGGTTGATGGGCACCTAGAGATAGGGTTATTAGATTTTGTCAGATTAGGGTGAAACCTAATATGGGAGTCCATTGATTGATTTACTACTTCCTTAGGGGGTTATTATAAGAGAATGAGAGTTCCACTAATTAACATAAGGTTAGACATTATTCGCTTCGAGAGAAGGTTTAATAGAGGTTAGGGAGTCTCACGGATCAAGCTAAGTAAAAGAAATCATATGAATTGGAAGTTAGATAATAAGTAAAGTCATAAGTGGATTCTTCCCGAAGGTATCGTCTTTATCAATTGAGTTTTCTTCAAAGTCTTTTCCCAAAGTTTATTCTTTTGCCTTTGCATTTAAAGTTTAAGTATTTCATTTGTTTTAGTTTAATAAACCAATCACACCATATTTAGGCTAAATAATAGAAAGAAAGTGAGTAATAGTACATTTAGGTTCATTGGGTTCGATAAGATACTCTTGCCTGAGCTATACTACTGTTCGATAGGTGCACTTGTCTCTATCGTTGTCACAGTCAGTCTATAGGTTCGATCACTCTTTTATAAATATTAAAACTAGACTGTTTTGCAGCGATCACTGAATCTTAGCCTATGTCTGCGAAATTCCATGCGACGGATCTGAACGATAACGATGTAGCATAGACACATGACACACATCATGAATCTTCTCTAACTCAGTCAACAAAGCTAACCGATATGTCAATGGCCCAACTCTCTCAATCACCTCAAATGGTCCAATAAAACATGGACTAGTTTGTCTTTCTTACCAATCTGAGAACTTTTTTCCACGGGATACTTTCAAGAATACACTATCACCAACTTGAAACTCAATCACTTTTCTTTTCAAATCTGCATAGGATTTCTGTCTATCTGAAGTTTCTTTCAAGCAATCTCTGATGACTTTTACTTTCTCTTCTATTTCATTGACTAGATCAACCCCGTAAATCTGATTTTCCTTAAGCTCAGTCCAATACAATGGTGTGCAACATTTACGTCCATACAAAGCTTCATAACGTGCCATCTTCAAACTCGATTGATAACTATTATTATAGGCAAACTCTATTAACGACAAATATTTCTCCCAACTACATGGAAATTCCAATACATAACATCTAAGCATATCTTCAAGTACCTGTATAACTCTCTCTGACTGACCATCTATCTGAGGATGGAAAGTTGCACTAAAACTCAACCTATTCGACTTTTTCCTGATGACAGATCAAGTATCTGGAAACAAACTCTAAAATATCTCTTTTGATTCCTGCCTACTAATACATATTCTTCAAATCATTATACATCTTTGTACTACTTGGGTGAATACACAAAGAACTGCTATGTGCTTCCTGTAAGATCTTTCAAATAAGCTCATCATTATTTGGTACACATACACTGTCTCTGAATATCAAACAACCATCAAAATAGATCTAAAAATCAGACTCTACACCTGACTCACACTGAACTCTTTTGGCTTTCAACTCACTGTCATCCTTCTGAGCTTCACAAATTTTTTCAAGAAACATCGGTTTAGCTCTCAACTCAGCTAAGATAAAACCATCATCTGATAAGACCAAACTAGTATGCAAAGCTCTTAATGCAAATAAAGATTTTCTACTCAAAGCATCAGCAACAACATTTGCCTTGCCCGAGTGATAATCGATCACTAGCTCATAATCTTTAATCGGCTCTAGCCATCTTCTTTGCCTCAAGCTCAGATCTTACTGAGTCATCAAGTATTTTAAACTTTTATGATTAGTGAATACTTAGCATTTCTCACCATACAAGTGATGTGTCTAGATTTTCAATGCAAATAAAATAGTAGCTAGCTCTAAATCATTTGTCGGATAATTTTTCTTATTTGGCTTTAACTGCCTACAGGCATAAGCAATTACCCTTCCTTCTTGCATAAGTACATAGCCTAGTCCATTTAAGTATGCATCACTGTAAATCAGAAACTCTTTACCCGGTTTAGTTTGTACTAAGACAGGAGCTTCAGTCAACAATGCATTTAACTTGTCAAAACTCTGCTGACACTTTTCAGTCCATTCACACTTGACAGCTTTCTGTAGCAATCTTGTCAATGGAGTAGCTATCATGGAAAATCCCTCTACAAATCGTCTATAATAACTGGCAAGACCAAGAAAACTTCTAACCTCTAATACATTCCTAGGAGGCTTCCAATCAATAATGGCTGAAATCTTTCTCGGATCAACTCTAATGCCTTCACCTGAGAAAATATGTCCAAGAAAATAGATTTCCTGTAATCGAAACTCAATTTTTTTGAACTTGGCATAAATCTGATTATCTCTCAAAGTCTATAAAACTATTCTTAAATGCTCTGCATGCTCAGTCTCATCATGAGAATAAATCAAGATGTCAGCAATGAACACAACTACAAACTTGTCCAAGTAAGGTTTGAAAATTTGGTTCATGAAATCCATGGAAATGGCAGGTGCATTAGTTATGCCAAATGGCATCACAAGAAACTCATAGTGACCATACCTAGTTCGGAAAGTAGTCTTCTAGACATCTGGCCCTTTAACTTTCAACTGATAGTATCCGGATCTCAAATCTATCTTAGAGAACATAGTGGCTCCCTTCAATTGATCAAACAAATCATCTATTCTAGGAAGTGGATATTTGTTCTTGATGGTTACCTTGTTAATCTGCCGATAGTCTATGCACAATCTCATGGAACTGTCTTTCTTTTACACAAATAACACTGGTACACCCCATGCCTCGTCTATCCCATGCCTATTCCATAATACTTTCACAAGTGCAATACTTTTGTTCCTTAATTGCTTAACCTCTCGAGCTAAAATTTTTACCAGTTCTTCACCGTAAGTCATGTCTGGCTGAATCTCAGCCTATGTCTGCAACATTACATGCGACGGATCTAAACGATAATGACGTAGCATAGAGACATGAAACACGTCATGAATCTTCTCTAACTTAGTCGGCAAAGTCAACCGATATGCCAATGGCCCAACTCTTTCAATCACCTCAAACGGTCCAATATAACGTGGACTTAGTTTGCCTTTCTTGGCAATCTGAGAACTTTTTTCCACGGGGATACTTTCAAGAATACCCTATCACCAACTTGAAACTCAATCTCTTTTCTTTTCAAATCTGCATAGGATTTATGTCTATCTAAAGCTGCTTTCAAGCAATCTCTGATGACTTTTACTTTCTCTTCTATTTCTTTGACTAGATCAACCCCGTAAATTTAATTTTCCTTAAGCTCAGTCCAATACAAAGGTGTGCAACATTTACGTCCATACAAAGCTTCATAAGATGCCATCTCCAAACTCGATTGATAACTATTATTATAGGTAAACTCTATTAACGACAAATATTTCTCCCAACTACATGGAAATTCCAATACACAACATCTAAGCATATATTCAAGTACCTGGATAACTCTGTCTGACTGACCATCAGTCTTAGGATGGAAAGATGTACTAAAATTCAACTTTGTACCTGAAGCTTCCTACAATTTCTTCAAAAATCGTGAAGTACATCTTGGATCTTTATCTAAGATAATCGATAACGGTACTCCATTTAGTTTGACTATCTCTGAAATATAGAACTTGGACAACTTGTCAAGTGAATAATCCATACGAACTGGGATAAAATGAGCCAATTTCATTAGCATATCAATCACAACCCACACTGCATCTTTCTTTCTCGGTGTCAAAGGTAATCCTATAATAAAATCAATAGTAACTTGGTCCCATTTCCACTTAGGAACTAATACAAGCTACAATAAACCTGAAGGTACCTGATGTTCGGCTTTTACCTGCTGACAGATCAAGCATCTGGAAACAAACTCTGAAATATCTCTTTTGATTCTTGCCCACCAATACATATTCTTCAAATCATTATACATCTTTGTACTACCCTGGTGAATACACAAAGAACTGCTATGTTCTTCCTATAAGATCTTTCGGATAAGCTCATCATTCTTTGGTACACATACACTGTCTCTGAATATCAAACAACCATCAAAATAGATTTGAAAATCAGACTCTACACCTGACTCACACTGAACTCTTTTGGCTTTCAACTCACTGTCATCCTTCTAAGCTTTACAAATTTCTTCAAGAAACATTGGTTTAGCTCTCAACTCAGCTAAAATAAAACCATCATCTGATAAGGCCAAACTAGTGTGCAAAGCTCTTAATGCAAATAAATATTTTCTACTCAAAGCATCAGCAACAACATTTACCTTGCCCGAGTGATAATCGATCACTAGCTCATAATCTTTAATCAGCTCTAGTCATCTTCTTTGCCTCAAGTTCAGATCTTACTGAGTTATCAAGTATTTCAAACTTTTATGATCAGTGAATATTCAGCATTTCTCACCATACAAGTGATGTCTCCAGATTTTCAATGCAAGTAAAATAAAAGCTAGCTCTAAATCATTTGTCGAATAATTTTTCTTATGTGGCTTTAACTGTCTAGAGGCATAAGAAATTACCCTTCCTTCCTACATAAGTACACAACCTAGTCTATTCAAGGATGCATCACTGTAAATTACAAACTTTTTACCTGGTTCTATTTGTACTAAGACATGAGCTTCAGTCAACAATGCATTTAACTTGTCAAAACTATGCTGACACTTCTCAATCCATTCAAACTTGACAACTTTCTGTAGCAATCTTGTCAATGGAGTAGCTATCATGGAAAATACCTCTACAAATCATATATAATAACCGGTAATACCAAGAAAACTTCTGACCTCGATACATTTCTAGGAGGCTTCCAATAAACAATGGCTGAGATCTTGCTCGGATCAACTCTAATACCTTTACCTGAGATAATATGTCCAAGAAAATAGACTTCCCGTACCCAGAACTCAATTTTGTTGAACTTGGCATAAAGCTAATTATCTCTCAAAGTCTATAAAACTGTTCTCAAATGCTATGCATGCTCAGTCTCATCATGAGAATAAATCAATATGTCATCAATGAACACAACTACAAACTTGTTCAAGTAAGGTCTGAAAATTCGGTTCATTAAATCCACGAAAATGGCGGGAGCATTAGTTAAGCCAAATGGCATCACAAGAAACTCATTATGACCATACCTAGTTTAGGAAGCAATCTTCTAGACATTTGACCCTTTAACTCGCAACTGATAGTATCCGTATCTCAAATCTATCTTAGAGAACACAGTGGCTCCCTTCAATTGATCAAACAAATCATCTATTCTAGGAAGTGGATATTTGTTCTTGATGGTTACCTTATTAAGCTGCCGATAGTCTATGCACAATCCCATGGAACTGTCTTTCTTTTTCACAAATAACATTGGTACACCTCATTCCTCATCTATCCCATGCCTATTCCATAATACTTTCACAAGTGCAATACATTTGTTCCTTAATTGCTTCACCTCTCGAGCTAGAATTTTACTTCACCATAAGTCATATCTGGCTGAATCTCAGCATCTATCTGCGAAATTACATGTGACGGATCTGAATGATAATGATGTAGCATATACACATGAAACACATCATGAATCTTCTCTAACTCAGTCGGCAAAGCTAACCGATATGCCAATGGCCCAACTCACTCAGTCACCTCAAACGGTCCAATAAAACGTGGACTTAATTTGCCCTTCTTGCCAATCTGAGAACTTTCTTCCCCAGGGATACTTTCAAGAATACCCTATCACCAACTTGAAACTCAATCTCTTTTCTTTTCAAATCTGCATAGGATTTCTGTCTATCTAAAGCTACTTTCAAGCAATCTCTGATGACTTTTACATTCTTTTTGTTTCTTTGACTAGATCGACCCCGTAAATCTGATTTTCCTTAAGCTTTGTCCAATACAAAGGTGCACGACATTTACGTCCATACAAAGTTTCATAGGGTGCCATCTTCAAACTCGATTGATAACTATTATTATAGGCAAACTCTATTAACGACAAATATTCTCCCAACTACTTGGAAATTCTAATACATAACATATAAGCATATCTTCAAGTACTTGAATAACTCTCTCTGAATGACCATCAGTCTGAGGATGAAAAGCTGTACTAAAACTCAACTTTGTACCTAAAGCTTCCTACAATTCCTTCCAAAACTGTGAAGTAAATCTCGGATCTCTATTTGAGATAATTGATAACGGTACTCCATGTAAATAAAATTACTTCATGAAAATTTCACACATCCATACTATCATGATGTAAACATATAAAATAATATTAAAATAAATTTTTGACATCAAATTTGTGGTTTCGAAACCACTATTCTGATTTAGCTAAAATCGGGCTATTATAACTTTGAGCCTTTAGAGATTTTTGTCCCCGAAAATCTTACCAGTAAATAGGTTTGGGTATTATTTTCTTATAGCATCCTCAGGTTCCCATTTAGCTTCTTCAACCCCATGTTGATGCCATAATAATTTCACTAATGTAATTTTCTTATTTCTCAGCTTTTTTATCTCACAAGCTAAAATTTGAATTGATTCTTCAGTATAAGACATATCTGGCTGAATTTTAATGTTGGTCGGGGAAATGACATGTGATGAGTTGGATCGGTATCGTTGAAGCATCAAAACATGAAACGTAACACCTCTAACTTGTAACTATCGCCGGTCTAGGGTTAAATGTATTACCAAACAAAAAAGAACCTTTTACAGACATTTCCATAATATCATTCAACAAATCAAATCAAAGTGTCCCTTAAATAGGTCTACGGGACCTTAAACATGCTTAAGAAAGGGCCGGGACTAAACCAAACACATAAGGAAATTCTCAGAAATTTAAAAATTTTCAAAGTTACAGAGGTCACACGCCCGTGTAGGCAAGTCGTGTGCCTCCCACGGCCTTAGACATGCCTATGTGTCTAAGTGTAACATCCTGATTTAGGGCTTAGTTGGAATAGTCATGCTAAACCACAAATTTGAGGTGTATGTATGAGTTTTTGATGTCTATGCATGTTTTCATGTTAGTGTGAAAGTTTCATGAAGCAATTTTGTCAAATTGCGATTGAATTGTCCAAAAGGACTAAATTGAAAAAGTTACAAAATGTGATATTCTAGAAGCTATTTGTGTGAAATAGCTTTGGATTACCAATTAGAGGTCTTTAAATAGTAATTTTCCAAAATTCTAGTTTTTGGACAAAATTGGGCATTAATGGGTTAAAATTGGAAAGTTGGACAAAATGGTATTTTGGTCATTTGCCAATTAAATGATTAAAATGGGAAAAGATGATAGAATTTTCATTCTTCTTCTTCCCTAAGGTTGCCAAAATTTAGAGAATCCATTGTTAGGGCTCTTCAACTTTTCAAGCTAGCTAGTAAGTGTATTCTAGCTCCTTTTTTAATATTTATCGTATTTTTTAAGTCCTAGTAGCATGAGTAAGCTATTTTTAGCTATATGTTGAGCTAAGATGGATGTTCAAAAATGTACCCATGTATGACATACATGTATTTTGATGTTTAATAGAAGAATATGAAAGCCTGATGTAGTAAAAACATTTTTTGCTAAGTGATTTCCATGAAAAATGCAAGTAGGGACTTGTTTGTGAAAGTTTTGAGTTTGGTCATGCATGTGTAATTTAGTGAGAATTGATGATTGCTTTAGTTGAATAAATGGTTTGACTATGCATGAAAGGCTAGAAAGTTGAATGAAAATCACTTTACGAGCCTTGGACCAAAAGTGTAAAAAATGAAAAAGTTTAGGGGCAAAATGGTAATTTTGCTAAAGTACGATATAATGGTCAATTTATTCAATGTGTGTATTGAACGAGTTGATTTATCATTATAGATCAAGAAAGATGAAGCCCGGATCGAAACCAAGGCAAGAGCAATGTGGTGGACTAAACTTCACATCTTTATACTTTTTGAGTACCGAGGTAAGTTTATGCGTAATCAATGTGTTCTGCTTATTCATTCTTAATGCTATCTAGTGTGTAGCATGAATGAAAATGATTGAGAATGATTGAGAACCTATGTGGTTCAAATGGTATGAATGTGGTAGATATCATGAATGAATGAGTAAGTAGATATGTGGATGAGTAGTGATAATATTTGATGGTGGGCTAAGTGCGATACCACCTTAATACTTAACAACTATGGGCTGTGTGCGATACCATAGTTAAGTATATTATTGAGTGGGCTATGTGTGAAACCACTATGAGTACCTCTTGGTAGGTTATGTGCGATACTACCTTATTACCTGATTGTGGTGCTGAGTGCAAAACCACCGAGTAATTTAGCTATGTGGATGTATTAGTGTGATAAAATGATGTGATGTATTTGTGAGAAAATGTGGTATGGAGTGCAGGAGTGCATGTCAATGATTATGAGTATGTGACTCGTAATGTTTTGGAAATGTGGTAACGAATAGAAAGAGTAAGCATAATTGTGGATGTGAATTTATTTGGTAGTGTAATGCTAATTGTTTTTTAGTTTATACTAGAATGCTTAAATTGTTTATGTGTAAACTTACTTAGCTCAAGGCTTACTCCTTTTCTTTCCTTTGTCTTATAGAGAAAGAGGGTTGAATCGAGATACGTGGATTAATCAAAAGATCGCCCACACTATCAGCTCACTCCAGTACATTAGACTTAATTTTTTGTATATGGCATTTATAGGGGCTAGACAAGTTAGTGAAGTTTGTTGTAAATTGCTAAGATGTGTTAACCTATAGATGGATAATCTATTTTGTATAATGCCATAATTGTTGGCTGCTTTATTATATGAAAAGATGTAGTTTTCCATGTAAGGTTGTGTTTGAATTTGAGTTGACTATGGATGTGTTGTTTGAGTATATGTTGTAAGAACTTGAGGAGTGAAAAGAACTTGGCAATTAGCTTTGTTCTTGTCCATGTTGTTAGACACACGGGCATGTATCTAGGCCATGTGTGACACACAGCCAACCTACGGATGTGTACCTTGGTTGTGTCTCTTTAACAGATTTGAGTAGTGTATGCCTCTAGCTAGCCACACGGGCGTGTGTCTAGACTTTAGGCCCTGTGGTAAAGTCAGTGTTCACAATGGGTGGTGAGCACGGCGTGTGCCCGAGCTGTGGGACATTAGCAGAATGCTTGGGTTTTCATGCACGGGTTGGGGGCATGGCGTGTGTGACCTCACACGAGCGTGTAGTCCCTGTTTAGGTGAAGAAATTTTTAAACTCACAGAAGTTTTTGAAAGGGTCTCGAGAGTCTTGCATGTATGAGTGAGGCCTCGTAAGTCAAAATTAAGTTTCCAGAGATGACTTAAGAGAGTAATAGATGAGCCTAATTGGCGATCATATAGTTTTAATCCAGTAATGTCTCAAGCCCGATTCTGGCGTGGATTACGGGTAAAAGGTTTTACATTTAGTGGTATCAGAGTTATGGTTTAGTCGGTTCTAGGACAACCATAGCGGGTGTAAGAGTCTAGCTATACATGGCATAAGCGTATAATGATAGTGTGGTGGCTTCTGATGATTTTAAACTTGTTTTATATAGTGTATGGATCCTGATGAATCGACCGTTAATGATGCAGCTAGTAATGCACCGGCTCGCGCAAGGGATCGCGCTTGTACAGAGTGAACCCAAGACTAGGGGTCAAGGAGACGAGGCTTGAGAAGCCTTTCTCCAGATGATGAGTATCTGGTACTCATTGTAAGTTCAAGCAAACCTTAACGCTCAACCTCCTCCACCTCCTCCTGTACCTCAGCCAGTTCAAATGGCTCCTCAAGGTATAAAAGAAGTGAGAGTAACGAAGCCTCCGGTGGATAAGATTAGGAAACACGGGGCTGAAGAGTTTAGAGTTAAAGTTGATGATGACCCTGAGAAGGCAGAGTTCTGGCTAGAGAACTCAATGAGGGTGTTCAATGAACTTTCATGTACACCCGAAGAGAGCCTGAAGTGTGCAGTATTTTACTAAGAGACTCGACATACCATTGGTGGAAGACGTTAACGTCGGTAGTCCCGAGAGAACGGGTGACGTGGGACTTCTTTCTAGAAGAGTTCTAGAAGAAGTATATAAGCCAGAGATTTATCGATCGAAAAAGGAAGGAATTTCTTGAGTTGAAGTAAGGAAGGATGTCAGTGGCAGAATATGAGCGCGAGTTTGTTAAGCTTAGCAAATACGCTCAAGAATGTGTGTCAGCGGAGCCTATTTTATGTAAAAGGTTTGAAGATTGACTGAATGAGGATATCAAACTCCTGGTTGGTATTTTAAAGTTAAAAGAGTTTGTAGTGTTAGTTGATAGGGCAAGTAAGGCTGAAGAACTAAGTAAGGAAAAGAGGAGAGCGGTGAATAAGGCCCGAGATGCAAGAAAACGGCCGATGGGCAAATCATACCAAGCTCAATCAAAAAGATCATAGGAGGTGAATCCTTAGACCACTGCATTAGTTGGATATTCATCGAGATCAAGGCAACAATCGTTCTGGTCCAAGAGTCCAAGCCACCTCGATGGAAAGTGTGTGCAACTCGAAGAACAAATCGGAGTGTCCAAGTTGTGGTAGATATCACACTGGAGAGTGTTGGGGTAGCAGTCGAAACTGTTATAAGTGTGGTTCCCCCACCATTTTATGCAAAATTACCCAGAGAGGGATGACAAGGAAGAGAAGCAAGAGATAAGATCGAGCAATGTACCTACGAGGGGTAGGCCACCAAAGAACCCGGGAGGGGGGACTAGTTGTAGAGGTACGTCATGAGATTTTGCTTTGAGGTTGGAGGGTCGGGCACCTGCTAAGACATATTCTATTCATGCTCGTGAAGAGGCATCGTCCCTAGATGTGATAATGGGTACTTTTTCTCTTTATGACACCTTTGTTATTGCTTTAATTGACCCAGGGTCTTCCCATTCCTATATTTGCATGAGATTGGCATCTATTTTGAGTATCACCGTTGAGTCTACGAACATTATGGTTAAGGTGTCAAACCCGTTAGGTAAGCATGTGTTTGTGGACAAAGTGTGTAAGAACTGTCCGTTGATGAATAAAAGTCATTGTTTTCCTGCAAACCTAATATTATTTCCATTTGATGAGTTTGATTTAATCCTTGGTATGGATTGGTTGATTACACATAGTGTCTTAGTGAACTGTGTTAGTAAGTTTATTAAGCTAAATGTGAGGGTAGCGATGTTATTCGAGTTGAATCAGGTGGATCGGATAGTCTACCAGTGATGATTTCTTCCTTAGTGGCCAAGAAATGCTTGAGAAAGAGATGTGAGTCCTATCTCACGTTTGTATTGAATACTAAAGAGACTATGGTGAAGATTGAATCGGTATTGGTGGTATGTGAATATCTGGATGTAGTTTTACCTCTAGTGAGAGAGATCGAGTTTGGGATTGATTAATTTTGGGAACGACACCTATTTTAATTGCTCTGTATAGGATGGTACCTATAGAGTTGAAAGAACTGAAGGTTCAGTTGCATGAGTTGATAGATAAAGGTTTTGTGAGACCAATCTACTCACCGGGGGGTGCTCAGGTATTTTTTGTAAAGAAGAAAGATGGGTCTATGAGATTATGCATAGACTACAGACAACTCAACAAGGTGACGGTGAAAAATGATTATGCTTTACCAAGGATTGAAGATCTTTTGATCAACTAAAAGGAGCTTAAGTGTTCTTCAAGATAGACTGAAGGTCTAGTTATTATCAGTTGAGAGTGAAAGAGCAAGATGTGTTGAAAACTGCATTTCAAACAAGGTATGGCCATTACGAGTTTCTGGTCATGCCGTTTGGTTTAATGAATGCACCTGTGATTTTCATGGATCTGATGAACCGTGTCTTTAGACCGTATGTAGACAAGTTTGTGGTTGTCTTCATTGACGACATATTGATATATTCTCAGGATGAGAATGATCATGAAGAACATTTGAGAATTGTCTTGCAAACTTTAAGAGATAAGCAGTTGTATGCTAAGTTTAGCAAGAGTGAGTTTTGGCTCCAAGAGGTCGGATTCCTAGGACACATTGTGTCGAGTGATGGTATCCGAGTTGATCCAAGTAAGATATCGGCTATTGTAGATTTGAAACGGCTAAAGAATGTATCATAAGTTAGAAGCTTTCTGGGTTTAGCGGGATATTACAATTGTTTCGTAAAGGGATTTTCTGTGATTGCTACCCCGATGACAAAACTATTACATAAACATGTAAAGTTTGATTGGTCTAAGTTATGTCAACAGAGTTTCAAAAGGTTGAAAACATTGTTGACTAAGGCACCGATTTTAGTTAAACTAGAATCGGGAAATGAATTTGTGGTTTACAGTGATGCGTCATTTAATGGTTTGGTTGCGTGTTGATGCAAAAGGTTAAGGTAGTCTCTTACGCCTCGAGGCCGTTAAAAATGCACGAGAAGATTTATCTAACTCATGATTTGGAGTTGGCTGTGATTGTTTTCGTGTTAAAGATTCGACAACATTACTTGTATAGAGAAAAGTGTCGAATCTTTACGGATCACAAGAGTTTGAAGTATTTGATGGATCAGAAGGATATAAATTTGTGACAGAGGTGGTGGCTTGAGTTGTTGAAAGATTTTGAGTTAGTCATTGATTACCATATGAGAAAAGCGAATGTGGTTAGCATTCTTGTGTGATGATGGTGGTGTTCTAGCAGAGTTGAGAGCTAAACCACTATTTGTTCAACAGATAAGTGAGGCTCAGAGAAATGACAGTAAGATGCAAGCTAAGAGAGCTAAGTGTGGATTGAAAAGTGATTCTCATTTTCGATTGGGTCCGGATGATTGTTTGATGTACCATGGCAGAATTTGTATACCAAGAGATGAAGAGTTAATCTGAAAAGTTTTGCATGAAGTGCATAGTGGTTATTTGTCAGTACACCTGGGCAATACAAAAATGTACAATGATTTGAGCAAGTTTTATTGGTGGCCGAGTATGAAAAGAGACATTTTAGAGTTTGTGGAAAAACATTTGATTTGTCAACATGTGAAAGCTGAGCATCAAGTGCCTTCGGGATTGCTTCAGGCAGTTATGGTTCCCGAATGGAAATGGGATCGGGTTACCATGGATTTTGTGAAGGGTTGTCGATGACTTCGGAAAGGAAAGATGCTGTGTGGGTTGTTGTGGATAGGTTGACAAAGTCGACTCATTTTATTCAAGTATGTATTGATTATTCACTAGACAAGTTAGCTGAATTGTATGTTGCAGAGATAGTGAGATTGCATGGGGTGACTGTGTCTATAATATTGGATAGAGATCCGAGGTTTACTTCGAGGTTTTGGAAGAAGTTGCAAGAATCCATGGGTACGAGGTTAAATTTCAGTACTACGTTCCATCCGCAAACTGATGGTCAGTCTGAAAGAGTGATTCAAGTCCTTGAAGATATGCTTCTATATTGTGTGTTAGAATTCGAAGGTAGTTGGGAGAGATATCTACCTCTCATAGAATTTTCTTACAACAACAGTTATCAGTCGAGTATACGGATGGCTCCTATGAGGCCTTGTATACTCGTAAGTGTCAGACTCATTTATATTGGACCGAGCTTAGTGAGAAGCAAATCCATGGGGTCGATCTAGTGAAAGAAACTAAAGAGAAAGTGAAAGTGATCCGCGATGGTCTGAAAGCTGCTTCAGATCGACATAAGTCGTATGCAGATTTGAAAAGAAAAGAAATTGAGTTTGATGTGGGTGACAAAGTGTTTTTGAAAGTATCTTCTTGGAAGAAGATCATGAGATTTGGACGAAAAGGGAAATTGAGTCTAAGATTCATAGGGCTATATGAAATTACTGACAAAATTGGACTAGTGGCTTACCGTTTGGCTTTGCCAGTGGAATTAGAAAAGATTCATAATGTGTTCCATGTGTCGATGTTGCGATGATATCACTCTGATCCTTCACATGTGATTCCTTTAGCGAAAATTGAGATAAGACCAGATATGTCTTTTGAAGAGGAGCCGATTAAGATTATGGCTCAAGAAGTGAAAAAGTTGAATAAGAACATATCCCTTGTGAAAGTGTTGTGGCAAAAGCATGGTGTGGAAGAGGCTACGTGGGAAGCGGAAGAAGCTATGAGAGAGCAACATCCAAACCTATTTACTGGTAAGATTTTTGGGGGAGAGTTGTAACATCCTAATTTAGGGCCTAGTTGGAGTAGTGGTGCGAGACCACAAATTTGAGGTATATATATGAGTTTTTGAGGTCTATGCCATGTTTTCATGTTAGTGTGAAAGTTTCATGAAGCAATTTTGTCAAATTGCGGTTGAATTGTCCAAAAGGACTAAATTACAAAAGTTACAAAATGTAATATTCTAGAAGCTATTTGTGTAAAATAGCTTTGGATTACCAATTAGAGGTCTTTAAATAGTAATTTTCCCAAATTCTAATTTTTGGACAAAATTGGGCATGAATGGGTTAAAATTGGAAAGTTGGACAAAAGAGCATTTTGGTCATTTGTCAATTAAATGATTAAAATAGGAAAAGATGATAGAATTTTCATTCATCTCCTTCCCTAAGGTTGTCGAAAATTTAGAAAAGCCACTGTTAAGGCTCTTCAACTTTTCAAGCTAGCTAGTAAGTGTATTCTAGCTTCGTTTTAAATATTCTTCGTATTTTTGAGGTCCTAATAGCATGAGTAAGCTATTTTTAGCTTTATGTTGAGCTAAGATGGATGTTCAAAAATGTACCAATGTATGACATGCATGTATTTTGATTTTTAATGGAAGAATATGAAAGCTTGATGTAGTAAAAACATTTTTTGCTAAGTGATTTCCATGAAAAATGCAAGTAGGGACTTGTTTGTGAAATTTGAGTTTGGTCATACATGTGTAATTTAGTGAGAATTGATGATTGCTTTAGTTGAATAAATGGTTTGGCTATGCATGAATGGCTAGAAAGTTGAATGAAAATCACTTTATGAGCCTTGGGCCAAAAGTGTAAATATGAGAAAGTTTAAGGGCAAAATGGTAATTTTGCTAAAGTATGAGATAATGGTCAATTTAGTTAATGTTTGTATTGAACGAGTTGATTTAACATTATAGATCAAGAAAGACGAAGCCCAGATTGAAATCGAGGCAAGAGCAAGGTGGTGGACTAAACTTCACATCTTTATACTTTTTGAGTACCGAGGTAAGTTTATGCATAATCAATGCGTTCTACTTATACATTCTTAATGCTAGCTAGTGTGTAGCATGAATGAAAATGAATGAGAATGATTGAGAACCTATGTGGTTCAAATGGAATGAATGTGGTAGATATCATGAATGAATAAGTAGATATGTGGATGAGTAGTGATAATATTTGATGGTGGGCTAAGTGCTATACCACCTTAATACTTAACAACTATGGGTTGTGTACGATACCATAGTTAAGTATATTATTTAGTGGGCTATGTGTGAAACCACTATGAGTACCTCTTGGTAGGCTATGTGCGATACTACCTTATTACCTGATTGTGGTGGGCTGAGTGCGAAACCATCAAGTAATATAGTTGTGTGGGTGTATTAGTGTGATAAAATGATGTGTTGTATTTTGAGTAAATGTGATATTGAGTGCAGGGGTGCATGTCAATGATTATGACTATGTGACTCATAATGTTTTGGATATGTGGTAAGGGATAGAAAGAGTAAGCATAATTGTGGATGTGAATTTATTTGGTAGTATAATACTAATTGTTGTTTAGTTTATACTAGAATGCTTAAATTGTTTATGTGTAAACTTACTAAGTTTAAGGCTTACTCCTTTTCTTTCCATTGTCTTATAGTGAAAGAGGGTTGAATCGAGATACATGGATTAATTGGAAGATCGCCCACACTATCAGCTTACTCCAATACATTAGACTAAATGTTTTGTATATGGCATGTATAGGGGCTATACAAGTTAGTGAATTTTGTTGTAAATGGCTAAGATGTGTTAGCCTATAGATTGATAATCTATTTTATATAATGCCACAGTTGTTGGCTGCTTTATTATATGAAAAGATGTAGTTATCCATGTAAGATTGTGTTTGAATCTGGGTTGATTATGGATGTGTTGTTTGAGTATATGTTGTAAGAACTTGAGGATTGAAAAGAACTTGGCAATTAGCTTTGTTCTTATCCATGTTGTTAGACACATAGACATGTATCTAGGCCATTTGTAACACACGGCCAACCCACGGGTGTGTGCCTTGGCCGTGTCTCTTTGACAGATTTGAGTAGTATAGGGCACCAGCTAGCCACACGGGCATGTCTAGACTTCAGGTCGTGTGGTGAAGTCAGTGTTCACCACGGGTGGTGAGCATGGGCATGTGCCCGAGCCATGGGACATTTGGAGGATGATTGGGTTTTCATGCACGGGTTGAGGGGCATGGGCGTGTGTGACCTCACACGAGTGTGTCTCACCTCAAACGGGCGTGTAGTCCCTGTTTAGGTGAAGAAAATTTTAAAATCGCAGAAGTTTTTGAAAGGGTCTCGAGAGTCTTGTGTGTATGAGTGAGGCCTCGTAAGTCGAGATTGAGGTTTTAGAGATGACTTAAGAGAGTAATCGATGAGCCTAAGTGGTGATCATATAGTTTTAATCTGGTAATGCCTCGAGCCCGATTTTGACATGGATTATGGGTAAGGGGTGTTACACTAAACCATGTCAAAATGTGGCATACATGCTCACTTGTCGACACGGCCTGAGACATGCCCGTGTGGCTCACCTGCGGTCGACACTGACTTACACCACACGGCCAGTTACATGCCCATTTGTTTAGCTCGTGGTCGAGTCTGACTTGTTTTGAAATTTAACCACAAGAGACATGGTCGAGCCACACGCTCGTGTGCTCCACCGTGTGGGAAAATATAGGCCATTTGCAAGGCCAAAATGCCACCCACACTATGGGTCATTCCTACAAGAACCTACAAGCATCATTCTAAGTATAATTCATACCAAATAACCAACTTATTCAAGCATTCAAAAGTATATCAAGCACACCATTTTATACATAATTAGCTCAATCTATTCACAATCATTTCCAAGTAAAATTCATCACAAACATACCAATTATAAGACACTTATCCTAATTCATCAAGCAATCCTCATGTATGATCGCTGAAATCAGATATTTAAAATTTATAAATAGAATAATCAAACCTGGAAACTAACTCTGACAACATTAAAGACAAGTGTACCTATCGAACAGTAGTATAGCTTAGGCAAGACCGGATTATCGAACCCAAAGGAACTAAAAGTACTAATACTCACTTTCTTTTTGTTATTTAACCTAAAATATGGAGTGATTGGTTACTTTAACTAATTTACGACTACTAAGCGAAAGACACAAAGACAAAAAGAATGAAATGGGAAATAACTTGAAGAAACTCAATTGATTACGATGATACCCTCAGGAAGAATCCACCTAGACTTCACTTGTTACATATTACTGAATCATATGATTTCCTTACTTAGCTTGATCAGTAGGACTCCCTAACCTATGTTAAACCCTCTCCCGAGACGAATAACTTCTAACCCTAGGTTAATTAGTGGAACTCTCGTTCGCTTATAATAACCACCTAGAATAGCAATAAATCGATCAATGGATTTCGATATTAGGTTTCATCGTAATCTGACAAAATCTCATAACCCTATCTCTAGGCGTTCGATCAACTCCGCTTAATTACGCTAGATTTACTCTTAAGCAGGGTCTATTCCTCATCCACCTAAGCACATCAGATTTAGATTAAGCATGCATAATTAAGAACAAACTAAGTATTATCAAATAATTCAAAAATAATAACAAAATTCATCTAGCTTTCATCCCCTTTAGGTATATGAAGGATTTAGTTCATAATTTGAAAATAAAACATCTGAAAAGAAAAGATAAAACAAAACATAAAAAATCCCTAAAACCCCCTGAAGGTATTGAAGGAGAAATTCGCCATCTTGAGTAGAATTCTGGCTTCTTAAGATGGATCAACTGGCTATCTTCGAATGATTCCCACAAATGTGATCTTTTGGCTTGGCTCCTTGGCCTAGCTAACCGCCTAATGCAAGCCCTAGCAGAAGGATTCTGCCGAACCCCCCTTTTTAGTTGCTACCTTGGGTGTTTATATAGGCTTTGAGATGCTTTACTTGGCTCCTAAGTATCCTAATTCAAGTAGAATTCCTACTAGGATGTTTAAGTAGACTTAGAAATGTGTTTCTTTGCCTCCAAGCATCCAAATCCGACTGAAATTGCTCTTTTTCGCAGTAGGGGCACAGCCATGGTACACGCCTGTGTAAATCATCGTCAGGTCGTGTCTCGATTCTGTCGATTAGGGCACAGCCATGTAAATCATGGCATAGCCGTGTGAGTAATTTGACGAGGCACAGCCGTGTGGCTTGAAGTCAAGGTCGTGTCGATTTCCTCTTTGGCCCAAATTGGCCCGTTTTAAGCCCGTTTCTTGTTCTTTTCGTCCTCGGGTGCTTTCTTGAGTATAAACATGAAAAAAAGGATTAAAAGCACCTTTTTACATAAATCAAGGGCTAAATCATCCAAAAGCATATTAAATGTGGGCATAAAATATGTTACTTTTACGGTTTATCAAATACCCCACACTTAAGCTTTTGCTTGTCCTCAAGCAAAATTCTCAACTTACAATTAAAATGAACTTTCCATAATTCATAATTCCTATCGACAATGTCTCATCATAATTCATAGATAATTTATACGTGGATAATTTAACTCAAAGAACCCTAAAGATTCAATCAAGATAAGTTATACCTTTGTAGTACGAAAACATAGGTGCCTTCCCTTATCTAAGTAATTACCTTTAATTCAAAACTAACAATGATTGACATTCTCACAAAAGATTCACTCAAATCACTCGAAGTGTTTAAGGTTCAAGAATAAGCACTCATAAGTCGAACATGAAAAGTTAATCCCATAGGCTTGCCCGAAAATCAAATCTCCACCACTGTATATGAGATGATACACAAACCAAAAGGTCTTTAATCAATGTTGTAACAGGGCTTGGGTTAAAAGGTGTGGATAAAGGCTGAGTTAGAAGGTTAAAATTGAGATCGAACTGACAAGTTACTTAACTAAAAACAATGACCTAGAAAATAAATGATTACATCAATTGAAACTTTAAACTAATAATAATATGAGCTTTTTTCTTTGATAATTGAAATTTAATTGCACGAGCTCACTTTTTATGCTATTAATACTAAATATACTTCTATTTTTCGATGCTTTTTTTTTAGAAGAAACTAAAGTAAATACATAATAAAGAAAGACTTTATCAACTGAAATAAACTAATTAGGTAATTGATCAAATCAATTCTCGATGGAAGGGTAGTCAACAAAATGATAACAAATTCAATGGGTTTTGGATTAATATTAGCGGGTAAATCAATAAAAAGGGTTGTTATGATTAAAAAGGGTTCACTAGGGGTTAATTATGTAGGTAGGCTTTTAGTGGTGTGAATAGGTTAAAAACTAGGTGCCTTTATCATCTCAGTATATCAAATCATAAATGTGGTCTCAACATGTATAAACAAGGCAAGTTCTAGAATAACAGTTCAAAGTTGACACACTCATAATCAATAAAGTGAGCACAAAAAAGAATATATGCTCTATACGGCTCAAAATCTCACAAAAATTATGGGTGTTTTTTACATCAATCCCTGTAAATTTCAAACTTCAAAGTAATACTCAAATTCAGTTCAACGACCTATTAATTTTTAATTTTTAGAAAGTAGACTTATCATGCTCGATTCTCTACTATCCTTCAAATTTTAATCATCAATGCACAATTAACTATGACTTACTCTAAAATATATCAATACAAATCATAAATCAACGAAATTTCATCCTAATTAGTAATTATGAGAAAATTACTTGAAAACAAGACTAAATTTAGGATTTGAGAATAATGCAAAAAGTCAGGTACTTTTACCCCCCCACACTTAATATGTACATTGCCCTCAATGTACAAATATAGATAAACAATTATGTAATAATAAAATCAAAAGAGAAGGGGAGAAGTAACACTTCCTGAAATTTTGGATGAAGTCTATGAAAAGAAGCCGGATAAGATTAGAGGTGAACGTGGGGAAGCATCTCGAATCGTTTGAAATTGAATCCTTGAAGTAGCCGGCTTGGTTTTATTGTATCCTGAGCTAAATCTAAATGCCATTGAGAAAAAGGAAAAAATAATAAAGGAAGTAAAAATAAAAATAAAAATGAAAATGAAAATAAAAAAATAAAAAAATAAATAAAAGTAAATAATTAAATAGAGATAAGGTCCACGCTCATGTGCCTAGTCGTGGTATCCACACGGCCACGGCCACGGCCATGTGCAAGGCCATGTGGGTATGGAAACCTATGCCTAAATACGAAAAGAAATAAAACTAAACTAATTAGTACGGTTAGTACTCGGGTTGTCTCCCGAGAAGTGCTCGTTTAAAGTCTTGAGCTAGACTTACCTGTTGTACGAACAATCACGGTGGTTTGAGGAGGTGGAAATCCTTCTCATGCGATCAACTCGGTTACGGATATAAAGTTTAAGTCGAGTAATGTTTACCTCAAAAGTGTTGAATTTAGGATTGCTTACCACGATTGTGTCGTATAGGAAGACATTAAGTACCTCAAAAGTGATTTCTTCATTTGCTTTGAGTTTTGAATTGGTGATTCGAGGGTCTTCCTTATTCAACAATACTTGATCCTTTATTTTGATGTGATTTGTTGTTCCTATCAGCTCATCTAGGGTTTCCTTCGGTTTCACTTCGTGTGGTTTTGGTTCTTCTTTAAATTGTGTTTTCCACTCTTTTAGTTTGTCGACCCTAAAGCTTCGTTCCTCATATAATTCTTCTTTATTGGCACGACATCTAAGATCTAGCTCAGCTAGGTGATTTCGTGATATTTCTTGTAAAGAAGGTTGAGCCAAATGGTTATCAATGGAATTAACGTTCGTACCTTTATTACTCGATGTCCTAGCTGAGTCAAGAGCTTGAAGAGTGACTATCTCGTTGCCTACACGAAGTATGAGTTCTCCTGCATAGATATCAATTTTAGCTCTGGCTGTTGCTAAAAAGGGTCTTCCTAAAATTAAGGTGATCGTGTTGTCCTCATCCATGTCTAAAACAACAAAATCTACTGGAAAAACAAATTTATCTATTTTGACAAGAACATCTTTAGTAATGCCCCTAGGAATTCTAGCAGTTTTATCAGCTAATTGTATACTCATCCTAGTTTGTTTGGGCTTCCCTTGAACTAGTCGTTTAAACAATGAATGAGGCATGATGTTTATGCTTGCTCCTAAATCAGCTATCACAATATTAATAGTTAGAGTACCAATTAAACATGGAATTGTAAAACTCCCTGGATCTTTTAACTTTCGTGGTAGTCTATTCTATAACATTGCTGAGCATGCTGCGTTTAATTCACATGGTGCTCTTCATCTAGTTTGCGTTTGTTAGTCATGAGTTGTCTTAAGAATTTCCTCGCGTATGACATCTGGAAAAGAGCTTTAAGAAGAGGTAAGTTAATATGTATTTTCTTTGAGAGTTTAAGAAACTTACTAAACTATTCCTCTAAATCGTCTCTTTTTATTGCTTCGGGATAAGGTATGCACGGTTGGCACTCCTTAATTATTGGTTTCGGCTTTTCTTGTGTTATCTCTACCTTACATTCATCTACCTTTCCTTTTTGTATTGGATTAGGTTCATCTAACCCCTTACTGGCATAGGCTGAGATGGCTTGAATTTGCTCCTTCGGTTTAATCTCGGTGTTACTTGATAGACGACCTTGCAGTCGTTCTGACATTAGCTTTGCGAGTTATTCGACCGCATTAGTGGCTGCCTTGGCTGACTTAGTAAGTTCCCGAATCGGTTCTCGTTGCTTTTAAGTATTTTCTCAGCTTCTTGGAAACAATTTTCTGTGTTTGCCATGAATTTTGTCAGCATCTCTTCAAGATTTGGCTCCTCTTCTTGTTGGTGAGGTGGTTGTTGAAAATCTGGAGGAAGTTCGATCTTTGGCTATTTTGATCATCCCACAAGAAATTGGGATGGTGCTTCCAACCTGCATTATAAATGTCACTATAAAAATTATTTTGATATCTAGAATAGTTACCTATATAGTGAGCTTGCTCGTTTCACATGCCATATCCGTAGTGTGGGAACTCAAGATTTACCACGCCTCCTAGATTCAAATCATATTGTATTTCTGGATGTACCTACGAGGTATACCAATCATCAATCTTTATATTCATCATCTCTAACTGATTAGATAACCTGGTGACCACGTTGAGGTTGAAGGCACTGGTTGTTTTAGTAGGAATTGTCCTCATGACTTGCCACTGATAATTATTCAGTGCTATCTTTTCCATAGACTAAAATTTTCTGCCAAAAGCAAAATAGATGAACAAAATTAGCAAAGTAAAAAAATAAAAAATAATAATTAAAATAATAAAAAATAAAAAATTGGCTAAAGTAATAAAATTAAGCTTTCTTAATATTTTAGTTCTCCGGCAACGGTGCCAAAAACTTGATCACTAAAATTAGAGCTTTAAAATTGATAAATAGAATGATCAAACCTAGAAACTAACTCTAACAACGACTTAAAGGCAAGTGTACCTATCGAACATTAGTATAGCTTAGGCAAGACTAGATTATCGAACCCAAAGTAGTAATACTCACTTTCTTTTTATTATTTAGCCTAAAATATGGAGTGATTGGTTGCTTTAACTAATTTACGACTACTGAGGGAAAGACAGAAAGACAAAAAGAACAAATTGGGAAATAACTTGAAGAAACTCAATTGATTATGACAATACCCTCAGGAAGAATCCACCTAGACTTTACTTGTTACTTATTACTGAATGTAACATCCTTAAATCGGGGTTTCTGCATTTTTTCATGTTTGCATGTGTTAGTAGGATTGTTGTGCTCGTTTAGGGTGTTTTGGGGTCCTAGCATGAGCTTGGGGTATGCCTGAGCCATAGAAAAAATTTTGTTTTGGGTACTTGGAAGGGGGAGTTAAGGGAGTTAGGTGTTAAGAGATGTTATTCAAGTGTTTTGACACAAGAAGTGCCTTGGAAAAGTGGCAAGGGAGGCGTTACTGAAGGCCTGGTGAGGTGACACCACAAGGAGCTGAGAGGGCCTTGGTTCGAGCTGCAGGAATCTCTCCTTGTGCATTTATTTTTGACGATAGATACAAGGAAGAGATGTGCTCAGGAAGGACTCTGTTGGATGGGTGTTGAAGGAGTCAACACATTTGACTTAGATGAAGAGGAATGAATGTAGGAGCTTGACTCATTCAAACAATTTGAATGAGTGGAAGGGAGGAGTTTGGGGAGAAAGGAAGGGGATGGCTTAGAGGTCGAAGGGAGTGGGAGTGTGTAGCCGAATTTGGTAGTGGCTAAGGGGTGTTGGAGTTTCAGTTTTGAGTGTGGGAAGGTGTGCGATATTGTGGTGGCTTTGAGTAGAATTTTTGGCATTTAGGTAGGTGCACTCATCGGTTTTGTTTTCTTTTCTTTCAATCTCTCTCTTTTGGAAGCACCATAGTTTCTCTCCTCTTTTCTCACCTTTTGCAATTCTGTGAAGCCCCTATTGGTTCTTTGCCCTTCTTCTTCTTTTCTTCTCCTCTCAACAAGCCGTAACCAAAGCTATTCTACTTTCTTTTCTTCATTTTGAACTAAGCCGAGAGCATCATTCCACTTCTCTTCCAATTTCTTTTCTTCTTCTATGTTCTCATTGTGCCAAAAACACCAAGAGCTTCTCTCTTTTTCTTTCATCTTGTGCAAGCCGAAATCATCACCCTCCCTCTCTATTAACATCTTTTCTTTCTCTCCCCCTGATGCCATAGCCGAACCTCTCCTACCCTCTTCTTTCCATTTTTTTCTCAAGCCGAATCACCACTTTTTCTTTCATTCCTTTTCATCTTGTTATTCTCTTCTTTTCACAACTTTTTGTTAGCCGAAACTACCTTTCCACTTCATCATTTTTGGTTTGAGATCGAAGCTTTGTTAATATCCATTTTGGTAAGTTCCTTCTTTAATCGTATCATTCTCAATTCCATATTCTTGTTTTATCACTTGGACTCTCTTTGTGTGATTCTTACATCTCATTCCTTGATTTGTCGAATTCCTTCATTTTGATGATAGGGCCGAATCATTCTAGGTGACAAGGGATCTTTTGTGTTAAGGTAAGGGGGCGTTTCCTTGTATTTGCGTTATCTATTTCAAGATTTCTAGTTCAAGTCGAAAGGCTATTTGCTTCTTAGTGATATATGTGTGGCCGAATATAGGAAGGTGTGACGCAAGCGGTTGGATTCCCAGGTTGTGCTCGGTTCATGGTTTAAATCTCAATCTTTGGGATTTGTTAATCTAGGTAAGGGATCTACTCTCTTGGGTTAATTCTTGATTCATAGTTATTCTCTGTGTTAACCTGATTTAGTGACCAAAGGTTTTATGGACCCTAAGGCTAACCAAACGGTAGGAGGGTCAAACCTGAGACCCTAGCCCCCAAATTCTAGAAGAGGGACATGTCTGCGGTTCGTGATTAGCCACCTGGGTGTGGGCGAACACCTGAGCAATGCAGTAGTGAAATAGGGGTGGTGTCGAATAATGATAGTACCGACGTAGAGAGCATCGTTTTACGAGTAATCAGGTGTGTAACTCTTACACACTTCATTAGTTAACTTGCTAGTTATGTTTACTGTTAAAAGCTGAAATAGCTATTGACAACGGTGTGTTACTGTTGTGGGTGTGAGCGTGGACTCCGGGTAAGACCCCTATGGATTGGATATCAATATATGCTGTTATATTATTTTATGTTATGCTATGAGATATTTGCATTACAAACATGTTAATATGCCAAGGAAAATGTGTTCATGATGATGGGTATGTTGAGAGGAGGGGGAAGGATGATCTAGTCTGTCACCAAGTGGTTTTGACCACACGATTGGGTTGGCCCCGCTTTTCTTATTATTTGTGAATAGTATCGTTGGTTTTGACCACGGTGGTTTTGACCACACGGATATTATTTGTGACTACTGATCACCGATCATTTTGACCACAATGGATTATTGTGACTCGTCCCAGTGGTTTGGTACCACAGTGGGTTGGCCCCACATGTTGATTAAGGGATTGTCATTAGTGGTTTTGACCACACGGTGGGTTGGCCCCACAATATGATTTGTGACTACGGTGACCAGTGGTTTTGACCACACTTATATGATTTGTGACTACGGTCACGGTGGTTTTGACCACCAAGTGGTTTTGACCACAGGGGTGACACAGGAGTTGGTTGGTTAGGTTGGGTTTGCATGATTTGCATATTGACATATGAAATGTGTAAGTGCCTTATTATTATCGGGATGGGGATTTATACCTTTGAGTCTTGGTGACTCACTCCTTCCCTTACATTTTGCGAGATGAGGCATAGATCGCGGATGTGGAGCCGGAGTGGACTCGAGATGGCCATGCACTATGTTTTTGGGTTTTATTTCAATTACTATTTTGGGTTAATTTACTTTTAAATTTGGTTTTGGATTTGTAATAAGGCCGCTAAATTTTATTATTTCAGGTTTTTGATTATCTGCTTTAAGTTTTATCACACTGTGCCTAAGTTAAATAACATAGCATGTTCTAATAACCTGTAAAATCAATGTTTTCAAAAATTGTACAACTTATCGGGTTTTTCAAACATTACCATCGGGTAATACTAAACAAATGAAGTTAACAAACTAACTCAGACTTTCTCCAAACCAAGTTTTCATTATGTTCAGATACAAAATGGTTTTCAACTTTATTATGCTAAACTCGCTCGGGTTTTCATAAAACCAAACGACTTTCCAAAATGAGAAACGACAAACAATCTTCTCAAGGGAGTTTTCTTTCAAACCCAAAATGACAAAAATGTTTTCAAGAATAATTTTCACAAAAGTAAACCAAAGAACTTGTTTTCTATAAAAATTTTACACTCTGTAATATCTTGAATTGATTGGTGGTGTGTTGACCGGGTTTGGGGAGCTACAATTTTGGTATCAGAGCCAAGCTCAAAAGCTTGGCAGTGGGCTCGAGGCCTAAAAATATTTTAAAAATAGGTTACGAAAGGTTTTTGTGGGAAAGGTATGGTTGGAAAAGCATGGCACTGAGTCTCCGGCGCCGATTCTCTCAGGTAAGTACCCCTATTTGTTGTTAATATGTTTGTAATGATGACGTTATGACTAGTAGTAATAGGGAATTACTTTAGGGACTTAAACCGTAGGATTGTGTGAACTTATGAAAATAATCCCCATATTAAACTATTCATAAAACTATTAAATCAGATCAATTCGTATCGGTAGTCATGAGTGCACGAGGATGTGGGCGTAATACACGTGGACGAGGTAGGGGTAGGATGACAGCGTCAGAATCGGTAGGGTTTGGACATGGGATGGAGAACGAGGTACCACCGTCGCCAGTTTTGGGCACGGAGTTTTAGGATCAGACAGGTGATGACGTAGTGTCGTGGCGATGCTACGGGTTCTAGAAATAGTCGTGCGTGCAGGCGTCGAAGCAGGAGCTCAAAAATCTGTGTCTGAATGACTCTAGGCTAATGGCACAGAGGAATTCAGAGGTGTAGCTGGTGTGGCCCCTAGTACGGCGGAATATTGGCTGGAGGCGACAGAACGTGTCATGGACTACTTGGATTTTACGGTTGAGGGGAAGCTAAAGGGTATAGTATCTCTTCTCCGATATGGGTCATATCAGTGGTGGCTCACAATTAGGGATGGAGCAATGGCCAACAACATCACTTGGGATTTCTTTAGGGTACCCTATCAGAGGAAATACGTTGGGGCTAGTTACATCGATGCGCAGCGTAAGGCATTCCTGAATTTGGTTTAGGGAAGTGAGTTAGTATCGAATTATGAGGTAGAATTTCTTCGGTTAAGTTGGTATGCACAGGGTATTGTGGGCACGGAACATAAGCCTTGTGTCAAATTTGAGGATGGGTTGAGAAATGAGCTACGAATGTTGATTTGTCCACAGTAGGAGAGAGAATTTATAGTCTTACTAGAGAAGGCCAAAGTTGCTGAGGAAGTGAAAGCTGTCAGTGAGATGGAATCAGGATAAGGGTTGGAATAAGAGGAATTCTGGGTTATCTGGGTCTACCGAGAATCAGCAAAAAAGGGCTAGATATGGTGGGCCAAATCAAGCTGTGAGGCCTGCTGCTGCTACTATTCGTGGCCGCCACGGTGTGCTCGGTGTGGAAAGTCTCACATGGGGGAATGTTGGACTGGAAACAGAGGGTGTTTTGAGTGTGGGTCAATGGGACACCGAGTGAGGGATTGTCCACGAGGTCGATTAGGCTTGATCTAGGAATCGTGGTCGCATACAGTTCATGAGGATGGACAACCATAGAGGGTCTTGATTCGGCGGGGGTGGTAGAATCGAGAGCAATGTTTGCTCGTCTCAGTCGGTATGACGATGAGATTCTATTGGTAGAATTGCAATTAAAGCCAACATGGGTGGATCAGGTTAAGGAGAGACAACTAGTGGATGAGGTTTTGAGTGCTCGGAGGTTGCAAGTGCAGAATGGTGGTTTGGAGGGTTATAGCTTGAGTAGTGAGGGTGTGCTGTGTCTTCAAGGGAAAGTGTGTATGCCAAAGGACGTTCAGTTGAGACAGCGAATTCTTCAGGAAGCTCATAGCAACCCATACGTTATGCATCCTAGAGGTAGCAAGATGTATCGAGATTTGCGGGAACAACTCTGGTGGCCGGGTCTTAAGCGAGAAGTATCTAAATTTGTGAGTAAGTGTCTGACATGCCAACAAGTCAAAGCTGAGCATCAGTTACCGTCAGGTCTGTTGCAGCTGGTAAAGATTTCGCAGTGGAAGTGGGAAAGGATTACGATGGATTTCGTCATGAGGCTACCCCTTACGCCTAGCAAGAAGGATTCAGTCTGGGTGATTATTGATCATCTGACAAAGTCAGCCCATTTCATACCAGTTCGGATTGATTATTCACTCCAAAGGTTGGCTAAGTTGTATGTAGCAGAGATAGTATGGTTACATGGGGTGCCGGTGTCGATTATTTCAGATAGCGATCCCAGATTCACATCAAGGTTTTGGAAAGATTTGCATCAGGCATTGGGTATGAGGTTGGATTTCAGCATGGCTTTTCATCCATGATCGGATGGACGATCGAGAGGTAATTCAAATCTTAGAAGATATGTTAAGGGCTATGTTTTAGATTTTAGCGGTAGTTGGGAGAAATATCTACCATTGGCAGAGTTCGCGTATAACAACAGTTATCAAGTGAGTATCCAGATAGCACCATATGAGGAATCAGATGGGCGGAAGTGTCGTACCCCTACGTGTTGGACAGAACTAGGTGAACGTCAGATGTTGGGTCTGGAGTTGGTTGCTGGAATAGAGGATAAGGTTAAGGTGATTCGGGTCGTCTGAAGAAAGTTTCGGATAGGAAGAAGTTGTATGCCAACCTCAAACGTAGGGATATAGACTATGGAGTAGGTGACAAGGTCTTTCTGAAGGTATCAGCTGTGGAAAAAAGTGATGAGATTTGGTCAGAAGGGAAAGCTAAGCCCTAGGTTTATTGGGCCGTATACGGTGTTGAAGCGAGTGGGACCGGTAGCTTACCAGCTCGAGTTGTCATTAGAGTTGAGTCAGATTCATGATGTATTCCATGTCTCCATGCTTAGGCGCAATCGATCAGATCTGTCGCATATTGTGCTAGTGGAGGAAATTGAGGTGAGCTCAGACTTGTCTTTCGAGGAGGAACCAGTGTGGATTTTGGATCAGGATGTCAAAGTTCTGCGTAAGAAGTCAGTTCGTTTAGTGAAAGTATTATGGTGGAACCATGGTACGGAGGAGGCCATGTGGGAACCGGAAGATGTGATGTGGCAGCAATACCCTCAACTCTTCTGACCAGGAAATTTTGAGGCCTAAATTATTTTTAAAGGGGTAGAACTGTAACATGCTTAAATCGGGGTCTCTGTATTTTTGCATGTGTTAGTAAGATTGCTGTGCTAGTTTAGGGTGTTTTGGGGTCCTGGCATGAGCTTGGGGTAGGCCTGAGCCATAGCAAAAATTTTTGTTTTGGGTACTTGGAAGGGGGAGCCAAGGGAGTTAGGTGTTAAGAGATGTTATTGGAGTGTTTTGACACAAGAAGTGCCTTGGAAAAGTGGCAAGGGAGGTGCTACTGAAGGCCTAGTGAGGTGATGCCACAAAGAGCTGAGAGGGCCTTGGTTCGAGCTACAGGAATCTCTCCTTGTGCATTTATTTTTGACGATAGATGTAAGGAGGAGATGTGCTCAGGAAGGACTCTGTTGGATGGGTGTTGAAGGAGTCAACACATTTGACTTAGATGGAGAGGAATGAATGTAGGAGCTTAGAGGTCGAAGGGAGGGGTTTGGGGAGAAAGGAAGGGGATGGCTTAGAGGTCGAAGGGAGTGGGAGTGTGTATCCGAATTTGGTAGTGGCTAAGGGATGTTGGAGTTTTAGTTTTGAGTGTGGGAAGGTGTGCCGATATTGAGGTGGCTTTGAGTAGAATTTTTGGCATTTAGGTAGGTGCACTCATCGGTTTTGTTTTCTTTTTCTTTTAATCTCTCTCTTTTTTGGAAGCACCATAGTTTCTCTCCTCTTTTTCTCACCTTTTACAACTGTCGAAACCCCTATTGGTTCTTTGGCCTTCTTCTTCTTTTCTTCTCCTCTCAACAAGCCGTAACCAAAGCTATTCTACTTTCTTTTCATCATTTTGAACCTAAGCCGAGAGCATCATTCCACTTCTCTTCCAATTTCTTTTCTTCTTCTAGGTTCTCATTGTGCCGAAAACACCAAGAGCTTATCTCTTTTTCTCTCATCTTGTGCAAGCCGAAATCGTCACCCTCCCTTTCTATTAACATCTTTTCTTTCTCTCATCCTGAAGCCATAATCGAACCTCTCCTACCCTCTTCTCTCCATTTTCTTTTCTCAAGTCGAATCACCATTTTTTCTTTCATTCCCTTTCATCTTATTATTCTCTTCCTTTCACAACTTCTTGTTAGCCGAAACTACCTTTCCACTTCATTATTTTTGGTTCGAGATCGAAGCTTTGTTAATATCAATTTTGGTAAGTTCCTTCTTTAGCAGAATCATTCTCAATTCCATATTCTTGTTTTATCTCTTGTACTCTCTTTGCGCGATTCTTACATCTATTTTCCTTGATTTGCCGAATTCCTTCATTTTTGTGATAGGGCCAAATCATTCTAGGTGCCAAGGGATCTTTTGTGTTAAGGTAAGGGGGCGTTTCCTTGTATTTGCATTATCTCTTTCGAGATTTCTGGTTCAAGCCGAAAGGCTATTTACTTATTAGTGATATATGTGTGGCCGAATATAGGAAGGTGTGACGCAAGCGGTTGGATTCCTAGGTTGTGCTCGGTTTGTGGTTTAAATCTCAATCTTCGGGATTTGTTAATCTAGGTAAGAGATCTACTCTCTCGGGTTAATTCTTGATTCATAGTTATTCTCTGTGTTAACCTGATTTAGTGACCAAAGGTTTTATGGACCCTAAGGCTAACCAAATAGTAGGAGGGGTCAGACCTAAGACCCCAGCCCCCAAACTAAAGAAGAGGGCCATGTCTACGGTTCGTGATTGGCTACCTGGGTGTGGGCGAACACCTGAGCAACGCAGTAGTCAAATAGGGATGGTGTCGAATAACGACTGTAATGACGTAGAGAGCGTCGTTTTACGAGTAATCAGGTGTGTAACTCTTACACAGTTCATTAGTTAACTTGCTAGTTATGTTTACTGTTAAAAGTCGAAATAGCTTTTGACAATGGTGTGTTACCCTTGTGGGTATGAGCGTGGACTCCGGGTAAGTCCCCTGTGGATTGGCTATCAATATATGCTGTTATATTATTTTATACTATGCTATGTGATATTTGCATTACAAACATGTTAATTTGCCACGGAAAATGTGTTCATGATGATGGGTATGTTGAGAGGAGGTGGAAGGATGATCTAAACTGTCACCGGTGGTTTTGACCACACAGTGGGTTGGCCCCGCTTTTCTTATTATTTGTGACTAGTCTCAGTGGTTTTGACCACCAGCGGTTTTGACCACACGGATATTATTTGTGACTACGGTCACCAGTGGTTTTGACCACACATGGATTATTGTGTCTCGTCCCAGTGGTTTGGTACCACAATGGGTTGGCCCCACATGTTGATTACGGGATTGTCATCAGTGGTTTTTACCACACGGTGGGTTGGCCCCACCATATGATTTGTGACTACGGTCACCAGTGGTTTTGACCACACTTATATGATTTGTGACTACGGTCACCAGCGGTTTTGACCACACGGGGTAGACACAGGAGTTCGGTTGGTTAAGTTGGGTTTGAATGATTTGCATATTGACATATAAAATGTGTAAGTGCCTTATTATTATCGGGATGGGGATTTATACACTGAGTATCGGTGACTCACTCCTTCCCTTACATTTTACAGATGAGGCATAGATCGTGGATGTGGAGCCGGGGTGGACTCGAGGTGGCCATGTAACATCCTAGATTAGGGGTTATGCATTTGTGCATAATTCATGAGTAATAGGTTTTGGCGGTGTTTGGAAGTGAATTAAGGGTTTTAAAATCCTAGGATGGAAGAAAGCTTTGGACAATTATTGGTTTTAAGTTAAAAACAATAAGTGATGTGGAAAAGTGGCAAGGGATGCCACCTAAGGTGTAAAGGTTATGGCAACAAGTGAAGTACTTTGAGGAAGAGGTTGAATCCCGGTGTGTGCATTTTGCTTAATAGCATGTTCTTGTGATATGTGGTGTGCATTTTAGAACCTTGGAAATGGAAATGTATGGAAATGTATGGAAATGTATGGAAATGTATGGAAATGTATGGAAATGTATGGAAATGTATGGAAATATAAGGAAATGTATGGAAATGTATGGAAATGTAATGAAATGTATGGTAATGTAAGGAAATGTAGGAAATGTAAGGAAATGTAGGAAAATGTCACTGAAATGTAAGGAAATGTCTTAGAAATGATAAGTTTTAAGGCAAGGTGGCCTTAAGAAAATTAATAGAAGAAATCGACACAAAAAGGGCTTGGAAAAGTGACAAAGAGGCACCACTTAAAGCCCATAAATGACGCATGTGACATGTGTGCAAGCTTAGGTTCGAGCAGCAAGGAGAGCATTTACGAGAGTGTTCTTGCGTCGAATTGGGCTTATGCCCAATTGTTATTAAAGCTAAACTAATCATAGGGAGGCGCCACTTAGGTGGATAATTTTGGCCTCGATGGCAACAAGGAGTCCAATAGAATAAGTTTAAATTTGGCTCATCAAGGAAGGGATGGATGGCATCTAGCTAAGACTTTAAGTAATTTTATTTAATTACTTAAAGAGGAAGCAATGGACTGACAATAGGGACTCTTAAGGAAGAGTTTAATTCTCCTTAAAACTTCGACTAAATAGTTGGATAAATGATGATTTATTTTAGATTATTTTCAAAGAGATAATTGAGGATTATTCTTTAATTTTTAATTAAAGGGATAAAGCTATCAAAATAAAAGAGTGATGGCCAAGTAAGGGATTCTAAGTTAGTAATTTGGCTATAAAAGGAAAAGAGGGACATTCATTCTTTCTTCTAACTCTCTCTCTGCGAATTCTCTCTAGCAAATATCTCCTTTCTTCATTGTTTTGCAAAGAAAATACACCTTGTGTAGCCAAACTTCATTACCAAATTGCTCAAACTCTTTTCTCTTCTTCTTTCATAATCTTCCAAAAGCCGAATGTTTACTAAAATAAAGGCCATAGCCGAATAGTTTTGAAACTTCAAACAAGCGGTTGTCGACTTACGTATTAAGGGTAAGAACTAGTTATCATTTGATTTTCATCCTTTTTCTTTTAAGATTTTCCAAAATCTAGGACTAACCCAATTAATATCTTGTTGCCGAAACTTTGAAGAGATCTTTTCAGGATTTGTTTAAGTCAACTACAAGAAGAAGAAGTTCTTTTCCTAAAGGTACACCATAGGCCGCGTGTTCCCTAGTTATTCGGTGAATTTCAGGATTTAAAATCCACAAGGTAAAACATGTGAATATTCGGCCAAGGCCTATTTTTGGTGTTTTAGATCTATTTCATATTTATTCAAAAGCCGAAACTAATTTGTTAAAGTGATTTAAAGCTTTGCCGAATACAAGAAAGAGTAAGGACTTGTATGATCATAGTGAGTATTCAGCTAAGCATGGGTATACAAAGATTTTGTGTAATTGTGATTTTGTGAAATAAGGATTAAAATGTAAAAATGTAAAAATGTGAGGGCTAATTTGCAAATTACCCTAAATATGTGTTTTTGGATTGAATTGAATGATTTGTCGAATAAATAGATTAAATTTGAATATGTACAGATCAAGAATTGAAGAAAACGGATTTAGATCGTGGAAAGTCAAAAGTTATTGAATAGCTTGATAAACCGTAATATGAACATATTTTAATCCCACATTTAGCATATTTTTGGATGATTTATCCCTTTAATTATGGAAATAGGTGCTCCTAATCCTTTGTTTTCATGTTTTATACTTAGTAGAGCACCGGAGGATGAAAAGAACGAGAAACGGGCAGAAAACGGAGAAAATGGGCCAAAATGCGAAATCCACACGGCATGGGCCCAAGACCACATGGCCATGCCCCGTAAGAAGAGTCGACCATGGCCTGGACCTCAAAATACACGGTTGTGCCTCATCATACAGACCCGACCACAGCCTTAAATCAATTTACACGGGTATGTGCCATAAGCGTGTCCCTGCTGCAAGAAAGAAGAGTTTCATTTGGAATAGGGTACTTAGAGGCGAAGAAAGACATTCCAATAGCCTATATAAAGACCCCAGAGGCCAACCTTTAGTGAGGTAGTTCAGCTAGGCCAAGGAGCCAAGCCAAAGGGCCAGAATTGTGGGATTAACTCGAAAAAAGCTAGTTGATTCTTCTCAAGAAGCCAGGATCATACTCAAGACGGAGGAACTCTCCTTGAATTCCTTCAGAGGGTTTTAGGGTTTTCTTTTGTTTTGTTTTATATTTTCTTCTGAGATGTTTTATTTTACTATTATGAACTAAACCCTCAGATACCTGAGGGGGATGAAACCTAAGATGGATCTTGTTATTATTATCTGAGCTGTATGATAAATACTTGATTCTTAACTATGTGTTCTTAATTCATGTTTTGGTATTTCCGGGATATTGATTCAAGCATTTATGCTTTTAAGTAGAGGAGGAATAAACCCTATTTAATAGTAGATCTAGCATAGTTAAATGGAGTTGAACGAAACCTTAGACATAGGATGACGTAATCTGCCAGATTAGGGTCAAACTTAATATGGGAGTCCATAAATCGAGTTAATGCAATTTCAGGGGTTTTAATTAGAAAGAGATTTCAATTAATCAACCTAGGGTTAGACATTAGAAGCCTCGAGAGAGGTATTAATATAACTTAGGGAATCTTATGAATCAAGTCAAGTGAATAAATCGTCTGGTTCAGAGTTAGATAACAAGTGAAGTCTAGGTGGATTCTTCCTCTGGATTTTCTAAATCAATCGGTTTTTCTCTCAAGTCTTTCCTTAATTTCTTTTCTTTGTATTCGTATCTTTAGCTTAGTAGTTAGTTAATTTTAGATTAGATAAACAAATCCCTTAATTTTTAGGCTCGATAATAGAAAGAAAGTTAGTATTAGTACTTTTGGTTCCTTTAGGTTCGACAATCCTGTCTTGCCACTAAACTATACTACTCTTCGATAGGTACACTTGCCTCCATTGTTGTCTTAGTTAGTTTCTAGGTTCGATCATTCTTTTAATAAATTTTTAAGGCTCAAACACATGATCATAGTCAAATCTGATCGTTAACTCAAATCTGTGGTAAGTCTATATACAAATAAATGTATTTGTATTAAATTCTATATGTTTATATGAAATCTCATTGTGATGAATGTATACGAGAATGATAGTAAATCAATTTCAAGAAAGTATAGACAATGTATCAAAGTTAGAGAAGTCCCGTATGAACCTAGGAATAGATAGAGTTACATATGTCATGACATAGGTTTCCGATATGTGGTATCATGTAAGACCACGTTTGGGATGGAGGCATTGTTTTGAGATTTTGTGTAAGACCACGTTTGGGATGTTGTCATCGATATGAGATCTACGTGTGATCGTGTCAAACAGTCGAGTTTTAATAGTTATAAAAAGAATGATCGAACCTGTAGACTAACTATGACAACGATAGAGGTAAGTGCACCTATCGAATAGTAGTATAGCTTCGGCAAGAATATCTTATCGAACCCAAGGGAACCTAAAAGTACTACTATTCACTTTCTTTCTATTATTTAGCCTGAAATATGGAGTGATTGGTTTATGAAACTAATGAAAAACTAAACTAGATGCAAGGACAAAAGAATGAATGGGAGAAAGACTTTAGGAAAACTCAGTTGATGAAGACGATACCTTCAGAAGAATCCACCTATGACTTCACTTATTATTTATTCCCCAAACCATATGATTTCTTTACTTAGCTTGATCCGTGAGACTCCCTAACCTATATTAAACCCTCTCTCGAGGCGAATAACGTCTAACCTTAGGTTAATTAGTGGAACTCTCATTCTCTTATAATAACCCCTAAGGAAGCGAAGAATTGATCAATGGATTCTCATATTAGGTTTCACCCTAATCGGAAAAATCTCGTAACCCTATCTCTAGGCGCCGACCAACTCGCTCAATTATGATAGATCTACTCTTAGGTAGGGTCTATTCCTCCTCCACCTAAGCATATCAGATTAAATTAAGCAGCATAATTAAGAACAAACTAAGTACTTATCATATAATTTAGAAATCAAATAACAAAATTCATCATAGGTTTTATCCCCTTCAAGTATCTGAAGGGTTTAGTTCATAACAATGTAGGAAAATATCTCAAGAGAAAAGATAAAACAAAACATAAAAAATCCCTAAAACCCCTTAAAGGAATTGAAGGAGAGATCCTCCGTCTTGAATGGAGTTCTGGCTTCTTGAGATGGATCAACTGGCTATCTTCAAGTGATTGCCTAAAGGATGAAAGCTTCGGCAAAAGCCTTTGCCAAAAAGCGTCTGTTTCTGCTTTTGCCGAACTCCCCTTTTAGTTGCTACATTGGGTGTTTATATAGGCTTTGAGATGCTTTTACTTGGCTCCTAAGTATCCTAATTTAGGTAGAATTCCTCTTAGGATGTTTAAGTAGACTTAGGAATTTTTTTTTTTGCCTCTAGGAATCCAAATTCAAGTGAATTTGCTCTTTCTCGCGGCAGGGGTACGACCATGGTACATGCCCGTGTAAATCATCTTCAGGCCGTGTATCGATTCTGTCGATTGGGGCACGATCGTGTAAATCATGGCATGGTCGTGTGAAGTAATTTGATGAGGCACGACCGTATGGCTTGAAGTCCACGCCGTGTCGATTTCCTATTTGGTCCAAATTGGCCCGTTTTAAGCCCATTTCTTGTTCTTTTCATCCTCGGGTGCTTTTCTGAGTATAAACATGAAAAGAAATGATTAAAAGCACCTTTTTACATAAATAAAGGGTTAGATAATCCAAAATCATACTAAATATGGGGTTAAAATATGTTACTTTTATGGTTTATCAAATACCCCCACACTTAAGCTTTTTCTTGTCCTCAAGCAAAATTCTCATCTTACAATGAAAATGAACTTTCCATAATTCATAATTTCTATCGAAAATGTCCAATCATAATTCATAGATAATTTATACATTGATAATTTAACTCAAAGAACCCCAAAAGATTCAATCAAGATAAGTCATACCTTTGTAGTATGAAAACATAGGTGTCTCCCCTTATCTAAGTAATTACCTTTAATTCAAAACCGACAAGGATTGACATCATCACAAAAGATTCACTCAAATCACTCAAAGTGTTTAAGGTTCAAGAATAAGCACTCATAAGTCGAACCTGAACAGTTTATCCCATAGGCCTGCCTGAAAATTAAATCTCCACCACTGTATATGAGATGATACACAGATCAAAAGGTCTTTATCAAAGTTGTAACGGAGCTTGGGTTAAAAGGTGTGGATAAAGGCTAAATTAAAGGTTAGAATCGAGAATATTTACATCGAATGAAAAGTAATAATACCACTATTGATAATTACTCTATAATAAAGAGTATTTTCTTCACTTAAAATTTGATAATACTTTAATACGAGTTTTTTCTTCAACAATTGGAGTTTAATTGCTCTAAGCTCTTTTATACTACTAATATTGAATAAACTTGGATTTTTTTAAGAACAAACTAAAATATTACATCATAAATAAATGTAACTACTAAACTAATATAATTCGGTAATTTAATCAAATCAAACCTCAATTAAAGGATTCAACGGGGTTCACTAGGGGTTAATTTATAAAGGTAGGCTTTTTATGGAGTAAGTGGGTTAAATCCTCAATGCCTTTATCACCTCTGTATTTGAAATCAAAGATGTGGTCTCAACATGTATTAATGAGGCAAATTCTAGAATAACAGTTCAAAGTTGACACACTCATAATTAATAAAGTGAGCACGAAAAATAATATATGCTCTATAAGGCTCAAAATCTCACAAAAATTATGGGTGTTTTTGACATCAATCCCTATAAATTTCAAACATCAAAGTAATACTCAAATTCAGTTCAACGACCTATTAATTTTTAATTTTTAGAAAGTAGACTTATCATGCTCGATTCTCTAGTATCCTTCAAATTTAATCATCAATGCATAATTAACTATGACTTACTCTAAAACATATCAATACAAATCATAAATCAACAGAAATTTCATCCTAATTAGTATTATAAGCAAAATACTTGAAAACAAGTCTAAATTCAGGATTTGAGAATAATGCAAAAAGTCAAGTACTTTTTCCACCCACACTTAAGATGTACATTGCCCTCAATGTACAAAGATAGATAAACAATTATGTAATAATAAAATCAAAAGAGAAGGGGAGAAGTAACACTTCCTGAATTTTTGGATGAAGTCTATGAAAAGAAACTGGATAAGTTTGGAGGTGAACGTGGGGAAGCGTCTCGAACCGTTTGAAATTGAATCCTTGAAGTAGTCGGCTATTGGAACGCCGGCACCACCATGGCGCAGCGGAATAAAATAAATCTCGGTGATCCAAACCATGAATCCATGTGTGAGGAATGAATTAGGGTGAAATAAAGGTTTCAAAATTACCGAAATTTCAATCTGAGTAGAGAACGACGCCTCGGCAACAAGAGTTCTGATCTACTGTCGAACCAAGCCGCAACATTTACGATGTCGGCCTCTACGTAATCCTCCCGATTTCACTATGAACGGCAGAAATCTCCAAAAACAATTTTCAGAGGTTTTTTTTATTTGTTTGACGGCTACTAGACTTTTCTAAGAAAAATCTTAGGGTTTCTCTTCACTTATTACCTTTTATAATCGGTATTTCATTTATGAATTATAAAATTAAATAAATATAATAATGTTTTAACCGAAAATTATAATTACATTAATTATAACATGGATTTCGGTAAACTATATTTATTTAAATTTATATATGAACCAAATTCATATATTAATTATCATTATGTGTACAACATCCTTGTACATAAAATATAGTCAATATTTGATTGCCCAATTAAATTAATTCTTTAATTAATTTAATTCATGTGACAATCAAACACAATACCAACTATGTTTCATTCCGTTCATTTCAACCATAAGGTGTGACCCTGTAGGTTCTTGTAACATTAGTAGTAATACTAGAACGATTCTAATGTTGCAAACAATGAGTGGCATCTAGCAATGCATCATTGCTACCTAAGTTACAAGAAGTTATAATTCGACATAACTTTTTGTGATTAACTTTTCATGCATTAATCCTTAAGTCCTTTATCTCTGGAATAGATACAAGTCATGGAATAGTCACACTTGTATAGTCCATCCCATGTTTCTTGATATCTTGAGTAGACTATGATATACAAATTAGTATGACATCTCATGTCAACTTATTTGAGCATGGCCATGCATTTCTAGTATCACTCAATCAAGTGTCCTAAGATATTACTCCCATTATGTGGGAGGGACTTATCCTATATTGATCAACAATATCCCTCTACATAGACTGTGGTATATCTAACATCAGCCTTTATAGAACAACCAGTTATGATGTACGTTTCACTGTATCAAAATATACGACTCACGATGTTGGGTAATGATTATCTCAAGTCTAAAGATCATATACATATTAATCACTATAAGTAATGTTGTGACACTTACATAATAATCCAATAAACATACTCACAGTGGGTCAGCCCAATATGTTGTTCTCTAACACACATATTCATGCATTGATTTTGACACTCCATATCAATGACAACTCTTTATCATCAATCAACTACATGTTAGTCTTAATGCATTATTGTTGTCCTAGTAAACAATAATACTTGACTAAGGATATTTTAAGAATAATCATATGATTCTCATGACATTATTATAAAATAGTTTATTTGTACACACAGAAAGAAAAACTAAAATAATAATGACAACGCTTTATATTAATAAACATGGTAAATCAAGTATGTTATTACAATCATCTCATGATTGATCTTTGGGCATACTCTTACAATCTCCCACTAGCACTAAGACCAATCAATCATATATCTAATACCAAGCGACTTAGTGTGACGATCATGCTTCTGCTGTGTCAGAGGCTTGGTCAGGGGATCAGCAATGTTATCATCTGTAGGTACTCTGCATATCTTAACATCTCCTCGATCGATAATCTCTCGAATAAGATGATAGTGCCTAAGTATATGTTTGGATCGCTGGTGAGACCTGGGTTCTTTAGCTTGTGCAATAGCTCCATTGTTATCACATCGGAGTTCTATAGCATCTGATATGCTAGGCATAACCCCTAGTCCAGTAATAAACTTCTTGATCCAAACCGTTTCTTTTACTGCCTCGCTGGTTGCAATATACTCGACCTCTGTTGTAGAATCGGCTACTGTACTTTGCTTTGAACTCTTCCAGCTCACAGCACCACCATTAAGGCAAAACACAAATCCTGATTGCGATCGAGAATCGTCCTTGTCGGTTTGGAAGGCGGCATCGGTGTAACCTTTACACTTAACTCTTCCTCACCTCCATATATTAGGAACGTATCCTTAGTTCTTCTTAAGTACTTAAGGATATTCTTGATCGTGGTCCGTTGACCTTCACCGGATCTACTTGGTGCCTCGTCATACTTAAGGCATCTGAGACATCCGGGACGGTACATAACATGGCATACATGATAGATCCAATAGCAGAAGCATATGAAATTTTACTCATGTGTTCACTCTCATGTGGAGTTGAAGGACACATTTCCTTCGAGAGTGAAATACCATGTCTCATAGGTAGAAATCCTCTTTTAGATTCTTCCATACTAAACCTTTTCAGTACTTTATCTATGTATGTACTTTGGCTTAGACCCAACAGTCGTCTTGATCTATCTCTATAGATATTGACTCCTAAGATGTAAGTAGCTTCGCCCAAGTCCTTCATAGAAAAACAACTTCCTAACCAAGTCTTAATAGACAGCAAGGTAGGTATGTCATTTCCTATGATAAGTATGTCTTCCACATATAGTACCAAGAATGTGATAGTTCTCCCACTAACTTTCTTGTAAATACATGATTCATCTTCATTTTTGATAAAACCAAACTCTTTGATTGCATCGTTAAAACGAAGATTCCAACTTCGAGAAGCTTGCTTTAATCCATAAATGGATCTTTGTAGCTTACAAATCTTTCTAGCATCCTTTGGATTGACAAAACCTTCAGGTTGTGTCATGTACACATCTTCTTCAAGTTTCCCGTTAAGAAAAGCTATTTTGACGTCCATCTGCCAGATTTCGTAATCATGAAATGCAGCTATGGCAAGCAAGATCCTGATAGATTTAAACATAGCTACCGGAGAAAAGGTTTCATCATAGTCAACACCATGAATTTGGCGAAAACCTTTAGCGACTAATCGCCCCTTGTATGTTTGTACATTACCATCCATGTCGATTTTCTTTTTGAAACCCCACTTGCACCCTATAGGTTAACCCCTTCAGGTGGGTCAACCAAAGTCCATACTTGATTTTCATACATGGAATCCATCTCAGATCTCATGGCCTCAAGCCATCTCTCAGAGTCTGGGCTCGTCACCGCTTCTTGATAAGTCCTAGGCTCATCCTGATCTATAAGAGGAATGTCACCATGCGTTGTAATGAGAAATCCATATCTCTTAGGTGCATGGCGTTCTCTTAAAGATCTTCGCGGTGGTTGTGTTTCTACAGCATTTACTTGTTCCTCAATTTCTTGTGGAATTTACTGTTGTTCTATCTCTGGTTCAGTGGTATCTTTTGATTCTCGAATTTCTTCAAGTTCAATCTTTCTCCCACTTCCTTTTCTAGAAATAAATTCTCTCTAGGAAGACACTAGTCCGAGCAACAAACATTTTGTTCTCAGTGGGATTAAAGAAATAATAACCTTTGGTTTCTTTAGGATACCCCACAAAAATACACCTTTCAGATTTGGGTTCAAGCTTAGTAGACGTCTGACGTTTAACATAAGCTTCACAACCCGAAATTTTTAGAAAAGACATACTG
This sequence comes from Gossypium rotundifolium, assembly GCA_025506655.1. Lineage (NCBI taxonomy): Eukaryota > Viridiplantae > Streptophyta > Magnoliopsida > Malvales > Malvaceae > Gossypium > Gossypium rotundifolium. The sequence continues at coordinate 134,566,361 of CP106722.1, forward strand.
GGATGTTTCCCAGTCCACATCTCATATGGCGTCTTTTGAACCGATTTAGATGGAACACGATTTAGTGTGAAAGCAGTAGTCTCAAGTGCATGTCACCAAAAGGAAGTCGGTAGATCAGCATGACTCATCATGGATCGAACCATGACTAATGGAGTTTGATTTCTTCTCTCAGAAACTCCATTCCATTGAGGAGTAGGAGGAGGAGTAAGTTGTGAGACAATCCCACATTCCTTCAATAGATCATCAAACTCTAGGCTCAAATACTCTCCATCTCGATCAGATCGAAGTGACTTGATAGTTTTCCCTAGTTGATTTTGTACATCATTTTTGAATTCCTTGAACTTTTCAAGAGACTCAGACTTATGGCGCATGAGATAAACATACCCATATCTACTGAAATCATCAGTGAAAGTAATGAAGTATTGAAATCCACCTCTGGCATATGTATTTATTGGTCCACATACATCAGAATGTATTAGGCCCAATAAATCACTAGCTCGTTCACTTTTACCAGTAAAAGGAGATTTAGTCATTTTTCCCAATAAGCAAGATTCACATACTTCAAATTGTTCAAAAACAAATGAATCTAAGAAACCATCTTTATGGAGTATGGATATGCGTCTCTCACTTATGTGGCCCAAACAACAATGCCAAAGATAGGTTTGATTTGAGTCATTTTGTAACACCCCAAACTAGGTCTATGCGTCAAGACGAGATTTGGTTTGTCACACAGATCGAACATTTTTTTAATTTTTTTCTAATGATTTAGGTAAAATCGTTCTACAAAACCTCTTGAAAGTGAAGTTTAGTAAAAACCAAGAAAATGATTTGAAATCGATGAATTTAAGAAACATTAGTTAAAATCTTATCATTTGCTATTTAATTATCAAAAACCTTAAAGTAGTTTTTAAAGAGTTCAAAACAATTTGAAAATAAGAATAGTTAAAGAATCTCATATGTTTTAAAAAAACAAAGTATTTTAAGGAAACATTATAGGATTAACATAAGCCCATATTAAATATCTAAAATAAAATTTAAATCCATCCACACATAAAAATCCATAAAATATTAATAAAGGCCTTATTACATCATATCCAAAATAGAAATTAAAAGAAAGCACTTAATAAAAGTTCATAGTTTATAAAACCCATGTTCACAGTATGGCCTCCACGAAGTCATCCTCGGCCCAAGCCTCCGTCAATTGCCATTACCGAAGATGGAAAATTTAAGGGAGTGAGTTACTCAGAACTCAGTGTATAACTCACTTACTATATCCACTCGGCCTGATCATCAAGTCATTATTTTTGGGCTTGAGCCCATCAACGGATTTATCAATATAATAAATGAAATGCATGTAAAATGAAATTTCCCAACCAAACCTAATTTCCATCAATTACACACCACCGTACCAACCAACACACACAGAGGGATCAAGTCAACCCACCCCGCCAACACACCAATCATAGGCATAAAGCCATTTTTAATAATGTTATGGTGCACCACTGAACTAGATTGTGTCAAAGTCACCGAACTAGAGGCATTAAGCCATTAAAATATTTGTGGCAGAGCCACCGAACTAGATTTTGGCAATAGGCCTTTCTTCTCTTCATCATTTATCCCAAATCATGCAAACATGCATGCATAACAGTCTATATCCATAAGATAATTTAACAAAAAGCCCATAATACATGTGAGCCTATATTTCAAGTTTTTATTATGGCCCATAATACAAAATAACATTTAGCCCATTTAGCAATCTAGCAACTTTGGCCCATATATCGATCTAGCATATCTTTGGCCCATTTAACGATCTAACAGATTTTGGCCCATTTAACGATCTAACAGATATTCGGCCCGTTTAACGATCTAGCATATTTTTGACCCATTTAACGATCTAGCATATTTCAGGCCCAAATACACATGAGGCATAAAATTTACTATTTACCAATTAACTCATTGAGGGCGTTTTCGTAAATTTCATAACTTTAACAGTTTTCATGTATTTACACAAAAGTATTAATTATTACGCATTTTTTGATTTGTCATCTTTACTATTTTCCCAATACATATGGTATAGTTAGAGATAAGTGTGAAGTTACACACCTGGTTACTGTGAGAACTAGACTTTCCCGCTCGTCAAACCTGAACGCAACGCGATAAATTATAACACCATTATTTATTTACAATTCGTATCTTAAAAATAACGATCTATACTTTTACCCTCAGAATTTTGAACCACTTCTATTTGCGGTTTCTTCCCGATTGTTGGTTCATTACCCGATGAAAATCCATGAACAAACAAAGGTTCGGGAGTACGAACGACTTCAAACAACAGGTTCTCCTTGGATGAAGGTCCACAACCGGTGTAAATTCTCGAATTCTCGAAACAGTCCTTCGCTTAAACTTAGGGGGAATAGCGGAACCACCCCTCTTTCGAACACTATTTACTGCCCTTTTTGTCCCTATCTTGATTGTCTCTATTGACAAAAGATCATTAGTCCAACTAATAAATTATCAAAATTTTGACTAACGGTTTTAAAAGTGAGATTAACTTACCACAAATATCCTCGTTCCACAATATGACAATCGAGCGATAACGTCCTCTAAAATGAAATCGATTAATAAACCATTTATATCCATATGTCGAATAATATGAAAATCCTTAGTAATCCCTTACCTAAACACATTAATTCGATTCCAACAATATACGAAGTTTACGAACACTTGAGTTTCGGCCCTCCACTTTCACACTATTGTCCAAGGCTTGAAAGAAGGAAAAGAAAAGATTAAAAGAATACTTATATATAAGAGAAGATTCGGCTATGAATAAACAAAGAAAAGAAAAATGATTCGGCAATGGAGTAATCTAACATTTTGCCATGAGAGAAAACAATGAAGGAATTATGGTTGAAAATAAAATAAAAGATGAAAGGAAGAGATGATGTTGATTCGATTTTCAAGAGGGAAAAGAGAAAGAAAAGAGATGAATCTTAGGAGCAATATGCATTCGGCATTGGTGAGAAGAAAAGAAAAGAGAAGAAAAGGTCCTTGATGGCTATGTGGTTTCGGTCACAATGAGAAGAAAAAAATTTTGAGAGGAAGAGCAACTACATCCGAAATGGTCAAAAGAAATGGCAAAAAGAAAATTGCTTACTCAAAGGTTTTTTGGCATATTTGACTAGGGAGAAAATGGATGGAGAGAAAGTGTTTTGCAAAAGCAAAAATGACCAAAATCAAACAAAATTACCTTTCGCACAAGATACATTCAGCTAAGAGAGAAAACAAATGAAAGGAGAATAAGTGTTTTTGGGAAAAGATGGATGACCAAAAAGGAAGTATCACAACTACACAACCTTACCAAGCTTACCTCAAAATTTCGGCCACCCCCTATTCCCAAAAACCGACCAAGTTCAAGTCAAAGTTTGCTACACCAACTTTCCAAAACATCCTCCTTGATAAGTGCCTTGTGTTCCCCCTTCATGCCTTAATCAAATGATTCCTTTCCCTAAGTTAACACTTGCCTTTTTTCGATAGTCTTCTTGCCATAAAAATTTAATCCAACTCATCCTAATCCTTATCCATGACCGACACATGCTAGGAAAAAGTAAAAATAAAAGCTTTCAAATTGCATGCTAGGAGATTCGAACCTCTCCCCTCAAGTCCAACTTATAGCGCCATCACCACTTTACTACTAGCTCATCTTATGCCATCTTTTATCACATAATTAACTTAACTTCAAGGTCACCTGACTAAAGTACTCTTTAGTAAAATTTTATTCTAATTCCAAGTAAACTCGAGCCTTCTCAAGACTATATTAAGCACATAATAAAATCATACCCGAACTAACACCAAAGACTAGCAACATATTGATACTCAAATTTTAGGATGTTACAGGGTAGTTTACTTCACGCGGTCTCAACTGACGAGAAGAATAAGCTACCACTTTTCCATTTTGCATCAGCACACAACCTAAACCCATGTGTGGCGCATCACAATAAATGGTAAATTCTTCTCCAGCCTCAGGTTGTATCAGTACTGGTGCTTCCGTCAAAATCTTATTCAATTTCTCAAAAAGCTCTTGATGTTTATCAGTCCATACGTACGGTACTCCCTTTCGCAACAGCTTAGCTAGGGGTGCAAAGAATCGTGAAAACCCTCAACAAAGCGTCTATAATAACCACCAAACCCAAGAAACTCAATCTCACCATCGACTTGGTGGTTTCCAATCCAGTATAGCTTCAACCTGCTGAGGATCCACCCTTATTCCTTCAGCTGACACTACATGACCCAAGAAAGTCACTTCCCTTAACTAAAATTCACATTTACTTAATTTGGCATAAAGTTGCTTATCTCGAAGTAACTGCAATACTATACGCAAATGTGAGTCATGTTCCTCTTCATTCCTCGAATATACCAAAATGTCATCTATGAACACTACTACAAACCGGTCTAAATATGGTTGAAAGACCCGGTTCATCATGTCCATAAATGTAGCTGGTGCATTGGTCAACCCAAACGGCATCACCAAAAACTCATAATGTCCATAATGAGTTCGGAATGCCATCTTATGAATATCTACTTCTTTCACTTTGAGTTGGTGATAACCCAATCTCAAATCAATTTTGGAGAAAACCAAAGCTCCTTTCAATTGATCAAACAGGTCATCAATTCTCGGTAAAGGATACCTATTCTTGATCGTCAATTTATTCAACTGCCTGTAGTCAATGCACATATGCATCGACCCATCCTTTTTCTTAACGAACAAAATTAGTGCTCCCCACGGAGACACACTCGGTCGAATAAATCATCGATCCAACAATTCTTGAATTTGAGCTTTAAGCTCCGCCAACTCCTTCGTTGCCATTCTATAAGGAGCAATGGACACCGGAGCCGCTCTGCATAAAAGCTCAATACCAAATTCTACTTCCGATCCGAGGTATACCAGGAAGTTCTTCAGGAAATACATCTAGAAATTCCTTCACCGTTCTCACATCTTCCACTGATAATTCTTTGGCATCCAAAGCACAAATAAAAGCTAGGAATGCTCCATAACCTTTTCGTATCAACTTTTCTGCCTTTAATGTAGATACCACATTTGCCAAGTAATTCCTTAATTCGCCTATCATTACTACTTCTTTATCATCCGAAGTCCTTATTGACATCCGCTTTTAAGCACAATCCAAATGCGCCTGGTGCTTAACCAACCAATCCATCCCCAGAATGAGATCGAACTCACCGAAATGTAATTCCATCAAATTCGCCAAAAATATTTCTCTTTGGATTTCTAAGGGCACGTCTCTAAATAGTTTATTTATAATTACCGACTGTCCTAAAGGAATAATTACCATCATCTCACTATCGATAATTTCAGATTTGAGATTCAAGATTCCAGATATGGCACTAGCAACATACGACTGGGTAGAACCAATATCCATCAAAGCAGTAACAGGTACATCATAGATGAAAAACGTACCAGTTATCACATCAGGTGCATTGCCATCCTCGCGGCGTCTAACTGCATAGACCAATCCTGGCTGTCTTGCATCATCATTACCTCTGGAACCATTGCCTCGACTCGGTGCACCTTGACCACGTCCAGCCCCATTACCACCACGACTCGGTCCACGGCCTCTAGGTGGCTGCTGAGTACCTCTGGCCGGCTGTACATCAGGATTACGAGTTTCCTGAGTCGTATCCATCCGTCGAGGGCAATTCTTATATTGATGTTCCATTGAACCACATTTATAACAAGCACCAGTTTTCCTCTAGCACTCTCTGGAATGTCGTTTCCCACATTCAACACAGTCTCGACTCTGATTAATAGCCACAGGTGCTCTACCTTGAGCTGGCTCATTATTCCGAGGCTTCTTCTGAAACCTTTTTGAAGAACCCGAATATTTTATATCTCTCTTGCTTCTGACTCTCTCCTGATTCTGACGTTCTGAGCTCTTAGCCTCTTCGACTATCTTGGCTTTCTCCACAAGCATGGAAAAAGTTCTAACTTGTTGTGGGGCTATCAACACTTGCAACTCATCATTCAGCCCATCCTCGAAGCGTACAGAGTGCTCATGATCCGTTGGCACTATTGTCCAAGCATAGCGACTCAAGCATAAAAACTCAGCCTCATATGTTGCCATCGTCTTATTTCCTTGAATCAGATTCAGGAATTCCTTCCTCCGAGCATCCACATAATTTGTTCCTACATCTTTCCCTTGAAAGGTAGCTTTGAAGAATTCCCAAGTAACAAATGCAGCTTCAGTGCCTTCTCGGACAGTAAGCCACCATTGATATGCCTCGTCCCTTAACAAAGACACTGCTCCTCTTAGTTTCTGTTCTAAAGTGCACTCTAGGTCATCCATAATTCACTCTACCGCCTTGAGCCAATATTCAACAACATTTAGAGCTACACTCGAGACACCTCTGAAAACCTCAGCACCACTTAATTTCAATCACTCGATATCGACCCATGTGTTGCTAGCCCAACTCTAGATCCAATGACCCTTTCAAGGACTCACAACATTGCTCATTTCAAAGCATTATCTTCTCTCCTATTCTCTTGTGAATCATTTTTCGATGCTAGTGATGCCGGTGCATCCATTTCTGGAATATGTCCCGATTCCTCGGACACAACTCTAGCACCTTGGCCTCTACCATGGCCACGTCTACAACGTCTGTGTCCTTTGGCGCTCATACTGACTATCTCGTTTAAATCTAATTACGAATTTTATGAATTAGAAAACTGTTTCAGTGTTTATTAACGATATTTTATGAGGTTCAAGAGATAAAGTTGTTTTTTGCAAACACATCCTATAGTCTCAATCTCTACGGTTTTCAACATCTAAAACTAGAAGTTCTAGAGTGTTCCTATGATCATATCATCATAATAATCATTCAGTAATGAATACTTACTTGACTTGGTGCCGGATGCTTGTGGTGCCCTACTAACTTTAAAACATCAATAAAAATAATTTCAAACGGAAGTTATTTATTGAACCCAACCAAAGCCGAGTTTTGAAACTAGCTCTGATACCACTAAATGTAACACCCCAAACCAAGTCTATGCATCAAGACGAGATTTGGTTTGTCACACAGATCAAACATCCTTTTAATTTTTTTTCTAATGATTTAGGTGAAACCGTTCTACAAAACCTCTTGAAAGTGAAGTTTAGTAAAAAACAAGAAAATGATTTGAAATCGATGAATTTAAGAAACATTAGTTAAAATCTTATCATTTAGTATTTAATTGTCAAAAACCTTAAAGTAGTTTTTAAAGAGTTCAAAAGAATTTGAAAATAAGAATAGTTAAAGGATCTCATATGTTTAAAAAAAAACAATGTATTTTAAGGAAACATTATAGGATTAACATAAGCCCATATTAAATATCTAAAATAAAATTTAAATCCATCCACACATAAAAATCCATAAAATATTAATAAAGGCCTTATTATATCATATCCAAAATAGTAATTAAAAGAAAGCACTTAATAAAAGATCATAGTTTATAAAACCCATGCTCGCAGTATGGCCTCCACGAAGTCATCCTCGGCCCAAGCCTCCGTCAATTGCCATTACCTGAGATGGAAAATTTAAGGGAGTGAGTTACTCAGAACTCAGTGTATAACTCACATACTATATCCACTGGGCCAGAACATCAAGTCATTATTTTTGGGCTTGAGCCCATCAACGGATTTAGCAATATAATAAATGAAATGCATGTAAAATGAAATTTCCCAACCAAACCTAATTTCCATCCGCTACACACCACCTGTACCAACCAGCACACATGTGGGGATCAAGTCAACCCACCCCGCCAACACACTAATCATAGGCATAAAGCCATTTTTAATAATGTTGTGGTGCACCACCGAACTAGATTGTGACAAAGTCACCAAACTAGAGGCATTAAGCCATTAAAATATTTGTGGTAGAGCCACCGAACTAGATTTTGGCAACAGGCCTTTCTTCTCTTCATCATTTATCCCAACCCATTCAAACATGTATGCATAACAGTCTATATCCATATGGTAATTTAACAAAAAGCCCATAATACATATGAGTCTATATTTCAAGTTTTTATTATGGCCCATAATACAAAATAACATTTAGCCCATTTAGCAATCTAGCAACTTTGGCCCATACATCGATCTAGCAGATCTTTGGCCCATTTAATGATCTAGCAGATTTTTGGCCCATTATCAATCTAGCAGATTTTGGCCCAATTATCAATCTAGCAGATTTTCAGCCCATTTAACGATCTAATAAATTTTTGGCCCGTTTAACGATCTAGCAGATTTTTGACCCATTTAACGATCTAGCATATTTTAGGCCCAAATACACATGAGGCATAAAATTTACTATTTACCAATTAACTTATTGAGGGTGTTTTCGTAAATTTCACAACTTTAACAGTTTTCATATATTTACACAAAAGTATTAATTATTACGCATTTTCTAATTTTGTCATCTTTACGATTTTTCCCAATACTTACGGTATAGCATCTAATCCGAGATAAGTGTGAAGTTACACACCTAGTTACTGTGAGAACTAGAATTTTCCGCTCATCAATACCTAAACGCAACATGATAAATTAGAACACTATTATTTATTTACAATTAGTATCTTAAAAATAATGATCTAGACTTTTACTCTCAGAATTTTGAACCACTTCTATTTGCGATTTCTCCCCATTGTTGGTTCGTTACCCGATGAAAATCCACGAACAAACAAAGGTTCGTGAGGACAAACGACTTCAAACAATTGGTTCTCCTCAGATGAAGGTCCATAACCCGGTGGAAATTCTCGGATTCCTAAAACAGTCATTCGCTTAAACTTAGGGGGAATAGCGGAACCACCCCTCTTTCGAACACTATTTACTGCCCTTTCTGCCCCTTTCTTGATTGTCTCTATTGACAAAAGATCATTAGTCTGACTAATAAATTATCAAAATTTTGACTAACGATTTTAAGAGTGAGATTAATTTACCACAAATATCCTCGTTCCATAATCTGACAATCGAGAGATAACGTCCCCTAAAATGAAATCGATTAATAAACCATTTATATCCATATGTTGAGTAATATGAAAATCCTTAATAATCCCTTACCTTAACACCTTAATTCGATTCCAATGATTTACAACATTTTAAAGACTTGAGTTTCGGCCCTCCACTATCACACTATTGTCCAAGGCTTGAAAAAAGGAAAAGAAAAGATTGAAAAGAATACTTATGTATAAGTGAAGATTCGGCTATGAATAAACAAAGAAAAGAAAAATGATTCGGCAATGGAGTAATCTAACATTTGGCCATGAGAGAAAACAATGGAGGAAATATGGTTGAAAAGAAAATAAAAGATGAAAGGAAGAGATGATGTTGATTCGATTTTTAAGAGGGAAAAGAGAAAGAAAAGAGATGAATTTTAGGAGCAATATGCATTCGGCATTGGTGAGAAGAAAAGAAAAGAAAAGAAAAGGTCCTTGATGGCTATTTGGTTTCGGTCACAAAGAGAAGAAAAAAATTTGGAGAGGAAGAACAACTAAATCCGAAATGGTCAAAAGAAATGGCAAAAAGAAAATTGCTTACTCAAAGTTTTTTTGGCATATTAGGCTAGGGAGAAAATGGATGGAGAGAAAGTGTTTTGCAAAAGCAAAAATGACCAAAATCAAAACAAAATTACCTTTAGCACAAGATACATTCGGCTAAGAGAGAAAACAAATGAAAGGAGAATAAGTGTTTATGGGAAAAGATGGATGACCAAAAAGGGAGTATCACAACTAAACAACCTTACCAAGTTTACCTCAAAATTTCAGCCACCCCCTTTCCCCAAAAACCGACCAAGTTCAAGTCAAAGTTGGCTACACCAACTTTCCAAAACATCCTCCTTGATAAGTGCCTTGTGTTCCCCTTTCATGCCTTAATCAAATGATTCCTTTCCCTAAGTTAACACTTGCCTTTTTCCCATGGTCTTCTTGCCATAAAAATATAATCCAACTCATCCTAATCCTTATCCTTGACCGACACATGCTAGGAAAAAGCAAAAATAAAAGCTTTCAAATTGTATGCTAGGAGATTCGAACCTCTCCCCTCAAGTCCAACTTATAACGCCATCACCACTTTACTACTAGCTCATCTTATGCCATCTTTTATCACATAATTAACTTAACTTCAAGGTCACCTGACTAAAGTACTCTTTAGTAAAATTTTATTCTAATTCCAAGTGAACCCAAGCCTTCTCAAGACTATATTAAGCACATAATAAAATCATACTCGAACTAACACCAAAGACTAGCAACATATTGATACTCAAATTTTAGGATGTTACATATTTATTTTAGATCTTTTAGTATTTATGTTGTAAATAGGGTTCATTTGATCTAAAATATAGAGGCCATTAATCAATTGTGCCGAACCATAGAAAACATTATTGAGATAAAAGGGACAACAATTATTCTTAATAATTATCTCAAAACCAATTTTGTCTAAACAAGAAACTGAAATAATGTTTTTAGTCAAAATGGCACAAAATAACAATCCTCTAAAATTAAATCAAGTCCACAAGGCAAAGATAAAGTATATGTTCCCACACTAATGCAAGCAACCTTTGCTCCATTTCCAACTCGTGAGTCCACATCTCCTAGCCAACTCCTACTCCTTTGTAATCCCATGCATGAAGTACAAATATGAGAACCACAACTAGTATCTAATACCCAAGAAGTAGTAGTTGATAAATTAATATCAATAACATAAATACCTGAAGCAGACGTTCCACTTGTTTTGGCCTTCTTGACTTCCTCAAGATGGATAGGGCAGTTCCGCTTCCAATGTCCTGTCACACCACAATGAAAGCAGTTTCCTTCCTTAGACACTCTACCTTTAGGTTTCATTGCAGCCTTTCCTTTGCCAGGCTTGGGCTTACCTTTTCCCTTGGGCTTTGTCTGAACTTTGGCCTTTCTATTGCCCTTGTTGTTACGGACCATCAGTATGGGCTTGGGTCCAACAGTTCGTAACATACTGAGCAACTGTGGCAGAGTCTTGTCAATTTCATTCATATTAAAATTAAGGACAAACTGGCTGTAGCTATCTGGCAACGATTGTAGAATAACATCAGTGGCCAACTCTTGGCCCAATGGAAAACCAAGCATAGCAAACTTTCAATATAGCCAATCATCTTAAGGACATGAGGTCCTACTGGGCTTCTTTCAGTCAACTTACATTGGAATAGGGCTTTAGAGATATCGAACCTCTCTTGCCATGCTTGCCCCTGATAATGTTCTTTCAGGTGCTCGATCATATCATAAGCAACCATGTCCTCATGTTGCTTCTGAAGCTCAGGATTCATAGTGGCAAGCATAATACATCCAACATCTACCATGTCATCGAGATACTTCTTGTAAGCATTTCTATCAGTTCTCGAGGAATTAATAGGTGGTTCATTAGGAAGTGGTTGTTCAATGACATACAATTTTCATTCTTGTTTAAGGATAATCCTCAAGTTACGGAACCAGTCAAGAAAATTCAAACCATTCAATTTGTCCTTCTCAAGGACCGATCACAATGAGAGTGTGCTAGTATTTGCAGCCATAATATATCTACAACAATTAAATATGCGTTACCAAGTTTATATCAATCATTAAAAAGACTTTATTAAAGGATGATCCCACTATTTTATTTCAAAATTAATAACCCCCATATATTAATTTCGAAAAAACTTTCTCCAAAGTATTTCTAGTGGGTTAAGGATCCATATTTCACCTCCTCTTAAATCAGCTTTGGCTTTACTCTCAAGACTATGGTTATTTAGGTAAGCAACCTTTGCTAATTACATCATATGTAACTCTTAATATTTGGTGAACAACTATTGTTCCAATCATCTTATGATTTATCCAATTTAATTGCCTCTAGGTTTCTAATCCTATTAGAGTAACCTAGTTAAGTCATTAACCAATTTTTAACCAGCGAATATCACTTGTTTATTCTTTGCGTTTAACCAAGATAAATACTAGTACTTCGCTTTGGCATAACCTACATAGTATTGATTGAGGCCTTAACGAGGGCAAAATTGGAAGGCCATGTTGACTTAATATTTTAATAGTGGGATTTTATTAAGGATGTTCCATCTCACCAATTATGGTCTACTTTAGTCCATTTAGTCTTTAATTGATCTCATCAATTAATTGGGTTTATTATTAAATTTTAATATATAAAATTGGCATGCTTTAGACATCCATAGCATCTCAAAAATGAATAAATAAAGCAATAAATAAATGCAATAGTTATATCCCATAAACTAAGGTGATTCAACCCAAGCCAATGGGAGAACCAAAAGGAAACCTAAAGGTGTAAGCAGTTTCACAAACTATCAATCCACAATAGTTGTCCCAACATCCTTCTCACCTGGCCCATAGCAACTCTTGCAAATTACAATATGCAGAATCTCGTTTTACATACGAGGGAGTAAGATGAGAAGATAAATACAAGACAATAGTAGTAAGGCACAACACGCAGGCCATATTTATATATATAATTACAACCTTTTATCAAATGGGTCATCGGGCTATAACTATGCATTTCAAACACCGTGCATGTCAAAAAATAGCATACATAATTCAATGCTTTTTGCTAAGGTGAATTATAAAATATCCTTTCAACCTTTTGTGGCCCATCAAGTTTATATAATTCTTTTATTAACAAAACATGCAGGGGCGGAGCCCCCGTGGTACAAATCGCATACCCCAATCAAATGAAACCTCACGATTTGATAACTTTTATCAACAGAATCGTGTTTTTTGGATTTTAATCCTTGAGGTTCATATCGGAACAACTCTTGTTCCACTAGCTAGTTAACCCTTACTGGAAATTGTAAATACCACCGTCGCAATATTACAGATTTGTTAATAGTTAACATTAATAACATAAAATCGAATAGGCCACAACACCATGATTAACATTTAATCAATTATCGAAAAGAACAGTTCTTAGGTTATGCTTAAACGATTTAAACAACCGAAAATGTAGTAAAATAAAGGCATGCATCTCATACAATTGCATCACCCAAGTATTTAAACCCGAGTCCGTATCACACAAGTGGCTCCGATACCACTGTTGGAACACCGGCACCCCCATGGCACAGCGAAATAAAATAAATCCCGGTGATCCAAACCATGAATCCATGTGTGAGGAATGAATCAGGGTCAAATAAAGGTTTTGAAATTACCAAAATTTCAATCTGAGTAGACAGTGACGCCTCGGCAACAAGAGTTCTGATCTACTGTCGAACCAAGCCACAAATTTTACGATGTCGGCCTCTACGTAATCCACATGGTTTGACTATGAACGTCTGAAATCTCCAAAAACTATTTTCAGAGGTTTTTTTATTTTCTTGACAGCTGCTAGACTTTTCTAAGCAAAATCTTAGGGTTTCTCTTCACTTATTACCTTTTATAATTGGTATTTCATTCATGAATTATAAAATTAAATAGATATAATAATGTTTTAATCAAAATTATAATTACATTAATTATACCCAAAAAGTTATAATTACATTAATTATAACATGGATTTGATAAACTATATTTATTTAAATTTATATACTGAACCAAATTCATATATAAATTCTCATTATGTGTACAACATCTTTGTACATATAATATATTCAATATTTGATTGCCCAATTAAATTAATTCTTTAATTAATTTAATTCATGTGACAATCAAACACAATACCAACTATGTTTCATTCCGTTCATTTCAACCATAGGGTGTGACCTCAGAGGTTCTTGTAACATTAGAAGTAATACTAGAACGATTCTATTGCCACAAACAATGAGTGGCATCTAGCAATGCATCATTGCTACTTAAGTTACAAGAAGTCATGATTCGACATAACTTTTGTGATTAACTTTTCATGCATTAATCCTTAAGTCCTTTATCTGGAATAGATACAAGTCATGGAATAGTCACACTTGTATAGTCCATCCCATGTTTCTTGATATCTTGAGTAGACTATGATATACAAATTAGTATGACATCTCATGTCAACTTATTTGAGCATGGCCATGCATTTCTAGTCTCACTCAATCAAGTGGCCTAAGATATTACTCCCATTATGTGGGAGGGACTTATCCTATATTGATCAACAATATCCCTCTACATAGATTGTGGTATATCCAACATCAGCCTTTATAGAACAACCAGTTATGGTGTACGTTTGACTGTATTAAAATATACGACTCACAATGTTAGGATAATGATTATCTCAAGTCTAAGGATCATATACATATTAATCACTATGAGTAATTTTGTGACAATTACACAATAATCCAAGAAACATACTCATAGCGGGTCAGTCCAATATGTTGTTCTCTAACACACATATTCATGCATTGATTTTGACACTCCATATCAATGACAACTCTTTATCATCAATCAACTACATGTTAGTCTTAATGCATTATTGTTGTCCTAGTCAACAGTAATACTTGACTAAGGATATTTTATGAATAATCATATTATTCTCAGGACATGATTATAAAATAGTTTATTTGTACACACAGAAGGAAAAATTGAAATAATAATGACAACGCTTTATATTAATAAACATGGTAAATCAAGTATGTCATTACAACCATCTCATGATTGATCTTTGGGCATACTCTTACACCAGCTTGGTTTTATTGTATTCTAAGCTAAATCTAAATATCATAAAGAATAAGAAGAAGAAAATAAAATAAAATAAAGTAAAGTAAAAAATAATGATGAAATAAAATAAAAACAAAAATAAATAATGGAAAATGAAAAATAACTAGAAAAATAGGGAATGAGGTTTAAATAGAGATGTAGCCCGTGTTTTGGGATTTTGAATTTTGAACGCATTCAAGGTGTTCGGGCATCGCCGTGGGTTTTGTGGCACGCCCGTGTCTTTCTTCACACAATCATTTAATATGGGCATGCTCCTCCCGTGTTTGATAAGTTAGAATGTTGGCACGGTTGAAAGGCATAGCCGTGTTTAGTCTGTGCTTGACAAGTCAGTAACCTCGCACGGGGCGTCGGCACGGGCGTGGACTATTATCGCCACCCGTGTTTGGAAAAGAATTTTTTTATGTCATGCACGACTACTGCCATGCCCATGGTTCATCCCCTGGCTTTCACACGGCCACGAGTACGCCCATGTGTAGGGCCATGTGGCCTATAAATCTACTCTTTGGTTAGTTTATGGTTAAATGCTAAAAGGAAAAATAAAATAAAATAAAATAAAATATGTAAAAATAGGGTTAGTGCTCGGGTTGCCTCCCGACAAGCGCTCGTTTATAGTCTTAAGCTAGACTTTACCTCTTGTATGCATAATCAAGGTGGTTTGAGGAGGTGGAAATCCTTTCTCATGCGATCAACTCGATTATGGATATATAGTTTAAGTCGAGTAATGTTTACCTCAAATGTGTTGAATTTAGGATTGCTACCTCGACTGTGCTGTATAGGAAAACATTATGTACTAAAAAAGTGATTTCTTCGTTTGCCTTGAGTTCTGAATTGGTGATTCGAGGGTCTTCCTTATTCAACATTACCTGATCCTCTATTTTGATGTGATTTGTTGTTCCTATCAGCTCGTCTGGGGGTTCCTTCGGTTTCACTTCGTGCGGTTCCTGTTCCTCTTTAATTTGTGTTTCCTGCTCTGTTCCTTATGTATTTCTTCTTTATTTGCACGAGGTCTAAGATCTAGCTCAGCTAAGTGATTTCGTGATGCTTCTTGTAAAGAAGGTTGAACCAAATGATTATTAATAGAATTAACGTTCGTACCTTTATTACTCGATGTCCTAGCTGAGTTAAGAGCTTGAAGAGTGATTGTTTCGTCGTCTACACAAAGTGTGAGTTCACCGAATTCTTCCTCTGTGTGGTCTTTCTTTATTGCATCGGGATATGGCACACGATTTTGGTACTCTATAATTACCAATTTTGGTAAATCATGGCACACCTCAACCTTACCTTTTCTTACCACAGGTTCTTCCCTTGGGTTTGGTTCCATTAAAAATTCACTGTTATGAGCTTGTACGGCTTGTAGCCCATGATTCAGCTCAAGCTTGTAGCCTTGTGGTATTTCTTGTAGTAAAAGTTGAACAATTTGATTATCAACTAAATTTATTTTCTCACATTCATCACTTGATGTCCTGGCCAAGTCAAAATCTTGTAGACTGATTGATTCGTCACCTACATGAAGAATGAGTTCTCCTGTACCAACATCAATTTTAGTCATGGTAGTTGCTAGAAAGGGTTTTCCTAAAATTAAAGGAATCATTTTGTCCTCATCCTTTTCTAAAACAACAAAGTCTACTGGGAATACAAATTTATCAATTTTGATTAGAACAATTTCTATTATACCCCTAGGAATTCTTATAGTTTTATCAATTAAGTGAATGTTAATCCTAGTTTGTCTGGGTTTCTAGACCTAGTTGTTTAAAAATTTTGTAAGGCATAACATTGATGCTTTCCCTAAATCCGCTAAAGCATTATCAATAGATAAACTACCAATTAAACATGGAATTGTAAAACTCCCGGATCTTTTATCTTTCGTGGTAGTCTATTTTGTAGAATTGTTGAGCATATTGCGTTTAGCTCCACGTGGTGCTCTTCGTCTAATTTTCGTTTGTTGGTCAAGAGATGTCTTAAAAATTTCCTCGAGTCTAGTATCTGAAAAAGAGCTTCAAGGAGAGGTAAGTTAATATGTAATTTCTTTAAGAGTTTAATAAACTTACCGAACTGTTCCTCTGAACCATCTCCTTTCATTGTTTCAGGATAAGGTATGTGAGGTTGGTACTCCTTGATTACCGATTTTGACTTTTCTTGTGTTACTTCTACCTTACCTTCGTCTACCTTGGCTTTTTGTATTAGATTGGGTTCATCTAACCCCTTACTGGCATGAGCTGTGATAGCTTGATTTTGCTCCTTTGGATTGATCTCAGTGTTACTAGGTAGACGTCCTTGTGGTCATTCCGACATTAGCTTTGCGAGATGCCCAACTGCCCTAGTAAGTTCTCCAACTTGATTTTCAACCCCTTTGATTGATTTTTGTTGTTCATCAAGTGTTACTTCAGTCTTTTGGAGACGAGAATCTATAGCTGCCATGAATTTCGTCAGCATCTCTTCAAGATTCGGCTCCTCTTCTTATTGGTAAGGTGGTTGTTGAAAATCCGGAGGAAGTTTCGATCTTTGGCTATTTTGATCATCCCATGAGAGATTGGGATGGTACTTCCAACCTGCATTATAAGTGTCACTAGAAATTATTTTGATATCTAGAATAGTTACTTGTATAATGAGCTTGCTCGTTTTCCACGCCATATCCGTAGGGTGGGTACTCAGAATTTGCCACGCCTCCTGGATTCAAATCATATTGTATTTCTAGATGTACCTGCGAGGGACTATACCAATCATCAAACTTTTTATTCATCATCTCTAACTGATTAGATAACCTGGTGACAACGTCGAGGTTGAAGACACTGGCTGTTTTAGTAGGAATTGTCCTCATGACTTGCCACTGATAATTATTCAGTGCCATCTTTTCCATAGACTAAAATTTTCTGCCAAAAGAAAAATAGAGGGAAAAAAATTTAGAAAAGTAAAAAAATAAATAAATAAAAAAATTGGCTAAAGTAATAAAAATAAAGCTTTCTTAATATTTTAGTGTTCCTCAGCAATGGCGCCAAAAACTTGATCGTGTCAAACAGTCGAGTTTTAATATTTATAAAAAGAATGATCGAACCTGTAGACTAACTATGACAATGATAGAGGCAAGTGTACCTATTGAACAGTAGTATAGCTTAGGCAAGAATATCTTATCGAACCCAGGGGAACCTAAAAGTACTACTACTCACTTTCTTTCTATTATTTAGCCTAAAATATTGAGTGATTGGTTTATGAAACTAATGAAAAACTAAACTAGAAGAAAAGATAAAAAAATTAATGGGAGAAAGACATTAGGAAAACTCAGTTGATGAAGACGATACCCTCAGGAAAATCCACCTATGACTTCACTTATTATTTATTCCCCAAACCATATGATTTCTTTACTTAGCTTGATCCATGAGACTCCCTAACCTATATTAAACCCTCTCTTGAGGAAAATAACATCTAACCTTAGGTTAATTAGTGGAACTCTCGTTCTCTTATAATAACCCCCTAAGGAAGCAGTAAATCGATCAATGGATTCCCATATTAGGTTTCACCCTAATCCGGCAAAATCTCGTAACCCTATCTCTAGGCGTCTGATCAACTCCGCTCAATTATGCTAGATCTACTCTTAGGTAGGGTTTATTCCTCCTCTGCCTAAGCACATCAGATTAAATTAAGCAACATAATTAAGAACAAACTAAGTTCTTATCATATAATTTAGAAATCAAATAACAAAATTCATCATAGGTTTCATCCCCTTCAGGTATCTGAAGGGTTTAGTTCATAACAAAGTAGGAAAACATCTCAAGAGAAAAGATAAAACAAAACATAAGAAATCCCTAAAACGCCCTGAAGGAATTGAAGGAGAGATCCTCTGACTTGAATGGAGCTCTGGCTTCTTGAGATGGATCATCTGGCTATCTTCAAGTGATTCCCTAAAGGATGAAAGCTTCGGCAAAAGCCTCTGCCAAAAAGCGTCCTATTTTGACCTCTACCGAACTCCTCTTTTAGTTGCTACCTTTGGTGTTTATATAGGCTTTGAGATACTTTTACTTGGCTCCTAAGTATCCTAATTCAAGTAGAATTCCTCCTAGGATGTTTAAGTAGACATAGGAATGTGTTTCTTTGCCTCCAAGCATCCAAATTCAAGTGAAATTGCTCTTTCCCGCGGTAGGGGCACGGCCATGGTACACGTCCGTGTAAATTGTCTTCAAGCCATGTCTCGATTCTGTCGATTGGGGCACGACCGTGTAAATCATGGCATGGCCGTGTGAAGTAATTTGACGAGGCACGGCCGTGCGGCTTAAAGTCCGGCCGTGTTGATTTCCTCTTTGGCCCAAATTGGCCCGTTTTAAGCCCGTTTCTCGTTCTTTTCATCCTCGAGTGCTTTCCTGAGTATAAACATGAAAAGAAAGGATTAAGAGCACCTTTTTACATAAATAAAGGGCTAGATAATCCAAAAGCATACTAAATATGGGGTTAAAATATGTTACTTTTACGGTTTATCAATGATAAGACCATGTCTAGGACATTGGCATCATATTGATTCGTATAATACCATGTCTTGGACAATGGCATTGATATTTGGTTAGATGTAAGACAACGTCTGGGATGTTGGCATTGTACGACTATTTCGAGCATTTTAAGTATCCTATTAGTGTAACACCCCAAACCCAACCTATGCGTTTAAGGCTAGATTTGACATGTCACACAAAATAAATAATCTTTTGAGTCCTATTTTAAGTAAAACAAATTTCAAAGTTTTGAAGAAATATTTATTGAATAAAAATTTGATTGATAAGTCGTCGATTTGAGATGTAAGATCTTATAATTGTAACTTTGAAAATATCGTTAACAATTAAAGAAAATTTCAAAGAAATTAAAGTATTTTTGAAAAAATACTAATAACAATTTTAAGTGTTAATTTATGAAAATCTTTATGAAATCCTTTTGTATGCTCATTTTTTAAAGAAAATATTTGTTATAGTTTTTAGAAAATACAATTTAAATTTCAAGTACTTAAAGTAGTTTATAAATTCGTCAAACCATAAACAAAGCAAAAAAAAAAAAAAAAATTCAGAGGCCTTATACAACCTTATTTCACATAACGAAGTAAATATAAAGTACTAAATGAAATCCAAATCTCCAAATTTAACCATTTTGAAGCATGGCCTCCACCGAGACATCTCTAGCCCAAGTCTCCATTACTGATCATTACCTGAAAAGGGTAAGGAAAACAGGGTAAGTTACTAGAACTCAATATGTAACTCACTTACCACTGTCCACTGAGCCAAAATCCCATTAAGCATTTATTTGGGCCAAAGCCCATTTACAATAATTTAAATATATCATATATATAATATGCACATGATATGAAATTCCCAAACCAAACCTAGTTTTTCATCCGCTACACACCACCCGTACCAACCAACACACCTGTGGGGAGCTTTAGTCACCCACCCCACCAACACACCAAAAAGTAGGCATTAAGCCATTTATATCAAATTTGTGGTCAAGCCACCATATTAACAGAATTTACATGGCATTGCCATTTTTTTCAGATTTGTGGCAGAGCCACCAGATTTATGTAGCAAAGCTACTAGAACTTCTCTTCATCATTATCCCCATCCCATGCAAAACATGTATATAATGCTTAACAATTCGCAACAATGTAAACAAATATTTCTTAAAATTTTTGTGGCCCATTTTCCCATTTTATTTCAATGTGGCACACATTTCAAATATATTAATTTGGCCCACATATCAAATATACCAATTTGGCCCACATATCAAATATACCAATTTGGCCCACATATCAAATATACCAATTTGGCCCACATATCAAACATACCAATTTAGCCCACATATCAAATATACCAATTTGGCCCACATATCAAATATACAATTTGGCCCACATATCAATTATACCAATTTGGCCCACAAGGGTTTTTTTTTTTAATTTTCACAGTCTTAATACTGGTTTCATAATTTTACCACTAACACGATATTAATTTTTAACCCATGAAAGACGGTGTGAGATTACAAACCTGATTACAGTAAGCACTATGATTTCTTGTTTGTTGACACCTAAAATATTATAACGCTCGATTAGAAAATGAATGCGATCTAATAAATCTACTCTAAAACAAACGATCTAAGATTTTACCCTCAAGATCGCGAACAACTACGATTTGTCTGTTTTCCCGATTGACGGTCCACAAGCTAGTGGAAAATCCTGAATCGCTAATGCATCACAATTACGAACAACCTGGAATAGTTTATTCTCACCGATGAGGGTCCACAACACGATGGAAAGTCTCGAATCACCGAAACAGCCCTTCATTTGAATTTAAGAGTTGGAATCATCAATTCTCTCCTATTTCGATCACCAATCACTACACCATTTGATTCAATATTGTTTGCCTCCATTGTAAACAAATATTAGTCCAAACTAAAATTATGTTATTATGAAAGTTTGATCTCAAGAGTAAGATCGGCTTAGCACAACATCCGTATAATCGCAATATAATAAATCGAGTGATTAAGTACCTAAAACATATGGTTCATAAATCATCCTTCTTCAATCCAATTAATACAATAACCATGGAAGTTATTGAAAAAGACTACGAGAGAGCTTCCTTACCTTGACCAGTGAAATTCCCATTTCACACGATCTTCCTATGGCTAAGGTTGATTAAGCGATGTGGTAGTAATTGGCACTCCGCTATACCACTACAAAGAAGAGAAATGATCTTATTTGAGCGAGTATAAAAATGTGATGATTCGGTTCATATGACCCTCCCAAATCAAAACTTATATTCTGCACTAAGAGAAAGAAAATGAAATATAATGTTGGAAGAACGCTTACCGATTAATCAAAGATTGAATGTAAGTACGGATGAGAAGAAAGGTAGAAAAGAAATGAGAGTTTGGTTTATAGAGAAAATGAAAATTAATATTCGACTATGTGAAATAATCAAATAAAAGTTTGTGATTAAAAGATGGTGTCGGTTTGAGAAGAGAAAGAATTAGAGAAATGGTTAAAAGGAAAAGAAGATGGGAGGTTGGATGAATAATGAATGTTTCAGCTATCAAGAGGGAGATAAACAAGAGATGAAAATCTTGATCAAGCAAACGAGTAAAAAAATGCACAAATGTGCTAGGAGAATTCGGCCAAGGTAAAATGAAAGAAGAAAAATATGGTCACCAAGGCTAGTAATTTCGGCACAAAGCAAAATAAAGAATTGAGAGAAAAACACCAAATTGTGCAAAAGTGATTTTTTGGCCTAACAACATCAAAAATCCTACCAAAAGACTAAGAAAATTTCAACTATCACACTATAGCCCCCAAAACTGTCCACATACATGCTCTAAAAGTCAAAAACTTTGCCAACTATCCTTTCCAAAACATTTCCCCTTGAAAGATGCCACATGCTCCCCTTACATTCCTTTTTCCTTTTGATTGCTTTCCCTAACTTCGACCTTGCCTTATTCATTTAGCCACCTTACCAAAAATGATGAAGTCCACCCTTGCCATAATTACTCCTTGACCGACATATTAAAGAAGGGAAGCAAAAATAAAAGTCAAGATGCACCAAAGTGATTCGAACTCCTCTATTTAATAAATTATTTCCATATGCTTTAAGGTCACTTACTCCATCTCCCTAAAGTACTAAATGCCAAAAATTTTCACTAGGTCCAATTAAATCCCGAGCCTTTTCAGGACCTTTCTCAACATACAGAATTAATTATCTAACTAGCTTAGCACCAAAATATTGCAACACAAAAATTCAAATTCTAGGATGTTACAATTCTACCCCTCTTAATGAAAATTTCATCCTCGAAATTTACCTGGTTAAAAGAGATGAGGATATTGTTGCTAAATTGTATCCTCAGGCTCCCACGTAGCTTCTTCCGCTCCATGATTACGCTAAAGAACCTTGACTAACGGTACTGACTTCCTTCTTATTATCTAAACATCTTGATCTAAAATTTGCACTGGTTCCTCCTCGAACGACAAGTTAAGCATTATCTCAACTTCTCCTATTGGTACTATATGAGACGGATCCGATTGGTAATGCCTTAACATTGAGACATGAAATACACTATGTATGACTCAACTCCGGAGGCAACTCTAGCTGATAAGCCATTGGTCCAACACGCTTTAAAACACGATACGGTCCGATGAACCTAGGGCTCAACTTGCCCTTTCTTCTGAAACTGAAGACCTTCTTCTAGGGTGAGACCTTTAAAAATAGTTGATCCCCCATCGAAAACTCAATATCCTTACGCATTAGATCTGCATAAGATTTATGCCTATCCTAAGCTTCCTTTAATCGTACCTGAATTACCTTTACCTTTTCCTCCGTTTCTGATATCGCCAGGACCCAATAACTGTCGCTCCCCCAATTTAGTCCAACAAGTAGGAATACGACACCTACGACCATACAATGCCTCGTAGGGTGCCATCTGGATGTTGGATTGATAGCTATTGTTATAAGCAAACTCTACCAATGGTAGGAAATCCTCCCAACTACCCCTGAATTGGGCATAAAGTTACTTTTCCCACAATATTTGTAATACTATCTGCAGATGTGAATCATGCTCTTCTTCATTCTTCGAGTATACCAAGATGTCATCTATGAACACCACAATGAACCAATCTAAATAGGGTTGGAAGACCCGGTTCATCATGTCCATAAATGTAGCTCGTGCATTGGTCAACCCAAACGGCATCACTAAAAACTCATAATGTCCATAACGAGTTCGAAACGCCCTCTTATGAATATCCACCACCATGACCTTAAGTTGGTGATAACGTGATCTCAAATCTATCTTGGAGAAAACCAAAGCTTCTCGCAATTGATCAAATAGGTCATCGATTCTCGGTAACGGATACTTATTCTTGGTCGTCAACTTATTAACATCTTATAATCGATGCACATACGCATCGACCCTTCCTTCTTCTTGACGAACAGGACCGGTGCTCCCCACGGTGACACACTCGGTCGAATAAATCCCTGATCCAATAACTCTTGAATTTGGGCTTTAAGCTCGCTAACTCCTTAGGCGCCATTCTATAAGGAACAATGGACACCGGATCCGTTCCTAGCAATAGCTCAATGCCAAACTCTACCTCCTGGTACGGAGGCAAACTAGGAAGTTCCTTGGGAAAGACATTCAAAAATTTCTTCACCGTTCTAACACCTTCCACCGACAATTCCTTGTCATCCAATGCACTAATGAAGGCTAGGAATGCTCCACACCCTTTTCTCACCAACTTTTCTACCTTTCAAGTAGATACCACATTCGATAGATAATTTCTCCTTTCACCTATCAACACTACTTCTTTATCTTTCGAAGTTCTTATCGTCATCCGCTTTGCAGCACAATTCAAGTTAGCACGATGTTCACCGACCAATCCATGCCCAAAATAAGGTCAAATTCGTCGAAAGGCAGTTCTATCAAATCTACCAAAAATGTTTCTCTCTGAACTTTTAAGGGTACATCTCTAAACACTTTATTCACTATCATAGACTGCCCTAAAGGACTAATTACCATCATATCTCCAGTAGTAATTTCAAATCTAATGTTCAAATTTCCATATATAGCACTAGCAACATATGAATGGGTGGATCCGATATCTATCAAAGCAGTAATAGGTACATTAGATATGAAGAACGTATCGGTTATCACATCAGGTGCATCACCATCCTCTCGGCACCGACCTCATAAATCAACCCTGGCTGCCTCACCTCTGCTGTTACCCTGAAGCCATTTCCTCTACTCGGTGCATCTTGACCTGGTCCTCCGCTATTACCACCTCGACCTAGCCCACGGCCTCTTTGTGGCTCCTGAGTGCCTCTAGCTAGCTGTGCATCATAGTTACGAGCTTCGATTCGGAGAGGTCCATCGAGGACAATATTTAAGCTGGTGGTCCTTAGAACCACATTTGAAACAACCACCAGTTCTCTTCTAGCATTCACAAGGTGTCGTCTTCCACAGTCAGCACATGGTTGTATTTGATTTGTAGTAACTGGTGCCCTAACTCGTGTTGGCTCATCCATCTTAGGCCTCTTCTAAAACCCTCTAATAGGACCTAAGTATTTAAAGTCCCTCTTTAAAGTCCCTCTTTCTCTTGCCTCTATATTTTTCTCAGTTTTGCCGCTCTGAGTGCTTAGCCTCTTCGGTTATCTTTGCTTTTTCCACCAGCATGGAAAAATTCCTTTCTTGTTATGGGGTTATCGGTACCGCAATTCATCACTTAGCCCATCTTCGAAATGTATGCAGCGTTCATAGTCAGTTGGCACAATACCTCGGGCATAACAACTAAGACGCATAAATTTTTCTTCATAAGCTGCCACGATCTTACTTCCTTTAACTAGATTGAGGAATTCCTTCCTTCAAGCATCCACATAGCTAGCCCCAACATACTTTCCTTGAAATGAAGTTTTGAAGAAATCCCAAGTAACTCGATCGGTCTAAGTGCCCTCCCGAACAGTCAGCCACCATTGATACGCCTCGTCTCTCAACAAGAACTCAGCTCCTCTCAGTTTTTGCTTGGTAGTGCACTCCAAATCATCCATGATCCATTCCACTGCCTCGAGCCAATACTTCGCTACATTTTGGGCTACACCCAAGACACCCCTAAAAACCTCGGCACAACTTGATCTAAGTCATCCCGAAATTGATCCACGAGCTGCTGGCCCAGT
Organism: Gossypium rotundifolium; assembly: GCA_025506655.1. Classification (NCBI taxonomy): domain Eukaryota; kingdom Viridiplantae; phylum Streptophyta; class Magnoliopsida; order Malvales; family Malvaceae; genus Gossypium; species Gossypium rotundifolium. Next base: position 134,591,729 of record CP106722.1, read on the forward strand.
TCTAGCCCCAACAACCCTTTCTAAGACTCGCAACATTGCTTGAGACAGAGCAATATCCTCTCTCATGCTGTTATGTGATTTAGTCTCAGTCATGGGCGACGCAGGTTCGTCCATTTCTAGCATGTGTCCCGATGCTTCAGACGCAACCCTCGTACCTCGGCCTCTACCACGGCCACGTTTACCACATCCACATCCTCTAGTGCTCATAGTGGTTAATTTGATTTAATCTGATTAAAAGTGTTATGAATTAATATATTGTTTCGATATGTATTAAACAATGTTTTATGAAACATAAGAAGCAAAGTCGTTTTCGCAATCGCATTCTATAGTCTCAATCTCTATAGTTTTTGACACCTAAAACCAAAAGTTCTAGAGTGTTCCTATGGTTATATCACAATAATCATAATCATTCATTAATAACATGTACTTACTTGACTTGGTGCCGGATACTCGTGGTGCCATACTTCCTTTTTGAAACATACATTTAAACTTTACAATTCAAAACAACTTTGGAAAATGTTTTTGAACCCAAACCACAGCCGAGTTTTGAACCGGGCTCTGATAGCATAAAATGTAACACTCCAAACCCGGCCTATGCATTTAAGGCTAGATTTGACATGTCACACAAAATAAATAATCTTTTGAGTCCTATTTTAAGTAAAACAGATTTCAAAGTTTTGAAGAAACATTTATTGAATAAAAATTTGATTGATAAATCATCAGTTTGAGATGTAAGATCTTATAATTCATAACTTTGAAAATATCGTTAACAATTAAAGAAAATTTTAAAAGAAATTAAAGTATTTTTGAAAAAAATAGTGATAAAAATTTTAAGTGTTAATTTATGGAAATCTTTATGAAATCCTTTTTGTATGTTCATTTTTTTTTAAAGAAAATATTTGTTATAGTTTTTAGAAAAATACAATTTAAATTTCAAGTACTTAAAGCGGTTTATAAATTTGTCAAACCATAAACAAAGCCAAAAAATTAATTCAGAGGCCTTATACAACCATATTTCAAATAACGAAGTAAATATAAAGTACTAAAAGAAATCCAAATCTCCAAATTTAACCATTTTGAAGTATGGCCCCCACCAAGACATTCCCAGGCCAAGTTTCCATTACTGATCATTGTGTAACTCACTTACCACTATCTACTGAGCCAAAATCCCATTAAGCATTTATTTGGGCTAAAGCCCATTTACAATAATTTAAATGTATAATATATATAATATGCATATGATATGCAATTCCCAAACCAAGCTTAGTTTTCCATCCGCTACACACCACCCGTACCAACCAACACACCTGTGGGGAGCTTTAGTCACCCACCCCGCCAACACACCAAAAGTAGGCATTAAGCCATTTATATCAAATTTGTGGTCAAGCCACCATATTAACAGAATTTACATGGCATTGCCATTTTTTTTAGATTTGTGGCAGAGCCACCAGATTTATGTAGCAAAGCTACCAGAACTTCTCTTCATCATTATCCCCATCCCATGCAAAACATGTATATAATGCTTAACAATTAACAACAATGTAAACAAATATTTCTTACAATTTTTGTGGCCCATTTTCGCAATTTATTTCAATTTGGCCCACATTTCAAATATACTAATTTGGCCCACATATCAAATATACCAATTTGGCCCACATATCAAATATACCAATTTGGCCCACATATGAAATATACCAATTTGGCACACAAGGGAATTTTCATAATTTTCATGGTCTTAATGCCGATTTCATAATTTTACCACTAACACGATATAAATTTTTAACCCATGAAACACGACGTGAGATTACACACCTTATTACGGTAAGCACTATGTTTTCTTGATCGTTGACACCTAAAATATTATAACGCTCGATTAGAAAATGAACGCAATCTAATAAATCTACTCTAAAACAAACGATCTAAGATTTTACCCTCAAGATTGTGAACAACTACGATTTGTCGGTTTTCCCCGTTTGACGGTCCACAAGCTGGTGGAAAATCCTGAACCACTGATGCGTCACAATTACGAACAACATCGAATAGTTTATTCTCACCAGATGAGGGTCCACAACCCGGTGGAAAGTCTTGAATCACAGAAATAGCCTTCGTTTGAATTTAGGAGTTGGAATCATCAATCCACTCCTTTTTCGATCACCAATCACTACACCTTTTGCTTCAATATTGTTTGCCTCCATTGTAACAAACTAATATTATGTTATTATGAAAGTTTGATCTCAAGAGTAAGATCGGCTGACCACAACATCCGTATAATCGAAAGATAATAAATCAAGTGATTAAGTACCTAAAATATATGGTCAAAAATCATCCTTCAATTCGATTAATGCAATAACCATGAAAGTTATTGAAAAAGACTATGAGAGAGCTTCCTTACCTTGAACAATGAAATTCCCATTTCACACGATCTTCCTATGGCTAAGGTCGATTAAGCGATGTGGTAGTAATTGGCACTCCGCTATACCACTACAAAGAAGAGAAATGATCTTATTGGAGCGAGTATAAAAATATGATGATTCGGTTCATATGACCCTCCCAAATCAAAACTTATATTCGACACTAAGAGAAAGAAAACAAAATATAATGTTGGAAGAACGCTTACCAATTAATCAAAGATTGAATGTAAGTACGGATGAGAAGAAAATTAGAAAAGAAATGAGAGTTCGGTTTATAGAGAAAATAAAAATTAATATTCGGCTATGTGAAATTATCAAACAAAAGTTTGTGATTAAAAATGGTGTCAGTTTGAGAAGAAAAAGAATTAGAGAAATGGTTAGAAGAAAAAGAATTAGAGAAATGGTTAAAAGAAAAAGAAGATGGGAGGTTGGATGAATGATGAATGTTTCGGCTATCAAGAGGGAGATAAACAAGAGATGAAAATCTTGATCAAACAAAAGAGTAAGAAAATGCACAAATGTGCTAGGAGAATTCGGCCAAAGTAAAATGAAAGAAGAAAAATATGGTCACCAAGGCTAGTAATTTCGGCACAAAGTAAAAGGAAGAATTGAGAGAAAAACACCAAATTGTGCAAAAGTGATTTTTAGCCTAACAACATAAAAAATCCTACCAAAAGACTAAGCAAATTTTGCTATCACACTATAGCCCCCAAAACCGTCCACATACATGCTCTAAAAGTCAAAGACTTTGCCAACTATCCTTTCCAAAACATTTCCCCTTGAAAGATGCCACATGCTCCCCATACATTCCTTTTTCCTTTTGATTGCTTTCCTTAACTTCAACCTTGCCTTATTCATTTAGCCACCTTACCAAAAATGATGAAGTCCACCCTTTCCATAATTACTCCTTGACCAACATATTAAAGAAGGGAAGCAAAAATAAAAGTCAAGATGCACCAAAGTGTTCGAACTCCTTCCCTCAAGGTACTACAAGTGACGCCATGGCCTTTTTACTAATAGCTCAATTATGATAGCTATTTAATCAATTATTTCCATATGCTTTAATGTCACTTACTCCATCCCCCTAAAGTGCTAAGTGCCAAAAAGTTTCACTAGGTCCAATTAAATGCCGAGCATTCTCAGGACCTTCTCAACATACAGAATTAATAATCTAACTAGCTTAGCAGCAAAATATTGCAACACAAAAATTCAAATTCTAGGATGTTACAATTAGATTCCAAACGGTTCAACGAGCAAGTCTAAGAAATGAATGTCTATGTGAAGTGTATAAATGATTTAGGTACGTTTGAAAGGTACACTATGTATGTGTATAAAAGGTAAGTGTTTATATGATCTTACTAAAGTTAATATGTGTATAAATTTGATGAGATAAAATGTGATACATGCTTGAATGAGCTATGAGTAAATTGATGCTTTGAGCTATGGAAAGTGGATAAGTAATGGCTAAACAAATGAGCCAAAGAATATATGATGAATTTGCAAATGAGAAATGTTATGTCATTGTATCAAAATGATTATGTGTATTTTATGTTATGTTTAATTGTATATGGCTTACTAAGCTTTTGGAAAGCTTACCTTGTGAGTGTTTACTCTATTTTACCGATAGTCAAATCTACGTAAGGCTCGGGAATCCTCGAGGATCATCACCACACTATCAGTCTCTATTTTGGTACTTTTTAATGTGTATATAACTAAATATGGCATGTATAGACTAGTTATTCGAGGTATGTTTGATATAAGTATATGGCCATGTGATATGGCTAGATATATGGTTGAGTTATGAATGGTTATTTATGTCCTATGATGCTAGTTTTGATATAGCTTGATAGTAAATGAAATGGTCATATAAATGGTAAGGTATTTGATGAATAGCTAGCACATTATTGATGGTAAGTTTGTGATGGATTTGTCTTGAAGTGCTTGTGCTTATATTGAGTTAAATATCTATTAATTTGGTATGGTTGTTAGGCTTAAATTGAGTAGATATAGTGTACAATTTGATGTGTTTCGATTGCTGATAAACCATAAAAGTAACATATTTTAGGCCCACATTTAGTATGCTTTTGGATGATTTAGCCCCTGATTTATGTAAAAAGGTGCTCTTAATCCTTTCTTTTCATATTTTATACTCAGGAAAGTACCCGAGGACGAAAAAAATGAGAAACGGGCTTAAAATAGGCCAATTTGGGCTAAAATGGAAATCGACAAGGCCTAGACTTCAAGCCACACGACCATGCCTTGATAATTAACTAAGACACAGCCATGCCACGAATTACACGGTCGTGCCCGAATCGATAGAATCGAGACACGGCCTGAAAATGATTTACACAAGCGTGCACCATGGCCGTGCCCCTGCCTTGGGGAAGAGGAATTCTACTTGGGAAAGGATGCTTGGAGGCAAAGAAACATATTCCAAAGTCTATTTAAACACACTAGTAGGAATTCTATTTGAATTAGGATACTTAGGGGTCAAGCAAGGCATCACAAAGTCTATATAAACACCTAAGAGGGCAACTTGCAAGGGGAGTTCGGTAGAAGCTGAAACATGGGGTGAGCTAGGCCAAAGAGCCGAAGCCAGAGCAAACAATTCAGGGAATTACTTAAAGATAGCTAGTTGATCCATCTCAAGAAGCGAAATTTTACTCAAGACGGCAGATCTCTCCTTCAATTCCTTTAGGGGGTTTTAGGGATTTCTTATGTTTTGTTTTATATTTCTCTTGAGATGTTTTATTTTAAAGTTATGAACTAAACCCTTCAGATACCTGAAGGGGATGAAACCTAGATGAATCTTGTTATTTGATTTCTAAATTATATGATAATTACTTAGTTTGTTCTTAATTATGTTGCTTAATCCAAATCCGATGTGCTTAAGTGGAGGAGGAATAGACCCTGCCTAAGAGTAAATCTAACATAATTCAGCGGAGTTGATTGAACGCCTAGAGATAGGGTTACGAGATTTTGCGAATTAGGGTGAAACCTAATATGGGAATCCATTGATCGATTTACTGTTATTCTAGGTGGTTATTATAAGTGAACGAGAGTTCCACTAATTAACCTAAGGTTAGATGTTATTCACCTCGAGAGAGGGTTTAATATAGGTTAGGGAGTCCTATGGATCAAGCTAAGTAAAGAAATCATATGATTCAGTAATAAGTAAAAAGTGAAGTCTAAGTGGATTCTTCCTGAAGGTATCGTCGTAATTAATTGAGCTTCTTCAAGTTATTTCCCAATTCATTCTTTTTGTCTTTGTGTCTTTAGCTTAGTAGTTGTTAAACTAGATTAAATCAACCAATCACTCCATATTTTAGGCTATATAATAAAAAGAAAGTGAGTATTAGTACTTTTAGTTCATTTGGATTCGATAATCCGGTCGTGCCTAAGCTATACTACTGTTCGATAGGTACACTTGCCTTTAAGTCGTTGTCAGTGTTAGTTTCTAGGTTTGATCATTCTATTTATAAATTTTAAAGTTCTGATTTCAGCGATCATGTTTTTGGTGTGTTCTTGGGGAACTAAAATATTAAGAAAGCTTAATTTTTATTACTTTAGCCAATTTTTTTATTACAATTTATTATTATTATTATTATATATATTTTTTACTTTGCTAATTTTTTTCCTATTTTGCTTTTGGCAGAAAATTTTAGTCTATGGAAAAGATGGCACTGAGTAATTATCAGTGACAAGGCATGGGGGCAATTCCTACTAAAGCAACCAGTGTTTTCAACCTTGACGTGGTCACCAAGTTATCTAATCAGTTAGAGATGATGAATAAAATGATTGATGATTGGTATAGTCCCTCGTAGGTACACCCAGAAATACAATATGACTCCAATCTAGGAGGCGTGGCGAATCCTGAGCACCCACCCTATGGATGTGGCATGGAAAACGAGCAAGCTCACTATACAGGTAACTATTCTAGATATCAAAATAATTTTATAGTGACACTTATAATGCAGGATGGAAGTACTATCCCAATTTCTCGTGGGATGATCAAAATAGCCAAAGATCGGAACTTCCTCTAGATTTTCAACAACCACCTCACCAACAAGAAGAGGAGCCGAATCTTGAAGAGATGCTGACAAAATTCATGGCAAACACAGAAAATCGTTTCCAAGAAACTGAGAAAACACTTAAAAGCAACGAGAACCGATTCGGGGAACTTACTAAGTCAGTCAAGGCAGCCACTAATGCAGTCGAACAACTCGCAAAGCTAATGTCAGAACGACCGCAAGGACGTCTACCAAGTAACACCGAGATTAAATCGAAGGAGCAAATTCAAGCCATCTCAGCCCATGCCAGTAAGGGGATAGATGAACCCAAACCAATACAAGAAAACAAGGTAGACGAATGTAAGGTAGAGGTAACACAAAAAAGCCAAAACCAAAAATCAAGGAGTACCAACCTCGCATACCTTATCCCGAAGCAATGAAAAGAGACGATTCAGAGGAACAGTTCGGTAAGTTTCTTAAACTCTTAATAAAATTACATATTAACTTACCTCTTCTTGAAGCTCTTTTTTAAATTCCAGACTTGAAGAAATTTTGAAGACAACTCTTGACCAACAAATGCAAATTAGACGAAGAGCAACGCGTGGAGCTAAACGCAATGTGCTCAGCAATTCTACAAAATAAACCGCCACGGAAATTAAAAGATCCATGGAGTTTTACAATTCCATGTTTAATTGGTAGTTATATATTGATAATGCATTAGCGGATTTAGGGGCAAGCATCAATGTTATGCCTTACAAAATGTTTAAACAACTAGGTCTAGGGAAACCCAGACAAACTAGGATGAGGATTCAATTAACTGATAAAACTATAAGAATTCCTAGGGGTATAATAGAAAATGTTCTAATCAAAATTTATAAATTCGTATTCCTAGTAGACTTTGTCATTTTAGACATGGATGAGGACAACACGATCCCCTTAATTTTAGGAAGACCCTTTTTAGCAACTACCGGAGCTAAAATTGATATCTATGCAGGAGAACTCATACTTCGTGTAGGTGACGAGATAGTCACTCTTCAAGCTTTTGACTTGGACAGAACATCAAGTGATAAAGGTGAGAAAGCAAATTTAGTTGATAACCAACTTGTTCAACCTTCATTGCAGAAAACACCACAAAGCTACAAACCTGAGCCGGATCATAGACCTCATGCCAATAAAGAAGAATTACATGAGGAACTAGAACCGCACGAAGTCAACCCAAAGAAACCCAGACGAGCTGATAGGAACATTAAATCACATCAAAATTTGAATAAGGAAGACCCTTGAATCATCAATTCAGACCTCAAGACAAACAAAGAAATCAGTTTTGAGGTACTTAATGTCTTCCTATACGGCACAGTAGAGGTAAGCAATCCCAAATTCAACACTTTTGAGGTAAACACTACTCGAATTAAACTTTATATCCATAACCGAGTTGATCGAATGAGAAAGGATTTCCACCTCCTTAAACCACCATGATTACACAAATAACAGGTAAGTCTAGCTTAAGACTATAAACGAGCGCTTCTCGGGAGGCAACCCGAGCACTAACCCCATTTTTATTTTTATTTTTATTTTTTTTTTTTTCCCTTTTGAGCATTCAAATAAACCAAAAGTGCAGATTTCCAGACCACACGGCCTTGCACACGGTCGTGGCCGTGACCGTGTGGGCACCACGGCTAGGCACATGGGCGTGGACCGTATCTCTATTTAATTATTTTTATTTTTATTTTTTATTTTTACTTTCTTTATTATTCTTCGTGCTATTTAGATTTAGTTTAGGATACAAAATAAAATCAGACCGGCTACTTTGAGGATTCAATTTCAAATGGTTCGAGACGCTTCCCCACGTTCACCTTCAATCCTATCCGATTTCTTTTCAAAGACTTCATCCATAATTCAAGAAGTTTCACTTCTCTCCCTAACTTATGATTTTATTATTATCTTGCTTTGTACATTGAGGACAATATAAAACTTAAGTGTGGGGGGGTTAACTACAACATTATTCGAAAAATCCTAAATTTTAGATCTTGTTTTTAAGTATTTTTCTCATATTACTAATTAGGATGAAATTTCTAATGATTTATGATTTTTATTGATATGTTTTGGATTAATTCATTGATAATTGTGCATTGATGATTTAAACTTTAAGATACTAGAGAATAAAGCATGATAAGTCTATTTTTCAAGAATAAAAAAAAAACTAAGTTGTTGAACTGAATTTGAATATTACCTTGAAGTTTGAAATTTACAGGGATTGATGTCAAATACCCACAATTTTTTGTGAGATTTTGAGCCTTACAAAGCATATATTCTTTTTCATGCTCACTTTATTGATTATGAGTGTGTCAACTTTGAACTGTTATTCTAGAACTTGCCTCGTTTATGCATGTTGAGACCACATCTATGATTTGATATACTGAGATGATAAAGGCACTTAGGTTTTAACCTATTCACTCCATTAAAAAGCTTACCTACATAATTAACCCCTAGTGAACCCCATTGATCTTAACAACCCTTTTTATTGATTTACCCGCTAATATTAACACAAAAAAAAAACCCTTTGAATTTGTTATCACCATTCTTTTGACTACCCCTTTATCGAGAATTGATTTGATCAAATTGCCTAATTAGTTTATTTCAGTTGGTAAAGTTCTTTCTTTATTATTATGTATTTATTAAGTTTGTTCCTAAAAAAAAATTGAAAATTCAAAGTATATTCAATATTAGTAGTATAAGAAGTAAGCTTCTGCATTTAATTTTCAATTATCAAAGAAGAAGCTCGTATTATTATTAGTTTAAAAGTTTCAATTGATGTAATCAGTTATTTCTAGTTCATTATTTTTGGATTAGGTAATTAGTCAATTCGATCTCGATTCTAACTCTCTAATTCAGCCTTTATCCATACCTTTCACCCAAGCCCCGTTACAACACTGTTAAAGACCTTTTGATTTGTGTATCATCTCATATTACAGTGGTGGAGATTTGATTTTCAGGCAAGCCTATGGGATTAACTTTTCAGGTTCGACTTTTGAGTGCTCAATTTTGAACCTTAAAACACTTTTTGAGTGATTTGAGTGAACCTTTAGTGAGGTTGTCAATCCTTGTCGGTTTCGAATGAAAGGTAATCGTTTAGATGAGGGGAGACACCTACGTTTTCGTACTACAAAATTCATGACTTATATTGTTTGAATCTTTGAGACTCTTTGAGTTAAATTATCCATGTATAAATTGTCTATGAATTATGATGAAGCATTGTTGATAGGAATTGTGAATTACGGAAAGTTCATTTTAATTGTAAGTTGAGAATCTTGCTTGAGGACAAGCAAAAGCTTGAGTGTGGGGGTATTTGATAAGCCATAAAAGTAACATATTTTAGGCCCACATTTAGTATGCTTTTAGACAATTTTACCCTTGATTTATGTAAAAAGGTGCTCTTATCCTTTCTTTTCATGTTTCATACTCAGGAAAGCACCGAGGATAAAAAGAACGAGAAACGGGCTTAAAACGGGCCAATTTAGGCTAAAGTGGAAATCGACACAGCCTGGACTTCAAGCCACATGACTGTGCCTCGATAATTAACTAAGATACGACCAAGCCACGATTTACACGGTCGAGCCCCAATCTACAGAATCAAGACACGGCCTAAAAATGACTTACACGGGCGTGTACCATGGCCGTGCCCCTACCTTGGGGAAGAGGAATTCTACTCGGGAAAGGATGCTTGGAGGCAAAGAAACATATTCCAAAGTCTATTTAAACACCCTAGTAGGAATTCTACTTGAATTAGGATACTTAGGGGTTAAGCAAGGCATCACAAAGTCTATATAAACACCCAAGAGGGCAACTTGCAAGGGGAGTTCGACAGAAGCTGAAATAGGGGGTGAGCTAGTCCAAAGAGCCGAAGCCAAAGCTGTCAATTCAGGGAATTACTCAAAGATAGCTAGTTGATCCATCTCAAGAAGCCAAAATTCTACTCAAGACGGCGAATTTCTCCTTCAATTCCTTCCGGGGGTTGTAGGGATTTCTTATGTTTTGTTTTATCTTTTCTTTTGAGATGTTTTATTTTCAAGTTATGAACTAAATCCTTCATATACCTGAAGGAGATGAAACCTAGATGAATTTTGTTATTATTTTCTGAATTATATGATAATACTTAGTTTGTTCTTAATTATGCATGCTTAATCTAAATCTGATGTGCTTAGGTGGAGGAGGAATAGACCCTGCTTAAGAGTAGATCTAGCGTAATTAAGCGGAGTTGATCGAACGCCTAGAGATAGGGTTATGAGATTTTGTCGATTACGATGAAACCTAATATCAGAATCCATTGATCGATTTACTGCTATTCTAGGGGGTTATTATAAGCGAATGAGAGCTCCACTAATTAACCTAGGGTTAGACGTTATTCGCCTTAAAAAAGGGTTTAATATAGGTTAGGGAGTCCTACGTATCAAGCTAAGTAAAGAAATCATATGATTCAGTAATAAGTAACAAGTGAAGTCTTGGTGGATTCTTCCTGAGGGTATCGTCGTAATTAATTGAATTTCTTCAAGTTATTTCCCTGTTCGTTCATTTTGTCTTTGCGTCTTTAGCTTAGTAGTCATTAAACTAGATTAAATCAACCAGTTGCTCCACATTTTAGGCTAAATAATAAAAAGAAAGTGAGTATTAGTACTTTTAGTTCCTTTGGGTTCGATAATCCGGTCTTGCCTAAGCAATACTACTGTTCGATAGGTACACTTGACCTTTAAGTCATTGTTAGAGTTAGTTTCAGGTTTGGTCATTCTATTTATAAATTTTAAAGCTCTGATTTCAGCGATCAGTTGCCAAATGTGTATAGGTTGTAACACCCCAAACCTGGCCTAGACGTTACGACCGGATCTGGCGTGTCACATCAAAGTATCGTTTGAAAACCGCTAGTTCGGTAAAGCTCAAAACTAAACATCCTCTATGATACTTTTAGGGTAGTAAAATCATGAACATATTATCTCTTTTATAATCAAATCATTTATTAAAACAAATTAAGTATCACGGAAGCTCGTTTAAGTTGTCAAATTTAAGGTTTGAAAATCATAATTTCCTTTAAAAACCATTGTCGTTTTAAAACCCACGTTTCCTAGTCTAGCAGGTAGTAATGAAAAGAAAATAACAATTAAAAGTTAAAAATCTCAAATGGCCTTATTACAAAATCATTAGCCTAACATATTAAAATTAAATAAAATAACTAAGTTTACGTTCAAAACATATCGAGTGTATGGCCACCTCCGAGTCCCTTGCAGCTCCAAATTATCTAAGACTGGGGATTACCTACACAGATAAAGAAAAGGGTGAGTTACGAGAACTCAGTGTGTAATCCCCCATTATAGTAACAGTTTGGGCCCATGCTCTATTCAGTATCAGAGTGGACCTAAGCCCAAAAATCATATTAATGCAACACAGAAATGTAACCCAACCCATTCCAGCCAACACACCACCCGTACCAACCAACACACCTTGTGGGGACCAAGTCAACCCACCCAGCCAGAACACCAATAACACAGTCTAGCTGCTAATAACAACGCAGCAAAGCTACTAATAACAGTATACGTGGCTGAGCCACTAAAATCAGTAAAATATGGCATAGCCACTAGTACAATACTTCCTCCAAAATACAAAACCCAACCTAATGTTGTCTGTCGTGTCATAAATAACCCATGTATGCAGTGTATCACAATCATAATCAATCATACAAAAATTACACATATGATAAACCGTAATATGTGCATATTTTAATCCCACATTTAGGATACTTTTGGATGATTTCTTCCCTAAATTGTGGAATTTGATGCTCCTAATCCTTTAATTTCATGTTTTATACTTAGGAGAGCACCGGAGGATCAAAAGAACTAGAAACGGGCTGAAAATAGAAAAAATGGGCCAAAGTACAAACTGCACACGGCCTGGGCCTGAAACACATGACCATGCTTCCTTAGCAGATCCGACCACGGCCTGGCCCCGAATCACACGGGCGTGCCACACAGATGTGCCCCTGCCGCAACAAAGAAGAGTTCCATTCAGATTAGGGTACTTAGAGGCAAAGAAAGACATTCTAAAAGCTTATATAAACACCCTAGAGGCCAACCTTAATGGGGGCATTCAGCTAGGCCAAGGAGCTAAGGTAGAGAGGCCAAATTGTGGGATTCACTCGAAGAAAGCTAGTTGATCCAACCCAGAAGCCAGAATTACACTCAGGATTGAGGATCTCTCCTTCAATTCCTTCAGGGGATTTTAGGGTTTTCTTTATGTTTTATATTTTCTTTTGATATGTATTCTTTTATGATTATGAATAAAACCCCTCAAATACCTGAGGGGGATGAGTCATAAGACGGATATTGTTATTGTTTTCTGAACTATATAATAAATACTTGATTTGTTCTTAATTATGTGTTCTTAATTCTTTCTTTGATATTTCAGGATATTGATTTAAATACTGATGTGCTTAGGCAGAGGAGGAATATTCCCTGTTTAAGAGTAGATCTAGCATAGTTAAGCGGTGTTGATCGCAACCCTAGAGATAGGATGATGAAAATATACCAGATTAGGGTCAAACCTAATATGGGAGTCCATAGATCGATTTAATGCAATTGTAGGGGTTTTAATTAGAAAGAGATTTCAACTAATCAACCTAGGGTTAGACGTTAGTAGCCTCGAGAGAGGTATTAATATAAATTAAGGAATCCTATGGATCAAGTTGATCACTGCAAAACAGTCTAGTTTTAAAATTTATAAATGATAATCAAACCTGTAAATTAACTATGACAACGATAGAGGCAAGTGCACTTGTCGAACAGTAGTATAACTTTGGCAAGAATATCTTATCGAACATAAGGAACCTAAAAATACTACTACTCACTTTCTTCCTATAATTTAGCCTTAAACATGGAGTGATTAATTAACTTATCTAAGACTAATGAAATACTTAAACTAAATGCAAAGACAAAAGAATAAACTAGGAAAAGACTTTGGAAAACTCAATTGATAAAGACGATACCCTCATGAAGAATCGACCTATGACTTCACTTATTATCTAACTTTCAATTCATATGATTTCTTTTACTTAGCTTGATCTGTGAGACTCCCTAACCTATATTAAACCTTCTCTCGAAGCGAATAATGTCTAACCTTAGGTTAATTAGTGGAACTCTCATTCTCTTATAATGACCCCCTAAGGAAGCAGTAAATCGATCAATGGACTTCCATATTAGGTTTCACCCTCTGGCAAAATCTCGGTGCCCGATCAACTCCGCTTAATTATGCTAGACCTACTCTTAGGCAGGGTCTATTCCTCCTCCATCTAAGCACATCAGATTAAATTAAGTAACATAATTAGGAACAAACTAAGTATTTATCATATAAACTAATAAATCAAATAACAAAATCCATCATAGGTTTCATCCCCTTCAGGTATCTGAAGGATCTAGTTCATTATAAAATAAGAAAACATCTCAAGAGAAAAGATAAAACAAAACATAAGAAATCCCTAAAACCCCCTGAAGGAATTAAAGGAGAGATCCTCCGCCTTGAGTAGAATTCTAACTCTTCGAGATGGATCAACTGGCTATCTTCTAGTAATTCCCTAAACGAGTAAAGCTCTGACAGAAAACTCTGCTAAAACCTCCGCCCCTGAATTGCTACCTTGGATTGTTTATATAGACGTTTGGGATGCTTTAATTGGCTCCTAAGTACTCGTAATTCAAGTGAAATTCGTCCTAAGTGTTTGAGTGGACTTAGGATTGCGTTTCTTGGGCTCCAAGCATCCAATTTCAAGTGAACTTGCTCTTTCCTGCGGTAGGGGCACGGCCTTGACACGCCCGTGTAAATCGTGGTCTAGCCCGTGTCTCCATTCTGTCGATTTAGGCACAGCTATGACACTCCCGTGCAATATCTGGTAGAGGCCGTGCTTCGAGTCTGCCAATTGGGGCACGACCATGTACATCGGGGTCAGGTCGTGTTGGACTTTTTGTCGATGAGGCACAGTCATGTAAATCAGGGTGTGACCGTGTGTAATCTAAATATTGGGGCACAACTGTGTGGCATGAAGTCCAGGCCGTGCCGACTTTTTGGGTTGGCCCGCTTTGGTTCGTTTTAAACCTGTTTTGTGTCCTTTTTATCCTTGGGTGCTTTCCTGAGTATAAGACATGAAAAGAAAGGATTAAGAGCATCTTTTTACATAAATTAAGGATAAATCCATCCAAAAGCATACTAAATGCGGGATTAAAATATGTTACTTTCACAGTTTATCAAATACCCCCACACTTAAGCTTTTGCTTGTCCTCAAGCAAAATTCTCAATTTACAATTAAAACGAACTTTCTAAAATTCATAATTCCCATTGACAATGCCTCATCATAATTCATAGATAATTTATACATGGATCATTTAGCTCGAAGTACCCTAAAGATTCAAATGAGATAAGTCATGATTTTGTAGCATGAAAACATAGGTCTCCCCTTATTTAAATAATTACCTTTGATTCAAAACTGACAAGGATTGACATCCTCACTAAAGATTCACTCAAAGCACACAAAGTGTTTAAGGATCTAGAAAAAGCACTCAAAAGTTGAACCTGAAAAGTTTATTCCATAGGCTTGCCTGAAAATCAAATCTCCACCACTATATATGAGATGATAAACAGATCAAAAGGTCTTTATTAGGGTTGTAACGGGGCTTGGGTTAAAAGGTATGGATAAAGGCTGAATTAGAGGGTTAAAATTGAGATTGAATTGACTAATTACCTAATCTAAAAATAATGAACTAAATATGAATATTTACATCGAATGAAAATTAATAATACCACTATTGATAATTACTCTATAATAAGGAGTATTTTCTTCACTTTAAAATTTGATAATACTTTAATATGAGCTTTTTCTTCAACAATTGGAGTTTAATTGCTCTAAGCTCTTTTATACTACCGATATTGAATAAACTTGGATTTTTTTATTTTTTTAAGAACAAACTAAGTAAAACTTAATAGAAGGAACTTTGATAATTGAAATAACCTAATTTGGCAATTGATCAAGTTAATTCTCGATAGAGGTAGTCAAAAGAATGTTGATAACAAATAAAAAGGATTCAGGTTAATATTAGTGGGTGAGTGAATAAAAGGTTGTTAGGATTCAACGGGGTTCACTAGGAGTTATTTATGTAGGTGGGCTTTTTAATGGAGTGAACGGGTTAAAACCTAGGTGCCTTTATCATCTCAGTATATCAAATCATTATTGTGGTCTCAACATGCAAAAAACGAGGCAAGTTCTAGAATAACAGTTCAAAGTTGACACACTCATAATTAATAAAAGTAAGCATGAAAAATAATATATGCTCTATAAGGCTCAATATCTCACGAAATTATGGGTGTTTTGACATCAATCCTATAGATTTCAAATTTCAAAGTAATACTTAGATTTAGTTCAACAACCTATCAATTTTATTTTTGAAAAATAGACTTATCATGCTTGATTCTCTAGTATTCTTCAAATTTAATCATCAATGTACAACTAACTATGATTTGTTCTAAAACATATTAATAAAAATCATAAATCATAGAAATTTCATCCTAATTAATAATATGAGAATAATACTTAAGATCAAGACTAAATTCAGGATTTGAGAATAAAGCAAAATGTTGGACACTTTTACTCCCCCACACTTAATATGTACATTGCCTTCAATGTACAAAGATAGATAATGAAATTTATGTGCCAAATCAAAAAGAGAAGTGGGGAAAGTAGTACTCCTTGAAATCTGGATGATCCCTGGCGTCTTTGGTGGCGGTGATGGTGTTTTCTATGGGCCTGGTGGAGTGGCTACCGAGAAGCAATTTGCTAGATGAAGAATTTGGGTAGCCTGTGAAGATATAGCCAAGAGATCTAGAGAAATAACAATAATATACTAATAATAAATTTAAAGATTAAGGAAATAAAAAGAAGAAGACTAAGAAGAAAACTGAAATTGAAAGAAAAGACTAATGGACTAAGGAGTCCTTATTGTTTGATGGTTTCCGAAATGGGTGTGACCTCGAAAGCTGTGGTGTGTGATTCCCTAGCAACCTTTAAAACCTAAAACCAAGAAACTAATATGAAATAAATTAAATTAAGCAGAAAAGAAGTATAGACAAGGAAAATAAAGGAGACAAGAAAAGAAAAATTGAACCAAAAAGGTTTTGAGACCCTTGGCGTGTCAATTAAGTGAAGCTGCCGGCATGAACTCATGTTGAGGTTTCCTCTAAGGAGATGATGCTTATGTTTCTTCAGCATGATCTTTGTATTGCTCAAGTGTCTTGGATCTTTTCTATGATTAGGAAGAAAAATTTGAAAGAAAAAAGAAAGAAGGAATAAGAAAGAAGATGGGACAAAGAGGACGGGCTGTGGGGATTTAAATAGGATTTCAAATCTGGCACATTCCCACGCCTGTGTACCGAGGGTGTGTCGATTCACACAGTCGTATTGCACGGTCGTGTTGTGGGGTGTGTTGTCCTTCCACGCCCGTTTTGTTGGTTTGCATGCCCGTTCCTAAAAAGCCAGTATAGGAGCACAGTTGGAATGCACGGGTGTCGTCTGGCCATGCTAAATAAGTCAGTATCTTAGCATGATTATGAGGCACGGTCGTGCTATTTTTTTGTGCCCGTGCCGTGGGTGGTTGGATCCGTGATGTTGGGGGGTGGTTGGACTGACTTGCACGGCCCTGCTCTGTCAATGTGGTGGTTCTGGTGGTCCACACGGCCACGGACACGACCGTGTATAAGGCGTGTGGCCTGGAAATTTGCACTTTTATGTTAGTTTTCAATGAAATAATTAGGACAGAAAGATGGAAAGAAAAGAAACTGAAAATAAAAATTGTTAGTGTTCGGGTTGCCTCTCGAAAAGTGCTCATTTATAGTCTTAAGCTAGACTATCCTTGGGTTGAAGATTTCAAGGAGGTTTAAAGGTTTGAATATCTTCTCTCATGTCTGTAGTTCTTCTTTCATGAAAAAATTGGGGTTGAAAAGTGTTTACCTGGGAATTTCTAAACATTGGATTGCTTATATCGACCGTGTTGTGGGGGAAGATTTCATTTACCTCATCTTTTATTTTAAAGTGATTCGATGTCCCTATGAGTTGTTCTGGTGATCCCTCTGACTTTACTTCGTGTGGATCTATCTTTGCTTATGTCTTCTGCTCTTCTAATTTGTCGACCTTAAGTGTACGTGATTCTTCTGTGTCGACTAAGATGCTATGGTTTGACTCAAATTCGATGTCGTGTGGTGTTTCCTACAATGAAGGTTGAATAATTTGATTATCGACTAGAGTAATTTTTGTACCTTCATCATTCATGGCTCTGGCTGAGTTGAGAGCTTGAAGATTTATTGTTTTATCTCCCACGCGAAGTATGAGTTCTCCTGTGGCAACATCAATCTTAGTTCTAGCAGTTGCTAGAAAAGGCCTTCCTAAAATCAAGGGGATTGAATTATCCTCATCCATGTCTAAAATAACAAAGTCTACTGGGAAAACAAATTTATCGATTTTGACTAAAATATCTTCAATAATGCCCCTAGGGATTCTAATAGTTTTATCAGCTATTTGAATACTCATCCTAGTTTGTTTGGGCTTCATTGGACCTAGTCTTTTAAACAGTGCATAATGCATAACATTTATACTTGCCTCTAAATCAGCTAACGCATTATCAATAGTCAAACTACCAATTAAGCATAGAATCGTAAAACTCCCTGGATCTTTTAGTTTTTATGGTAGCTTGTTCTGTAGCATTGCTGAGCATGTTGCGTTTAATTCCACATGGTGCTTTTCATATATTTTGTGTTTATTCGTCAAGATCTTGCTTAAGAATTTCCTTGCATCGGTCATCTGAAAAAGAGCTTCAAGAAGAGGTAAGTTAATATGTAATTTCTTCAAGAGTTTTAGAAACTTACCGAATTGTTCCTCTGAATCATCTTTTTTCAATGCTTCGGGATAAGGTATGCAAGGTTGGTATTCTTTGATTATTGATTTTGGCTTTTCTTGAGCTACCTTGGTCTTATCCTTCTTTTCTTGCACTGATGTGGGTCTATCTACTTCTGTACCCTCTTGAGTTGTAATGGCTTGGATTTGCTCTTTTGGGTTTATTTTTGTGTTGCATGGTAGACGTCCTTGTTGGCGTTCAGAAATTAGCTTTGTGAGGTGTCCCACTGACCTAGTAAGTTCTCTAACTTGATTCTCGAGTCCTTTCATCGACTTCTATTGTTCATCAAGGTTTGTATTAGTCTTTTGAAGATGAGATTCTATGGCTGGCATGAATTTTGTCAGCATCTCTTCAAGGCTTGATTTTTTTTTTCCTGTAGGTAGGGCTGATTTTGATAATTTAAAGGAGGTTGCTACCTTTGAATTCATTGATTTCCTTGTCCTCCCCACGAAAAATTTGGGTGGTTCCTCCAACCCGGGTATAAGTATTATTATAAGGATTATTATTGGATCTAAAATTGTTACCTATATAGTTTGTCTGCTTGTTTTCTGCTCCTGGTTGGTAGGGTGGGTACTCAACATTCGCCACATTCCCACTTGCTTCACATTGCATTACTAGATGTAACTGCGAAGAACATAAATTATCAAGCTTTTTATTCATTAACTCCACCATTGTTGACAGCATTGTCACTGCGTCTATGTTGAAAACTCTGGCTGATTTTGTTGGCTTTGCCCTTGTGATTTGCCATTGATAAGTGTTCAATGACATCTCTTCAATAAAATCGTAGGCCGCTTCAGGAGTTTTGTTGTTCAGAGTTCCATCGGCTTATGAATCAATCATTTGCCTTGTTGAAGAATTCACACCATTGTAGAAAGTTTGGACTTGAAGCCACAAAGGTAATCCGTTGTGTGGGCATCTTCTTAAGAGATCCTTGTATGTTTCCCATGCATCATATAATGTTTCTACGTCATTCTACACAAAAGAAGATATGTCATTCCTAAATTTGGCCGTCTTGGCTGGTGGAAAATACTTTAAAAGAAATTTTTCTGTCATTTGGTCCTATATGGTGATTGACCCTCGTGGTATCGAGTTCAACCACTGCTTTGCTTTATTCCTTAATGAAAAAGGAAATAATCGAAGACGTATGGCATCATCAGAAACACCATTTATTTTTAAAGTATCACAGAACTCTAAGAAATTAGCTATATGAGTATTTGGATCTTCGTCCTGCAATCCATCAAATTGAACAAACGTTAAATCAATTGTATTGTGTTAGGTTTTAATTCAAAATTATTAGCAGCTATAGCAGGCCTACCAATACTAGATTCTGATCCTGTCAAATTAGGTTTACCATAATCATACATAATACGCGGAGCATTTTGATCTTGCGCATCAAGCTGATTATTTTCGGCCATTCCTTCAAAGAAATTGGATCTATTTTGTTGTTCTTCTCTTTGGTAGTCTAGAGCTCGTCTATTTTCTCTGCGATTTCTGCGAGCGGTAGCTTCAATATCAGTGTCGTATTCTAATGGTCCTCTAGGGTTTCTTCTAGTCATAAACTAGAGGTACCTCGCAAGTTTAATAAAGAAAGAGGATTAGTAAAATTAGAAATTTAATAAAAATAAAAATTAGAAATAATGGCTAACGTAATAAAAATAGAGGTTTCATAATATTTTAAAAGTCCCCGGCAACGGCGCCAAAAACTTGATCACTACAAAACAGTCTAGTTTTAGAATTTATAAAGGATAATCAAACCTGTAGACTAACTATGACAATGATAGAGGCAAGTGCACCTGCCAAATAGTAGTATAGCTTTGGCAAGAATATCTTATCGAACCCAAGGAACCTAAAAGTACTACTACTTACTTTCTTCCTATTATTTAGCTTTAAATATGAAGTGATTAATTAACTTATCTAAGAATAATGAAATACTTAAACTAAATGCAAAGACAAAAGAATAAACTGGGAAAAGACTTTGGGAAATTCAGATGGTAAAGACGATAGCCTCGGGAAGAATCCACCTATGACTTCACTTATTATCTAACTTTCAATTCATATGATTTCTTTTACTTAGCTTGATCCATGAGACTCCCTAACCTATATTAAACCTTCTCTCGAAGCGAATAACGTCTAACCTTAGGTTAATTAGTGGAACTCTCGTTCTCTTATAATGACCCCCTAAGGAAGCAGTAAATCGATCAATGGACTCCCATATTAGGTTTCACCCTAATCTGGCAAAATCTCGTAACCCTATCTCTAGATGCCCAATCAACTCCGCTTAATTATGCTAGACCTACTCTTAGGTAGGGCTATTCCTCCTCCATCTAAGCACATCAGATTAAATTAAGCAACATAATTAAGAACAAACTAAGTATTTATCATATAAACCATAACAAAATCCATCATACGTTTCATCCCCTTCAGGTATCTGAAGGATCTAGTTTATAATAAAAATAAGAAAACATCTCAAGAAAACAAAACATAAGAAATCCCTAAAACCCCCTGAAGGCATTGAAGGAGAGATCCTGTAACAGCCCTAACCTGTATCCGTCGTCGGAATAGGGTTACGAGGCATTACCAAACAAATACAGTTTCACACAATCATTTATTATTTTCCATACACAAGGTTATATCAATTTCTTTACGATATAACTTCTAAATTCAATAGTAATCATCCACTAAAATCATATTAGTTACTTATAATACACATACAAACTATGCTTCAAATGTCAACCATATTAATATCATCTATATATATATATATATACATCCACATATTTGAATTTACTAATATGCAACAAAGCCATGTTACATGTACAGTTCATATGACTCTAATACTAATGGCATTTGGATACTTATAACCTAGTGCAACATATATCATTTCATTGCTTCTACCCAAGCACAAAATAAAACCATATTGCATTAATTATTACATAATCTCATATGTGACCTTAGTAGCATTACAACATAGTGAACATACTATTGATGCATATATATATTGCATTATACCACGAAAACAAAACCACATTTAACATTAAAACACCAATAACATCTCAAGGTACACCTAATTAGCATATATATATAAATATTAGTATACCTAATCTTTATATTTATTCGTATTAACTAATCATTGATTCAATCACACCCTAATCAAGATCATGTGCTTATCAAAATAAACCAATTATTGTAACCAAATTTACAACCATACGTGTACACATACCTATATTAATATTAACATCAACTTGGCATTTTTAACTACCCAAAACTTACCTAAATCATGACCATCATTTAGCATTTTGAATTCATACCAAAACACTCAACAAAAATAGTCATGGAACATATTCACTCTTATCATTTAGCAACCGAACCTATATAACCAAACATCGCAAATTATATACCAAAACATGCTTTCAAAATAAGCCTAAGTTATGGTCATATACACACAACTTTAACATTATAATTAAGCCATATTCGCATGGCTATCTATATACAAATTTCCAAAACCAAACATATAAAACCAGCCTATACATGCCATAGGTTCGTAGTTTAAGCTTTTAAAATACCAAAATAGCGATCGATAGTGTGGTCGACTTTCTTGACGATCCCGTTGAGCGGTAGCTCTTACCTAATCTATAAAAGAAGAGAACATTACACACAAATAAGTTTACTAACTTAGTAAGTCCCAAGCTCAAAATGATACTACATTCAATTACTTAATCATTTAAATCATTCATCTCAACCATGTTATCATATTAAAATTTCTTACACCCTTAGCACTACTATTAGGAAATCGAATATTCATTATAGCACATTCAAGCTCAAACTCGGTCACATAATACTTGTGTACATCAATCGTAATCTCAATATACATGTCCTTTGTACTCATAGCATTAAATAAACTCTAGCAACATTAAAACATATCAAACCTTACTTACTTATCTGAGTCTTTAACTAAGCACATTAGTTACGATTTACCTTGAACCACAATTTGGTTTTTCCTTGGTAAACACATCACCAAGATAAAGCACGCTAGGCATTAAAGCCGAAATCAAACATCAGACAAGGCACGCTAGGCACGAAGCTCGAATATGTCATCCAAGCACTAAGCTCGCCAGCACGAAGCCGAATATGTCACCGGCACTAAGCACGCTGAGCACAAAGCCCGAATATGTCACCCAGCACTAAGCTCGCTAGGCACGAAGCTCTAATATGTCACCTAGGCACTAAGCACCGCTAGGCACGAGGCCCGAATATGTCATTACCAACTTATACACCTTACAGTAATGTCTGCCCAAAATAGCATAAAACACACATTATTCAAGTCACTTTGACATACCATCTCGCTTAGAGATATAACAACATTTCATTTCAAATTCACTATCACTTATATAAAATTTCAACCAATCCCATACCAATACTTTCACATTCGCTAACATAAGAGTTTATACAAAACTTTATTGAATAACATCATTTAGTACATTCATAATAATTCGATAATCTATACTTGCTAAGGACTTACCTCGGTTGTCGATAGGTGCTTGAATCGGCTATTCGATAACCTTCGTCTTTCCCCGATCTAACTCTGTTTTTCTTTGCTCTTGATCTAAAACATATTAAATTTAGCTTATTCAAGCACAATTCATCTCAATTTAGTCCCTAAGCACATAAATTGGTAAATTACTATTTTACCCTAATATTTCACTTCGCTTTTCAATTAAGTCCCAAGCATACCATACACAATATGTACTTAATTAAATTTTAATACTCCATGGTTTAATGCTATTTACCCTTATGCTAATCTATACAATTCAATCTTTGTACAATTTAACCTTTCATTAGTTAAAATGAATTAATATCACCCATATATACATATTTATATAATTACAAATTTACCCCTTAGTTTCGATTTCCTTGTAATTTAGTCCCCAAATAAAACACAAGAATTTCATGAAATTTGGTCTAACCCCTTAAGAGTCGAATCTCTTTCCCTCATTCACAAGTTCATATAACTATTTATTTTATGCAATCATGTTCTCATCTATTCATTTCAAGAAAAATTCAAACCTTAACACATACCTATTATCTAAAATTTCTTATTCAACATGTAGATGTCCTAAATATTTTCAAGGTTCTCTCATCAAACATAACAAAACCATAATGCTCATCCATGGCGAACCTAGGATAAGCTTTAAACTCAAAATCTTTTTCATATATGTGATAGCATTCATGAAAACTAACACAACCAAGCAAGAATTTATCAAAATTAAGCTAAATACCTCACCTTAATGGCACATGCAAAGGCCGGCCATGGAAGCTAAAATTGTCTCCCCCTTCTACTCTTTTGTTTCGTGAAAATGGTGAGGAAGATGAAAGAGAGAAGTCAAAATGTATTTCTTATTTTCTTTAATTTACTTTATTCATTTTCATTACTTAAAATAATCATTTAAAATGCCATTAACATATAATCACTTATTATATATATATTTACTCATCATTGCCGTCCACTACCCACATTTTTGGGTTATTTGACATGCAAACCCCCTTCTATTTATATTACACTTAAATTAAACCTTTCAATTTATTGAATGTTACTTTTATACTTTACCTATTAGATCCTTTCTCTTTATTCAAACACACCAAACAATCAAATTCACACAATTCAACATACATCACATAAAATAAAATAAATATCACTAGATTTCTAACTCGAATTCGTGGTCCCGAAACCACCGTTCCGATTAGGGTCAAATTCGGTTTGTTACAGATCCTCCGTCTTGAGTAGAATTCTGACTCTTCGAGATGGATCAACTGGCTATCTTCGAGTAATTCCCTAAATGAGTAAAGCTCTGGTAGAAAACTCTGCTAAAACTTCCGCCCTTGAATTGTTGCCTTGGATTGTTTATATAGACGTTTGGGATGCTTTACTTGGCTCCAAGTACTCATAATTCAAGTGAAATCTGTCCTAAGTGTTTGAGTGGACTTAGGATTGCATTTCTTGGGCTCCAAGCATCCAATTCCGAGTGAAATTACTTTTTCCCTCGACAGGGGCACGGACTTGACACGCCCGTGCAAATCGTGGTCCAGCCCGTGACTCTATTCTGTCGATTTAGGCACGGCTATGACATGCCCGTGCAATATCTGGGTAAAGGACATGCTTCGGGTCTGCCAATTAGGGCACAACCATGTACATCGGGGTTATGCTATGTTGGACTTTTTGTCGACGAGGCACGATCGTGTAAATTAGGGTGTGACCGTGTGCAATCTAAATATTGGGGCATGGCAGGGTGGCATGAAGTCCAGGCTGTGTCGACTTCTTGGGTTTGCCCACATTGGTCCATTTTAAACCCGTTTTGCATCCTTTTTATCCTTGGGTGCTTTACTGAGTATACGACATGAAAAGAAAGGATTAAGAGCACCTTTTTTGCATAAATTAAGGATAAATTCATCCAAAAGCATACTAAATGCGGGATTAAAATATGTTACTTTCACGGTTTATCACAAGTCAAGTGAATAAATCGTATGTTTTAGAGTTAGATAACAAGTGAAGTCTAGGTGGATTCTTCATCGGGTATTTTCTTAATCAATTGGTTTTCCCACAAGTATTTCCCCAATTCCTTCTATGTGTCTTAGCATCTTTAACTTAGTAGTTAGTTAATTTTAGATTAGACAATAATTCCCTTAATTCTTAGGCTAAATAATCGGAAAAAATTAGTATTAGTACTTTTGGTTCCCTTGGGTTCGACAATCCGGTCTTGCCACTACTGTTTGATAGGTGCGCTTGCCTCAATCATGGTGATAGTTAGTTTGTAACAGTCGAATTTGACCCTAATCGGAACGGTAGTTTCGAGACCATGGATCTGAGTCTGAAAAATTTTTAAATATTATTTTTGGTGTTTATTGTATGTGAATTACTATGTGTGAAAGTTTAGTATGAAAATTTGATCGTTTGTGTGCTCAATTAAGTAAAAAGGACTAAATCGCGTAAGTGGTAAAAGTGGCAAATTATTCAATTAAGTGGTTAAATTTGTTTGTTTTCTTTTGCATGAGTATTTAGTTGCTAAATTTCCCTTTTTTATATGATAGTGGACGGCAAAGTCTAATTATAATGCCATATTATATTATTTTTATATATTAAGTTATATATATATATTAATTATAAGCTTATTATAATAAAAAGATAAAAAGAAACAAAAGTTTGCATGTGTTTTCCTTATTCTCTTTCATTGACCGAAACTAAAAGAAGGGAGAAAGAACTTAAGTCTTGAAATATTCTGTCATTGCAAGCTTAGATTGAGGTATGTAACTAGCTCGGTTTTTGTTAATTTTTACGTTTTTGAGATCGCTGCTTTGAGAGCTTTAAAACCCATGTCTCAATTTCATGAATTGGTGATGTTTGTGTAAAATTCCATGAATGCTATGTTGAGTTTCATAAGGTTTTATGGTGTTAAATGATAGATAGATAATTGATGAACATAATTTGTTCTTAAATTTTTGATGAATTTAGCTAAATAGGGCTAAATTGAGAAAATAAATTTTTGAGGAGTTAAAATGCAAAATCAACTAAATTTAGGGACTTATATGACTATAGGGAAGATTCGGCCCTTAAGGATTGCATTTAAATTATGAGTATTTTGTGTTTTGTGCAATAGGGATTAAATTGTAAAAGTTGTAAATGTTGAGGGTAAAATGGTAATTTTCCATTTAAGTGTTTTTTGGATTAAATTGAAATGAAATGTGTTTGAATGAGCTCAAATTGAATGTGTTTAGATCAAGAACAAAGAAAAATGGACTTGGACCGGCGAAAGGCAAAAGTTATTGAATAGTCGATTTTCTTTGTCAAGACGATTTTTGAGGTAAGTCTATAAGCAATTTAATATCGTTAATAGTATTTATGACATTTATTATATGCTGAATTATGAAATTATGATTGTAAAATTTTTTTAAAGCCGATTGTGGATAGTGAATTTGAAATGAAATGTCGTTACATTTTAACGAGGTTGATATGTTAAAGTGATTTGAATAATGTGTGACTTATGTTAATTTGGGCAAGACCACTCGTAATGTGTATGAGATGATAATAATATTGTATCGGGCTTTGAGCCTAACAGCTCAGTGTCAGTGAATTGTATCGGCTTGAGCCTAGCAAGCCTTGTGCCGATTAAGTGTTTGGGCTTATTGCCTAGCAGCTAAATGCTGGGTGATCAAATTCAGACCTCGTGTCTAGAAGCTTAATGGGTGTGTATTTAGGGCTTTGATGCCTAGCGAGGCTTAATCTTTGGTGATGTGTTATAAATAGAGAATTCATGAATAATTTACAAGGTGGAACGTATTTTCTGCAATAAGCTAAATGCTCGGGTAAGTACAAGTCTTTCATATTTGCAAGGAATAAGGTAAGTTAGTATATTACCATTTGAATTAAGTAAGTGTGATATAGTTGAAGCTTTGGTAAGAATTTTAATATGTGCAATTGATCTTACCATTGATAAGTATGATTTATATTATAATGGAATTTAAGCTTGAATATACTTTTGGAGAATCGACTATATGTGAAAATGTTAAATGTGAAAGAGGTGGATATGTCGCATATGTGTATAAATGAGTATATGTGATTGATATGTATGTTATATTTATTTGATTTGGAATATTCGAATACATTTTTTAATTAGGCGTTTCAATGAGTTACATGCTTATGGTTAGAAAATGATAATAGTTAGGTTAAGTGAAATGATAGCATTCGACCATGATGAATTTACAAGTTGAATTTTTTTATATTCAATGTCATAAACCAAATTGTTTAAAATGCTTGAATGTTTGAATGTTATATTATAATTGCTTAAGACTTACTAAGCTAGTAAGCTTATTCTGTGTGTGTTAAATGTTCTGTTTTATAGATTTTGGTCAAGCTACGAGCTCAGAGGATCATCAGAGAAGTCAACCACACTATCATCCCTTTTGGTACTTATAAGCTTAGTTTTTGAATCAAAGGCATGTATAAGTTTAGACTAAGTTTTAAAACCAATGAATTTTTGTATTGTATGTAAGTATAGCCTTGCGAAAATAGCTTATTTCTTTTGGTTAAGTTTATTTTCTATGCTTTTGATATAATGGCTTAATTATAATGCTAATGGTCGTGTAAATTCGGTCATGGTTTAACCATATATGGAAAGTAATCATATGGTAAATATGTTATGATGTTTGGTCAGGTGTTTTGGCAATGAGAAAAATGATGGATGCTTGATGAGTTATAGTATGAATATATTAGCTAAGTAATATGCTTGTCATTTATATGTGGTGTGCTTGGTATAAGCTTGACATATTGGTATGTTTTGCATTTTTTTTATGATTTGGTTCTAATGAAGTAAACATGGTTGAGAGATGTATATATTTCGGTTGTGGCTTAATTTAGCTTATTTGGAAAGCATGATTTGTATTATGAATTAGTTTAAGTTAGTAAGCTTAATATTGAATGGTAAAATTTTTTGTGCTACTTTTGAACCTAAATTTGATAGCTGAAATGGGTGAGATAGGAATTGGTTATGTAAGTGTTGTAACACCCCAAGCTCATTTAAAACACCACAAATAGAATTAGGAATGCTACAAGGAAAAATATTTGAAAAGAATTGATTTAATGGGTGAAAAGCAGTTTTGAGTTTAAAATATTTACTTAGTTTATAAAAGAACGAAAACCTTGAAGGTCGTGTGTAGTTTAAAACATTGAGCGTTTGGAAATTTCAAGAAATCGAGTTATTTAAAATATTCAAAGTTAAAAGCTCAAGTTTAATCTTTAAATTATAAATTGTTTCCAAAATTATTCTCAGTTTTTAATCGATAATCCATCTGACTCACAATAAAATAAAAATCCCCAAATATTTAAATGGCCTTATTACATTCAAAAGAAACCAACCCAAACGTAACTAGGAATTTAAGTGCATAAAACATTAAACAATTTCTGCATGGCCACCACGAATCTACTCCAGCCCTGTAACACCCCAAACCCGGTCAACACACCAAGACCGAATCTGGCATGTTACAGGGAAAAATATTTTTGAAGAAAACAAGCTATTGATTAAAGTTTTGAGAAAATTCCTCGTTGTTTTTATTTTGTAAAAAAAACAGTGTGTGATGAGTTAAAAGTCATTTAATTAACTTTAAAACTCGAAAATCAATCTTTGAAATTGAGTTGTCGAATCATAGGTTAGAAAATGTTTCGACATTTTAAAAACAATTCGAATGATTCTTTCTTAGTTATCTAGAAACCAGTTGAGTTGAGTATGGTAAGCTTAAGTTTGAAAAACATTTGAGTTGTAGCTACCTTCAATTAATGAATGATACCCGATGGTAAGTTTCAATCATGCCGTTTTTGTAGTTTAGAAAACCTCACGCTTTTATTATCATTAAATTATCCAAGTAGTTTACTTAACCATGTTTAAAACAAGTCCAAAATGTATAAGTAATCCAAAACATAATAAAAGGCCATATTACAATCCAAAATCAAAATGAACCCAAATTTACTAAAGCAGTACCGTAAGAAAATCATGGAACCTGAATTTATTCATGGCATGGCCCCTCAAGTCCATCCGGCTCTGTTCCATAATCTAAGTGTCACTGAAATGATAAGAGAAGGTGAGTCACCAAGACTCGATGCATAAATCCTCCTCCGATAAATACCACATACTTACACACACCATAACCAAGCAATATAATTAATGCACCCAACCCTAACCATCCATAACTCATTTTCTACCCCGTGTGGTACCAAACCACTGGTGGTGCCAAACCACTGGTGACCCAAAGTCACGATATCCAATAATGTGGTGCCAAACCACTTTGGTGACCCAAAGTCACGAATAAAGCCGTCGTGGGGCCAACCCACGTGTGATACCAAATCACCGGTGACAATCCCGATATGTCAACTATGGGGCCAACCCACTGTGGTGCTAAGCCACTGGGACGAGTCGCTATGAGGTGCCAAACCTCTGGTGACCCAAAGTCACTAAATCAATCTGTGGTACCAAACCACTGGAGGTGCCAAACCTCTGGTGACCCAAAGTCACGGATATCATCTTCCCCCTCCTCTCATATTACCCATCATCATGCCAAACTCATGCAAATCATGCAAAACATGCCAATCATGTCATCATGTTTTATTACGGATCATATATCATATATGTCATAATTATACCATGTGCATATATATCGAATAGCAGAACTCATATTGAAACGGACTTACCCGAATCCGTGCTCATACCCATAGGGTATCAAATCAATCTCCACTGTTTCGGCTTTCTTACAATCAGGTTATTAAAACATATTACTAAGTAATAGAGTGTGTAAGTTACACACCTGTTATAACGAAAGCCCTAAATCCCGAAGAGTCGATCTACCACACTAGATTTCCTTGCTCCTACATTCGGCCAATACTAAGGTTAGCAACATAGGCCATTCGACCAAACCAAATAAACCCAAAGGGTTAACGCTTGAAACCCGAGACCTTACCTAAAAGCCCCCTGGATACTAGCCACCACACGCTATGTGAATCTGCTTCACTCCCCTACAATCGGCAATCCAAAAACACCCACATCAATAGCCTTTGGCTTTTGAATACTTAAAAGAATCGATGATTTTTAGAATGAATCCCTACCACCACTCACCAAAGCCGATTGTCAGAGAATAGAAGCTTGGATCGATTGTTCCAAAATCCTGGATGCCCTACAATAAATCGATTCCAACAAAAAGGTAATTAACACCCTTGCTATCAAATGCCGAAATTGGCTCTTACCCTTATGAAAGTGATGAAAAACAAGAGAGAAGAGAAAAAACATAGGCATTCGGCCTTGAGCACTTACCTTCCTCTAAAAACCGATTGGAGAAAACTAGAAGAGATCACCCTTGCTTGAGATTCGGTCAAAACTAAACAAAAAGAAATAATAGGGAGATTCGGCTAGAGTCTTGAAAGTTGAACCAAATGAGATGTGGTTAAAGAAGAAAGGAGAAATCGGCAAAGTAGATTAGAAGTGGGAGAGGGAAGATTCGGCTAGGAAGACAAAGTAAATTTTGGCACAAGAGTTTTAAGAAAGAAAGAAATTAACAACATGAGAGGAAGAAGATGACTATTTTCGGCTTAGCATAAATGGAAAAAGAAAAGAGAGTTGGAAGGGTAAATGGTTTGGCCAAATAACAAGAAGAAGAAAAGGAAGCAAAACAAAAATAAAATTTAGGAATTCAAGAGAGCATTCAGCTAGGTGTTGCAACAAAAGAATTTCGGCTTTTACTACGCTATAACACTAGGAAAATCGAAAATGCTTCAAGTATGGTTTTCGACTTTTGGTATACTAAACAAGGCTGACCAAAAATGCCCCAATAGGTGCCTAAGAGAATTCGGCACCCCCTACTCACCTTTCCAAAACCGGCCACTCCTCCCATGAGGAGTTCAAAATCCGGCCACTTCCTAAAAATGCTCCTGGCCACTAATTCAAACGAATTTGACTTAGTCAAATTCCTAATTTTTCTCTCTGCCAATCATTTGAATATTTGACTCAATCTATCCTTATCTGATAGAGTTTGTGCTGAGCACAACTCCTCCCCCTTCTTGGCGTCAAAATGACAAGCAAAAGGTGGAATTTCTGCTGCTCGAACTTGAGACCTCCTTCCCCTGCAAGTGGGGTCAATCCCAGGGCTCTAAGTGGTGCCTCCCTACCACTTTACCACGCCCAATCTTGTGCTAAAAACCCACTTGAAATACTTATAACCCCTAGCTCCTTCCGCTCCTTTCACTTAAAGCTTTAAAACAAAAATTTTCTTACTACTCAGGCTTGCTCTAGGCCTACAACTAAGTCTCAAAACATCACAAATAATTACACCACAGTCCAAACACAAGCAAAACAATTCAATTAAACTACCCCCTATTTCAGGATATTACAGTTCTACCCCCTTAAAATTAATTTCGGCCTCGAAATTACCTGGTCAAAAGAGTTGAGGGTATTGCTATCTCATCACCTCCTCTGGTTCCCACGTAGCTTCTTCTACACCATGGTTCCGCCATAACACTTTCACTAAAGGAACTAACTTCTTACGTAAAACTTTCACATCTCGATCTAGAATCTGCACTGGTTCCTCCTCCATGGTCAAATCCGGACTCACCTCGATCTCTTCTACTGCTATGACATGCGATGGATCTGAACGATAACGTCTAAGCATGGAAATGTGGAATACGTCATGAATCTGACTTAGCTCTGCTGGCAACTCAAGCTGATAAGCTACTGGTCCCACTCGTCTCAATACCTTGTACGGCCCAATGAACCTTGGACTTAACTTGCCTTTCTTTCCGAACCTCAATACCTTCTTCCATGGCGAGACCTTCAGAAAGACCTTATCACCCACAGCAAACTCTATATCCCTCTACTTGAGATCGGCATACGACTTCTGTCTATCCGAAGTTTCCTTCAATCAAGTCTGAATCAGCGTAACCTTGTCTTCAGTCTTTGCAACCAACTCTGGTCCCAACATCTGATTTTCGCCCAACTCCATCCAACATGTAGGGGAGCGACACTTCCTACCATACAACGTTTCATATGGTGCCATCTTGATGCTTGCTTGGTAACTATTGTTGTAGGCGAACTCAGCTAATGGTAGAAACTCATCCCAACTACCTTTGAAGTCCAAAACACAACCTCTCAGCATATCCTCTAAAATCTGTATGACCCTTTCCGACTGCCCGTCAGACTGTGGATGATATGCCGTACTGAAATCCAAGCGTGTACCCAACGCCTGATGCAACGCTTTCCAAAACCTTGACGTAAATCTGGGATCCCTATCCGAGATTATCGATACTGGTACACCATGCAACCTCACTATCTCTAACACATACAGCTTAGCTAACTTCTGAAGTGAGTAATCAACCCTTACCGGTATGAAGTGAGCTGATTTAGTCAGACGATCCACAATCACCCAAACTGAGTCCTTCTTGCTAGGCGTAAGAGGTAATCCACTGACGAAATCCATAGTAATCCTTTCCCACTTCCACTGTGGAATCTTTACTGGCTAAAGCAACCCGACGGAATCGATGTTCGACTTTGACTGCTGACATGTCAGACACTTACCCACAAACTCTGTTACTTCTCACTTGCACTGCCACCAAAAGCGCTCTCTTAGATCCCGATACATCTTGCTACCTCCAGGGTGCATAGCGTATGGGCTGCTATGTGCATCCTGAAGAATCTTCTGCCTTAGCTCGATGTCCTTCGGCATACAAGCTCTCCATTGGAAACATAGCACTCCATCACTAGACAAGCTGTAACCCTCCAAACCACTATCCTGCACTTGCAACCTCTGCGCATACAAAACCTCATCCTCTAACTGTTTCTCCCTGATCTGCTCAACCCAAGTCGGCTTAACCTGTAATTCCGCCAGAATACTCCCATCGTCATACAAGCTAAGATGGGCAAACATCACTCTCAAGTCCGATACAACCTTACGGCTCAACGCGTCTGCCACAACGTTAGCCTTGCCCGGATGATACTTAATCGAACAGTCGTAGTCCTTTAGCAACTCAATTCATCTGCGCTGCCTCAAGTTCAAATCCTTCTGAGTCAAAAGGTACTTCAGACTCTTGTGATCTGTGTAGACTATCGACTTCTCTTCGTACAAGTAGTGCCTCCAAATTTTCAATGCAAAGACTACTGCCGCTAACTCCAAGTCGTGCGTCGGATAATTAACCTCATGTGGTCTCAACTATCGATATGCATAAGCCACTACCTTCCCTTCTTGCATTAGCACACATCCCAAACCCGTATGTGATGCATCGCAATATACCGTGAATTCCTTTCCTGCCTCAGGTTGAATCAACACCGGAGCTTCAGTCAAAATCTTCTTCAACTTGTCGAAACTCTCTTGCTATTTCTCTGTCCATACAAATGGAACTCCTTTTCTTAACAACTTGGTCATCGGTGCTGGGATCAATGAAAATCCCTCCACAAATCTTCGGTAGTACCTTACCAAACCTGAAAAACTCTGAATTTCAGCCACTGACTTAGGCGGCTTCCAATCCAATACTGCCTCAATCTTTCGAGGGTCCACTCTAATCCCCTCAGCTGACACTACATGACCCAAGAAAGTCACCTCCCTAAGCCAGAACTCGCACTTACTAAACTTAGCATATAGCTGCTTTTCCCTCAGAATCTGCAATACTACTAGCAAATGCGCGTCATGCTCCTCCTCTGTCCTTGAATAGACCAAGATGTCGTCTATAAATACCACGACGAACTGATCCAAATACTATTGGAATACCCTATTCATCATGTCCATGAATGCGGCCGGCGCGTTAGTCAACCCAAACGGTATTACCAGAAACTCATAGTGCCCATGCCGAGTACGAAATGCCGTCATGTGGATATCAGCCTCTTTCACCTTTAGCTGATGATACCTAGACCTGAAGTCGGTCTTCGAGAATACCGATGCACCCTTCAGCTGATCAAACAAGTTATCTATCCTCGGCAACGGATACTTGTTTTTGATCGTTAGCTTATTCAACTGGCGGTAGTCTATACACATCCGCATTGTACCATCTTTCTTCTTGACAAAGAGCACTGGCGCTCCCCAAGGTGAAACACTTGGCCTGATAAAGCCTCGGTCCAACAACTCCTAGATGTGAGCCTTTAATTCCACTAACTCCTTTGGCGCCATCCTATACGGAGCAATAGACACTGGCGCAGTTCCTGATAATAGATATATGCTGAATTCCACCTCACGATCAGGCGGTAGTCCCGGAAGCTCCTCTGGAAACACATCAGCAAATTCCTTTACTGTTCGGACATTCCCTACAGTAGACTCCTTAGCCTCTAAGGCACACACATGAACCATAAATGCTTCACAGCCCTTTCTGACCATCTTCTCAGCCTTCAAAGCAGATACCACGTTGGATAGGTAATCTCTTCTATTGCCTATCATGATCACCTCATCAATCTCAGCCGTCTTTAGAACCATGCGCTTAGCCGCGCAATCTAACCTTGCCTGGTACTTAACCAACCAGTCCATCCCAAGAATCAGATCGAACTCCCCAAACGGCAGTTCCATCAGATCAGCCACAACCACTACCCCTTGGAGTTCTAGGGGTACATCTCTATACACCTTATGCACAACTACAGAGTGACCTAGCGGGCTAATTACTATCATCTACCTAGAAATAGTCTCAAAGTCTAAATTCAAGGTCTCTACTATGCTACTAGTAACGTATGAATGTGTTGAACCCACATCAATCAAAGCAGTATATGGAAAACCAAAGATCAAGAACGTACTGGTTATGACGTCTAGTGCGTCGCCATCTTCTCGGCGCCTCGCTGTATATACTAACCCAGGCTATCTTGCCTCAGTACTGCTCACACCTCTGCCCGGTGCTCCACGGCCTCGACCAGAACCATTACCACCTCTACCATTACCACGACCCTCTCAAGGTGCGGTCCTTCATTTCGAAGGCGAGTACGCCCCGACCCTCGGACTAAATCCTGGCCAACTTACGCAGACAGTCCCTCACACGATGATCCCTCGAACCACACTCAAAACATCCTTTTTCACCGATCCAACATCCTCCCCAATGAGATTTTCCGCAACGGTTACATTGTGCTGGTCCCTGATTAGCAGCAACAGATCTACCAGACTGATTCGGCCCATTATGTCTAGCCCTCTTTTGAGAATTTCCAGCTGACCCAGATGACCCAAAACATTTCTTATGTCTGTTCCTATCCATGTTCTGCCTCACAGACTCTTTAACCCCTTCGGCTACCTTAGCCTTTTCTACCAGAACAGCAAACTCACGCTCCTACTGTGGAGCAATCAGCAACCTCAGCTCATCCCTCAGACCATCCTCAAATTGGACACACCGCTCGTGTTTAGTAGCCATGATGCCTCTAGCATACCGACTCAGCCTTAAGAACTCTGCCTCATATTCTGATACAGACTTACTCCCCTGAACCAACCTCAGAAATGCCTTCCGTTGCGCATCGATATAGCTAGATCCAATGTACTTTTTTTTATATGCGGCCTTAAAATAATCCCAAGTAAGGTCCTCCGCTGCAGAACTATCCCGAACCATGAGCCACCACTGGTATGACTCATCCCGAAGAAGTGACACTATCCCCTTCAGCTTTTCCTCAGCAGTCAGGTCCAAATCATCCATGATCCGCTCCGTCGCCTCCAGCCAATACTCAGCCGTGCTGGGAGCCACACCAGAAACACCTCGATATACTTCAGCCCCATTCGCTCGGAGTCGCTCAGGTACAGATTTCTGAGCTCCTGCGCCACCACCTACTCCAGCTACCCTTTCCAGAACTCGCAGCATCGCCTGCGACACTGCGTCATCCCCAGTTTGATCTTGAAACTCACCACCTGTAGCTGGTGGTGGTACCGATATCTCATTCTCTGACCCCTGACCAGACCCTACTGGTTCAAAAACTATCATCCTACCCCGACCACGTCCACGACCACGTCCACCCCGAGTGCTCATGACTAAAATCTCGACTTATCTGATTTAGAAGTTTTATGCATTAGTAATTATTCCACTGTTTAAAAGCACAGTCTTATGAATATTTCTGATTAAAGGAGTTTTGTTTTCGCAGTCCATAGAGTCCTATCAGTTTCAGTTTCTAGAGTAGTCCCCTATTGCTAGTCATTCAATCTCATCACATCAAAAATCACAAGCAATAGTAAGGGGTACTTACCTGGGCGGATTGGTGCTGGAGACTTGGTGCCATGCCTTTCAAACCATATATTTTAACAAAAAAAACACTTAAAACCAACATTTAAAACATTTTGGGCCTCGGGCCCACAGCCGAGCCATTGAACTTAGCTCTGATACCACAATTGTAACACCTCAAACCCGGTCAACACATCACGATCGAATCTGGCATGTTACAGGGAAATTTTTTTTGAAGAAAACGAGCTATCGATTAAAGTTTTGAGAAAAATTCCTCGTTGTTTTTATTTTGTAAAAAAAAATAGGTGTGTGATGAGTTAAAAAGCTATTTAATTAACTTTAAAACTCGAAAATCAATCTTTGAAATTGAGTTGTCGACTCATAGGTTAGAAAATGTTTCTGACATTTTAAAAAACAATTCCCGAATGATTCTATCTTAGTTATCTAGAAACCAGTTGAGTTGAGTATGGTAAGCTTAAGTTTGAAAAACATTTGAGTTGTAGTTATCTTCAATTAATGAATGATACCCGATGGTAAAGTTTAAATCATGTTGTTTTTGTAGTTTAGAAAACCTCACGCTTTTATTATCATTAAATTATCCAAGTAGTTTACTTAACCATGTTTAAAACAAGTCCAAAATGTATAAGTAATCCAAAACATAATAAAAAGGCCATATTACAATCCAAAAATCAAAATGAACCCAAATTTAATAAAATAGAGTACCAGAAGCCAATCCGTGAAATTGAATTTATTCATGGCATGGCCCCCTCGAGTCCATCCGGCTCCTTTTCCGCAATCTAAGTGTCACCTGAAATGATAAGAGAGAAGGTGAGTCACCAAGACTAAGTGCATAAATCCTCCTCCCGATAAATACTATATACTTACACACACCATAACCAAGCAATATAATTAATGCACCCAACCCTAACCATCCATAACTCCTTTTCTACCCCGTGTGGTACCAAACCACTGGTGGTGCCAAACCACTCGTGACCCAAAGTTACGATATCCAATAATGTGGTGCCAAACCACTGGTGACCTAAAGTCACGAATAAGCCATCTGTGGGGCCAACCCACGTGTGATACCAAATCACTGGCGACAATCCCGATATGTCAACTGTGGGGCCAACCCACTGTGGTGCTAAGCCACTGGGACGAGTCGCTATGAGGTGCCAAACCTCTGGTGACCCAAAGTCACTAAATCAATCTGTGGTACCAAACCACTGGAGGTGCCAAACCTCCGTGACCCAAAGTCACGGATATCATCTTCCCCTCCTCTCATATTACCCATCATCATGCCAAACTCATGCAAATCATGCAAAACATGCCAATCATGTCATCATGTTTTATTACGGATCATATATCATATAGGTCATAATTATACCATGTGCATATATATCGAATAGCGTAACTCATATTGAAACGGACTTACCGAATCCGTGCTCATACCCATAGGTATCAAATCAATCTCCTTTGTTTGACTTTCTTACAATCAAGTTATTAAAACATATTACTAAGTAATAGAGTGTGTAAGTTACAAACCTGTTATAACGAAAGCCCTAAATCCCGAAGAGTCGATCTACCACACTAGATTTCCTTGCTCCTACATTCGGCCAATACTAAGGTTAGCAACATAGGCCATTCGGCCAAACCAAATACACCCAAAAGGTTAACGCTTGAAACCCGAGACCTTACCTAAATGCCCCTTGAATACTAGCCACTACACGCTATGTGAATCTACTTCACTCCCCTACAATCGGTAATCCAAAAACACCCACATCAATAGTCTTCAACTTTTGAATACTTAAAAGAATCGATGATTTTTAGAATGAATCCCTACCACCACTTACCAAAGCCGATTGTCAGAGAATAGAGGCTTGGATCGATTGTTCCAAAATCCCGAAGGCCCTACAATAAATCGGTTCCAACAAAAAGGTAATTAACACCATTGCTATCAAATGCCGAAATCGGCTCTTACCCTTATGAAAGTCGACAGAAAATAAGAGAGAAGAGAGAAAAAATAGGCATTCGGCCTTAAGCACTTACCTTCCTATAAAAACCGATTGGAGAAAACTAGAAGAGATCACCCTTGCTTGAGATTCGGCCAAAACTAAACAAAAAGAAATAATAGAGAGATTCGGCTAGGGTCTTGAAAGTTGAACCAAATGAGATGTGGTTAAGGAAGAAAGGAGAAATCGGCAAAGTAGATTAGAAGTGGGAGAGGGAAGATTCGGCTAGGAAGACAAAGTAAATTTCGGCATAAGAGTTTTAAGAAAGAAAGAAATTAACAACATGAGAGGAAGTAGATGACTATTTTCGACTTAGCATAAATGGAAAAGAAAAGAGAGTTGGAAGGGTAAATGGTTTGGCCAAATAACAAGAAGAAGAAAAGGAAGCAAAACAAAATAAAATTTAGGAATTCAAGAGAGCATTCATTAGGTGTTGCAACAAAAGAATTTCGCTTTACTACTCTATAACACTAGGAAAATCGAAAATGCTTCAAGTATGGTTTTCGCTTTTGGTATACTAAACAAGGCTGACGAAAATGCCCCAATAGGTGCCTAAGAGAATTGGCACCCCTACTCACCTTTCAAATCGCCACTCCTCCCATGAGGAGTTCAAAATTCGACCACTTCCTAAAAATGCTCTCGCCACTAATTCAAACAAATTTGACTTAGTCAAATTCCTAATTTTTCTATCTGCCAATCATTTGAATATTTGACTCAATCCATCCTTATCTGATAGAGTTTGTGCTGAGCACAACTCCTCCCCCTTCTTGGCGTCAAAATGACAAGCAAAAGGTGGAATTTTCGCTGCTCGAACTTGAGACCTCCTTCCCCTGCAAGTGGCGTCAATCTTAGGGCTCTAAGTGGCGCCTCCCTGCCACTTTACCAAGCCCAATCTTGTGCTAAAAACCCACTTGAAATACTTATAACTCCTAGCTCCTTCAGCTCATTTCACTTAAAGCTTTAAAACAAAAATTTTCTTACTACTCAGGCTTGCTCTAGGCTTACAACTAAGTCTCAAAACATCACAAATAATTACACCATAGTCCAAACACAAACAAAACAATTCAATTAAACTACCCCCTATTTCAGGATATTACAAGCCCGATCCATGTATCACACATCACCTGCATTGTTTAAGGAAAAAAAGGGTGAGTCGAACAGACTCAGTGTGCAATTATTCCACATGTTTCCCAAATGGGCTTGGCCCAAATCACACAATCCACATACCACACATGATGATTCAAATATGTTACCCAACCCAACCTAGAATCCATCCTCTACACACCCCCGTACCAACCATTACACACCAGGGGATTACTAAATCGACCCTCCAACCGCTACACACCTCTTTGGAAGTCAATCTGCCCAAAGTCGTGGCATAGCCACCGATCACCATGTGACCAAATATAACGTGGCCTAGCCACCGATCACCTATGTGACCAAACAGAACGTGGCATAGCCACCGATCACTATTTAACCAAATCTCGATATCCATGATGTGACCCATGGTCATCATCAAACTGTGATGAAGCACAAAGCAAGCATCAATCCCTTGATGTGGCACATAGCCGACATCAAGTCGTGATTTGGCACATAGCCAATCACCACACGTACATAAATGTACACCCGGTCCTTCATTTAACATATACATCCCGATCCCATGCATATGCAACATGTTATAATGATATGATAGAATAATGCATGGACATATTAGGTAGGCATTCAACATGCTCAAAATATCCACAATAATCTACCATTCGCACCTTAGATAAAGTACTGACCTGGTTACCGTGATACCCAATTAAGGGTAACAAATCCACCACTATCACTATACCGATTATCACCACATATAATTAAATGACTAATTATGGAAACATCGAATTAACCACACACCTGATAACCTGAAGCACAAGACTCTCAACGTCAACACTGTCCCTAAACGAGACTACTGCTATCTGCCAATGATCCTGCTCTGCCGCTGGCCCACACCCCGATAGCCAATTCCGAACTGCAGAAACCGAACATTTGTTGAACTTAGGGCAAGGACAACCCTTTTCTCTCATTGGCTGGTATTCGGCTCCATGAAACAAAGTCTTGGTCAGAAGACCCGATTAACACATTAAATCAATCTAAATGAGAAAACACCAAATCTTAATTGAATACCCTTACCGAAATAGATTCAAATACCGAAGGCTCCTACTTGATTATGATAGTTGCCGAAATCCCTACATGACTTATGTTAGATTCAGCCTAACATCTTGTGGTCCAAACGAAATGGCCTTCGGCCGAATGAAAGTTATAGTCCCCCTTACCTTGATTAATCGAAACCAATGGATCCCTACTACTCCTCACCACGCTGGCTATGACAAAGAAACAAGAATCAAGCCCTTCACATGTTCAGCTAATACACAAGAACTAAGTTAGGCATCTAACTTTCGTTAACCAAAAGAGAAAGAAGAAAATTAAAGTAGAAGAAACCCTTACCAACTATTAAATCCGCTGGAATAGAGTCTGACTGATTCGGCCAAGACTCAAGGAGATAGAAGGGTTATTGGCTCTTAACAAGCGAAAAGAAAAGAAATGGGTGAAGGTTTATGGATGTTTTGGCTATGGTGACAATGGCATGTGTTTCGGCTTTTGAGTGAGAGAATGGGAAAGAGGAGAAGAGATTGTAACGGAAAGAAAAAAAGAGAGGGGGAAGAATGCTTAGAAGAGGTTTCGGTTGAGAGAACAAAATAAGAGAAAACTAATGCCAAAAGGTGCTATAAGTGGTTTGCCAAAGAGAAAAAGAGTAAAAGATGCTCCTAAATCTACTAAGCAAATTCGGCACATGCTCACCTAGCCCCCAAACCGGAAGCTCCCCTTTACACCAAGCCTCATTCGGTCAACAACCTCCTAACAAGCCACCAAATCCCTTGATTGTCTCCTATACTCATTCTCCTCCGGCCATTTGAATTGGTTGAAAGATTCAAACCCCACCTTTCTCTCATGTCCACCCATTTCAAACAATTTGACCAATTCAACTCCCACACTTTAAGGTCCCAAACCGAAACCATCACCTCCCCACCCCAATGCCAAAATGAACTCCAAAATGGCAAATTGTGTGACTCGAACCTGCTCCCACCTGCTCCAAGCTCCCCTTGAGGCGTCATCCCCCTTGCTTCCTAGACAACACCTTGCCACTCTTCCACACCCCTTCTTGTGTCATAAACTCAAAATAAGAACCCTTAAGGCCTAACTCCCCTAGCTCTCCTCTAAAGGCTTTAAATCAAAAATTTACCCAAGGTCAAAACTTAGCCTCAAGATTTCCCGGAACCCCCAAACACATACTAACATCATATAGAGCACACTACCACATTAATATGACTTAAGAAGTAAGAATAAATGCATGACCCCTAAATCCAAGATGTTATAGTTCTACCCCCTTGAAAATAATTTTGACCCCAAAATTACCTGGTCAAAATAAGTGAGGGCATTGCTGTCGCATCGCTTCTTCCCGTTCCGAAGAAGCTTCTTCTGCCCTATGATTATGCCATAATACTTTAACTAGAGGAATTGATTTCTTTCGAAGTACCTTCACATCTCACTCCAGAATCTGAATCAGTTCTTCTTCGTAGGGCAAATCTGGTTTCAACTCAACTTCTTTAACTGACACTACGTGAGATGGATCCGATCGGTAATGACGTAGCATTGATACGTGAAACACATCATGCATCTGCTTCAATTCTGACGATAATTCCAACTGGTAAGCCACTGGCCCCACTCGCTTCAAAATCTTATAAGGTCCTATAAACCTGGGACTCAGTTTATCCTTGCGTCCAAATCTCATCACCCTCTTCCATGGCGAAACTTTTAGGAACACACTATCACCCACAGTAAATTCTATCTCTTTTAGCTTCAGATTCGCATACGACTTCTGTCTGTCAGATGCCTCTTTCAACCATGCTCAGATTACCTTAACCTTTTCCTCTGATTCTGCCACTATCTCTGGACCCAAATCATGACGTTCGCCCAATTGTGTCCAACACGTAAGAGTGCGACACTTCCGTCCATACAAAGCTTCATACGGTGCCATTCGAATACTTGCCTGGTAACTGTTGTTGTATGCAAACTCTGCCAAAGGCAAAAACTCCTCCCAGCTACCCCTAAAGTCGATAATGTAAACCCTCAACATATCTTCTAATACCTGAATCACCCTTTCAGACTGGCCGTCTGACTGTGGATGAAATGTCGTGCTAAAGTCCAACTTGTACCCAAAGCCTAATGCAACGCCCTCCAGAACCTCGACGTAAATCTAGGATCCCTATCCGATATGATCGACATCGGCACCCTATGCAATCTCACAATTTCTGCTACATATAGCTTCATTAACCTCTATAGAGAGTAATCAACCCGAACTGGTATGAAATGCGCAGACTTTGTCAACCGATCCATAACTACCCATACCGAGTCCTTCTTAATAGGCGTAAGGGGAAGCCCACTCACGAAATCCATTGTGATCCTTTCCCACTTCCATAGTGGAATCTTCACTGGTTGCAGCAACCCCGAAGGTACTTGATGTTCCGCTTTAACCTGTTGACATGTCAAGCACTTCCCCACAAATTCTGTAACTTCTCGCTTTAATCCAGGCCACCAGAACTGTTCGGTAGGTCTTTATATAGCTTACTTCCTCTAGGATGCATGGCATAAGGGCTACTATGCTAATCTTGAAGAATCTTCTATCTTAATTCCCCATCCTTCGACATACACACCCTACCATGGAAACACAGAACTCCGTCATTGTTCACACTATAATCCTCTAACTCCTCACTCTGAACTTAATGAAGTCGAGTACTCAGAACCTCATCCACCAACTGTTTCTCTCTTACCTGACTTAACCACGTCGGCCTTACCTGCAATTCTGCTAACAAACTCCCGTCATCGTAGAGACTAAGATGTACGAACATAGCCCTCAAATCTGATACAACCTTTCGACTTAATGCATCCACCACCACATTTGCTTTACGGGTGATACTCAATCGAACAGTCGTAATCCTTTAAAAGCTCCACCCACCTTCGTTGTCTCAAGTTCAGCTCCTTTTGAGTCAACAGATACTTCAGGCTCTTGTGGTCTGTGTAGATCACCTATTTCTCTCCGTATAGATAATGCCTTCACACTTTCAAAGCAAAAACTACTGCTGCCAATTCCAGATCATGCGTTGAATAATTAACTTCATGTGGTCTCAGCTGCCGAGACGCATAAGCAACCACCTTCCCTTCCTGCATCAAAACACAACCTAACCCCATGTGAGAAGCATCACAATACACCACAAAGTCTTTCCCCGCCACCGGCTGGATCAAAACTGGGGCTTCTATCAAGACTCTCTTTAGCTTCTCAAAGCTTTCCTGCTGCTTATCCGACCCGATAAAAGGTACCTCCTTCCTCAACAACTTAGTCAAAGGTGCCGCTATCGAGGAGAACCCTTCAACAAACCTCCTAGAGTACCCTGCTAGCCCCAAGAAACTGCAAACTTCAGCTATCGACTTAGGTGGTTTCCACTCTAGTACTGCCTCAACATTTTGGGGATCCACTCTTATTCCTTCCGCGGATACCACGTGACCCAGAAAAGAAACTTCACTCAACCAAAATTCGCACTTGCTACACTTGGCGTACAGCTTCTTTTCCCTTAAAATTCGCAGCACCACCCGCAGATGTGCATCATGTTCTTCTTCCGACTTTGAATATACCAGGATGTCGTCTATGAACACCACGATGAATTGATCCAAGTAAGGTTGGAAAACCTGATTCATCATGCCCATAAACATAGTCAGTGCGTTAGTCAATCTGAATGGCATTACCAGGAAGTTGTAGTGCCCATATCGAGTTTGAAATGCCGTCTTATGGATATCAGCCTCCTTTACCTTAAGCTGGTGATATCCCCACCTCAAATCTACCTTCGAAAAGAACGTAGCTCCCTTGAGCTGGTCAAACAAGTCGTCTATCCTCGGCAGCGGGTACTTGTTCTTGATCGTTAGTTTATTCAACTGGCAGTAATCTATGCACATACGCATAGACCCATCTTTCTTCTTTACGAACAACACCGGTGCTCCCCACGGAGACACACTGGCTTGAATAAACCCGCGATCTGGAAACTCCTGGATTTGGGCCTTCAATTCAACCAGCTCCTTCGGTGCCATCCAATAAGGAGCGATGGACACTGGCGCTGTTCCTGGCAACAGGTCAATTCCAAATTCCACCTCCCGATCCGGTGGTAACCCTGGAAGTTCTTCTAGAAAAATATCCACAAACTCCTTTACTGTCCTGACCTCCCCCACAGTTGCCTCCTTAGCATCCAAGGCACTAACAAACATCAGAAAAGCCAAGCACCCCTTATTCACCACCTTCATCGCCTTAAGAGCAGACACTACGTTAGACAGGTAGTCTCTCCTCTCACCTATCATTGCAACCTCATAATTTTTGGAAGTCCTTATTGACATGCACTTCACAGCACAGTCCAGGTTCGCACGGTATCTTACTAACCAATCCATCCCAAGGATCAGGTCAAATTCCCCGAACGGTAGCTCCATCAAGTCAGCTGAGAATACCACCCCCTGAACCTTTAAAGGCACGTCTCTAAAGAGTTTATCTACTACCACAGGTTGCCCTAAAGGACTAAGTACGATCATCTTCCTAGGGACAGTCCTAGAGTTCATATTCAAGGTTCCATACACCATGCTAGCAATGTACGAATGTGTTGACCCAACATCAATAAAAGCAGTAAAGGGTAATCTATAAATAAGGAACGTACCCCTGATAAC
Source organism: Gossypium rotundifolium (assembly GCA_025506655.1). NCBI lineage: Eukaryota > Viridiplantae > Streptophyta > Magnoliopsida > Malvales > Malvaceae > Gossypium > Gossypium rotundifolium. The sequence goes on from CP106722.1 coordinate 134,636,612, forward strand.
ATCTGGTGCGTCCCCCTCATCACGACATCTAGCCGCATACACTAACCCTGGCTGCCTTGCATCGAGCTCTCAACACCTCTACCCGATGCTCCACAACCTCAGCCAAAACCATTTCCTCCTTGGCTCAGCCCACGACCTCTCGTCACCTGTAAACCACCCCTTCCTGACTGCACATACCCTTGACCCACTGACTGAGCCCTATCCGCAATCTAAGGACAATTCCTCACAAAGTGAGTCTTAGACCCACACCTGAAACATTCCATAATCCTTCCCCAACACTCGCCTACATGCATCTTCCCACACTGAGCACATGGACGGACCTGATTCCCAACAGTCGGCATAACAGTACGAGTAGAATTATCCACTCTAGGCTTTTTCTAGAAACTCCCCGATGATCCTGACAATCCAAAACCCCTCTTGTTATGGCCTCTATCTCTATCTCTATTCTTTCTTTCAGCTCGCTTAACTTCCTCAGTAATCCTAGATTTCTCCACCAAAGTGGCAAAGTCCCTCTCACGCTGAGGAGCTATCAACACCCGCAGTTCATGTCGGAGCCCATCCTCAAACCTCACACAGCGCTCGTAGTCAGTAGCGACAATCCCTCTGCATTACCGACTTAACCTCAAGAATTTTGCCTCACACTCCACCACTGACTTACCCCCTTGTACTAGATTCAAGAATGCCTTCCTCTGTGCATCCACGTAACTAGCTCCAACGTACTTCCCCTCAAAATTTACCTTGAAGTAACTCCAATCTACTCGGTCATTTGAGTACCCTCTTTGTGATAAGCCACCATTGATAGGCCTCATCCCGTAGTAAAGACACAGCGCCTTTTAGGTTTTCCTCAGCATTGCAGTCTAAATCATCCATGATTCTCTCGACTGCCTCCAACCAATACTTCGTCGCTTTTGGAGCCACCCCCGAGACACCTCTGAATATCTCAGCTCCATTCGCCCGAAGTCTCTCAGATATAGACTTCCTGGCCCCGGTACCCGTCGTCTCCATCTGTCTGATCTTGGAACTTCGCTTCTACCGCTGGCGGTGTCTTTTCATTCCCCGATCAATGACCAGACCCAACTGGTTCTATTATTGACATTCTGCCCCTACCACGTCCATGCGTGTTACGACCTCGTCCCCTAGAACCTATGTCTATGCTGCGTTTTAATCTATTTAAGAAATTTTATGCATTACTTATTGTTCCACTGATTACGCACAAGCAATTTTATGCAAAGACACTTGATAGTAGTTCTTTTGGTCATTCAAGGTTTTGTCTCAAGTCCTCCACCCTAACTCAGAAAATCTCATTCATTCATCAATACTATCCACTACACAAGTTCACCACTTTGAACATTTTCGTGCATTCCTAATCCAGGGGTATTTTCATACTTTGTCCTATAGGGGTATTTTGGTAATTTTCCAAATCAGGGTTATCTTGTAATTTTGCAAAATTGGGGTTTTGGTATTTTTGCAAAATAGGGGTATTTTGGTAAAAATCACGGGTAGTATGGTAATTTCATAAACTAGGGGCATTTTAGTAATTTTCACAAATCGGGGTACTTCAATAATTTTATAAATTGGGGTAATTTGATTATTTTCCAAAATCGGGTATCTGGTCCCCTTCAGGTTTTATTTATAGATTTGGCCCATTAACAAGTCCTCGCGGTTGAGGTGAACAATCACTACGCACTAGGTTGGATTCCAGAAAAGAGGAGGTGAGTCGCTAGGACTGCTAAAATACCAAGATCATTCGAAATCCATGCCTAGACATGCACATGTTTGTTACCACACCTGAACTCCACGACTTATTCTTGGGTTTGGTGAAATAAGTTAAGTCTTATGAAATTTAGTGTTAGGGTAGGCTAATCCTAGAGTTTAATAGTTCCTAACTTACTAATCTACGATCCCATATCACCCTTCACCTTACATACAAATCATGCAACGGTTTGAAGTACTTACCTGGTGGACATTGGCCGGAGACTTAGGTGCCATGCCAGAAAACCTGAACAGCTTGTGAAAATGCAAGTTTTAGTAAAACTCACTTCGAAAGATGTTTTGGGCCCAAAAGCCCTCAAAGTCGAGTTTTGAACCGGGCTCTGATACCAAACTATAACACCCCAAACCCGGCCCAAAACACCAAGGCCGAATTCGAAATGCTACAAGGGAAAAATATTTGAAAAGAATTTGATTTAATGGGTGAAAACAGTTTTGAGTTTAAAATATTTACTTAGTTTATTAAAGAATGAAAACCTTGAAGGTCGTGTGTAGTTCAAAACATTGAACGTTCAAAAATTTCAAGAGAAATCGAGTTATTTAAAATATTCAGGTTAAAAACTCAAGTTTAATCTTTAAGTTGTAAATTGTTTCCAAAATTGTTCTCAGTTTTTAATCGATAATCCATCTGACTCACAATAAAATAAAAATTCCAAATATTTAAATGGCCTTATTACATTAAAAAAAAATCAACCCAAACGTAACTAGGAATTTATGTGCATAAAACATTAAACAATTTCTGCATGGCCACCACGAATCTACTCTAGCTCGGTCCATGTATCACACATCACCGACATTGTTTATGGAAAAAAAAGGGTGAGTCAAACGGACTCAGTGTGCAATTATTCCACATGTTTCCCGAATGGGCTTGGCCCAAATCACACAATCCACATACCACACATGATGATGCAAATATGTTACCCAACCCAACCTAGAATCCATCCTCTACACACCCCCGTACCAACCATTACACACTAGGGGATTACTAAATCGACCCTCCAACCGCTACACACCTCTTGGGTAGTCAAGCTGCCCAAAGTCGTGGCATAGCCACCGATCACCATGTGACCAAATATAACGTGGCCTAGCCACCGATCACCTATGTAACCAAATAGAACGTGGCATAGCCACTGATCACTATGTAACCAAATCTCGATATCCACGATGTGACCCATGGTCATCATCAAACCGTGATGAAGCACAAAGCAAGCATCAATCCCTTGATGTGGCACATAGCTGACCTCAAGTCGTGATTTGGCACATAGCCAATCACCACACATACATAAATGTACATCTGGTCCTTCATTTAACATATACATCCCGATCCCATGCATATGCAACATGCTATAATGATATGATGGAATAATGCATGGACATATTAGGTAGGCATTCAACATGCTCAAAATATCCACAATAATCAACCATCCACACCTTAGATAAAGTACTAACCTGGTTACCGTGATACCTAATTAAGGGTAACAAATCCACCACTATCACTGTACCGATTATCACCACATATAATTAAATGACTAATTATGGAAACAGCGAATTAACCACACACCTGATAACCTGAGGCAATAGGCTCTCAATGTCAATACTGTCCCTAAACGAGACTAGTGGTATCTGCCTACGATCCTGCTCCGATGCTGGCCCACACCCCGGTGGCCAATCCCAAACCGCAGAAATCGAATGTTTCTTGAACTTAGGGGTAGGGACAACCCCTTTCTCTCCTTGGCTTGTATTCGGCTCCATGAAACAAAGTCTTGGTCAGAAGACCTGGTTAATACATTAAATCAATCTAAATGAGAAAACACCAAATCTCAATCGAATACCCTTACCGAAATAGATTCAAATCTCGAAGGCTCCTAGTTGATTATGAGAGTTGCCGATATCCCTACATGACTTATGTTAGATTCTACCTAACATCTTGTGGTCCAAACGAAATGGCCTTCGGCCAAATGAAAGTTATAGTCCCCCTTACCTTGATTAATTGAAACCAATGGATCCCTACTACTCCTCATCACGCTGGCTATGACAAAGAAACAAGAATCAAGCCCTTCACATGTTCGGCCAATAAATAAGAACTAAGTTAGGCATCTAACTTTTGGCAACCAAAAGAGAAAGAAGAAAATTGAAATAGAACAAACCCTTACCAACTATTAAATCCGCTGGAATAGAGTCTGACAGATTCGATCAAGACTCAAGGAGATAGAAGGGTTATTCGGCTTCTTAACAACTAAAAAGAAAAGAAAGGGGTGAAGGTTTATAGATGTTTCGGCTATGGTGACAATGGCATGTGTTTTGACTTTTGAGTGAGAGAATGGGAAAAAGGAGAAGAGATTGTAAAGGAAAGAAAAGAAGAGATGGGGAAAATGCTTAGAAGAGGTTTCAATTGAGAGAACAAAACAAGAGAAAACTAATGCCAAAAGGTGGTATAAGTGGTTTGCCAAAGAGAAAAATAGCAAAAGAAACTCCTAAATCTACTAAGCAAATTTGGCACATGCTCACCTAGCCCCCAAACCGGAAGCTCCCTCCTTACACCAAGCCTCATTCGGTCAACAACCCTCAACAAGCCACCAAATCCTTTGATTGTCTCCTATACTCACTCTCCTCCCACCATTTGAATTGGTTGAAAGATTCAAACCCCACCTTTCTCTCATGTCCACCCATTTCAAACAATTTGGCCAATTCAACTCCCACACTTTAAGGTCCCAAATCGAAACCATCACCTCCCCACCCCAATGCCAAAATGAATTCCAAAAAGGCAATTGTATGACTCGAACCTGCTCCCACCTGCTCCAAGCTCCCCTTGAGGCGTCATCCCCTTGCTTCCTAGGTGACACCTTGCCACTCTTCCACACCCCTTCTTGTGTCATAAACTCAAAATAATAACCCTTGAGGTCTAACTCCCCTAGCTTTCCTTTAAAGGCTCTAAATCAAAAGTTTACACAAGGTCAAAACTTAGCCTCAAAGTTTCCTGGAACCCCCAAACACATACAAATAGCATATAGAGCACACTACCACATTAATATGACTTAAGAAGTAAGAATAAATGCATGACCCCTAAATCTCGGATGTTACAAGTGTAATTTATGCATTATAATTAACATGCGAATGGGGTATGCTATGGTTTGTATTTTGTGCTCTTATAATGGATCATAGTGGTAGGCTAAAATGCATTTTATATATATTGCATTAATGTTATGTTCAGCCATATGGTAATGATATTAAGGTTTCATATGTGTTTGGAGAATAAATTGGTATGATTTGGTTGACCATATAAGTGTGGTATGAGTATTTATATATTTGTATATGGACAGTTGCTAGTAATTGAGTAAAGCATGGTTATAAAAAGAAATTTGTATGGTAATTTACTTGCTAGCTGAATTGGATATGTAACATATGGCTAAGTGTATACATGTTGTGAATGAATGGTTAATTTGAAATAGTCAAAAACGCGTAGAATTTTTGTGATTGTTATAATTTGCTTAATTATAATATAGATTTGAAAAGCAGTATTTACTTGTGATTATTAATCCATACATTGGCATGCATAAAATTTATAAAGCAAAGTGTTTAAATTTTATTAAGTAACACCTTGTGACCCCAATTCGACGACGGATACGGGTTAGGGGTGTTACATTTGATTTGTATCAGAGCTTACGGTTTAGTCGATTCTAGGATTACCTTAGCGCATGTGAGTCCAGCTATACATGCCTTTAATCTTATATATGATAGTGTGGTGACTTCTAAAATTTTAAATTATGTTTTATATGGTAAATGGATCTTAACAGAGCCGTAGTGGATGATGTAGAGAGCGTAGCGCCTAATCTTGCACATAGGTCAGCGCCGGTAGACTCTCGACCTATTTTGGGTAGCCATGTGGGGGAGGCTAAGCAAGCCTTCTACTAGATGATGAATGAATGGTTTAACCAATTTATTCAGACTAATCCGACTGTACAACAACCTCCACCGCTGAATAATACAACTCGATACCTTTTGTACCTCCGATGTTAGATCCGATGAGATCTAGCAAGCCTCCTGTTGATAAAATCAAGAAATATGGGGCCGAGGAATTTAAAGCTAATGATGACGATGATGCGGAACGAGCTGAGATGTGGCTTGATAATACTATTCGTATGCTCAATGAGTTGTCATGTACTCCAGACGAATGCTTGAAGTGTGCTATATTCTTACTACGGGACACCGCATATCACTGGTGGAATACACTAGTATCGGATGTGTAACACCCCAAACACGGTTAGCACACCACGACCGGATCTGGCATGTCACAGAGTGAAAATATCTTTTATTTTGAAAGTTTGTCGAAAAATTTTCTTAGGAAACCCCTTTTTAGAAATCTTTACTTACAGTCTAATTATTGTTACGAGTTCTTAGAACCCATTCAAGTTGTCTTTGTTATCATATATTAAGTGGTGTTACCCGATGGTAACGTTCTCTTTAAAATAATACGGAGGTATGATAGTTTTGAAAGCAATGCGTTTTGCCGGTTAATTAATAAAATCATTTATCTCGTATAGTTAAAATAATAGCAATAATAAAAATAACCAAAACAAATCTTAGCGGCCTTATTACATAACCCAAAAACCAAAATTTAATAAAAACAAAATAGTAACTAAGAGAACAAGTCCATCGAACATGCATAGCGGCCTTGAGTCCTCCCGGCTCCATCTCCGCAATCTACTCATCTGCAAAATATAAGGGAAATGATGAGTCACCAAGACTCAGTGTATAAATCCCCAACCTGATAGTGCAACCACTTACACAAATTATCAGTAAAATCATGCAAACCATGCAAGACATGTCACCCATAACCTAGCCATCCAAACACCTTCAACTACCCCGTCTGGTCAAAACCAGTGGTGACCGTAGTCACAAATATATCAGTGTGGTCAAAACAACTGATGACCAAAGTTACAAATCAAGTGATGGGGCTAACCCATCGTGTGGTCAAAACCACTGATGACAATCCCGTAAGTAATCTCGTGGGGCCAACCCACTGTGGTACCAAACCACTGGGACAAGTCACAAATCGATATGTGGTCAAAACCACTGGTGACAGTCCAAAATAAATCATTCCCCCTCCTCTCATCAAACCCATCATAATGTCATAACATACATGTCATAATATCGATTAATCATGCTAATATCATACATCATAGCATTTTTTTTAGATCACAATGATGTGTGCCAAGAATCACATAACAGGGGACTTACCCGGAATCCAAGCTTATGTCCGCAAGACAAAGTCCCTAATATCAAGGGTTAAATAGTAACATAATAAGCAATCTTAAACTAATAAAGTGTGTAAGTGTTTATACACCTGACTATTCGCAAAATCTCAAACTATGCGTTTCTATGAAATCCCAAAACATATGTCCTCACTGCACCTACAATCGGCCAATACCACTTTTAGATTTAAGCCATTTGGCTTATTCACAAATCTCGAAGGATGAATCACAAAAGGTTATTTTCTTACCTTAGTCCCGATTTGGTCTCCTACCAAATCTCGAAACCACACACTAAGTCCTCCTTGTAATCGGCTACACTAGCACACTCAAAAGTTAGCCTTCGGACTTTTAATCAATTAAGGAATAGATCTTAAGATATTAATATGCTCACCTTGATCGACCACTAAATCCCAAAGGCTTTTGAATTCGGCCATAGCCTCCCCTACAATCAGTTTTATCACTTCATTACAAAATTAAAGGCCATTCGGCCAAAACATAAATCCGAAACCAAAAGAGTTGACACCTTTTTACCTTAGTCAACAGATTCAGCTTCTATACACCAAAGATCGGCACACTCCAAAAAGAAAGGATTAGATTTGGCCCTTAATCCCAAAAATCCTAGGAGAAATCGGTTTCCAACAAGGGTTAGGAACCTATGTGAGTCGACAGAGAAAAGAAAAGGAACAAAAGGGTATTCGGCCAAGGAACTTACCCTTTCTCAAAACCGATTAGTGAAGAATGCAAGAAGATCCATCCTTGTTGCTATTTGGCCAAAACAAGACAAGAGGAAAACTAGGGGATTTCGGCATAGAGTATGGTGAAGAGAAGAGAAGATTCAGCAATGAGTTTGAGAGAAGAGAAAAACAAGATGAGTGTGGTGATTTCGTCTTTAAGGTTTCAAGAAGAAAAGAGAGAGAGATGAGGGAGATAAAGGTTTCGGTTAGGTACTTTGAGAGAAAAGAAAAAGAGAAAAGTAACACTAATGAGCCTAGGGGGACATTCGGCTATACCAAATGCTCCCTAAAACCGGTAGCCCCCTTGCCCACAGTCCACTATTTGGCCAACTCTTCCAAGTGAGCCTGATACACTTCAAACTCCTCAATTCCCCTTATCTACATCCAATTGACTCCCTCTATCCTTTTCCCAAAGAGTCCAACCTGAGCACTCCTCCTTCTAGCTTGTGGCGTCAAAATGAATAAGCAGAAAAGAGATTTCTGCAGCTCGAACCTAAGCTCCCTCATCCATGCATGTGGCGTCACTCCGCTGACACCCTAGTGGTACCTCCTTGCCACCTTTCCCATTAATTTCTTGTGTCAGCCTTCCCAAATAAAATTTCTTAACCCTCTCTCCCTTAGCTCCATTTCCTTAAATGCCAAAATAAAATTCTCAACCCTAACTCAGGCCCAACTTAGGGTTATAACTAGACCCCAAAAATGTTAGGTGAACATTATAATCAATCCATCACATGCAACTCAAGCAAAACGCAGAACCCCATTTTAAGGATGCTACAGTTCTACCCCCTTAAATATAATTTCAGCCTCAAAATTACCTGATCAGAAGAGTTGAGGGTACTGCTGCCTCATCACATCCTCGGCTTCCCATGTGGCCTCCTCCATACCATGGTTTCGCCATAACTCTTTCACTAAGGGTACTGACTTCCTACGCAGGACTTTGACATCCCGATCTAAGATCTGTATCGGCTCCTCCTTGAAGGACAAATTTGAGCTTACCTCAATCTCTGTAACTGGTACCACGTGTGATGGATCTGATTGGTAGTGCCTAAGCATTGAAACATGGAAGACGTCGTGAATCTAACTTAACTCTACCAGCAGCTCGAGCTGATAAGCTACCGGTCCCACTCGCTTCAACACTGTGTACGGACCGATAAACCTAGGGCTTAACTTACCTTTTCGTCCAAATCTTAACATCTTCTTCCATGGTGATACCTTTAGAAAAACTTTATCACCTACCGCATACTCTATATCTCTACGTTTAAGATTGGTGTAAGACTTCTGTCTGTCCGATGCTTTCTTGAGACAAGTCTGAATCACCTTAACCTTATCCTCAGTTTCTGCCACCAATTCTAGACCCAAAACATGCTGTTCACCCAACTCCGTCCAACACGTAGGTGTACGACACTTCCGTCCATACAGCGCCTCATACGGTGCCATCTGGATACTCTCTTGATAACTATTGTTATAAGCGAATTCCACCAATGGTAGATACTCCTCCCAACAACCACTGAAATCCGAATCTGACCTCTCAAACATATCCTCTAAAACATGAATCACCCTTTTCGATTCCCCATTGGATCATGGATGAAAAGGCATCTTTGAAATCCGACCTCGTGCCCAATGCTTGATGCAAAGCCCTCTAGAACCTTGGCGTGAACCTAGGATCCCTATATCGAGATGATCGACAATCGGCACTCCGTGCAACCTCACAGTCTCAGCCACATATAACTTGGCTAACTTTTGGAGCGAATAATCAACTCTCACCGGTGTGAAGTGAGCTGATTTGGTTAGGCGGTCCACAATCACCCAGACTGAGTCTTTCTTGCTAGGCGTGAGGGGTAGCCCACTGATAAAGTCCATGGTAATCCTTTCCCACTTTCACTGAGGAATCCTCACGGCTAAAGTAAACCCGACAGTGGTGATACTCGACTTTGACTCACGACACGTCAGACACTTACCCACAAACTCGATCACTTCCGTTTCAACCCCGGCCACCAGAACTGTTTCTGCAAATCCCGGTACATCTTGCTACCTCTAGGATGCATAGCGTAAGGGCTGCTATGTGCATCCTGAAGAATCCTCCACCTCAACTCCACATCCTTTGGCATACAAGATCTCCCTTGGAAACTCAGTACTCCATCGTGAGTCAAGCTGTAACCTTTCAAACCATTACCCTGTACTTGCAGCCTCCGAGCATTCAAACACTCATCCACTAACTGTTTCTCCTTGATCTTCTCAACCCAAGTTGGCTTAACCTGCAATTCGCCAAAAGACTTCCATCGTCATACAAACTAAGACAAGCATACATCGCTCTTAAGTCCGCTACCACCTTATGGCTCAACGCGTCTGCCACTACGTTAGCCTTGCCCGGATGGTACTCTATCGAGCAATCGTAGTCCTTTAATAGCTCAATCCATCTACGTTGCCTTAGGTTCAGATCCTTCTGAGTCAGAAGATACTTTAGGCTCTTGTGATCTGTGTAGACCATTGACTTCTCTCCGTACAGATAATGCCTCCAAATCTTCAAGGAAAAAACCACTGCAGCCAACTCCAAGTCATGCGTCGGGTAGTTACCCTCATGCGTCTTAGCTGTCGAGACGCGTACGCCACTACTTTCCCTTCCCGCATCAGCACATATCCCAAACCAGTATGTGATGCATCACAGTAGACCGTGAATATCTTTCCTGCCTCAGGTTGTACTAGAATCGGAGCTTCTGTCACAATCTTTATCAACTTATCGAAACTTTCCTGTTGTTTCTCTGTCCATACAAATGGGACTCCTTTCCTCAATAGCTTGGTCAACGATGCTGCGATCAAAGAAAACCCTTCCACAAATCCCCAATAATACCCTGCCAGACCTAGAAAACTCTGAATTTTAGCCACCGACCTAGGCGATTTCCAATCCAACACTGCTTCAATCTTGCGAGGGTCCACTCTAATCCCTTCAGCGGACACTACGTGACCCAAGAAAGTCACCTTCCTAAGCTAGAATTCGCACTTATTGAATTTGGCAAATAGCTGCTTCTCCCTTAGAATTTGCAATACCACCCGTAAGTGTGTATCATGATCCTCCTCAGTCTTTGAGTACACCAATATGTCGTCTATGAATACTATGACAAACTGGTCCAAGTACTGTTGGAACACCCGATTCATCAAGTCCATGAATGCTGTCGGTGCATTAGTTAACCCGAATGGCATTACCAAAAACTCGTAGTGCCTATACCGAGTACGAAATGTCGTCTTGTGCACATCAACCTCTTTCACTTTGAGTTGATGATACCCCAACCTAAGATCTATCTTTGAGAAAACTGATGCACCCTTCAATTGATCAAACAGGTCGTCAATCCGAGGTAACGGATACCTGTTCTTGATCATCAACTTGTTCAGCTGGCGGTAGTCTATACACATCCGCATCGTACCATCCTTCTTCTTAACAAAGAGCACAGGTGCTCCCCAAGGAGATATACTTGGTCGGATGAAACCTCGGTCCAACAACTCCTGAATTTGAGCCTTCAGCTCCACAAATTCCTTTGGCGCCATTCTATACGGGGCTATAAATACTGGCACAGTTTCGGGTAATAGGTCTATACCGAATTCCACTTCCCGATCAGAAGGCAGACCTGGAAGTTCTTCTAGAAATACATCAGCAAATTCCATTACTGTTCGAATATTCTCCACTGCTAACTCCTTAGCTTCCAATGCATATCTCGAACCAGAAACGTCTCACAGCCCTTCCTGACCATTTTTTCTACCTTCAGTGCCGAGACCACATTCGATAGGCACTCCTTCCTGTTACCTATCATCACTACCTCCTCACCTTCAATTGTCCTCAACACCATGCGCTTAGCCGCGCAATCCAAACTAGCCTGATACTTCACCAGCCAATCCATCCCGAGAATCAGATCGAACTCCCCAAATAGCAGTTCCATCAAATCAGCCAAGAACACGACCCCTTGAAGTTCTAGGGGTACATCCCTATATAGTTTACTTACTTCTATAGAGTGACCTAAATGGCTTATCACAGTCATCTTCCTAGAAGTAATTTCAGAGTCTAGGTTCATAGTTTCCACTATGCTACTAGCTACATACGAGTGCGTCGAACCCATATCTATTAAAGCATTATAAGGACTTTTAAAGATTAGAAACGTACCGATTATGACATCCGGTGCGTCACCCTCCTCTCGATGCCTCGCTGCATAAACCAATCCAGGCTGTCTAGCCTCTGCACCATCTACACCTATGCCTGGTGCTCCACGGCCTCTACCAAATCCATTACCTCCTCTAGCAGCACCACGGCCCCTCTGTGGCTGCTGAACATCCTTCTTATTCTGAGTACGGTTCTGATCCCCAGACTGCATTCTAGCTACCCTCTTTGGACAATCCCTCACTCGATGTTCCATCGACCCACACTCAAAGCATCCTCTGTTCCCAATCCAGCATTCCCCCGTGTGAGACTTTCCACACTGAGCACATTGTGGCGGCGACTGAGTATTATCGTGATGAGCCTAGCGACTTGATTGACCCACTATATCTACCACATTTCTTTGGTTCTGCTAGACCCAGATGATCCAACATTCTTTTTATTCCATCCCTTATCCTGATTCCGTCTCACTGACTATTTCACCTCCTCGGTAACTTTGGCCTCTTCCACTAAGACCGTGAATTCTCTTTCTTACTGTGGATCAATCAGCAGCCTCAAATCATCCTTTAATCCATCCTCGAATCTAACACACTGTTCATGCTCCGTAGCTATAATGCCCCGAGCATATCGACTCAGCCTTAAAAATTCTGCCTCGTACTCCGATACAGATTTATTCCCCTGAACTAGCCTTAAAAATGCCTTCCTTTACGCATCAATGTATCTAGACCCCATATATTTCTTCTGATAAGCTACCTTAAAATAGTCCCAAGTGAAGTCATCCACTGCTGCACTATCCGAACCGTGAGCCACCACTAGTATGACTCATCCCGGAGAAGCGACACTATACCCTTTAGTTTTTCCTCAGCTGTCAGATCCAAGTCATCCATAATTCGTTCAGTTGCTTCCAACCAATACTCAGCCGTATTGGGAGCCACCCTAGAAACACCTTGAAATACCTCAGCTCCATTGGCTCGAAGTCGTTCAGACATAGATTTTTGAGCTCATGTACCCCTACCAGCTCCAGCCACTCTTTCCAAAGACTTCATGAGATCGCCTAGGACACTACATCTTCTCCCGTTTGATCTTGATACTCCATACCAGCAGCTGGTGGTGGTGGTATTTCATTCTCATACCGTTGACCCTACTTAACGGGCTCTGACACAGTCACTCGGCCTCTACCACGGCCACGCACATTATGACCTCGTCCTCTAGAACTCATCCTTCTGGGGTGTATTTATCTGATTAAGGAAATTTTTATGAATTAGCTTCTATTCCACTTATTACCCACAAATAAGTTTTATGAAGAGTAATTTGGCAGTGGTTCTTTCGATCATCACACAGTTTTAAGTTCAATTTCCTACCCTCATTCCACGAGCAGGGGCATCCTCGTTATTTTATTACCCGAGGTATTTTCGTAATTTTAACCTATCAGGGTATTTTGGTAATTTAAATAGGGTTAATTTGAAAACTTTTACAAATCGTAGATATTTTCAAAAAAATTTTCCCAAAATTGGGGTGTTTTGGTAATTTCATAAACCAGGGGTATTTTCATAATTTCCATAATCCAAAATTTTTTTCAAAATATTTTTCAAGGTGATTTTACAAAATAAGGGTATTTTAAATATTTTCACTTCGAGGGTACTTCGAAAATTTTCCCATACTGAGGGCATTTTGGTAATTTTACAAGTCAAGGGTAATTTGGTCATTTTTTTTTTCAAATCGAGGTATTTTAGTCATTTCTTAAATCAAAGTTACTATGGCCATTTCAAAATCAAGGTTTTAGAGCATTTCAAAACAAAATGGTTGGTCCCTTTCGGGTTTTAGTTATGATGTTTAGCCTGTGAATAAGTTGTCTTAGCTAGGGTGAACCGTCACTACACACTAGGTAGGATTCGGGTGAAGAGGAGGTGAGTCACTAGGACTGCTTAAATACCAAGCTCCTCCCCGAATCCACTCCTAGACATGTGCACAACGGTTACCACACCTTTGGCTCAGTGACGTGCTCACAGGTTTGTTTAGTGGATTATTAAGTCTTATGTACTTGAGTTGGGGTAAACTATTCCTAGGGTTCAATAATTCCTGTTTACTAATCTACGATCCCTGAAATACCCATTTTCCCCACATATAAATCACACAATAGTCAGAAGTATTTACCTGGGCGGATTGGTGCCGGAGACTCGGTGCAATGCTGTTCAACCTTCGTACCTTTTCCACAAAACTTTTCAAGTCTTAATTCAAAACATTTTGGGCCTCTGGCCCACAGCCGAGCTTTTGAACCTAGTTTTGATACCAAAATTGTAACACCCCAAACCCGGTTAGGACACCACAACCGGATCTGGCATGTCATAGAGTGAAAATATCTTTTCTTTTGAAAGTTTGTCAAAAAAATTTTCTTAGGAAACCCCTTTTTAGAAGTCTTTGCTTGCAGTCTAATTATTGTTACGAGTTCTTAGAACCCATTCAAGTTGTCTTTGTTCTCATATATTAAGTGGTGTTACCCAATGGTAACATTCTTTTTAAAATAATACGGAGGTATGATAGGTTTGAAAACATTGCATTTTGCCGGTTAATTAATAAAATCATTTATCTCGTATAGTTAAAATAATAGCAATAATAAAAATAACCAAAACAAATCTTAGCGGCCTTATTACATTACCTAGAAACTAAAATTTAATAAAAATAAAATACTAACTAAGAGAACAAGTCCATCAAACATGCATGGCCACCTCGAGTCCTCCCGGCTCCATCTCCGTAATCTACTCATCTGCAAAATATAAGGGAAGGGGTGAGTCACCAATACTCAGTGTATAAATCCCCAACTCAAAAGTGTAACCACTTACACAAATTATTAGTAAAATCATGCAAACCATGCAAGACATGTAACCCATAACCTAGCCATCCAAACACCTTCAACTACCCCATGTGGTCAAAACCACTGGTGGTCAAAACCACTGGTGATCGTAGTCACAAATGTATCGGTGCGGTGAAAACCACTGATGACCAAAGTCACAAATCAAGTGATGAGGCCAACCCATCATGTGGTCAAAACCACTGATGACAATCCCGTAAGTAATCTCGTGGGGCCAACCCTTTGTGGTACCAAACCAACGGGACAAGTCACAAATCGATATGTGGTCAAAACCACTTTGGTGGTCAAAACCCACGGACTTAGTCACAAATTAAAATATCAAGAGGGGCCAACCCGTCATGTGGTCAAAACCACGGTGACAGGTCAAAATAAATTATTCCCCTCCTCTCATCAAACCCATCATCATGTCATAACATACATGTCATAATATCGATTAATCATGCTAATATCATACACCATAGCATTTTTTTTAGATCACAATGATGTGTACCAAGAATCACATAACAGGGAACTTACAGAATCCAAGCTTATGTCTACAAGACAAAGTCACTAATATCAAGGGTTAAATTGTAACATAATAAGCAATCTTAAACTAATAAAGTGTGTAAGTGTTTACACACCTAACTATTCGTAAAATCTCGAAACTATGCATTTCTACGAAATCCCAAAACGTATGTCCTCACTGCACCTACAATCGGCTAATACCACTTTTAGATTTAAGCCATTCAGCTTATTCACAAATCTCGAAGGATGAATCGCACAAGGTTATTTTCTTACCTTAGTGCCGATTTGGTCTCCTACCAAATCCCAAAACCACACACTAAGTCCTCCTTGTAATCGGCTACACTAGCACACTCAAAAGTTAGCCTTGAATTTTAATCAATTAAGGAATAGATCTTAAGATATTAATATGCTCACCTAGATTGACCACTAAATCCCGAAGGCTCTTTGGATTTGGCAATAGCCTCCCCTACAATCGGTTTTATCACTTTATTATAGAATTAAAGGCCATTCGGCCAAAACATAAATCCGAAACCAAAAGAGTTGACACCTTCTTACCTTAGTCAACAGATTCGGCTTCTATACACCAAAGATCGGCACACTCCAAAAAGAAAGGATTAGATTCAGCTCTTATTCCCAAAAATCCTAGGAGAAATCAGTTTCCAACAAGGGTTAGGAACCTATGTGAGTCGACAGAGAAAAGAAAAGGAACAAAAGGGTATTCGGCCAAGGCACTTACCCTTTCTTAAAACCGATTAGTGAAGAACCCAAGAAGATCCACCCTTGTTGCTATTTGGCCAAAACAAGACAAGAGGAAAACTAGGGGATTTCGACATAGAGTATGGTGAAGAAAGAGAAGATTCAGCAATGAGTTTGAGAGAAGAGAAAAATAAGATGAGTGTGGTAATTTCGGCTTTAAGGTTTCAAGAAGAAAAGAGAGAGATGAGGGAGATGAAGGTTTTGGCTAGGTATTTTGAGAGAAAAGAAAAGAGAAAAGTAACACTAATGAGCCTAGGGGGACATTTGGCTATACCAAATGCTCCCTAAAATCGATAGCCCCCTTGCCTACAGTCCACTATTCGGCCAACTCTTCCAAGTGAGCTTGATACACTTCAAACTCCTCAATTCCCCTTATCTACATCCAATTGACTTCCTCTATCCTTATCCCGAAGAGTCTAACATGAGCACTCCTCCTTCTAGTTTGTGGCGTCAAAATGAATAAGCAGAAAAGAGATTTCTGCAGCTCGAACCTGAGCTCCCTCATCCATGCATGTGGCGTCACTCCTCTGACACCCTAGTGGTGCCTCCTTGCCACCTTTCCCATTAATTTCTTGTGTTAGCCTTCCCAAATAAAATTTCTTAACCCCTCTCTCCCTTAGCTCCATTTCCTTAAATGCCAAAATAAAATTCTCAGCCCTAACTCAGGCCCAACTTAGGGTTATAACTAGACCCCAAACATGTTAAGTGAACATTATAATCAATTCATCACACGCAACTCAAGCAAAACACAGAACCCCATTTTAAGGATGTTACAGGTCGTTTCAAAAGAAAAAGTGACTTGGGATTTCTTTCAAACCGAGTTTCTTAAGAAATATATCAGTCAGAGATTTATTGATCAAAATGAAAAGAATTTTTGGAATTGAAACAAGGTCGAATGATCGTGACTGAGTATGAACGAAAATTTTTCAGACTGAGCCAATATGCCCCTGAATGTGTGTCAACTGAAGCCATTATGTGTAAAAGGTTTGAAGATGGTTTGAATGAAGATATTAAGTTGTTAGTCGTTATACTCGAGATTAAAGTGTTCGTGGTACTTGTTGAACGAGCTTGCAAAGCCAAAGAGCTTGGGAAAGAGAAAAGAAAGGCTGAAATAGAAGCTAGAGACATTCGTAAAAGATCATCGAGTAAGACTTTCCATTCTATATCCAAGAAGTTCAAAGATGAATTTGGCCGACATAAAGCTATTTCAGACATATCTAGACGAGATCGACCTCCTGTAGGTTCCAGAGCTACTTCGATGGCCAGTGTTGGTAATGTTCAGCAGAATCGGGTTAAGTGCAAGCATTGAGACAAATGGCATTCTGGGAGTTGTAGATTTTGAGATCAGTCTTTTTTTAAATATGGATCATCAGGTCATTTTATTTGAGAATGCCCGATGCTAGCCAAGCAAAATACAGCTCAGAATATTAGACCGAGTAATGTATCAGTGCGAGGCAGACCACCTAGGCATTTGGGAAATGTAAGTGGTAGTCAGAAAGGAACCAAAGACACTGCAGTTTGATTAGAGGCTCGTGCACTTGCTAGAGCATATGCTATACGTGCCAGAGAGGATGCTTCTTCCCTAGATGTTATCACTGGTACTTTCACTCTTTATGATATTACTATGATTGAATTGATTGATCCTGGTTCGACTCATTCATATGTGTGTGAAACTTTAGTATCCAGTAAGACTCTACCTATTGAGTCTACTGAGTTTGTGATTCATGTATCCAACCCCTTGGGTCGATGTGTTTAGGTTAATAAAGTGTGTAAAAGTTGCCCGTTGATGATTCAGGATTCATGCTTTCTAGCTGATTTAATGTTGTTGCCTTTTGACGAGTTCGATATAATTTTGGGAATGGACTGGTTAACTTTGCATGATGCTGTTATTAATTGAAAAAGAAAAACCATTGATTTGAGATGTCAGAACGGTGAAATCATCCGGATTGAATCTAATGACCTTAATGGGTTACCGATAGTAATATCCTCGATGTTAGCTCGTAAGTATGTGAGGAAAGGGTGTAAAGCTTACTTGGCTTATGTGTTGGATAGTAAAGTGAATGAAAAGCAGATTGAATCCGTACCAGTTGTGTGTGCATACCTAGATGTGTTTCTTAAAGAACTACCGGGTTTACCACCTATTCGAGAAATAGAGTTTGGCATTGAATTAGTGCTGGGGATGACTCGATTTTAATAGCTCCGCATCAGATGGCACATATAAAATTAAAAGAGTTGAAAGCACAATTGCAAGAGTTAACAGATAGGGGCTTTGCATGATCGAGCTTCTCTCCTTGGGGTGCACCAGTTTTATTTGTGAAAAAGAAAGATGGGACTATGTGAATGTGTATTAATTATCGGTAATTGAACAAGGTGACTATAAAGAATAAATACACGTTGCCTCAAATTGATGACCTTTTTGTTCAGTTGAAAAGGGCTTCGGTGTTTTCGAAGATAGACTTGAGATCGGGTTATTATTTGTTGCGAGTCAGAGATTTCGATATGCCAAAGACTGCTTTTCGAATGAGGTATGGACATTTTGAGTTCTGGTTATGCCTTTTGGACTTACTAATGCACCTATTGTTTTTATGGATTTCATGAATCAGATTTTCAGACAGTATTTGGATCGGTTTGTGGCAATGTTTATAGATGATAGTTTGATCTACTCCAGAGATGAAACCGAGCATGCTGATCATCTGAGACTGGTGCTAGAAACTTTGCGAGATAAATAGTTGTATGCAAAGTTTAGTAAGTGTGAGTTCTGGATGAATGAGGTCAGTTTTCTGGGTCACGTTGTTTCAACATTAGGCATTCGGGTTGATCTGAATAAAATATCAGCTATACTTGATTTGAAACCACCAAGCAATGTTTCTAAATTTCGAAGATTTCTGGGACTTTCTGGTTACTACAGACGATTCGTGAAAGGTTTTTCTATGATAGCCACACCTTTGACAAATCTATTACAGAAGATGTCAAGTTTGAATGGACGAAAAATGTCAAAAAAGTTTCGATCAATTGAAAGCTCTTTTAACAGAGGCTCCAATGTTAATTTAACCAGAATCGGGTAGAAAATTTGTTGTGTATAGTGATGCTTCTTTGAATGGTTTGGGTTGTGTTTTAATACAAGAAGGCAAAGTAGTAGCCTATGCTTTGAGACAGTTGAAGCCACATGAAAGAAATTATGTAACACATGATTTGGAGTTAGTAGCCATTATATTCGCGTTAAAGATTTGGCGTCATTATTTATTCGGTGAGAAATGTCATGTCTATTCAGATCATAAAAGTTTAAAGTATTTGATGAACTTAAGACAACATAGATGGTTAGAGCTATTGGAAGATTACAAATTAGTGATTAACTACCATCCGGGGAAAGCTAATGTTGTTGATGATGCCCTAAGTCAAAAATCATTATTTGCTCTTCGTGCGTTTAACGCATATATGGTTATGTTTGATGATGGTTTGATAATAGCCAAATTGAAAGAAAGACCGTTGTATATTCAACAAATTTGTGATGCTTAGAAAGTTGACTAAGATTTGTTGGTAAGACGAATTCAGTGTGGAAATGATGCAGAGTCAGAGTTTGAATCGATGAAAAGGACTGTTTGAACTTCAAAGGCCGAATATGTGTTCCGAGGAATGTGGATTTGATTCAGATGATATTGAATGAGGCTCATAATAGTCAATTTTGGTATATCCGAGTAGCACAAAATGTATAATGTTTTGAAATAGTTCTATTGGTGGCCTGGTGTGAAACGAGATGTATCTGTATTTGTCTCAAAGTGCTTAATTTGTCAGCAAGTAAAAGCTGAACATCAAGTGCCTTCTGGGTTACTTCAGTCGATCATGATACCTGAATGGAAATGGGATAGAATTGTTATGGATTTTGTATCTGGTTTGCCTACGGCACCAAGTAATAAAGATGCAATTTGGGTTATAGTGGATAGACTAACCAAATCAGCTCATTTCATTCCAGTTCGTACGAACTATTCGCTTGATAGGCTTGCTGAGTTATATGTATCTCAAATTGTGAGATTACATGGTGTGCCGATTTCCATTGTTTAGGACAGATACCGAGATTCACATCGCAGTTTTGGAAGAAATTGCAAGATGCTTTAAGTACCAAACTACACTTTAGCACAGCTTTTCATCTACAGATAGATGGTCAGTCTGAACGAACCATTCAGATACTTGAGGATATGTTGAGATGTTGCGTCTTTGAGTTTTAAGGTATGTGGGAATGATACTTACCTTTGATTAAATTTTCTTATAGTAACAGTTTGCAATCTAGTATCAAAATGGCACCTTATGAAGCTCTACATGGTCGCAAGTGTCGTACACCATTGTACTGGACCGAGCTCAGTGAAAACAAGATACACAGGGTTGATTTGATTAAAGAGGCTGAACAGAAACTGGCAGTAATCCGAGATAGTTTGAAAGTTGCATCAGATCACCAAAAGTTATACGCGAATTTGAAACATAAAGACATTGAATTTCAAGTTGGAGACCGGGTACTTTGAAAAGTTTCACCGTGGAAGAAAGTACTTCGATTTGGTCGTAAAGGAAAATTAAGTCTGAGGTTCACCAGACTGTATGAGATCATCGAACGTATCGGGCCTGTTGCTTATAGATTGAAGTTGCCTTCTGAATTAGAAAAGATACACAACGTATTTCACGTTTCGATGCTCCGTAGATATCGATCAGATCTGTCACATGTGATTTCTCAGTATGAGATTGAAATATGATCCGATATGACGTACGAGGAGGAACCAATCCGTATTTTAGCTCGTAAAATGAAAGAGTTGAGAAACAAGAAAATTCCATTTGTAAAAATACTATAGAATCGACATGGAGTAGAAGAGGCTACGTAGGAGCCTGAGGATTCAATGAGGCAACAATATCCTACTTTCTTTAACGGTAAGATTTTTGGGGACGAAAATCCCTAATTGAAATGGAGGTTTCGGGACCACGAATTCGAGTCCAAAAAATTTTTAAATATTATTTTCGGTGTTTATTGTATGTGAATTATTATGTGTGAAAGGTTTCGTATGAAAATTTGATCGTTTGTGTGCTTAATTAAGTAAAAAGGACTAAATCACATAAGTGGTAAAAGTGGCAAATTATTCAATTAAGCGATTAAATTTGTTCTTTTTCTTTTGAATGAGTATTAATTTGCTAAATTTCCCATTTTTATATGATAGTGATGGCAAAGTCTAATTACAACGCCATATTATATTATTTTTATATATTAAGTTATATGTATATTAATTATAAGCTTATTATAATAAAAAGATAAAAAGAAACAAAAGTTTGCATGTGTTTTTCTTATTCTCTTTCATTGACCGAAACTAAAAGAAGGGAGAAAGAACTTAAGTCTTCAAAAATTCGGTCATTGCAAGCTTAGATTGAGGTATGTAACTAGCTCAGTTTTTGTTAATTTTTACGTTTTTGAGATCGTTGCTTCGAGAGCTTTAAAACCCATGTGTCAATTTCATGAATTGATGGTGTTTGTGTAAAATTCCATGAATGCTATGTCGAGTTTCATAAGGTTTTATAGTGTTAAATGATAGATAGATAATTGATGAACATAATTTGTTCTTGAATTTTTGATGAATTTAGCTAAATAGGGCTAAATTGAGAAAATAAATTTTTGAGGGGTTAAAATTCAAAATCAATGAAATGTAGGGACTTATATGACTATAGGGAAGATTCGGCCCTTAAGGATTGCATTTAAATTATAAGTATTTTGTGTTTTGTGCAATATGGATTAAATTGTAAAAGTTGTAAAGATCGGGAGTAAAATGGTAATTTTCCATTTAAGTGTTTTTGTATTAAATTGAAATGAAATGTGTTTGAATGAGGTCAAATTGAATGTGTTTAGATCAAGAACAAAGAAAATTGGACTTGGATCGGGGAAAGGCAAAAGTTATTGAATAGCCGATTTTTACTGCCCGACGATTTCTGAGGTAAGTCTATAAGCAATTTAATATCGTTAATAGTATTTATAACATTGATTAAAAGCTGAATTATGAAATTATGATTGTAAAATTTGTTATAGCCGAATGTGGATAGTGAATTTGAAATGAAATGTCGTTACATTTTTAACCGGGTTGATATGTTAAAGTGATTTGAATAATGTGTGACTTATGTTAATTTGGGCAGCATTACTATAATGTGTATGAGATGATAATAATATTGTATCGGGCTTTGAGCCTAGCAGGCCTGGTGCCGGTGAATTGTATCAGGCTTCGAGCCTAGCAGGCCTTGTGCCGGTGAAGTGTTTTGGGCTTATTGCCTAGCAGGCTAAATGCCGGTGAACAAATTTTAGACCTCGGGTCTAGCAAGCTTAATGTCGGTGTGTATTTCAGGCTTTGATGCCTAAAAGGCTTAACGGCGGTGATGTGTTAAAAATAGAGAATTCATGAATCATTTACAAGGTGGAATGTATTTACTGTAATAAGCTAAATGCTCAGGGAAGTACAAGTCTTTCATATTTGCAAGGTATAAGGTAAGTTAGTATATTACCATTTGAATTAAGTAAGATGTGATATAGTTGAAGCTTCGGTAAGAATTTTAATATGTGCTTGATCTTACCATTGACGAGTATGATTTATATTATAATGGAATTTAAGCTTGAATATCCTTTTGGAGAATCGGCCATATGTGAAAATGTTAAATGTGAAAGAGGTTGGATATGTTTGCATATGTGTATAAATGAGTATATGTGATTGATATGTATGTTATATTTATTTGATTTGGAATATTTGAATACATATTGTAATTAGGCGTTTCGATGAGTTTACATGCTTATGGTAAGAAAATGATAATAGTTAGGTTAACTGAAATGATAGCATTCGGCCATGATGAATTTACAAGTTGAATTTTTTTATATTCAATGTCATAAACCAAATTGTTTAAAATGCATGGATGCTTGAATGTTATATTATAATTGCTTAAGACTTACTAAGCTAGTAAGCTTACTCTATGTGTGTTAAATGTTCTGTTTTATAGATTTTGGTCAAGCTACGAGTTCAGAGGATCGTCAAAGAAGTCAACCAAATTATCATCCCTTTTGGTACTTATAAGCTTAGTTTTTGAATCAAAGGCATGTATAGGTTAGACTAAGTTTTAAAACCAATGAATTTTTGTCTTGTATGTAAGTATAGCCTTGCGAAAATAGCTTATTTCTTTTGGTTAAGTTTATTTTCTACGCTCTTGATATAATGGCTTGATTATAATGCTAATGGTTGTGTAAATTCGGTCATGGTTTAATCATATATGGAAAGTAATCATATGGTAAATATGTCATGGTGTTTGGTCAGGTGTTGTGGCAATGAGAAAAATGATGGATGCTTGATGAGTTATAGTATGAATATATTAGCTAAGTAATATGCTTGTCATTTATATGTGGTGTGCTTGGTATAAGCTTGACATATTGGAATATTTTGCATTTTTTTTAATGATTTGGTTCGAATGAAGTAAACATGGTTGAGAGATGTATATATTTCGGTTGTGGCTTAATTTAGCTTATTTGGAAAGCACAATTTGTATTATGAATTAGTTTAATTTAGTAAGCTTAATGTTGAATGGTAAAATTTTTGTGCTACTTTTGAACCTAAATTTTATAACCGAAATGGGTGAGAGAGGAATTGGTTATGTAAGTGTAATTTATGCATGATAATTAACATGTGAATGGGGTATGCTATGGTTTGTATTTTGTGCTCTTGTAATGGATCGTAGTGATAGGCTAAAATGCGTATTATATATGTTGCATTAATGTTATGTTCGGCCATAGGGTAATGATATTAAGGTTTCATATGTGTTTGGACAATAAATTGGTATGATTTGGTTGACCATATAAGTGTGGTATGAGTATTTATATATTTGTATATGGACAGTTGCTAGTAATTGAGTAAAGCATGGTTATAAAAAAGAAATTTGCATGGTAATTTAATTGCTAGCCAAATTGGATATGAAACATATGGCTAATTGTATACATGTTGTAAATGAATGGTTAATTCAAAATAGTCAAAAACGCGTAGAATTTTTGTGACTGTTCTTAATTATAATATGGATTTGAAAATGCAGTATTTGCTTGTGATTATTAATCCATACATTGGCATGCACAAAATTTATAAAGCAAAGTGTTTAAATTTTGTTAAGTAACACCTTGTGACCCTAATCCGGCGACGGATACGGATTAGGGGTGTTACGTAGTTTCTAGGCTCGATCGTTCATTAAATAAATTTTAAGACTTTTTCCACCACCATCAAGTTTTTGGCGCCGTTTCAGGAAACTGAAATATTAAGAACGCTCAATTTTTATTACTTTTGCCATATTTTATTTTTTGTAATTAAATTTTATTTTTAGTTTTCTAATTTTCTTTTTCTCTTCCTAGCAGGTACCTCTAGTTTATGCCCGTAAAGAAGAACGGGACTCTTAATTTCTGATAGTGATATTGAAGGTCTTGTTCACGTAAATCGAGAGAAATAAGGTGAAGCTTAAATTACATAGAAGAAGAGCAAGAAGAGCAAACTAATACTCTTGAAGAGATGACTGAGAATAATCCGCTACCTTAGGAGGTGGCCGAAAATCATGCTCCTTGAACTATGTATGATTATGCTAAACCTAATTTAACAGAGGCGAGTCAAGTATTGTTAGACACTGCTATTGTTGCAAATAATTTTGAACTGAAACCTAACACAATTCAGACGATACAGCAATTTGTTCAGTTTGATGGTTTGCAGGATGAAGATCCAAATAATGACTTGGTGGATTTCCTAGAATTTTGCGATATTTTCAAAATTAATGGCGTTTCTGATGATGCCATTTATCTTCGGTTATTTCCAGTTTCATTAAGGAATAAAGCTAAATAGTGGCTAAGTTCTCTTCCACAAGGAACAATCACTACATGGGAACACACCAAAAAGTTTTTATTAAAATATTTTTCGCCGGCCAAAACGGTCTAATTAAGGAATGATATCTCTTCTTTTGTGCAGATGGATCTAGAAACACTATACGATGCATGGGAGAGATACAAAGATCTATTAAGAAGGTGCCCATACCATGGATTACCCTTGTAGCTACAGGTCCAAAATTTTTACAATGGTGTAAACCCTTCAACCAGGCAGTTGATTGATTTAGCCGCCGACGAAACCCTGAATAACAAAACACCTGAGGCGGCCTACGAATTCATTGAAGAGATGTCACTGAATAACTCTTAGTGGCAAGCCACCAGTGTTTTCAACCTTGACGCAGTAACCATGCTATCAATGTAACACCCCTTACCCGTAATTCCCGCCAAAATCGGGCTCGAGGCATTACCAAATAAAACCACATGATTGCTGCTTAGGCTCACCGTGACTACTCTCCTAAGTCACCTCATCAATCTCATTCTCGACTTACGAGGCCTTATTCAAACACACAAAACTCTTGATACTATATTGTAACTTCTTTAAATCTTAAAATTTTCTCCATCTAAATAAGGACTACACACCCGTGCTAGATGACACATGCCTGTGTAAAAATACACACTCCTATGTCCACAAGCCATGCATGAAAACTCAAGCATTCGGCCAATGCCCCACGGTTAGGGCACACGCCCGTGCTCACCACCCGTGGTGAACACTGACTACACCACATAGCCTAAAGTCTAGACACACGCCCGTGTGGCTAGCCCATGGCCTATATTGCTCAAATCTGCCAAAGAGACACAGTCAATGCACACGCCCGTGAGCTGGCTGTGTGGACAATAACAAAACTATATTCCAAGTTCTTCTCACTCCCCAATCATACACGACATGCACTCATCTAATTCATCTATAATCAACTCACATTAAAACACAAACTCATATGGATAAGTATATCTTTTCATATAATAAAATAGCCAACAACTATGGCATTATACAAAATATATTATCCATCTAAAGGCCAACACATCTTAGCCATTTACAACAAAAATTACTAACTTGTCTAGCCTCTATACATGCCATATACAAAACATTTAGTCTAATGTATCGGAATGAGCTGATAGTGTGGGCGATCTTCCGATTAATCCACGTATCTCGATTAAACCATCTTTCTCTATAAGACAATGGAAAAGAAAAAGAGTAAGCCTTGGTAAGTTTACACATAAAAAATTTAAGCATTCTAGTATAAACTAAACAACAATTAGCATTATACTACCAAATAAATTCACATCCACAATTATGCTTCCTCTTTCTATCTCTTACCACATTTCCAACACATCATTATTCTTTAATGCATCCACACATCTAATTTCTTTGTGATTTCGCACTTGGCCCACCACAATCAATTTATATGGTAGTATCGCACTTAGCCTACCAACAAAGGTATTCATAGTGCTTTCGCACATTGCCGACTAAATAATATATTTAACTATGGTATCGCACACAGCCCATCGTTGTTAAGTATTAAGGTGGTATCGCACTTAGCCCACTATCAAGCATTATCACTACACATTCACATATCTACTTGTAATCAATTCATCCATTCACAATGTCTACTACATCCATTCCACTTGAACCACATCGATTCTCAATCATTCTCAATCATGCTATACTCTAGCTAGCATCAATAAATAGTAAGTATGAATTCATTATTTACGCATAAACTTACATCGTCACTCAAAACTATAGAGATGTGCAATTTAGTCCACCACCTTGCTTTTGCCTCGTTTTGATTAGAGCCTCGTCTTTCTTGATCTATAATGATAAATCAACTCATTCATTACACACATTGACTAAATTGACCATTATCTCATACTTTAGCAAAACTTACCATTTGGCCCCTAGTCTTTCTCTTATTTACACTTTTGGCCCAAGGCTCGTAAAGTGATTTTCATTCAACTTTCTAGTCTTTCATGCTTAGCTGAACCATTTATTCAACTAAAACAATCATCAAATCTCTCTAAATCACACATGTATGACCAAAACAAGTCCCTACTTGCATTTTTTATGGAAATCACTTAGCAAAAGATGTGTCTACTACATCAAGCTTTCATATTATTCAATAAAACATCAAAATACAAGCATGTCATACATGGGTACATTTTCGATCATCCATCTTAGCTCAACATATAGCTAAAGATAGCTTACTCAAGCTACTAGGACTTCAAAAATACGAAGAATATAAAAAACGGAGCTAGAATACACTTACTAGCTAGCTTGAAAAGTTGAAGAGCCCTAACAATGGCTTCACTCAATTTTTTGCAGGCTTGGGGAAGAAGATGAATGAAAATTCTATCATATTTTTCCCATTTTAACCATTTAATTGACAATTGACCAAAATGCCCTTTTGTCAAACTTTCAAATTTTAACCCATTCATGCCCAATTTTGTCAAAACATTATAATTTGGGAAAATTACTATTTAAGGACCTCTAATTGGTAATCCAAAGCTATTTCACACAAATAGCTTCTAGAATATCACATTTTGCAACTTTTGGAATTTAGTCCTTTTAGACAATTCAACCGCAATTTAACAAAATTACTTCATGGAACTTTCACATCAACATGCAAACATGGCATAAACCTCAAAAACTCATACATATACCTCATATTTGTGGTCTCACACCACTATTCCTACTAGACCCTAAATTTGGATGTTCCAACTCTCCCTTTTAGAGATTTTGCCTGAAAGTCTTACAAGTAAAGAAGTTTGGATGTTGCTCTCTCATAGCTTCTTCCGTCTCCCACGTAGCTTCTTCCACACCATGTTTTTTCCATAACACTTTCACTTGGGCTATGTTCTTATTCCTCAACTGTTTCACTTCACGAACGAAAATCTTAATAAGCTCTTATTCATAGGACATATGTGGTCTTATCTCAATTTTCATTGAAGGAATCACATGCCAAGGATCGGAGTGATACCGTCGCAACATCGACACATGAAACACATTATGAATCTTTTCTAATTCCATCGGCAAGGCCAAACAGTAAGCCACTGGTCTAATTCTGTTGGTAATTTCATACGGGCCTATGAATCTTGGACTCATTTTCCCTTTTCATCCAAATTTCATGATCTTCTTCCATAGAGATACTTTTAAAAACACTTTGTCACCCACATCAAACTCAATTTCTTTTCTTTCTAAATCCGCATACAACTTCTGTCAGTCTGAATCAGCTTTCAGACCATCACGGATCACTTTCACTTTCTCTTCAGTTTCTTTCACTAGATCAACCCTATGGATTCAATTCTCACTAAGCTTGGTCCAATATAAAGGAGTCCGACACTTACGACCATAGAAGGCCTCATACGGAGCCATCCGTATACTCGACTGATAACTGTTATTGTAAGCAAATTTGACCAAAGGTAGATATCTCTCCAAACTACCTTCGAATTTTAACACACAGCATCGAAGCATATCTTCAAGAAATTGAATCACTCTTTCAGACTAACCATCCATTTACGGATGGAACACAGTACTGAAATTTAACGTCGTACCCATGGCTTCGTGCAACTTCTTTCCGAACCTCAAAGTAAACCTCGGATCTCTATCTGATATTATAGACATAAGTACACCATATGATCCGTAAAGATTTGGCACTTTTCCCTATACAAGTAATGTCGCCAAATCTTTAACGTGAAGACAATCGCAGCCAACTCCAAATCGTGAGCCAGATAATTCTTCTCGTGCTATTTTAGTTGCCTCGAGGCATAAGCGACTACCTTAACCTCTTGCATCAACACGCAACTGAGACCATTAAACGACGCATCACTGTAAACCACAAACTCTTTTCCCGATTTTGGTTGAAATAAAATCAGTGCCTCAGTCAACAATGTTTTCAACCTCTTGAAACTGTGTTGATAGAGCTCAGACCAATCAAAATTTACATCTTTATGTAACAATTTCATCATCGGGGTATCAATCACAGAAAATCCCTTTACGAAACATCTATAATATCCGGCTAAACCCAGAAAGCTTCTAACTTCTAATAAGTTCCTCGGCTGTTTCCAATCCACAATAGCCGATATCTTACTTGGATCAACTCGGATACCATCATCTGACACAATGTGTCCTAGGAATCCAACCTCGCGAAGCCAAAACTCACTCTTGCTAAACTTAGCATAAAACTGCTTATCCCTTAAAGTTTGCAAGACAATTCTCAAATGTTCTTCATGATCATTCTCATTCTTAGAATAGATCAATATGTCGTCAATGAAGACAACTACAAACTTGTCCACATACGGTCTAAAGATACGGTTCATCAGATCCATAAAAATCGTAGGTGCATTCGTTAAACTAAATGGCATGACCAGAAATTCATAATGGTCATACCTTGTTCGAAATGAAATTTTCAACACATCTTGCTCTTTCACTCCCAACTGATAATAATCAGACCTTAGGTCTATCTTGGAGAACACTGAAGCTCCCTTCAGTTGATCAAAAAGATCATCAATCCTTGGTAAAGGATACTTATTCTTCACCGTCACTTTATTAAGTTTCCTATAGTTTATGCACAATCTCATCGACCCATCTTTCTTCGTCACAAATAATACCGGAACACCCCATGGTGAGTAGCTCGGTCTCACAAAACCCTTATCCGTTAAATCTTGCAACTGAACCTTTAGTTCTTTCAACTCTACAGGTTCCATCCTATACGGAGCAATTAAAATAGGTGTCATTCCCAGAATTAACTCAATCCTAAACTCGATCTCTCTCACTGGAGGTAATTCGGGTAACTATTCTGGGAATACATCTAGATACTCACATACCACCGGTACTGATTCAATCTTCACCCCAGATTCTTGAGTATTCAATACAATCGTGAGATAGGACTCACATCCCTTTCTCAAGCATTTCTCGGCCACTAAGGAAGAAATTATCATTTGTAGACTATCTGATCCACCTAATTGAACCCGAATAACATCTCCATCTTCACATTTTAACTCTATAAATTTACTACCACAGTTCACTAAGACACTATACGTAGTCAACCAATCCATGCCAGGGATTAAATCAAACTCATCAAACGACAACAACATCGAGTTTCTGGAAAACAATGACTCTAAAACATTAAAGAACAATTCTTCCACACATTGTTTACTAACACATGCTTACCTAACGGGGTTGACACCTTAACCACAATGTCTGTAAACTAAACGGTCATACTCAAACCAGATGCCAGTCTCAAGCAAATATAGGAATGGGTAAACCCTGGGTCAGTTAAAGCAATAACAAAGGTGTCATAGAGAGAAAAAGTACCAGTTATCACATCTGGCGAGGATGCATCTTTGCGAGCACGAATGGCATACGTCCTTACAGGTGGCCGACCCTCAAATCTTACAGCAGAATCTCGTGATGCACCTCTACCACTAGCTCCCCTTCTTGGGTTCTTTGGTGGCCTACCCCTCGTAGGTACATTGCTAGATCTTATCTCTTGCTTCTCTTCCTTGTCATCTCTCTCGGGGTAATTTCAAATAAAATGGTCGGGGGAACCACACTTATAACAGTTTTGACTGTTATCCCAACGCTCTCCAGTGTGATATTGACCACAACTTGGACACTCTAGTTTTTCTTTGGATTGCCCACACTTTCCATCGAGGTGGCTTGGACTCTTGAACCCGAATGAGTGTTGCCTTGATCTCGAGGTGAATATCTCACTGATGTAGTGGTCCGAGGATTTACCTCCTTTGATCTTTTAGATTAAGCTTGGTATGATTTGCCCATAAGCCATTTTCTCGCATCTTGGATCTCACTCACCGCCCTCCTCTTTCCTTACTCAATTCTTTATCCTTACTTACCCTATCAACCAACACTACGAACTCTTTCAGTTCCAAAATACCAACCAGGAGTTTATATCCTCATTCAGTCCTTCGTCGAACCTTTTACATAAAACGGTCTCTATCGACGCACATTCTTAAGCGTATTTGCTAAGCCTAACAAACTCGCACTCATGTTCTGCTACTGACATTCTCCCTTGCTTCAACTCAAGGAATTCTTTTTTTTCGATCGGTAAATCTCTGGCTGATATACTTTTTTCTGAAACTCTTCCAGAAAGAATTCCCAAGTCACCCGTTCTCTCGAGACTACCAAAGTTAACGTCTTCCACCAATGGTATGCCGAGTCTCTTAGTAAAGATATGACAGACTTCAAGTTCTCTTCAGGTGTACGTGAGAGCTCATCGAACACTCTCATCGAGTTTTCCAACCAAAACTCTACCCTCTTAGGGTCGTCACCTACCTTAACTCTAAACTCCTTAGCCTATTGTTTCCTAATCTTATCCACCGGGGGCTTCATTACTCTTACTACTTCTATACCTTGAGGAGCCACTAAAACTGGCTGAGGTATAGGAGGAGGTGGAGGAGGTTGACCATTAGGGTTTGCTCGAACGTACTCTCAGTACCAGTTACTCATCATCTGGAGAAAGGTTTCCCGAGCCTCATCTCCTTGACCCCTAGTCTCAAGTTCACTCTGCACATGCGCGGTCCTTTGCGCAGGAGCTGGCGCATTATTAGCTGCATCATTAGCAGCCGATTGATCGAGATCCATACACTATATAAAACAAGTTTAAAAATCATCAGAAACCACCACACTATCATTATACGCTTATGGCATGTATAGCTAGACTCTTACACCCGCTACGATAGTCCTAGAACCGACTAAACCATAGCTCTGATACCACTAAATGTAACACCCCTTACTCGTAATTCCCGCCAAAATTAGGCTCGAGGCATTACCAAATAAAACCACATGATCGTTGCTTAGGCTCACCGTGACTACTCTCCTTAGTCGCCTCATCAATCTCATTCTCGACTTACGAAGCCTCACTCATACACACGAGACTTTCAATATTATTTTGTAACTTTTTCAAATCTTAAAATTTTCTCCATCTAAATAGGGACTACACGCCCGTGCTAGATGACACACGCCCTTGTACAAATACACACACCAATGTCTACAAGCCGTGCATGAAAACTCAAGCATTCTGGCAATGCCCCACGGTTAGGGCACACGCTCATGTTCACCACTCGTGGTGAACACTGACTACACTACACAACCTGAAGTCTAGACACACGCTCGTGTGGCTAGCCCCTAGCCTATATTGCTCAAATCTGCCAAAGAGACACGGTCAATGCACATGCCCGTGGGCTGGCCGTATGTCACACATGGCCTAGACACATGCCGTGTGCGTATCCACATGAACAAGACAAAGTTATTTGCCAAGTTCTTCTCACTCCCCAATCATACACAACATGATCTAATTCATCTATAATCAACTCGTATAAAACACAAACTCATATGGATAACTACATCTTTTCATATAATAAAATAGCCAACAACAAGGACATTATACAAAATAGATTATCCATCTAAAGGCCAACACACCTTAGCCATTTACAACAAAATTTACTAACTTGTCTAGCCTCTATACATGCCATATACAAAACATTTAGTCTAATGTACCGGAATGAGCTGATAGTGTGGGTGATCTTTCAATTAATCCATATATCTCGATTTAACCCTCTTTATCTATAAGACAAGGGAAAAAAAGGAGTAAGCCTTGAGCTTAGTAAGTTTACACATAAACAATTTAAGCATTCTAGTATAAACTAAACAACAATTAGCATTATTCTACCAAATAAATTCACATCCAAAATTATGCTTTCTCTTTCAATCCCTTACCTCATTTCCAACACATCATTATTCTTAATAATACATCCACACAGCTAATTTCTCGTTGATTTCGCACTTAGCCCCCACGATCAATTTATAGGGTAGTATCACACTTAGCCTACCAACAAAAGGTATTCATAGTGGTTTTGCACATAGCCCACTAAATAATATACTTAACTATGGTATCGCACATAGCCCATCGTTGTTAAGTATTAAGGTGGTATCGCACTTAGCCCACCATCAAGCATTATCACTACACATTCACATATCTACTTGTAATCCATTCCTCCATTCACAATATCTACTACATTCATTCCATTTGAACTACATCGATTCTCAATCATTCTGAACCGTGCTATACACTAGCCAGCATCAACAAATTGTAAGTATGAATGCATTATTTACGTACAAACTTACCTCGACACTCAAAAGTATAGAGATATGCAATTTAGTCCACCACCTTGCTCTTGCCTCAATTTTGATCCGGGTTTCGTCTTTCTTGATCTATAATGATAAATCAACTCATTCAATACACACATTGACTAAATTGACCATTATCTAGTACTTTAGCAGAAATTACCATTTTACCCCTAATCTTTCTCATGTTTACACTTTTGGCCCAATGCTCGTAAAGTAATTTCCATTCAACTTTCTAGTCTTTCATGCTTAGTCAAACCATTTATTCAACGAATGAAATAATCAAATCTCTCTAAATTACACATGTATGACCAAACTCAAAACTTTTACAAACAAGTCCCTACTTACATTTTTCATGGAAATCACTTAGCAAAAGATGTTTCTACTACATCAAGCTTTCATATTCTTCCATAAAACATCAAAATACATGTATGTCATACATGGGTACATTTTTGAACATCTATGTAATATCCCGGGTTAAGGGTTATTTTATTTCTCGCAATTGTTGCATGTTTATTACTTGCTATGATGTTGTTTGGGTGTTTTCGGGACTTAGCTGTAGGCTAGGAGTGTGCCTGAGTAGGTGGATAAGTTTTTGTTTTTGGGCTTTAGGGGATAGGAGCTGAAGGAGATGGGGCTTATAATTAAATTAAGTGAATTTGTAACACAAATGAGGAGCTAGCAAAGTGGCAAGCATGCGCCACATGGAGAGTGTGTGTGGCGTCATCTACAAGGGGGAGGTCTTGTGTTCAAGTCACGAGAATCCCACCCTTTTGGCTCCCATTTTGGATGGCATGGAGGAAGAGGTAGAAGGCAACTTGAACTCTAGCTTGGACTTAGTCTTCACATTCAAAGAGGGGTGGAGAGTGAAAGTAGGAGGAGACATGGCCATGGGATTTGAATTGGTGGTGTGGGAGTAAATGGGGAGATTTGGCGGATTGGTGAGAGTTTGGGGAAAGGGATGTGTGGCGGTTGGTAATTGGAGTGAGCAGAAATTGCCTTTTAGGCGTGTGTAATTTTCGGTCACTTGCAATAGCCTAAGCCGAATCTCTTTGTTTTTTTTTTCATTTTGGAAACCGAACCCAAGTGCTCTCATCTTTGCCGAAATTTCTTTTGGCTTTGGTGTCCTTTTTCCTACCTTTGGTCAAAGCTCTTTGGGTAAGCAAGTTTCTCCTAGTCAAAATGAGCCAAAATTTGTAAGACACTTCTTCTTCTTCTTCTTCTTTTTTTTTCACTAGAGTCAATGCTCGGGGAGCTTTTCGACAAAATTGTTTTGCATCTCTAAACTTGGTGAGCCGAGAGTTCTTTTGCATTTCTCTTCTATTCTTTTTTGTACTTGAACAAAGTGACCTAGTATCCCTTTTCAAATTCTTTTCTCTTTTCTTTCACACAAAACCGAAAGCTATATTCATCCATTTATCTTTTCTTTATTTTTCTTTCTTTGTCAAAACCTATTAGTCGACCTTACTACCACCCTTGCCGTTTTCCTTTTTGTTTTTTCTCTAAAGCTCTTCTTTTCTTGATCAAGGGTGCTAGCCAAAACTCCACTCCCCAAACCCCTTTTTCTTTGTTTCTTTTCATTCAAAACCAAGGTGACCCTCCATTCATCTTTCTTTACTTTCGTTTCTTTTCCAAAACACATTGGCGAATCCTTTTCCTCTCTTAGTAGTTGGTAGGCCGATTATTGGTGGTTGTTAGGTGCTGGTTTCCAATCGTTTGGTAGTGGGTAAGTGTTGGCGAATGGCCATTTCTCTTTCTACGGTATTTTACCAATTCTTGGTCCATTAAGGGTGATATCGGTATTGGTTAAAAGGTGTTAACTTCTTGTTTAATCTTTTCAGATAGGGTCTTTGGACTTTGGAAATAATCAAGAGGAGTCTTCCAACTCTTTAAGCCGATTGTTAAGTGGTGGTAAGAGGAGTATTTTGTTAGTCCATTCTTTTAGCCTCGTTAAAGCAAGTCTCAATGGATTAATGGATTTTCTTTTTAGGTGGAGGTCGTTTGTAAAAGAGAAACCTTTGTGGTTCGAGTTTGGTAGGAAGCCAAACGTTTGCAAGGTAAGGACTATTTGATAAACCCTTTTGGTTTAATGCTTGTGGCGAATGGTATGATGGTTAATCCATTTTTGGCCGATTGTAGGATTCAAGTTGTAGAAGTGATCAAGGGACGAATCGATTTTAGGGATTAATACCTTTGCTAATTCGGTGTGTAAACCAACACAATCGCCTTAACTTAATAATGTGATAACTTTGTTGTGTAAGTGAAAAAGGCGATTGATTATCTCGATACCCATTGAGGTATGGATACGGATTCGGTAAGTCCGTTTCATTATGAGTTATGTGATGATGATGATATCATGATTGTTGATACTTTGAGATGCCATATTAAGCATGTGAGCATGACAAACATGATTACACGATTTTGCATCTAGTATGTTATGTGTTTGGGTGATATGAGAGGAGGGGAGTATGATATCCGTGTCTTTGGGACACTGTGTCTTTGGGACACGGAGG
Source organism: Gossypium rotundifolium (assembly GCA_025506655.1). Taxonomy (NCBI): domain Eukaryota; kingdom Viridiplantae; phylum Streptophyta; class Magnoliopsida; order Malvales; family Malvaceae; genus Gossypium; species Gossypium rotundifolium. The sequence goes on from CP106722.1 coordinate 134,672,199, forward strand.
TTTGGCACCTCCGGTGGTTTGGTACCACAATGATATTTTGTGACTTTGGGTCACAGAGGTTTGGCACCTCGTCTTGTCCCGTGGCTTAGTACCACCGTGGGTTGGCCCCACGATTGATTATACTGGGATTGACGCCGGTGATTTGGTATCACACGATGGGTTGGCCCCATCATCGGATTTGTGACTACGGTCACGGTGATTTGGTATCACATTGTGTCTTTGGGACACCGGAGGTTTGGCACCTCATTGCGACTCGTCCACGTGGTTTAACACCACCGTGGGTTGGCCCCACTTTGAGATATGGGATCGTCGCTAGTGATTTGGTATCACACGATGGGTTGGCCCCATCATTGGATTATTTGTGACTTGGTCACCGGTGGTTTGGTACCACAAGATGGATATCGTGACTTTGGGTCACCAGTGGTTTGACACCACCAGTGGTTTGGTACCACACGGGTAGAAAAAGCGATATGGTTGGTTAGGATTGGGTGCATGACTTGCATTATTTTGATATGATATGTATGTTGGCATGTTATACCGGGAGAGGGATTTATGCACTGAGTCTTGCGACTCACTCTCTCCTTTGACTTTTCAGGTGACACTTAGACGCGGACATGGAGCCGGGATGGACTCGAGGTGCTCATGCCATACTGAAATAAAGATTGCTCGGACCTTTAAGAAATTTGGTACTTAAGTTTTATTATTACTATTGGGCTTTGTTTGGGTTGTAAATGGCCTTTTTAAGTTATGTTTTGTTTACGATTAAATTGGATTTATAATATGCCTTAACAAACTACTTGGGTTAAAATGTGCTAAAACTTGGAAAGATAACGATTTCAAAAGTGCAAAAAGCGATGTTTTAAACTATACCATCGGGTATCATACTATAACTTAGAACAAAATGAACTCGAATTATTTTCTAACTTAAATATGATTTTCTACTAAGACAAAATGTTTTAGTAATAATATGAAAAACTTAAACTTCAAAGGCATAAATTAGTTTTACCTACACTTCAGATAAATTTTCAAAGCTCTCTGGGTTTTCAAATACAACATAAATTTTTAAATCAAAACCTACTCAAGTTTTCCTCAAATACAAAGTTTCGCAAAGTGTTTCATCAGACTTCTAGACTTCAACCTAAACCACCCAAAACTTTTTCCCTGTAGCATACCGAATTCGGTCATGGTGTATTGACCGGGTTTGGGGTGTTACAATTTTGGTATCAGAGCCAAGTTCAAAAGCTCGGCTGTGGGCCCAAGGCCCAAAATGTTTTAAAACTATAGTTTTCAAGTATTCTGTTTTAAAGTATGGTTTGAAAGGCATGACACCGAGTCTCCGCACCGATCGCCTGTAAGTAAGTACCCGTACTATTGGTTGTGATATTAATTAATATGATTGAATGGCTAGTGATAGTAAGATTACTTTAGAGGCAAACCGATAGGATTACGTGGACTCATGAAAACAAAGTCTCTTTAATATTCATAAAACTTTGCTTTAAAAATAGTGGAATAATGACCGATACATAAAATTCTTTAATCGACGAGATTTAGTCATGAGTACCGAGGTGGACATGGTCGTGGACATGGTCACGGTAGGATGACGCCATCGAGCCCGTAGGTTCTAGTCGGGGTTCGTAGAACGAGATCTGGGATTACGCCACCGGTGGAGGTGGTGAGTTCCAGAGCGAGCCGGCGATGACGCAGTGTCACAGGCGATGCTGCGGGTTTTGGAAAGGGTAGCTGGAGTAGGTGGAGGCGTAGGAGCTAGGAAATCTATGCCTGAGCGACTTCGGGCAAATGGGGCTGAATTCTTTCGGGGTGTCTCTGGTGTTGCTCCTAGCACTGCTGAGTATTGGCTGGAAGCGACAGAACGGATCATGGACGATCTGGACCTAACGGCTGAAGAGAAATTAAAGGGGATTGTATCACTCCTCCGGGATGAGTCATACCGGTGGTGGCTCACGGTCCGTGATGCCTTCTGGTGAAGATCGACATGGGACTATTTTCGGCCGCTAATCGGAAGAAATGCGTGAGCTAACTACATAAATGAGCGAGAAAAGCATTTCGAGGTTAGTCTAGGGAGCAAATGCGTGAGCCGGTCTGGCGGAATTTCGAGGTCGAGTCGGTATGCGTGGGTATGGTGGCTACTGAGCATGAGAGGTGCGTTCGTTTCGAGGATGGCCTGTGAGACGAACTAAGGCTGATAATTGCGCCCCAACAGGAGCGTGAATTTGCAGTTCTAGTTGAAAAGGCGAAGGTTGCCGAGGGCATTAAAGAGTCTGTGAGGCAGAGTATGGATAGAAACCGTCATAAACGGAGTTTTGGATCTTCTGGGTCGTCGGGTAATCAGCAGAAAAGGGCTAGACCGAGTGGGCCGAATCAGTCGGGTAGGTTTGTTGCTGCTAGGCAGGGACCGCCGCAATGTAACCGTTGTGGAAAGGCTCACCGGGAGGATGTTGGATCGATGGTAGAGGTTGTTTTGAGTGTGGCTCGTTGGACCACCGTGTGAGGGACTGTCCGCGTAAGTTAGCTAGGATTCAGTCCGAGAATCAGGGCCGTACTCAATACAGAAATAATGGGCCACCGCAGAGGGGCCGAGGTAATGGCAGAGGAGGTAATAGTTCTGGTCGGGGCCGTGGAGCACCGGGTAGAGGTGCAGGTAGTTCTGAGGCCAGACAGTCGGGGTTGGTGTATGCTGCGAGGCGTCGAGAGGAGGGCGACGCACCGGACGTCATTACCGGTACGTTTTTAATCTTTGGTTCTCTATTTACTGCTTTAATTGATGTGGGTTCAACACATTCGTATGTTGCAAGTAGTATAGTGAAGACCATGGATTTAGACTCTGAAATATCTTCTAGGCAGATGACCGTAATAAGCCCTCTAGGTCACTCTGAAGTGGTAGATAAACCGTACAGAGACGCACCTCTAGAACTCCAAGGGTAATATTTGAGGTCGATCGATGGAACCGCCATTCGGGAGTTCGATCTAATTCTCGGAATGGACCGGCCGGGTAAGTATCAGCGGTTGGATGCGTGGCTAAGCGCATGGTTCTCGAAACAGTTGAGGGTGATGAAGTAGTTCGATCGGTAATAGGAGAAACTATCCGTCTAATGTGGTATCCGCCTCAAAGCCGAGAAAATGGTCGAAAGGGTTGCGAAGCATATATGGTGCATGTGTATGCCTTGGAGGCTAAGGAGTCTCTTTGTGGAGGTAATTTCGACAGTTGGGGAATTTGTTGATGTGTTTCTGAGGAACTTAGGGTTTGCCACCGGATCGGGAGGTAGAGTTGGGATAGATCATTCAAATCGCACAAGATCCATTACTCCGCATGCAGGATGGCACCTAAAGAGTTAGTGGAGCTTAAGGCTCAAATCCAGGAGTTATTGGATCGAGGCTTTATCAGGCCAAGTGTTTCGCCATGGGGAGCGCTGGTTCTTTTTGTCAAGAAGAAAGACGGTACTATGCGGATGTGCATAGACTACCGCCAACTGAATAAGCTGACGATCAAAAATAAGTATCCACTACCTCGGATAGATGATTTGTTTGATCAGTTGAAGGGGGCGTCGGTTTTCTCGAAGATCGACCTAAGGTCTGGGTATCACCAGTTGAAGGTAAAGGAGGTAGATATCTGTAAGACGGCATTTCGTACTCGGTATGGGCACTTCGAGTTCTTAGTTATGCCGTTCGGGTTGACTAACGATGGCGGCTTTTATGGATCGATGAATAGGGTGTTCCAATGATACCTAGATCGATTCGTGGTGGTTTTATCGACGACATCTTGGTATACTCAAGGACCGAGGAAGAGCATGATGCGATTTGCGGGTGGTATTGCAGATTCTAAGGGAGAAAGCTTGATTTCATGCGAAGTTCAAGAATGCGAGTTCGGCTCGTGGAGGTGACATTCTTGGGTCATGTAGTGTCGGTGAGGGATTAGAGTGGACCCCGCAAGATAGAAGCGGTTTTGGATTGGAAGCCGCCTAAGTCGATGGCGGAGATTGAGTTTTCGGGGTTGGCGAGGATACTAGAAGATTTGTAGAGGGTTTCGTTAATTGCGACTGGATGACCAAATTATTGAGAAAGGAGTTCCGTTTATTTGACCGAGAAGCAACAGGAGAGCTTCGACAAGTTGAAGAAGATTTTGACCAAGCTCGGTTCGATTCAACTTGAAATTTGGTAAGGAATTTGATGTCTCGCGATGCATCACATACGGGTTTGGGTTGTGTCTTGATGCAAGAAGGAAGGTTGTGGCTTACGATCCCGATAGCCGAGGCCACATGAGGTCAATTATCCTACATACGATTTGGAGCTTGCGGTTGTAGTATTTGCCTTAAAGATATGGAGGTATTACTTGTACGGAGAAAGATCGATAGTCTATACGGACCATAAGAGTCCAAGTACCTTCCGACTAAGAAAGACTTGAATCGAGGCGGTAGATGGATTGAGTCTTCGAAAGACTACGATTGCTCAATTGAGTATCATCCGCAAGGCTAACGTTGTGGCGCATTTATTGAGCCGTAAGGTTGTTTCGGATTTGAGGCGTTGTTTGCCCACTTGAGTTTGTATGATGACGGAGTATTCTCGGCAGAGCTGCAGTTAAGCCTTCTTGGGTTGCGCAGATCGTAGAAAGCGATTCTTGGATGAGGTTCGAAGCGCAGAGGACACAAGTGCGAATGATGGTTTGAAGGGTTACTGACTTGTCCGATGATGGGGTCTTTGTGTTTTCAGGGGAAGGCTTGTATGCCGAGAGATTCTGAGTTGAGGCAAAAGATTCTTCAGGATGCACATAGCAGCCCTTACGCTATGCATCCTGGAGGCAGCAAAATGTATAGAGATCTCAGAGAACAGTTCTGGTGGCCGGGTCTCAAAAAGGAGGTGACCGAGTTTGTGGGTAAGTGTCTGACATGTCAGCAGGTCAAGGCTGAGCATCAGTTGCCGTCTGGGTTGCTTCAGCCAGTGAAGATTCCACAGTGGAAGTGGGAAAGAATAACTATGGATTTAAATCGATGGATTACCGCTTACACCGAGCAAGAAGGATTCGATTTGGGTAATTGTGGATCGGCTAACTAAATCAGCTCACTTTATTCGGGTGAGGTGGATTACTCACTTGAGAGGTTGGCGGTTGTATGTGTCGAGATTGTGAGGCGCACGGGTGCCCGTGTCGATCATCTCGAGATAGGGACCCAATTCACGTCAAGGTTACGGAAGGCTTTGCATCGAGCTCTGGGTACAGTTAGATTTCAAAGGCATTTCATCCGTAGGCGGCAGGCGATCGAGAAAGAGTTATCTGATATTGGAGGACATGCTTCGAGGTGTGTTTTGGACTTGAGGGTAGGCGGGAGGAGTATCTCTGATTAATGAATTCGCCTACAACAACGACTACCAAGCGAGCATCAAGATGGCACCATATAAGGCGTTGTATGGTAGGAAGTGTCGCTCACCTACTTGTTGGATGAGCTAAGTGAGCGTCGATTGTTAGGACCAGAGTTGGTTGAGATCAAGACAAGGTTAAGTTAATTGAGCTCGATTGAAGGAGGCTTTGATGGCGAAGTCCTATGCCGATCTTAAGCGAGAGATATTGAGTTTCTTTGTGGGAGATCGGGTTTTGAAGGTCTCACCGTGGAAGAAAGTATTAAGATTCGGGAGGAAAGGCAAGCTTAGTCCGAGGTTTATTGGGCCATATAAGGTAATTGAGGCGAGTGGGACCGATTGCATATCATTTCGAGTTGCCAGTGAGCTAAGTCGATTCACGACGTGTTCCACATTTCGATGCTTGGCGTTCTGATTCCGATCCGTCACATGTGGTAACAGAGAAGAGGTCGAGGTAAATCCAGATATGACCATGGAGGAAGAGCTGTCTGATTTTAGATCGGGATGTGAAGGTTCTGCTGCAGAAGTCGTGCCTCTGGTTAAGGTTCTTTGGCGGAATCATGGCGTGGAAGAAGCGGCGTGGGAACCCGAGGATATGATGAGACGAAATACCGCAACTCTTCTGACCAGGTAATTTCGAGGTCGAAATTATTTTTAAGGGGGGTAGAACTGTAATATCTCGGGTTAAGGGTTATTTTATTTCTGGCAAATGTTGCATGTTTATTGCTTGCTATGATGTTGTTTGGGTGTTTTCGGGACTTAGCTGTAGGCTAGGAGTGTGCCTGAGTAGGTGGATAAGTTTTTGTTTTTGGGCTTTAGGGGATAGGAGCTGAAGGAGATGGGGCTTATAATTAAATTAAGTGAATTTGTAACACAAATGAGGAGCTAGCAAAGTGGCAAGCATGCGCCACATGGAGAGTGTGTGTGTGGCGTCATCTACAAGGGGGAGGTCTTGTGTTCAAGTCGCGAGAATCCCACCCCTTTTGGCTCCCATTTTGGACGGCATGGAGGAAGAGGTAGAAGGCAACTTGAACTCTAGCTTGGACTTAGTCTTCACATTCAAAAGAGGGGTGGAGAGTGAAAGTAGGAGGGAGACTTGGTCATGGGATTTGAATTGGTGGTGTGGGAGTAAATGGGGGAGATTTGACCGGATTTGGTGAGAGTTTGGGGGAAAGGGGATGTGTGGCCGGTTGGTAATTGGAGTGAGCCGAAATTGCCTTTTGGCATGTGTAATTTTCGGTCACTTGCAATAGCCTAAGCCGAATCTCTTTGTTTTTTTTTTCATTTTGGAAACCGAACCCAAGTGCTCTCATCTTTGCCGAAATTTCTTTTGGATTTGGTGTCCTTTTTCCTACCTTTCGGTCAAAGCTCTTTTGGGTAAGCAAGTTTCTCCTAGTAAAAAACAAGCCAAAATTTGCAAGACACTTCTTCTTCTTCTTCTTTTTTTTTTCAGCTAGAGCCGAATGCTCAGGGAGCTTTTCGACAAAAATTGTTTTGCATCTCTAAACTTGGTGAGCCAAGAGTTCTTTTGCATTTCTCTTCTATTCTTTTTTGTACTTGAACAAAGCCGACCCTAGTATCCCTTTTCAAATTCTTTTCTCTTTTCTTTCACACAAACCAAAGCTATATTCATCCATTCATCTTTTCTTTATTTTTCTTTCTTTGTCAAAACCTATTAGTCGCACCTTACTACCACCCTTGCTGTTTTCCTTCTTTGTTTTTTCTCTAAAGCTCTTCTTTTCTTGATCAAGGGTGCTAGCGAAACTCCACTCCCCAAACCCCTTTTTCTTTGTTTCTTTTCATTCAAAACCAAGGTGACCCTCCATTCATCTTTCTTTACTTTCGTTTCTTTTCCAAAACACATTGGTTAATCCTTTTCCTCTCTTAGTAGCTGGTAGGCCGATTATTGGTGGTTGTTAGGTGCTGGTTTCCAATCGTTTGGTAGGGGTAAAGTGTTAGCCGAATGGCCATTTCTCTTTCTCTGGTATTTTACCAATTCTTGGTTTGTTAAGGGCTGATATCGGTATTGGTTAAAAAGGTGTTAACTTCTTGTTTAATCTTTACGTATAGGGTCTTTGGACTTTGAAATAATCAAGAGGAGTCTTCCAACTCTTTTAGCCGATTGTTAAGTGGTGGTAAGAGGAGTATTTTGTTAGTCCATTCTTTTAGCCTCGTTAAAGCAAGTCTCAATGGATTAATGGATTTTCTTTTTAGGTGGAGGCCGTTTGTAAAGAGAAACCTTTGTGGTTCGAGTTTGGTAGGAAGCCAAGCGTTTGCAAGGTAAGGACTATTTGATAAACCCTTTTTGGTTTAATGCTTGTGGCCGAATGGTATGATGGTTAATCCATTTGTTGGCCGATTGTAGGATTCGAGTTGTAGAAGTGATCAAGGGACGTAAATCGATTTTAGGGATTAATACCTTCGCTAATTCAGGTGTGTAAACTAACACACTGTCTTAACTTAATAATGTGATAACCTGTTGTGTAAGTGAAACAGTGCGATTGATTATCTCGATACCCATTGAGGTATGGATACGGATTCGGGTAAGTCCGTTTCATTATGAGTTATGTGATGATGATGATATCATGATTGTTGATACTTTGAGATGCCATATTAAGCATGTGAGCATGATAGCATGATTGCACGATTTTGCATCTAGTATGTTATGTGTTTGGGTGATATGAGAGGAGGGGGAGTATGATATCCGTGTCTTTGGGACACTGTGTCTTTGGGACACCAGAGGTTTGGCACCTCCAGTGGTTTGGTACCACAATGATATTTTGTGACTTTGGGTCACCAGAGGTTTGGCACCTCAGCGTCTCGTCCCCGTGGCTTAGTACCACAGTGGGTTGGCCCCACAGTTGATTATACGGGATTGACGCCTTGAGTGATTTGGTATCACACGATGGGTTGGCCCCATCATCGGATTTGTGACTACGGTCACCAGTGATTTGGTATCACATTGTGTCTTTGGGACACCAGAGGTTTGGCACCTCATTGCGACTCGTCCCTGTGGTTTAACACCACCGTGGGTTGGCCCCACTTTTGAGATATGGGATCGTCTGCTAGTGATTTGGTATCACACGATGGGTTGGCCCCATCATTGGATTATTTGTGACTTGGTCACCAAGGGTTTGGTACCACAATATGGATATCGTGACTTTGGGTCACGGTGGTTTAGCACCACCGGTGGTTTGGTACCACCGGGGTAGAAAAGCGATATGGTTGGTTAGGATTGGGTGCATGACTTGCATTATTTTGATATGATATGTGTGTTGGCATGTTATCTGGGAGAGGGATTTATGCATTGAGTCTTGCGACTCACTCTCTCCTTTGACTTTTCAGTGACACTTAGACGGACATGGAGCGGGATGGACTCGAGGTGCTCATGCCATCTTGAAATAAAGATTGCTCGGACCTTTAAGAAATTTGGTACTTAAGTTTTATTATTACTATTGGGCTTTGTTTGGGTTGTAAATGGCCTTTTTAAGTTATGTTTTGTTTACGATTAAATTGGATTTATAATATGCCTTAACAAACTACTTGGGTTAAAATGTGCTAAAACTTGGAAAGATAACGATTTCAAAAGTGCAAAAAGCGATGTTTTAAACTATACCATCGGGTATCATACTATAACTTAGAACAAAATGAACTCGAATTGTTTTCTAACTTAAATATGATTTTCTACTAAGACAAAATGTTTTAGTAATAATATGAAACAACTTAAACTTCAAACGGCATAAATTAGTTTTACCTACACTTGAGATAAATTTTCAAAGCTCTCGGGTTTTCAAATACAACATAAATTTTAAATCAAAACCTACTCAAGTTTTCCTCAAATACAAAGTTTAGCAAAGTGTTTCATCAGACTTCTAGACTTCAACCTAAACCACCCAAAACTTTTTCCCTGTAGCATACCGAATTCGGTCGTGGTGTATTGACCGGGTTTGGGGTGTTACAATCTATCTTAGCTCAACATATAGCTAAAAATAAATTAGTCATGCAACTAGGACTTCAAAAATACGAATAATATCAAAAACGGAGTTAGAATACACTTACTAGCTAGCTTGAAAAGTTGAAGAGCCCTAAAAATAACTTCACACAATTTTTGACAGCCTTAGAGAAGAAGATGAATGAAAATTCTATCATCTTTTTCCTTTTTAATCATTTAATTAACAAATGACCAAAATACCCTTTTGTCAAACTTTCAAATTTTAACCGATTCATGCCCAATTTTGTCCAAAAATTAGAATTTAGGAAACTTACTATTTAAAGACCTGTAATTGGTAATCCAAGGCTATTTCACACAAATAGCTTCTAGAATATCACATTTTGCAACTTTTACAATTTAGTCTTTTTGGTCAATTCAACCGCAATTTAACAAAATTGCTTCACGAAACTTTCACACTAACATGCAAACGTGGCATAAACCTTAAAAACTCATATATATACTTCAAATTTGTGGTCTCGCACCATTATTCTAACTAGACCCTAAATCGAGATGTTACAATCAAACCAAGTAGAACTTTTAACTAAGAAATTTGATGGCTTATGTGGTTCTTCGCAGGTACATCCAGCTATATAGTATGATATGAATGGAGGAGGGATGAGCAATATAGAATATCCACCTTACAACCCGAGCACTGAAAACGAGCAAGTTCACTATATGATAACAATTTTAAATCTCAAAATAACCCTTATAGTAATACTTATCATCCAGGTTGGAGGAACCACCCCAAATTCTCATGGGGTGGTGAAGGAAATCAGAGACAACAACCCCTCCAAACTTTCAACAATAGCCCTACCCACAAGAGAAGAAGCCGAACCTTAAGAAGATGTTGAAAAATTCATAGCGATGTCAGAAACACGTTTCCAAAACACCAAAACAACACTTAAAAATCAACAAGCATCAATTCAAGGGACCGAGAACCAGTTAGGGCAACTCGCTAAGTTGATCTCTGAATGACCACAAGGTAGCTTGCCAAGCAACAATGAAACTAACCCAAAAGAGCAACTTCAAGCCATAACAGCTCATGACAGTAAAGGGTTAGTTGAATTTGAATCTGAGCCAATGCAAGAACATGTGGTAAGTGAAGGTAAGGTTGAGGGAAGCCAAGAAAAATCAAAATAGATAATTAAAGAATACCAACCTCGAATACAATACCCCAATGCTATGAAAACAGACAACACAGATGAACAGTTCTATAAGTTTCTTAAACTTTTAAATAAATTACATATTAACTTACCGTTTCTTGAAGCTCTTTCGCAAATTTGATTCAAGGAAATTTTTAAAAGAGCTTTTAACAAACAAGCGAAAGTTAGACGATGAATCGCATGTGGAACTATATGCAATATGCTCAGCAATGTTGCAAAATAAACTAGCACGAAAATTAAAAGATCCAGGGAGTTTTACAATTCCATTTTTAATTGGTAGTTTATCTATTGATAATGCTTTAGATGATTTAGGGGCAAGCATCAATGTTATGCCTTATAAAATGTTTAAACAGCTAGGTCTAGGGAAACCCAAACAAGTTAGGATGAGTATTCAATTAGCTGATAAACTATTAGAATTCCTAGGGGTATAATTGAGGATGTGCTAGTAAAAATTGACAAATTCATATTCCCAGTAGACTTTGTTCTTTTAGACATAGATGAGGATAATACGATCCCTTTAATCTTAGGAAGGCCCTTTTTAGCAACTGCTAGATCTAAAATTATTGTTGGTATAGGAGAACTCACACTTCGTGTAGGTGACGAAACAATCACTCTTCAAGCTCTTTACTCAACTAGGACATCGAGTGATAAAGGTGAGAACATAAATTCTATGGATAATCATTTAGTTCAACTTTATTTATAAGAAGCACCACGAAATCAAATAACTGAGCCAGATCTTACACCTCGTACCGATAAAGAAGTAATTCAGAAAGAACGAATGCTTCAAGTCAACGAACTAGATGAGTGGAAAGTGCATCAATGAGAAATAAAAACCACACGAAGTGAAACCGAGGGAATCTTCAGACAAGCTTATAGGAACAGCAAATCACTTCAAAATAGGAGATCAGGTATTGTTGGATAAAATAGATTCTTGAATTGCCAGTTCAGACCTTAAAACGAACGAAGAAATCCCTTTCACGGTATAAAATATCTTCCTATACGGAACAGTCGAGGTAAGTAATCCTAAAGTCGGCACTTTTAAGGTAAATGCTACTTGACTTGAACTATACAGTGATAGTAGAACTGAATGCATGAGAAAAGATTTTCAACTCCTCAAACCACCATGATTATGCGAATGAGAGGTAAGTCTAGCTTAAGACTTTAAATGAGTGCTTCTCAGGAGGCAACCTGAGCACTAACTTCACTAATGTCATATGTTCGATATTTAGTACCTAACTACATATTAACCAATTAAATAAAGCACATGTTTCTCTCTCCATGTGGCCTTGCACACGGGCGTGGCCATGGCTGTGGCCATGTGGACACCACAAATAAGTACAAGGGCATGGCGGAGATCGTGCAGGAATAGGACGAAAATTTTCCCCAAGACACGGGCTCGACTAAACGCCATGGTCGTGCGATGCGGCAGTGGTCTAAACTGCCTAAGCAACACGGGCTGAGATAAATCCATACGGCTTGTACGAGATAGCTGTGGGTGATTTTATCATCTTTTTCACATATCACCGCCACCACCACCTCGAGATCACTCTGATGATGAGGACCTTTGAGTCCTTTTATTATTTTTATTTCTATTTTTATTCTTAATTTTATTTTTATTTTTAGTTCATTTTCCTCTATTATTAAACTCTTTAAATTTTTAAATTGATTTCTTTTATCACTGGCTGTCTAACTCTTGAGTATCTCTAACAACATCCATTAAATAGTACTCCCTAAAAATTTAACTGATGGCTTCAAGTTTAAAAAAGTTTAATGTGCCACTCCAAGAATGAACACATCATCGGAGTATTCACTACCACATTCACCTATGCATAGGTCATCATCATTAATCATCCTCCAAGGATTTCATCCAAAATTCAGGAAGTTTCACTTCCCTCCCTCTCTTTTGATTTTCTTACTATATTGTGAATATATATCTTTGTACATTGAGAGCAATGTACATCTTAAGTGTGGGGGGTGAAATTTATTTAGAAAAGTTCCTAACTTTTGCATTATTTTCAAATCCCTGAATTATATATTGTCTTAAGTAATTATCTCATATCACTAATTAGAATGAAATTTCTGTTGACTTATGATTTTTATTGATATGCCTTGGATTAAGTCCTAGTTAATTGTGCATTGATGATTTAAACCTTAGGAGACTAGAGAATCAAGCATGATAAGTCTATTTTTCAGAATTAAAAATTTGCTAGGTTGTTGACCTAAATTTGAATATTACCTTGAAGTTTGAAATTTGCAAGGTTGTCATCAAAAACCCATAATTTTTGTGAGATTTTGAGCCTTTTGGAGCAGATATTTTTTCATGCTCACTTTGTTGATTATGAGTGTGTCAACGTTGATTTGTTATTCTATAACTTTCTTCGATTATACATGCCAAGACCACATCATTGATTTGATTTACAGAGATGATAAAGGCACTTAGGATTTAACCCACTTACTCCACTAAAAGCCTACCTTCACAATTAACCCCTAGTGAACCCCTTTGATCCTAACAACCCTTTTATTGATTCACCCACTAATATTAACCTAAAACCCATCTTGTATTTGTTATCACCATTTCTCTTAACTACCCTTCTATCGAGATTTGATTTGATCAGTTGTCTAATTATTTTATCTCAGTAGTTGAATTCATCTTATATTATGTACTTATTTTGATTTGTTGTTAAAAAAATATCAAAGTATATTCATTATTAGTTCTATCATTAAGTGAGCTTATACATTTAAATTAAACATCTTGAATAAGAAGCTTGTATTATTAGTTTTCAATTGATGTAATTATTTAGGACTAGTTCATTTTTCTAGTTAGGTAAATTGTCAATTCAATCTTGATTCTAACCCTTTAATTTAGCCTTTATCAACACCTTTAACCTAAGCCCCATTACAACCCTTTAAGGACCTTTTGATTTGTGTATCATCTCATTTTATAGTGGTGGAGATTTGATTTTCATGCAAGCCAATGGGATTAACTTTTCATGTTTGACTGAAGAGTGCTTTATTTTGAACCTTAAACACTTTGAGTGATTTGAGTGAATCTTTAGTGAGGATGTCAACTCTTGTCGATTTTGAATCAAAAATAATTATTTAGGTAAGGGAAAACACCTATATTTTCATGCTACAAAAACTATGACTTTGATTGTTTGAATCTTTAGGACTCTTTTAGTTAAATTATCCATGTATAAATTATCTATGAATTAAGATGAAACATTATCGATGAATATTATGAATTAAGGAAGTTCGTTTTAATTGTGAGTTGAGAATTTTGCTTGACGACAAGAAAAAGCTTAAGTGTGGGGGTATTTGATAAATCGTAATATGTTCATATTTTAATCCCACATTTATCATACTTTTAGATGATTTACTCCCTGAATTGTGGAATTTGATGCTCATAATCCTTTAATTTCATGTTTTATACTTAGGAAAGCACCGGAGGATGAAAAGAATAAGACATGGGCTGAAAATAGAGGAAATGGGCCAAAGTATGAATTGCACATAGCCCGGGCCCAAAACACATGGCCGTGCTTCCTTAGCAGATCCGAACATGGCCTGCCCCAAATTACACGAGCGTGCCCCTACCACAACAAAGAACAGTTCCATTCAAACTAGGGTACTTAGAGGCAAAGAAAGACATTCCAAAAGCCTATATAACACCCTAGAAGCCAACCTTGAAGGGGTGATCATGTCAAACAGTCGAGTTTTAATATTTATCAAAGAGTGATCAAACCTATAGACTAACTGTGACAACAATAGACACAAGTGCACCTATCGAATAGTAGTATAGCTTAGGCAAGAATATCTTATCAAACCCAAGGGAACCTAAAAGTACTACTACTCACTTTCTTTCTATTATTTAGCCTAAAATATGGAGTGATTGGATTATTAAACTAATGAAATACTTTAAACTAAATGCAAATACAAAAGAATGAATGGGAGAAAGACTTTAGGAAAACTCAGTTGATGAAGACAATACCCTCGGAAGAATCCACCTATGACTTCACTTATAATTTATTCCCCAAACCATATGATTTCTTGACTTAGCTTGATCCATGAAACTCCCTAACCTATATTAAACCCTCTCTCAAGACGAATAACGCCTAACCTTAGGTTAATTAGTGGAACTCTCGTTCTCTTATAATAAACCCCTAAGGAAGCAGTAAATCGATCAATGGATTCCCAGCAAAATCTTGTAACCCTATCTCTAGGCGCCCGATCAACTCCACTCAATTATGCTAGATCTACTCTTAGGTAGGGTCTATTCCTCCTCCACCTAAGCACACCGGATTAAATTAAGTAATATAATTAAGAACAAACTAAGTGCTTATCATATAATTTAGAAATCAAATAACAAAATTTGTCATAGGTTTCATCCCCTTCAGGTATCTGAAGGGTTTAGTTCATAACAAAGTAGGAAAACATCTCAAGAGAAAAGATAAAACAAAACATAAGAAATCCATAAAACCCCCTGAAGGAATTGAAGGAGAGATCCTCCGTCTTGAATGGAGCTCCGGCTTCTTGAGATGGATCAACTGGATATCTTCAAGTGATTCCCTAAAGGATGAAAGCTTCAGTAAAAGACTCTTCCAAAAAGCTTCCTTTTCAATGTCTGCCTTGGGTTTTTTATATAATCTTTGGGATGTTATACTTAGCTCCTAAGTACCTCCTTGAAGTAGAATTACTATTAAGGCGTTGGAGTAGACTTAGGAGTATGTTTCTTTGGCTTCAAGCATCCAATTCGAGTGAAATTTCTCATTCCCACGGTAGGGGCACGACCATGGCACACGCCCGTGTAAATCGTTGTTGGGTTGTGTCTCGATTTTGTCTTTTTGGGCACGGCTGTGTAAGTCTGGGTCCAGGCCGTGCTTCAGGTCTATCGATTGGGACACGACCATGTAGATCACCATGCATGACCGTGTGATAAATGGATGCTGCACAGCCATGTGTCATGGAGTTGAAGCCTTGCATAGGTAATCGGCGAGGCACGGTCGTGTGGAATTTGGGCCAGGCCGTGTTGATTTCTTGCTAAGGCCCAATTACTTTATTTTAAGCCCGTTTTGTGTTCTTTTTATCCTCGGGTGCTTTCCTAAGTATAAACATGAAAAGAAAGGATTAAAAGCACCTATTTTCATCAATAAAGGCTAAATCATCCAAAAGCCTATTAAATATGGGGTTAAAATATGTTACTTTTATGGGTTATCAAATACCCCCACACTTAAGCTTTTGCTTGTCCTCAAGCAAAATTCTCAACTTATAATTAAAACGAACTTTCCATAATTCATAATTCCTATCGACAATGTCTCATCATAATTCATAGATAATTTATACATGGATAATTCAACTCAAAGAGTCCTAAAGATTCAATTACGATAAGTCATACCTTTGTAGTACAAAAACATAGGTGTCTCCCCTTATCTAAATAATTACCCTTGATTCAAAATCGACATGGACTGACATTCTTACTAAAGATTCACTCAAATCACTCAAAGTGTTTAAGGATCAAGAATAAACAATCATAAGTCGAACCTGAAGTTAATCCCATAGGCTTGCCTGAAAATCAAATCTCCACCACTGTATATGAGATGATACACAGATCAAAAGGTCTTTATCAGGGTTGTAACGGGGCTTGGGTTAAAAGGTGTGGATAAAGGCTAAATTCAAAGGTTAGAATCGAAACTTACTTGACAAATTACCTAACTAGAAACAATGAACTAAATATGAATATTTACATCGAATGAAAAGTAATAATACCACTATTGATAATTACTCTATAGTAAAGAGTATTTTCTTCACTTAAAATTTGATAATACTTTAATACGAGCTTTTTCTTCAACAATTGGAGTTTAATTGTTCTAAGCTCTTTTATACTACTAATATTGAATAAACTTGGATTTTTTTTAAGGAACAAACTAAGAAAAACTTAATAGAAGGAACTTTGATAATTGAAATAACCTAATTCGGTAATTAATCAAATCAATTCTCGATAGAGGGGTAGTCAAAAGAATGTTGATAACAAATACAAAGGAATTTTGGGTTAATATTAGTGGGTGAGTCAATAAGAAGGTTGTTAGGATTCAACAGGGTTCACTAGGAGTCATTTATGTAGGTAGGCTTTTTAGTGGAGTGAACGGGTTAAAACCTAGGTGCCTTTATCATCTTAGTATATCAAACAATTAATGTGGTCTCGACATGTATAAACGAGGCAAGTTCTAGAATAACAGTTCAAAGTTGGCACACTCATAATTGATAAAGTGACCATGAAAAAGAATATATGCTCTATAAGGCTCAAAATATCACAAAAATTATGGGTGTTTTGACATCAATCCTTACAAAATTTTAACTTTAGGGTGATAATCAAATTTGGTTCAACAACCTATCAATTTTAATTTTTAGAACGTAGACTTATCATGCTCGAGTCTCTAGTATCCTTCGAATATAATCATCAATGCACAATTATCTATGACTTACTCTAAAACATAACAATAAAAATTATAAATCATTAGAAATTTCACCCTAATTAATAATATGAGAAAAATACTTAAGATCAAGACTAAATTTAGGGTTTTGAGAATTATGAAAAAAGTTAGGCACTATTACCCCCACACTTAAGATGTATATTGCCCTCAATGTACAAAGATATATAATGATAATTAGTTGCCAAATCAAAAAGATAAGTGGGGAAAGTAATACTCCCTGAAATCTGGATGATCCCTGGCTTCTTTGGTGGCGGTGATGGTGTTTTCTATGGGCCTGGTGGTGTGGCTACTAAAAAGCAATTTGCTAGATGAAGAAATTGGGTAGGCTGCGAAGATATAGCCAAGAGATCTAGAGAAATAATAATATACTAATAATATAATTAAATACTAAGAAAATAAAGAGAATGAGACTAAGAAGAAAACTAAGATTTAAAGAAAAAAACTAATGGACTAAGGAGTCCTTATTGTTGGATGGTTCGCGAGGTGGATGTGACCTCGAAGGTTGTGGTGCATGATTCCCAAGTAGCCTTTAGAACCTAAAACCAAGAAACTAATATGAAATAAATTAAATTAAGTAGAAAAGAAGTATAGATAATGAAAATAAAGGAGAGGAGAAAACAAAAGTAGAACCGAAAAGGTTTTCGATACTCTTGGCGTGTCAATTAGCTGAAGCTATATGATGAACTCATGTTGCGGTCTCCTCTGACGAGGCATTGCTTACCTTCTTACGTTTCTTTGGCATGATTTTTTGTGTTGCTCAAGAGTATTGGACCTTTTCTATGAACAGAGAAAAATTTGAAAGGAAGAGAAGGAATAGAAGATAAGAAAAAGGAAAAGGTTGTAGAGATTCAAATAAGATTTCAAATCTGGTACGTTCCCACGCCCGTGTACCAAGGGTGTGTTGTTTTAGACGGCCGTTTGTTGATTTGGATGCCCGTTTCTAAAAGGCCAGTATATGTGAACGGTTGGAATGTATGGGCATGGTCTGCCCATGCTCAATAAGGCAGTATCTTAGCACGGTCGTGAGGCACGACTGTGCTATTTTTGTCGGTGCCCGTGCTGTGGGTGGTTGGCTCCGTGACATTGGGGGTGGTTGGACTGACTTGCATGGCTCTGCTTTGTCGGTGTGGTAGTTCTGGTGGTCCACATGGCCACAGGCACGGCCGTGCGTAAGGTCGTGTGGACTGGAAACCTGCATCTTTGTTTTACTTTAAATGTTGAGAGAGAAAAGAGAAGGAAAGAAAAGAAAAAACAATTTTGAAAATAAAAAGTGTTAGTGCTCGGGTTTCCTCCCAAGAAGCACTCGTTTATAGTCTTAAGCTAGATTGTCATAGACTTTGAAATTTTAAGGGATGTTTAAAGGTTTGAATATTTTCCCTCTTATTGACGGTTTTATTTTCATGACAAAGTTTAGGTTGAGAAGCGTTTACCTTGAAATTACCGAATATTGGATTGCTTACCTCGACTATTTCATGTGGGAAAACATCGTGCACCTGGAGGAGTATTTCTTCCTTTTTCTTCAGGTCTGTTGAAGTGATGTAAGGATCGACTTTGTCTAATAGCACCTGGTCTCCTATTTTAAAGTGATTTGATGTCCCTATGAGCTCTTCTGGTGGTTCCTTAGGTTTTACTTCGTGTGGATTTAACTTTTCTTTAGTGTGTATATTCTACTCTTCTAAATTGTTGATCTTATGGTTTTGTTTGTGTGATTCTTCTGTGCCAACTTGGGGACTAGGAGTTGGCTCAGTTTTGATGTATTGTGATGTTTCCTGCGATGAAGGTTGAACAATTTGGTTATCTATTGAAATGACTTTCTTACCTCCATCTTCTGTTGTTTTGGCTGAGTCGAGAGCTTGAAGATTGATCGATTCTTCTCCTACACGAAGTATGAGTTCTCCTGTGGCAACATCAATTTTAGTCTTGGCAGTTGCAAGAAAAGGTCTTCCTAAAATTAAAGGGATTGAATTTTCCTCATCCATGTCTAAAACAACGAAATCTACTGGGAAAACAAATTTATCGATTTTTACTAAAACGTCTTCAATAATGCCCCTAGGAATTCTAACAATTTTATCAGATAGTTGAATACTCATCCTAGTTTGTTTGGGCTTCCCTAGACCTAGTCGTTTAAACAGTGCATAAGGCATGACATTTATACTTGCCCCTAAATTAGCTAATGCATTATCAATAATTAAACTACCAATTAAACATGGAATTGTAAAACTCCCTGGATCTTTTAGTTTCTGTGGTAGTTTGTTCTGTAGCATTGCTGAGCATGTTGGGTTGAGTTCCACATGGTGTTCTTTACCTATTTTGCGTTTGTTTGTCAAGAGTTTTCTTAAAAATATCCTTGAGTCGGGCATTTGAAAAAGAGCTTCAAGAAGAGGTAAGTTAATATGTAATTTCTTTGGAAGTTTTAGAAACTTACCGAATTGTTCCTCAAAATCATTTTTTTCAATACTTTGGGGTAAGGTATGCGAGGTTGGTACTCTTTGATTACTAGTGTTTCTTGTGTTGCCTCTATTTTACCTTTTTCCTCCTTAGTTTCTTGTGCTGATGTGGGCTTGTCTACCTTTGTACCCTCTTGAGATGTGATGGCTTGGATCTGTTCTTTTGGGTTTATTTATGTGTTGCATGGTAGACATCCTTGTTGACATTCAGAAATCAGCTTTGTAAGATGTCCCACTAACCTAGTAAGTTCTCCAACTTGATTCTTGATTGATCAATTTTTGTTGTTCATCACGTGTTGCTTCAGTCTTTTAGAGATGAGAATCTGTAGCTGCCATGAATTTTTTCAGGATCTCTTCAAGGTTTGGTTTCTTTTCCTGTGGATAGGGCTGATTTTGGTAATTTGGAGGAGGTTGCTGCCTTTGATTTCCTTGATTTCCTTGTCCTCCCACAAAAATTTGGGTGGTTCCTCCAACTTTGCATTATAAGTGTTACTATAAGGATTATTATTAGATTTGAAATTGTTACCTATATAGTTTGTCTGCTAGTTGTCTGCGCCCGGTTGGTAGGGTGGGTACTCAAAATTTTCCACATTCTTGCTTGCTTCGGATTGCATGACTGGATGTACTTGTAAAGAACATAAATTATCAAGCTTTTTATTCATTAACTCCACCTGTGCTGACAGCATTGTCACTGCATCTATGTTAAAAACTCTGACTGATTTTGTTAGTTTAGCTCTTGTAATTTACCATTGATAGGTGTTCAACGAAATCTCCTCAATAAAATCTTAAGCCGCTTCAGGAGTTTTATTA
The DNA here is from genome assembly GCA_025506655.1 of Gossypium rotundifolium. NCBI lineage: Eukaryota > Viridiplantae > Streptophyta > Magnoliopsida > Malvales > Malvaceae > Gossypium > Gossypium rotundifolium. Next base: position 134,692,462 of record CP106722.1, read on the forward strand.
TTCAAAGTTCCACCGGCTGATGAATCAATCATTTTCCTAGTTGGAGAATTCACACCATTATAGAAAGTTTGGACTTGAAGCCACAAAGGTAATCCGTGGTGTGGGCATCTCTTTAGGAGATCCTTGTATCTTTCCCATGCATCATATAATGTTTCTGTGTCATTCTGCACAAAAGAAGATATGTCATTCCTAAATTTAGCCGTTTTGGTTGGTGGAAAATATTTTAAAAGAATTTTTTCGGTCATTTGATCCCATGTGGTGATTGACCCTCGTGATAACATGTTCAACCACTTCTTTGCTTTATTCCTTAATGAAAAAGGAAATAACCAAAGATGTATGGCCTCGTAAGAAATGCCATTTATTTTGAAGGTATCACAGAATTCTAAAAAATTAGATATATGAGTGTTCGGATCCTCATCACGCAAACCATCAAATTGAGCAAGCTGTTGAATCATTTGTATTGTGTTAGGCTTTAATTCAAAATTATTAGCGGCTATATCGTGCCTAACAATACTAGATTCTACTCTGTCAAATTAGGTTTAGCATAATCATACATAGTATGCGGAGCATTCTGTTCTTGCACATTTGGTGGTTGATTGTTTTCGTCCATCCCTTCAGTTGGATTGGATCTTTGCTATTCTTCTCTTTGATAGTCTATGGCTCGTCCAATTTCTCTGCAATTTCTACGAGCGGTAGCTTTAATGTCACTTTTCGTATTCTAATGGTCCTCTTGGATTTTTTCTAGTCATAAACTAGAGGTACTTGCTATGAAAAGAAAGAAAGAAATTTAGAAAAGCAAAAATATATGTATAAAAATAAGAGAAATTTTTAAAAAATAAAAATAATGGCTAAAGTAATAGAAATAGAGCTGTCATAATATTTTAGATGTTCCCCGGCAATGACGCCAAAAACTTGATCGTGTCAAATAGTCAAGTTTTAATATTTATAAAAAAGTGATCGGCGTAGACTAACTGTGACAACGATAGAGGCAAGTGCACCTATCGAGCAAAGAGTATAGCTTAGGCGAGAATATCTTATCGAACCCAAGGAACATAAAGTACTACTACTCACTTCCTTTTTATTATTTAGCCTAAAAATTGAAGTGATTGGATTATTAAACTACTAAAATACTTTAAACTAAATGCAAAGACAAAAAAATGAATGGGAGAAAGACTTTAGAAAAACTCAGTTGATTAAGATGATACCCCCAGGAAGAATCCACCTATGACTTCACTTATTATTTATTCCCCAAACCATATGATTTATTGACTTAGCCTGATCCGTGAGACTCCCTAACCTATATTAAACCCTCTCTCAAGGCGAATAACGTCTAACCTTAGGTTAATTAGTAGAACTCTCGTTCTCTTATAATAACCCCCTAAGGAAGCAGTAAATCGATCAATGGATTCCCATATTAGGTTCACCCTAATCCGGCAAAATCTTGTAACCCTATCTCTAGTCGCCCAATCAACTTCACTCAATTATGCTAGATCTACTCTTAGGTAGGGTCTATTCCTCATCCACCTAAGCACATCGGATTAATTTAAGCAACATAACTAAGAACAAACTAAGTGCTTATCATATAATTTAGAAATCAAATAACAAAATTCGTCATAGGTTTCATCCCCTTGAGGTATCTGAAGGGTTTAGTTCATAACAAAGTAGGAAAACATCTCAAGGGAAAAGATAAAACAAAACATAAGAAATCCCTAAAAGTCCCTAAAGGAATTGAATGAGAGATCCTCCGTCTTGAATGGAGCTCTAGCTTCTCCAGATGGATCAACTGGATATCTTCAAGTGATTCCCTAAAGGATGAAAGCTTCGACAAAAGCCTCTGTCAAAAAGCTTCCTTTTCAATGTCTGCCTTGGGTTGTTTACATAGGCTTTTGGATGACTTAGCTCATAAGTACCTCCTTCAAGTAGAATTACTATTAAGGTGTTAGAGTAGACTTAGGAGTATGTTTCTTTGGCTTCAAGCATCCAATTCTGAGTGAAATTGCTCATTCCCGCGGTAGGGGCACGACCATGGTACACGCCCGTGTAAATTATGGTTGGGCCATGTCTCGATTCTGTCGTTTTGGGCGCGGTCATGTAAGTCTGGATTCAGGCCGTGCTTCAGGTCTGTCGATTGGGACACGACCATGTAGATCGCCATGCACGGCCGTGTGATAAATGGATATTGCACGGCCGTGTGTCACGGAGTTGAGGCCATGCATAGGTAATCGGCGTGGCACGGTCGTGTAAAATTTGGGCCAGTCCGTGTTTATTTCTTACTAAGACCCAATTACTCTGTTTTAAGCCCGTTTTGGGTTCTTTTTATCCTCGGGTGCTTTCCTAAGTATAAACATGAAAAGAAAGGATTAAAAGCACCTTTTTTCATCAATTAAGGGCTAAATCATCCAAAAGCCTATTAAATATGGGGTTAAAATATGCTACTTTTACGGTTTATTAGGGGGCATTCAGCTAGGCCAAGGAGCCGAGTTAGAGAGGCCGAAGGTGGGATTCACTCGAAGAAAGCCAGTTGATCCATCCCAAAAGCTGGAATTACACTCGAGACTGAGGATCTCTCCTTCAATTCCTTCAGGGGGTTTTAGGGTTTTCTTTATGTTTTATATTTTCTTTTGAGATGTATTCTTTTATGATTATAAACTAAACCCCTCAAATACCTGAGGGGGATGAAACCTAAGACGGATCTTGTTATTGTTTTCTAAACTATATGATAAATACTTGATTTGTTCTTAATTATGTGTTCTTAATTCTTGCTTTGATATTTCAGGATATTGATTCAAGTATTGATGTGCTTAGGCAGAGGAGGAATATTCCCTGTTTAAGAGTAGATCAAGCATAGTTAAGCGGAGTTGATCGCAACCCTAGAGATAGGATGATGAAAATCTGCCGAATTAGGGTCAAACCTAATATGGGAGTCCATAGATCGAGTTAATGCAATTCTAAGGGTTTTAATAAGAACTAGATTTCAATTAATAAACCTAGGGTTAGATGTTAGTAACCTCGAGAGAGGTATTAATACAAATTAGGTAATCCTACGGATCAAGTCAAGTGAATAAATTGTCTGGTTTAGAGTTAGATAACAAGTGAAGTCTAGGTGGATTCTTCCTCGGGTATTGTCTTAATCAATTGGTTTTCCCACAAGTATTTCCCCAATTCCTTCTCTGTGTCTTAGCATCATTAGCTTAGTAGTTAGTTAATTTTATATTAGACAACAATTCCCTTAATTTTTAGCCTAAATAATAAGAAGAAAGTTAGTATAAGTACTTTTGGTTCCTTCGGGTTCGACAATCCAGTCTTGCCACTAAACTATACTACTGTCCGATAGGTGCGTTTGCCTCAATCGTGGTGATAGTTAGTTTCTAGGCTCGATCATTCATTATATATATTTTAAGACTTTTTCCTCCACAGTCAACATACATCACTTATACTACCACTAAGGGTATAACGATTATTTGCTCAGTTGGAGGTAAAACGATAATTCACCCCTCGGGGGTATTTCGATAATTTTACCCATCGAGAATATTTTAGGGTATTTTAGTAATTTCACCTATTGATGGTATTTCAGTAATTTAGTCATATAACGGCCTTTCCAGAGGCCTACAGTCGCCTCAAGCGACACAAGTACCCTTTTTGGTCAAAACGGTGGAATTGGGCCTAAAGCCCAATTTTCGGTGTGTGGCCCACTCAGCCCAATATCGATCGCGGTTATACAAATTTTGCATCCCATTTCATTGTTATCATTTCACCGGGGACTTTACCCATGTGGGGCCTATTGGGCCTCTATGGCCCATTGAGACCCATTACGACTTAAACCCACAAAAACACTCGTGGTGGCCTTTATGATCTATCGCCAACGAATGTGGCTCGATTGTATCCCTACGAACATTCGCATGCTCGGAGGCCCTCAGATATTGGAAGTACGGCTTTTCAGCTTTCACAGATGCATAGTAACATAAGAGTGTTAGACATCGCTATCCAGTGTATGAACGATATTGTAATAGGTGTATGATTACACAGATGTTTGTGAGATTAGGCGAGATCCACACTATCTGAATCCTACAGTCCACCAACATTTATATTAGCTTATATTTAACAGGCTAACGTACACACTCAGTCTACCACCGTTATTGTCATAACCTACAATTACTCACCTTGGTAGGACTAGCAACCACTAACGCCTCCCTGCTGAACAACGGCGATCTCCCCCTCCTAATAAGATTTGGCATACCAAGATTGTTAGCAATAATCCAACATTCGGCCCCCACAGAGAAAAGAGGAAAACTGATGTTTGCTCAAAAAGTCACAAGAGGTCTAACTAATAACGAATTAAAAAGAAATATTTGCATTACTCTGCCCTTACCAATGCACAACAAAATTCGTCAGTTTACTAACAAGAGGATTCGTCCCTCACCACAGAGAACAAAAGGGATTCGAGATGAAAAGAGTATGTAGATTCAGCCTTAAAGATTCAGTCTACCGAAGGAAAATCGAGGTTTTAAGAAAGATTGTGCTCGGCTAAAGGAAAACCCAAGAAGGGAAGAAGTGTAGATATTTTGTAACATTCTGAATAGGTGGTCCTTGCATTTAACATGTTTCTGTGTGTATGCCATGCTCAATGTGTTATTTTAGGGTGCATGGGGTCTAGGGAAGGCTCGAGTTTAAGCCGAAGCCTTGGACAAAATTCTCTTTTTGGGCACCTTAGTGGAGAGCTAGTGGGGTTAGGACATAAGGGGTATTACTTGTGTTTGAAGACACAAGAATTCAAATGGTAAGGTGGCAAGGTGACGCCACATAGAGTGTTGGTAGGTGACATCACAAGGAGGCAATGAGGGAGCTGGTTTGAGTCGTACAATTTGCATTTTTGGATTTTTTTTGGCGTCAAGGGGGGTAGTGTTGGATGTCAGCTAGGAACCTTGAAGAGTGGAGATTGAACAAGTCAAATTATTCGAATGGGTGGCTAAGAGGAGAAATAGGAGTTTGAATTATTCAATTTAGTTTGAATGAGTGAACAAGAGGGAATTTAGGAGGAAATTATGGGATTTAGAGAGAGGGAGAGTGTTGGCTGAATGTTGGGTTGTGGGGGAAGGTTTGGGCATTCGGTTTCAGGAAGGGTTTAGGTGCTGAATTTGTAATGTGTTTGGCAAAATTTAGTGTTAAGAGTTTTTATTTTCTTTTTGGTAATTGGGGATTTCCATATTGGCAATTTGCATTATTTCCTCTATTGGCCGAAAATCCTAAAGACAATTAGTGCTCACCTCCTCTTTGGTAAAAGCCGAAACCTCCTAGGTACCACTCTCTTTTACTTCACATCTTTTCTTTCTTTCAGCCAAACCCTCCTACCATCTTCCCCATTTTCATTATTTTCTTCCCATTTGCGTCATTCTTCTATATATTTTTTTTAAAAGCTGAACCTCATCCCTCATTTCTTTTCTTGACCGAATCATCATTCACTACCATTCATCTCCTTGATTTCATTTTTCCATAGATGAATCTCTTTAGCCTTTCTTTTGATTCTTCAATTGCCGAAACCTATCCCTCCTTTTCTCATCACCATTTGTCACGGGTCCTTCTTCAAGCCGAAGTATCTATTTGTTTCTTACTCTTTCTTTATTTCTTCTAATGGCCGAACCTCTCTTTGTGTCAAGAGTTGGAACCCTTTCTGTCAACTTTGTTGATTGCAGAGTGAAGATCTTCCTTTTGGCACCCTTAAGTTTCGATAAGGGATCCTTCTCACCTTGTTGCTCGTTCTCTTTTTCTTTTCTCTTGGGGTTGGTAAGCCAAAGATGTTAGTGTGGTGCTTTGGTGGTTGGTCGAATGATGGTAAGAGGGTCCATGTTTACTCTTTTGTTCCGAAAGGTCATCACTTCCAATCTATGTTCCTTCCAACTGAGTCTTATTTGGTATTTGTATAGGTATTCAATCGACGCCTTACTCCAAGCTTTATAATCTCGGGTTCTATCGATCTTGGTAAGGGTTTTTTTCTTTAGGTATTTGATTAAGTTCATTTATTACTATTCGCTACCTTAACTTTATGTGGTTGTTAAACAACCGTTGTTTCCATAGAGTATCTTCTGACTGAGATCTTTTGATGGAATCCAATACCAATCAAGAAAAGGAGGGGGTTGGACCCGTAAACCTAGCCCTTAAGTTCAAGAAACGTGCGGTATCTACTGTTCGAGATTGGCCACCGGGTTGTGGACCAGCTTTAGAATAGAGTAGTAGGCAGGTAGCAGTTGTTCCAGCTAGCGATAATGTCGGCATAGAGAGTATTATTTTGCGTGTTATCAGGTGTGTAAAAACTCACACAATTTATTTTTAACTGTAATATTAAATGTATGGGCTGAAAAGCCGGAAAAGGCTGTGTATACAGTCGTAATACCCTTATGGATAAGGCTAGGAATGCCAGGTACGTGATTGTAGCATTTTTCTTGCGAGTATGGATGTATGTGGTAATCTATTGCCTTGACGTTAGCATGTTGCATTCATTATAACATGTATGTTATGCATAGGATATGGATATGATATTTAAGAGGAAGTGCTTGGTTAATTGGTCACATGATGATCGGTGGTTAAGCCACGTTTGATTATTTGGTCACATAGTGATTGGTGTCTAAGCTACGTTGTATTATTTTGGTCACCTAGTGATCGACATTATGAATGATAGCATGACTGTCAAAGTGGCGTGTAGTGGATGAAGGGTTAATAGAAATCCCCACGGTGTGATGGGCTGGTACGGGATGGCATGTAGAGGATGGAAAAATACTAGGTTAGGCTAAGGCATGATGCATTTATTTATTTATTTTTATGTCATCTTGAGTGGCCTAAATATGAGATTGTGGGCCATGAGCCGTTTATTTCTTGTAGGGGATTTACACACTGAGTCTCGGTGACTCACCCTTATTGAACCTTCCAGGTAATCTGTAGATCCTAGATATGGGAGCCAAGGCGAACTCGTGGAGGCCATAAAGTCTTTTCTTTTCGTAAACTTTTTCCTACTTTATTTTATTTTTAATTGGGGATTTTTGGTTTTGTAATAAGGCCTTTCTGAGTTGATATTTGGTTTTCATTTATTATTTAAAATTTGATGCTATGCCAACTTAATCACGAATTTAAAGATGGGGTTTTCAAAATACGAGTTATATAAACAAACGTTTCCTTTCAAATATCACCAAGCATAACGAATATTTGATTAACTAAAAATTGAAATTTTCCTAAACTAACAAATCACAGTTTTCAAGACATCACCTTACTCGAAGAGTTTTCAAAACTAAGGTTTCTCCCAAAGTCAAAGCACCCTGTAACATTCCAGATTTGGTAATAACGTTTAGGCCGAGTTTGGGGTGTTATAATTTTGGTATCAAAACCTAGGTTGCAAAACTCGGGCTGTGAAATGGGTTCAACAGTGTTTTATAAAATCAATGTGAATGTCAATTGGAGAAAATATTTTGATTGAAATATGGCATCTGAGTCTACCGGCACCCGATCCACCCAAGTAAGTGTTCTAACTTTTGGTGATGTATGCATAAAATGCTTAATTGATTGAATGAATATGGCTACTAGCATTAGTAGATCCAAACTTTAGAGGCTGAGACCTCTAGGTCGAGATAGGGTTTTGCGAGAAATACTCTTTAAAACTACTCCTCATAAGACTTCTCGATATTAAGGAGTGGAAGATACTAACTCATAAAACTTTTTAATCAGATTAAAGCACGACAGTAGTCATGAGTACTAGGGGACATGGACTATTGTGCGTGGTCGTGGTAGAGGTAGAAGTACTGTGTCGGAACTAGTAGGATCTGGTTACGGGTCCGAAAATAAGATGCCGGCACCGCCAGTTGAGGAAGCAGATTTCCAAGACCAAACGGGTGGAGATGATGCGATGTCTCACGCAATGTTACAGGTCTTGGAGCGAGTTGCTGGGCCAGGCATGGGTACGGGGGCTGAAAAATCTATGTCAAAACGACTTTGAGCTAATGGAGCAAAAATGTTTAGGGGTATTTCTCGCGTAGCTCCTAATGCAGCTGAGTATTGGCTGGAGGCAGTTGAGCGTATAATGGATGATCTCGACTTCACGAGGGAGGAAAAGTTGAAAGGAGTTGTGTCTTTTCTTTGGATGAGGCGTACCAATAGTGGCTTATGGTCAGGGATGGTACAATGGCTAACCGCATTACCTAGGATTTCTTCAAGACGACATTCCAGAGTAAGTACATCGGATCGAGTTATGTGGATGCGCAGCGTAGGGCATTCCTGAATCTGGTTCAAGGGAATAAATCGGTGGCTGAATATGAGGCAAAATTCTTATGCCTTATTTGTTATGCCCGGGGGATAGTGGCCACTGACCATGAGCGTTGTGTTCGGTTTGAAGATGGTCTGAGGGATGATTTGCGAGTGTTGATAGCTCTACAATGAGAAAGGGAATTTGCTGTTTTAGTGGAAAAGGCTAAGATGGCCGATGAAGTGAAGTGGTCCAAAATGCAAAATTGGGATAGAGATAGAGGTAGTAATAAAAGGAATTTTGGATCATCGGGGTCAAGCTGGGTGTTTTCAGAAAATGCCTATGTTGGATGGGCCGAGTCGGGTTGTAAGATCTGTTGTTGATAGTCAGCACTAGAGATGTGCTCGATGTTGTAAGTTTCATTTGGGCGAGTGTTAGACGTGTAACAGAAGATGCTTTAGGTGTGGGTCTACCGATCACCAGGATAGAGACATCCCACGTGAGGCGGAGTGGTGCGGGCGGTAGAGGTCGTGGTTATGCTTAGCCGGGTAGAGTTGTTCACTAACCATAGAGAGGTCGTGGTCCAGCCAGAGGAGGAAACGGTTTTGGTCGAGGCCGTGGAGCACTAGGCAGAGGTACAAGGAGCATTGATAAGAGATAGCCAAGTTTGGTTTATGCAGCTAGAAGCCGAGAGGAGGGTGATGCACCGGACGTCATAACCGGTACGTTCTTAATTTTTGGATTGCCTTTTTCTGTATTGATTGATATTGGGTCGACGCATCCTTATGTTGCTAGTGTGGCATCTAGAACCTTAAGCATAAACTCTGAATTACTTCTAGGGAGATGACTGTAATTAGCCCGCTAGGATAATCTGTAGTAGGGAACAGACTTTATAGGGATGTACCTCTAGAATTTCAAGGGTTGGTTTTCCCGGCTGATCTAGTGGAACTACCATTCGGGGAGTTTGATTTGATCTTAGGCATGGACTGGTGGGTGAATTATCGAGCAAACTTGGATTGTGCTACTAAACGCATGGTGTTAAGGACTCCAGGGAATGATGAAGTTTAAGTGATAGGGAGAGGAGGGACTACTTGTCCGATGTAGTGTCTGCTATTAAGGCGGAAAGAATGGTAAGAAAAGGGTGTGTGGCTTTCATAAATTTTGTTAGTGCTTTGGATACAAAGGAAGTGTCAGTAAGTGAGGTTAGAGCAGTAAAAGAATTTGCAAATGCCTTTCTTGAAGAACTTCCAGGGTTGCTTCCGGACCATGAAGTGGAGTTCAGTATTGATCTTTTTTCGGGAACAGCGCCAGTGTCTATTGTCCCGTATAGAATGGAACCAAAGGAGTTAGTGGAACTGAAAGCTCAGATTCAGGAACTATTGGATCGGGGTTTTATCCAACCGAGTGTATCACCTTGGAGAGCGCCGGTGGTATTCGTTAAGAAGAAGGATGGATCAACATGTATGTGCATTGACTACCGTCAATTGAGCAAGTTGACGATCAAGAACAAATACCCATTGCCGAGGATTGACAACTTGTTCGATCAATTGAAGAGGGCGTCAGTTTTCTCAAAGATAGATTTGAGGTCAGGATACCATCAGCTTAAGGTAAAGGAAGCGGATATTCATAAGACGGCTTTCAAGACTCGCTATGGTCATTAAGAAGTTTTGCTGATGCCGTTTGGGTTGACCAATGCACCAGCAGCGTTTATGGACATGATGAACTGATTATTCCAACCTTATCTTGATTGGTTTGTGGTGGTATTTATAGATGATATCTTGGTCCATTCAAGATCAGAAGAGGAGCATGATTCACACCATGGAGTGGTTTTACAAATCCTGAGGGAGAAGCAATTGTACGCCAAATTCAGTAAGTGCAAATTCTAGCTAAGGGAAGTTACTTTTTTGGGCCATGTTGTATCAGCAGAAGGGATTAGATTTGATGCCTGAAAATTGAAGCTGAGATAGATTAGAAACCACCTAAGTCTATTGCAGATATTCAGAGTTTCCTTGGTATTCTTTGGATATTACCGAAGGTTCGTTGAAGGGTTCTCATTAATTGCAGCACCTTTAACCAAGTTGTTGAGGAAAGGGGTACCTTTTGTTTGGGCTGACAAGCAACAAGAAAGTTTTGAGAAGCTAAAGAGGATTTTGACGGAGGCTCCGGTGTTGATTTAGCCAGAGGATGGAAAAGAGTTCGTGGTTTACTGTGATGCGTCACACACAGGACTAGGATGTGTGTTAGTGCAAGACGGAAAGGTTGTTGCATATGCGTCTCAGCAGTTAAGACTGCATGAGCTAAATTATCCCACACATGATTTGGAATTGGTAGCAGTGGTATTTGCTTTGAAGATTTGAAGACATTATCTATATGGGGAGAAGTCTATCATTTATACAGATCATAAGAGCTTAAAATATCTTCTCACCCAGAAGGAGTTGAATTTAAGGAAGAGGAGGTGGATCGAGTTGTTAAGAGATTACGATTGCTCGATTGAATACCACTGGGTAAAGCTAACGTGGTGGTGAAAGAGCTAAGTTAAAATGTAATCTTGAATCTGAGGGCGATGTTTGCCCATCTTAGCCTTTATGATGATGGGAGTTTGTTACCTGAGCTTCAGGTGAAACCGACGTGGATAGGTCAGATTAAAGAGAAGCAGTTGTTGGATGATGTCTTGAGTGCTCGACTACTTCAAGTACAGAATGCTGGGGTAGAGGATTATAGTCTGAACGGTGATGGGGTTCTATGTTTTCGTAAGAATATTTGCATGCTGAGGGATATTTAGTTAAGGAGAATGATTCTTCAGGAGGCATATAGCAGTCCTTATGCCATGCATCTTGGAGGAAGTAAGATGTACCGGGATCTGTGTGAACAGTTTGGTGGTCTAGATTGAAGCAAGAAGTTACGAAATTTGTGGGGAAGTGTTTGATGTGTCAGCAAGTAAAAGCCGAACACCAATTGCCTTCACTATAGACTTCGTTAGTGGGCTACCCCTTACGCCTACTAAGAAAGAGTCGATATGGGTAATTGTTGATCGATTGATGAAGTCCGCTCATTTCATACCAGTTCGTGTCGACTACTCTCTACAGAAATTTGCTAAGCAGTATGTAGCAAAGATTGTGAGGTTGCATGGAGTACCAGTGTCTATCATCTCGGACAGAGATCCTAGGTTTACGTTGAGAATTTGGAGGGCATTGCATCAAGCGTTGGGTACAAAGTTAGATTCTAGTATGCGTTTCATCCACAGACGGACGGACAGTTAAAGAGGGTAATTCAAATCTTGGAGGATATGTTGAGAGGTTGTATCATCGATTTCAGGGGTAGTTGGGAAGAATTTCTACCATTGGCAGAATTTGTGTGCAACAACAACTATCAGACCAGTATTCGAATGGCGCCGTATGAAGCGTTGTATGATCGAAAGTGTCGCACTCCTACTTGTTGGACAGAATTAGGTGAACGCCAGATTTTGGGTCCAGAATTGGTTGCTGAAATAGAGGAAAAGGTTAAGCTAATTAGAACTCGGTTGAAAGAAGCATCCGATAGGCAGAAATCTTATGCAAACCTAAAGCATAAGGACATAGAACTTGTAGTGGGTGATCGGGTTTTCTTAAAGGTTTCACCGTGAAAGAAGGTTTTAAGGTTTGGACGGAAGGGTAAGCTAAGCCCTAAGTTCATCGGGCCTTATCGTGTGGTGAAGCGTATGGGATCAATACCTTATAAACTCGAGCTACTTTCAGAATTAAGTCAGATTCATGATGTGTTTTATGTTTCAATGCTGAGGCACTATCGTTCGGATCCATCCCATGTTGTACCTTTGGAGGAAATCGAAGTAAGGCCTGATCTATCTTTTGAAGAAGAGCAAATATAGATTGGGGATCACGACGTTAAGGACTTACGAATGAAATAAGTCCCTTTAGTTAAAGTTTTATGGCAAAATCACGGTTCAGAGGAAGCTACGTGGGAACCAGAAGAAGTGATGCGACAGCAATACCCTCATCTTTATGATCAGGTAATTTTGAGGCTGAAATTTCTTTAAGAGGGTAGAACTGTAAAATCCTGAATAGAGCGGTCCTTGCATTTAACATGTATCTATGTGTATGCCATGCTTAATGTGTTAGTTTAGGGTGTTTGGGTGTCCAGGGAAGGCTCAGGGTTAAGCCGAAGCCTTTGCCAAAATTATCTTTTTGGGCACCTTAGTGGAGAGCTAGTGGAGTCAAGACTTAAGGGGTATTACTTGTGTTTGAAGACACAAGAATTCAAGTGGTAAGGTGGCAAGGTGATGCCACATAGAGTGTTGGTAGGTGACGCCATAGGGAGGCAAAGAAGGAGCTGGTTTGAGTCACACAATTTGCATTTTTGGAATTTTTTTTGGTGTTAAGGCAGGTAGTGTTGGATGTCAGTTAGGAACCTTGAGGAGTGGACGTTGAACAAGTCAAATTATTTGAATGGGTGGCTAAGAGGAGAAATAGTAGTTTGAATTGTTTAACTTAGTTTGAATGAGTGAACAAGAGGGAATTTAGGAGGAAATTATGGGATTTAGAGAGAGGGAGAGTGTTGGCCGAATTAGGTTGTGGGGGAAGGTTTAAGCATTCGGTTTTGGGAAGGGTTTAGGTCCCAAACCTGTAAGGTATTTGGCAAAATTTGGTGTTAAGAGTTTTTATTTTCTTTTTGGTAATTGGGGTTTTCCATATTGGCAAGTTGCATTCTTTCCTCTATTGGCTGAAAATCTTAAAGACAATTAGTGCTCACCTCCTCTTTGGTAAAAGCCGAAACCTCCTAGGTACCATTCCCTTTTACTTCACATCTTTTCTTTTCTTCAGCCGAACCCTCCTATCATCTTCCCCATTTTCATTGTTTTCTTCCCATTTGCGTCATACTTCTACATATTTTTTTAAAAGCTGAACCTCATCCCTCATTTCTTTTCTTGATCGAATCATCATTCACTACCATTCACCTCCTTGATTTCATTTTGCTATAGCCGAATCTCTTTAGCCTTTCTTTTGATTCTTCAATTGTTGAAACCGATCCCTCATTTTCTCATCACCATTTGTCACGGGTACTTCTTCAAGCCGAAGCATCTACTTGTTTCTTGCTCTTCTTTATTTCTTCTAAGGGCCGAACCTCTCTTTGCGTCAGGAGTTGGCACCCTTTCTATCGACTTTGTTGATTGTGGACTGAAGATCTTCCTTTTGGCACCCTTCAGTTTCAATAAGGGATCCTTCCACGTTGTTGCTCATTCTCTTTTTCTTTTCTCTTGGGGTTGGTAGGCCAAATATATTAGTGTGCTATTTTGGTGGTTGGCCAAATGGTGGTAAGAGGGTCCATGTTTACTCTTTTGGCCGGAAGGTCATCACTTCAAATCTATGTTCCTTCTAACTGATTCTTATTTGGTATTTCCATAGGTATTCAATCGACGCCATACTCCAAGCTTTATAATCTCTGGGTTCTGTCGATCTAGGTAAGGGTTTTCTCTTTAGATATTTGATTAGGTTCACTTATCATTATTCGCTACTTAACCCTATGTGGTTGTTAAACAACCACTGTTTCCTTAGAGTATCTTCTGACCAAGATCTTTTGATGGAATCCAATACCAATCAGGCAAAGGAAGGGGTTGGACCCATAAACCCAGCCCCTAAGTTCAAGAAACGTGCGGTATCTACTGTTCGAGATTGGCCACTGGGTTGTGGATCGGCTTTAGAATAGAGTAGTAAGCAGATAGCAGTTGTTCATGCTAGCGATAGTGTCGACATAGAGAGTATTATTTTCCATGTTATCAGGTGTGTAAACACTCACACACTTTATTTATAACTCTAATATTAATTGTATGGGCTAAAAAGCCAGAAAAGGCTGTGTAGACAGTCGTAATACACTTGTGGGTAAGGCTAGGAATGCCAGGTACGTGATTGTAGCATTTTTCTTGCGAGTATGGATGTATGTGGTAATCTATTTCCTTTATGATACCATGTTGCATTCATTATGACATGTATGTTATGCATGGGATGTGGATATGATATTTAAGAGGAAGTGCTTGATTAATTGGTCACATGGTGATCGGTGGCTAAGCAACGTTTGATTATTTGGTCACATAGTAATCGGTGGCTAAGCCATGTTGTATTATTTTGGTCACATAGTGATCGGCATTATGACTGACAGCATGACTGTCAAAGTGGCATGTAGTGGATGGAGGGTTGATTGTCGAAATCCCCATGGTGTGATGGGGTGGTACGGGATGACATGTAGAGGATGGAAAAATACTAGGTTGGGCTGGGGCATGATGCATTTATTTATTTTTATGTCATCTTGAGGGACCTAAATATGAGAATGTGGGCCACGAGCCGTTTATGTGTTGTAGGGGATTTACACAGTGAGTCTTAGTGACTCACCCTTACTGAACCTTCCAGGTAATCATTAGATCGTGGATAAGGGAGCCAAGGCGGACTCGTGGAGGCCATAAAGTCTTTTCTTTTCGTAAACTTTTTCCTACTTTATTTTATTTTTAATTAGGGATTTTGGTTTTGTAATAAGGCCTTTCTGAGTTGATATTTGGTTTTTATTTATTATTTAAAATTTGATGCTATCCAACTTAATCATGAATTTAAAGATGGGGTTTTTAAAATACGAGTTACATATACAAACATTTTCTTTCAAATATCACCAAGCATAACGAATATTTGATGAACTAAAAATTGAAATTTTCCAAAACTAACAAATCACAGTTTGCAAGACATCACCTTACTAGAAAATTTTTCAAAACTAAGGGTTTTTCCCAAAGTCAAAGAAAATTGTTTTTACTTTACCCTGTAACATTCCAGATTTGGTCGTAACGTTTAGGCCGGGTTTGGGGTGTTACATATTCAACTTATAGAAAGAAGAAGAAAACAACCAATGTATTAGGAGAAATGGGAAGAGAAATAGAGATTCGGCCAACCAAGTGCTTGTAGATGAAAAGGTAATCCGAGTAATAGAAGTGTATGAATGGCTATTAGTAAGGAGAGAAAAAAATGCACGAAAGGAAAAATGCACAAAATGTTCCATAAGAAGGAATCCCGAAATGCTCAAAATGACCCCTCAGCTAAATTTGCTCCATTCAAGCCCCCTAGCTGAAATTTTCCACCTACGTAAACTCTCCAAATTAGGCCAACACTCCCACACACATCCACTTCCCTAATTTTCTCCACCAACATCTCCTAGAATTGCTCCTATCCTTCCATTTGAAATTTTGACCAAGTCTTCAACCTCATTTGCAGAGTTTGATCCAAAATCTACTTCTTCTACTCCAATGACATAAAATAAAAACCCTCATTTGCTGGCCATGGGATTCAAACCCCTCTCTCCTTGCATTCCTAATGACGCCAACACCATCAGGCCACAAGCTCATTTGTGTCACCAAAACACACATAATTATACATAAGTACTACTGCTAACTGCCAGTTCCTCTTATGATCAAAAACTAGAATTTTTCCACAGCTCCGACTCAAACTCAGGCCACCTTTGGACCCCCAAATACACTTAAATAGCTAGCTGTTCCAGCACAACATGGAAGTTAAGAAAAATTACCAACCTCTCATTTTTGGGGCGTTACAACTCTACCCCCTTAAAAAAATTTTGGCCTCAAAATTTACCTGGTCAGAAGAGGTAAGGGTATTACTGTCGCATCACCTCCTCAAACTCCCACGTGGCTTATTCTGAGCCGTGATTATGCCAAAGCACCTTGACTAATGGAACAGATTTCCTCATTAATATTTTAACGTCACGATCCAGTATTTGCACCAGTTCTTCCTCAAAGGTCAAATCAGGTCTTACCTCGATCTCCTCTACTGGCACTATATGGGAGGGATCAGAACAGTATCGCCTCATCATTGAGATGTGGAACACATTATGTGTATGATTTAACTCAGGAGGCAGTTCCAACTGATAGGCGACTGGTCCTACACGCTTAATATCCGATAAGGTCTGATGAATCTAGGGCTCAACTTGCCTTTCCGTCTAAATTTCAGAATCTTATTCCATGGTGAGACCTTCAAGAAGACATAATCTCCCACCATGTACTCAATAACTTTATACTTTAAATCATCATACGACTTCTGCCTATCAGATGCTTCTTTTAACTGATCTCGTATCAACTATACTTTTTCTTCGGTTTTAGAAATTAGCTCTGGCCCCAATATTAGCTGCTTACCCAGTTCTGTCCAACAAGTAGAGGTACGACACCTAAGACCATATAACACCTCGTACGGTGCCATCTGAATACTAGATTGGTAGTTATTGTTATAAGTGAACTCTTCTAATGGCAACTAGCCTTCCCAACTGCCCTTGAAATCAATAACACAACTTCTTAGCATGTCTTCCAAAATTTGTATTACCCTTTCTGATTGACCATCAGTCTGAGGATAAAATGACGTGCTAAAATCTAATCTTGTACCAAAAGCATCGTGTAACACTCTCTAGAATCGTGACGTGAATCTGGGGTCCCTATATGAAATGATAGACCTTGGGCACCCCATGCAGCCTCACAATTTCAGCCACGTAAAACTTGGCCAACTTCTGCAACAAGTAATCAGTACGAACTGGTATAAAGTGAGAGAACTTAGTCAGTCTATCAACAATAACCCATACCGAATCTTTCTTAGTAGGCGTCAGGGGTAGCCCACTAACAAAGTCCATGGTTACGCTCTTCCACTTCTAGAGTGGAATTTTAGCAAGTTGCAGTAATCCAGAAGGTAGTTGATGCTCAGCCTTCACTTGTTGGCATGTCAAACACTTACCTTCGAAATCAGTAACCTCGCGCTTAAGCCCTGGCCACCAGTACAGTTCACGCAGATCCTAGTATAACTTGTTTCCACCAGGATGAATAGCGTATGGACTACTATACGCCTCCACAGTATAGACTGCCTTGAATCAAAATCCCTCGGTATACAGACTCTCCCATGGAAGCATAATACCCCCACTATTTAGTCCAAAATCTGCAGCTTCTCCCTTACTCACCAGTCAAAAACAAGAAACCTGTAACATCTTAAAATTAGAGGTTCTATATTATATGTATTTCTGTGTGCTTGGCTTGTTCTACATGTTATTTTGGTATGTTTAGGGGTCATGGAAGGATCGGGGTCAAGCCAGAGCCTTGGTAAAATTTTTCTTTTCGGGTACTTTAGGGGGAGAGCTGGTTGAAGCAAGCTTTAAGAATAATTTCTGGTGTTTGTTGACACAAAGATGGAGTGTGGTGTAATGGCAAGATAACGCCACTTAAGGAGCAAGGGGGATGGAGTCACATGGGAGTAGGAGGAAGGAAGGAGTTTGAGCTTCATCACCAGCAAGTGGGTGCTCTATTTTTTGTGCTCAAGGTAGTGAAGTGTTAGCATTCAAGAGGACTCTTCAAAGATGATGGTTGAATGGGTCAATGCATTCAAATGAGTGGACATGAGGAGTTTGTGGAGGAAGACTTGGTCTACTATTTCAAATGGGTGTTGGAGATTGAATTAAGGAGAGAATCGTGGGATTCAAGTTGGTGGAGGTGTTGGCCAATTTTTTGGGAGCTTGGAGGCTAAAATTTCGGCAATGGGTTGTTGTGGCAAGGGAGTGACAACATTGGGTGTGTGTTAGCAAAATCGAAAGCTCGAAAGAGTGTGTGCAGAAAGTTTCTTTTATTTCTTAAGTAAATTGGGTAACATATTTGGTCATAAGAGGGTAGTGTAGTGCCATTTTTCCAAGTGTCACTTGAGAGAGGTGTAAAACCGAAATCATCCAAAGAGCCTTCCCTTTTCTTTTGCACTTTCGTTATTTTGCTTCATTTTCTTTTGTACCGAAAAAAATCGTAGTACTCTTTTTCTCTCCTCTCTTCTTCTCTACATCCTTTTCCTATAACCAAAACTCTCATCTCATTTCTTTTGCTTCTTCTTTCTCCATTGTCATTTTTGGTGTTAGCCGAAACCTTTCTACTTCACCATTGTCATCCTTCTATTTCTTCTCCTAAGCCAAATAGTTCTCCTGGTCCCAAGTGAATCAGATTACCTTGGTTACTCGGTTGTTGAAGTTAATGTGTTTTTATTTTATTCGTATGTCATTACCTCTTCTTCTTCTTTCTCTTGTGGTCGAATGGGTGATGTGTTTCCTAACTATTGTTTTCTTTCCATAGTGTTAGTATAAAACGAACACTCCTTACCTCGTTCTAGTGTGGTGTTGGTTATCGTATCCTGAAGGGTGTAAAAGGGTTCAATTCTCGTTTGATCAAGAACTTGTTATTGCCGAATCTAGGGGTAAGTATGCTATTCGTTATTTGAGTGTACTCTTTTAGTTAGTATATTCAGGGGTAACTTTTTACTGTTAGGCCGAATCTCTATTTCTCTCGTGACTCATCTCTTATTCGAGGACGAATCAGTTGTTGTGCGATTCATCATTTACCAAGGCAAGGGTCACTTCTTTTCGAGTTTTGGCTATTATATCCCTTATCGATTGTAGTCTATCTTAATCGATTCTCTTGTTAGACAAGCGATGTTTCACTCTGAGTACTAATCAAATCTCTTCATTGATGCAACTGCCAGTCAAACTAAGGAGGGGAGTGGACTCGTAG
Organism: Gossypium rotundifolium; assembly: GCA_025506655.1. Classification (NCBI taxonomy): domain Eukaryota; kingdom Viridiplantae; phylum Streptophyta; class Magnoliopsida; order Malvales; family Malvaceae; genus Gossypium; species Gossypium rotundifolium. Next base: position 134,711,250 of record CP106722.1, read on the forward strand.
TCTCTGCGTCCCTAATTTAAAATACGTGTTGTGTCGACTGTTCGATACTTTTCGTTGGGGTGTGGTAGAGAGCTAACGTCTGCATGGGATAGGCAAATCGTTGTTATCCCTGCTAGTGAGAGCATTGACGTAGACAGTCTAGTTTTACATGTAATCAGGTGTGTAATTCTCACACTTTTCTTATTATTTTGTGTTAATAACCATGTTGGCTGAAAGCTGAAACAACTGTATAGACAGTCAAGATACCCTTGTGGGTGAGGTTAGAGACACCGGGTAAGTACTTCTATGATTCTACTTTGGAATGTATGTATGTATGATGTAATTATCTGTTGTACATTGGTAGTATGTTTGCATTCATCTCAGTATGATAACATGCTTACATGGGCTTTGGGATATGCTTGAAAGGGGAAAGTGTGATTCAGTGACTGTGACAGTGGTTTGGTACCACAGTGGGTTGGCCCCACATATTTTATTTAGTGACTATGTTTGAGTGGTTTGGTACCACAGTGGTTTGGCACCACATATATCTATCAGTGATTATCACAGTGGTTTTAGTCCAACAGTGGGTTGGCCCCACATACATTTATCAGTGATTGTCACGGTGGTTTGGTACCACAGTGGTTGGCCTCACATATTACATTTCGTGACTCTGTCATAGTGATTTGGTATCGCAGTGGTTTGGAACCACAGTGGCTTCGTGAAATAGGCGTTTGGCTGATTCCAGTGACATAGAGGATGGAAAAACTAGGTTAGGCTGGGTTGCATTGCATACACTTGTATTATGTTGGGTGGTGGGGGCTAAGTCCCAATGTGCATCTGTGGGCTTTAAGCCAGATTACGTTTGTAAGGAGAATTACAGACTGAGTCTTGGTGACTCACCCCTCTACTTATTCTTGCAGGTAACTCTTAGCCAAGAATTTGTAGCCGAGGTGGACTTCGAGGTGGCCATGCATTACTTCTTACGTAAACTCATTTTCTTTATTTAAACTTGTTTTAATTTGGGATCTTGTTATGTAATAAGGCATCCATAACTTTAATTTGGGCTTTTGCTTTAAATGAGGTTGATTTTATATTATGAACTGCTAAACACAAGGTTTTCCTTAAAATATAAATAAACATTTTTCCCAAAATATCAGCAAGCAGAGAACAAACTGATTAATAACTCAACTCAGAAATTTACTTAAAACCCCAAACACTATTTTCAAAATGACACGTTTCGGATTACCACTAGTTTTTAGTTTTCACATCTCAAAACTATTTTTTGACTAATAGTTCTTCTAAATAAAAGTTGGTAAGAAACCCTTAAACTGGATGTTATTTTCAAGATAGAATCACGAAATGAAAAGCTTTCAAAATTTCGATGATTCCTTAGTATTCCAAAGTCCTTTTAAATAACCTTTCTTTGTGACATACCAGAGCCGATCGTAACGTTTAGGCCGGGTTTAGGGTGTTACAATTTTGATATCAGAGCCTAGATTTAGAAAACTCGACTGTAGGTTTCGGGTTCAAAATGTTTTCAAAAGTTAGTGTGGAAAATGGTTTAGAAAAATACATGTTTTCTAGAAGTACGGCACCCGAGTCTCGGCACCAATTCGCACTGTAAGTTTTCTAATTGCTACTTGAATTCTTATGAAATATTGTGGTAGAAAGTTTTGAGAAATACAACTCTAAGGATAGATACCTTTGGAAATATTTCTTCCGAAAACCTACTTCTAATGTTATTTTCATAAGACTGACCGGTAATAAATAGTGGAAGAAATAGTAATTCATAAAATTTTTTAATCAGATTAAGTCGAATTCGTAGTCATGAGCGCTAAAAGGCGTGGACGTGGTATGCGCGGCTGTGGTAGAGGCCGGGGTGTTGGGGCTGAACCTTCAAAATCAAGGCATGGGCCAGAAGGTGAAGTGTCGGCATCACCAATTATGGAAGCGAGATTTTAGGACCAAACTAGTGGAGACGATGCTGCGTCTCAAGCTATGTTGAGTGTTCTGGAGCAAGTTGCTGGAGTAGGCACGGATCAATAGCTCAAAAATCTATTTTTGAGTGACTCCTGGCTAATGGGACTGAGATGTTTACGGGTATTTCTGTTGTGGCTCCTAACGTAGCTAAGTTCTGGCTGAAAGCGGTGGAATGAATCATGGACGATCTTAATTGTACAGCGAAAGAGAAATTGAAAGGGGTAGTGTCTCTCCTTCGAGATGAGGCATACCAATGGTGGCTCACGGTATGGGATGGTACAACAGCTGACCGCATTGCTTGGGATTTCTTTAAGACAGTGTTCCAGGGAAAGTATGTTGGGGCGAGTTATGTGGACGCTCAGTGGAGGGCATTTCTTAACTTGGTCCAGGGAATAAGTCAGTGGCTAAGTATGAGGCAGAGTTTTTGTGTCTAAGTCGCTATGCTCGGGGTATCGTCGCAACTGATTATAAGCGCTGTATTCGATTTGAGGATGGTCTGAGGGATGTGTTACGAGTACTGATAGCTACGCAATGAGAAAGAGAGTTTGCCACTCTAGTGGAGAAGGCAAAGATAGCTGAAGAGGTAAAGCAGTCTGAGAGGCAGAATCGGGACAAGGATAGAGGTAGGAATAAGAGGAACTTTGGGACGTCAGGATCTACTGGGGGTTTCCAAAAGAGGCCTAGGTTTGATGGGCCGAGTCGAGTTGCAAAGCCTATTGCAGTTGGTCGATCTCAACAGTGTGCTCGGTGTGGAAAATTTCATGCGGGGGAGTGCTGGGTAGGTAATAGAGGATGCTTCATGTGTGGATCTATGGATCATCGGATAAGGACTGCACACGAGAGCCAGATAGGGCGTGGCCAGTAGGTCAAGGTTATGTACAATTCAGAAGAGGTGGTCAGCAGCTGCCGAAAAATCGTGGTCTGGCCAGAGGAGGAAATGGTTTTGGTCGAGGGCGTGGAGCACTGGGTAGAGGTGTTGGGAATACAAATGCAAGACAGCCTGGGTTGTTTTATGCAGCTAGATGCCGAGAGGAGGGCGATGCACCGGACGTCATAACCGGTATGTTCCTTATTTTTGGTTTGCCCTTTATAGCACTGATAGATATTGGGTCTACACATTTGTATGTTGCTAGTACTGTGTTTGGAACTTTGAACATAGAATCTGAGGTTGCTTTTAGAGAGATGACTGTGATTATCCCTTTAGGACAATCTATAGTGGTAAATAGAATTTTTTAGGAGTGTGGCTTTAGAAGTTCAAGGGATAGTTTTTTTGGCTAACTCGATGGAACTGTCGCTCGATGAGTTTGATTTGATTTTAAGCATGGACTTTGTTAGTGGGTTACCCCTTACGCTTACTAGGAAAGATTCTGTATGGGTGATTATCAATTAGTTGACGAAGTCTGCTCACTTTATACCCGTTCGTGTCGACTACACGTCACAGAAGTTATCTAAGTTGTACATAGCAGAGATTGTTAGGTTACATGGGGTACCAGTGTCGATCATATCAGACAGAGACCCTAGGTTTACATCGGGATTCTAGAAGAAGTTGCACAAAGCATTAGGTACCAGACAGGATTTCAATACGGCGTTTCATCCACAATCTGATGGTCAGACAGAGAGGGTAATTTAGACTCTGGAAGACATGTTGAGAGGCTATGTTATTGACTTCAGGGGTAGTTGGGAGGATTTCCTACCGTTGGTAGAGTTTGCATACAATAATAGTTATCAATCTAGCATTAAGATGGCACCCTACGAAGCATTGTATGGTCGTAATTGTCGTAGCCCTACCTACTGGAGAGAGTTGGGTGAGCGACAGTTGTTGGGTCTGAAATTGGTTAACAAAATAGAGGAGAATGTTAAGTTGATTCAGGCTCAGTTGAAGGAAGCTTTCGATAGGCAGAAATCGTATGCGGATCTAAAATGTAAGGAAATAGAATTTTCAGTGGGTGATCAGGTTTTTCTGAAAGTTTCACCTTGGAAGAAGGTCTTAACATTTGGACAAAAGGGCAAGTTCAGCCCCAGGTTCTCGAGCCTTATCAAGTGTGAAACGTGTAGGACCAGTCACATATCAGCTGGAGTTACCTCTAAGATCCATCTCACATAATGCCAATGGAAGAAATTGAAGTAAGACCTGATTTATCTTTTGAAGAAGAACCATTTCAGATCTTAGATTGATATGTTAAAGTATTGAGAAGGAAGACAGTTCCGTTGGTTAAAGTTTTATGATAGAATCACAGTTCAGAGAAAGCCACGTGGGAGCTAGAGGATGTGATGCCAAAGCAATACCCTTACTTCTTTTGACTAGGTAAATTTCGAGGCCGAAATTTCTTTAAGGGGGCAGAACTATAACATCCTAGAATTAGGGGTTCTACATTGTATGTATTTTTGTGTGCTTGGCTTGTTCTGCATGTTATTTTGGTATGTTTGAGGGTCTTGGGGTGGCTTGGGGTCAAGCTAGAGCTTTGGTAAAATTTTGCTATTTGGGCACTTTAGGGGGGAGAGCTAGTTGAAGTAGGCTTTAAGAATAATTTCTGGTGTTTGTTGGCACAAAGATGGAGTGTGGTGTGATGGCAAGATAATGCCAATTAATGAGCAAGGGGGATGGCGTCACAAGGGAGCAAGAGGAAGGAAGGAGTTTGAGCCTCATCAGCAGAAAGTGGGAGCTTTATTTTTTATGCTCAAGGTAGTGAAGTGTTGGCATTCAACAGGGACTTTTCAAAGGTGATGGTTGAATGGGTCAATGCATTCAAATGAGTGGACATGAGGAGTTTGTGGAGGAAGACTTGGTCTACTATTTCAAATGGGTGTTGGAGAGTGAATTAAGGAGAGGATCGTGGGATTCAAGCTGGTGGAGGTGTTGGCTGATTTTGGGGAGCTTGGAGGGGGAAATTTTGGCAATGTGTTGTTGTGGCTAGGGAGTGACAGCATTGGGTGTGTGTTAGCAAAACGAAAAGCTCAGAAGAGTGTGTGCCGAAAGTTTCTATTATTTCTTAGGCAATTTGGGTAACATATTTAGTCATAAGGGGGTAGTGTAGTGCCGTTTTTGTAAGTGTCACTTGAGAGAGGAAAGCGAAATCATCCAAAGAGCCTTCCCTTTTCTTTTGCACTTTGGTCATTTTGTTTCATTTTCTTTTGTACCAAAGAAAAACCGTAGCACTCTTTTTCTACTCTTTTTCTCTCCTCTCTTCTTCTCTACATCGTTTTCTTATAACTGAAACTCTCATCTCATTTCTTTTGCTTCATCTTTCTCTATTGTCTTTGTTGGTGTTAGCCAAAACCTTGCTGCTTCACCATTGTCATCCTTCTATTTCTTCTCCTAAGCCGAATAGTTCTCCTGGTCCCAAGTGAATCAGATTACCTTGGTTACTCAGTTGTTGAAGTTAATGGGTTCTTCTTTTATTCGTATGGCATTCCCTCTTCTTCTTCTTTCTCTTCTGGTCGAATGGGTGATGTGTTTCCTAACTATTTTTTCTTTCCATAGTCTTAGTATAAACCTAACACTCCTTACCTCATCCTAGTGTGGTGTTGGTTATCGTCTCTGAAGGGTGCAAAAGGGTTCGATTCTCATTTGATCAAGAACTTGTTATTGCCGAATCTAGGGGTAAGTAGTGCTATTTGTTATTTGAGTGTGATCTTTTAAGTCAATATATTCAGGGGTAACTTTTAACTATTAGGCCAAATCTCTGCTTCTCTCATGACTCATCTCTGATTCGAGGACGAATCAGTTGTTGTGCGGTTCATCATTTAGCAAGGTAAGGGTCCCTTCTTTTCGGTTTTGGCAATTATATCCATTATCGGTTGTAGTCTGTCTTAATCAATTCTCTTGTTAAACAAGCAACGTTTCACTCTTAGTACTGATCAAATCTCTTCATGGATGCAAGTGCCAGTCAAACTAAGGAAGGGAGTGGACTCGTAGTCTCTGCCCCTAAGTTCAAAAGACGTGCTATGTCAGCGGTTTGGGACTTTTTGCCAGGATGTGGTAGAGAGTCTGCGTTTGCCTGGGATGGGAAAATCACTGTTATCCCTGCTAGGGAGACTGTCGACGTAGAGAGTCTAGTTTTACGCTTAATAGGTGTGTAATGCTCAACTTTTCTTATTATTTTGTGTTAATAACTGTGTTGGCTGAAAGCCGGAATGACTGTATATACAATCGAGATACCCTTGTGGGTGAGGTTAGAGACACCAGGTAAGCACTTCTATGATTCTACTTTCGAATGCATGTATGTATGATGTAATTATCTGTTGTACATTGGTAGTATGTTTGCATTCATCACAGTATGATAACATTCTTACATGGGCTTTGGGATATGCTTAAAAGGGGGAAGTGTGGTTCAGTGACTGTCATAATGGTTTGGTACCATAGTGGGTTGGCACCACATATTTTATTCAGTGACTATGTCTTAGTGGTTTGGTACCATAGTAGTTTGGCACCACATATATCTATCAGTGATTATCAGAGTTGTTTGGTACCAAAGTGGGTTGGCCCCACATACATTTATCAGTGATTATCACAATAGTTTGGTACCACAGTGGGTTGGCCTCACATACATTTATCAGTGATTGTCATAGTGGTTTGGTACCACAGTGGGTTGGCCCCACATATTATATTTCGTGACTTTATCATAGTGATTTGGTATCACAGTGGTTTGGAACCACAGTGGCTTGGTGCCACAGGCGTTTGGCTGATTTCGGTGATGTAGGATGGAAAAACTAGGTTGGGCTGGGTTGCATTGCATACACTTGTATTATGTTGGGTGGTGGGGGCTAAGGCCCAATGTGTATCTGTGGGCTTTAGGCCAAATTGCGTTTGTAAGGGGAATTACACACTAAGTCTTTGTGACTCACCCCTTTGCTTATTCATGTAGGTAACTCTTAGTCACGGATTTGGAGCCGAGGTGGACTTTGAGGTGGCCATACATTACTTCTTACGTAAACTCGTTTTCTTTATTTAAACTTGATTTTGTTATGTAATAAGGCCTCCATAACTTTAATTTGGGATTTTTCTTTAAATGGTGTTGATTTTATATTATGAACTGCTAAACACAAGGTTTTCCTTAAAATATAAATAAACGTTTTCCCAAAATATCAGCAAATGGATAACAAACTGATTAATAACTCAACCTAGAAATTTACTTAAAACCCCAAACACTGTTTTCAAAATGACACATTCCGGATTACCACTAGTTTTCGATTTTTGCATCTAAAAACCATTTTTCGACTAATATTTCTTCTAAATAAAAGTTGGTAAGAAACCCTTAAACTGGATGTTATTTTCAAGATAGAAACACGAAACGAAATGCTTTCAAAATTTCAATGATTCCTTAGTATTCCAAAGTTCTTTTAAACAACTTTCCTTGTGACATACTAGATCCGGTCGTAACGTTTAGGCCGGGTTTGTGGTGTTACAGAACCATCGTTTCATCCAACAACTACTTCTCCTTAATTTGATCAATCTAGGTTGGCTTCACTTGGAGTTTAGCTAATAGACTACCATCCTCAAATAGCATGAGACGATCAAACATTGCTCTTAGATTAGATACAGCCTTACGGCTCAATGCATCCGCTAAAACATTAGCTTTTCTTGGATGGTATTCAATCGAGCAATCATAATCCTTGAGCAACTCTATCCATCTTCGTTGCTTAAGATTCAACTCCTTCTGAGTAAGGAGGTACTTGAGGCTTTTATGGTCAGTATAAATGATCGACTTCTCCTCGTACAAGTAATGTCACCAAATCTTCAGTGTGAATACCACCGCAGCTAATTCCAAGTCATGAGTGGGGTAATTCACCTCATGCGGCCTAAGCTGATGAGACGCATAAGCCAACACCTTACCCTCTTGCATCAGCACACAACCCAATCCGGTGTGCGATGCATCACAGTAGACAATGAATTTCTTCCCAGACTCTGGCTATATTAATAGCGGGGCTTCAATTAGAATCTTCTTCAGTTTCTCAAAGGTCTCCTGTTGCTTATCAGTCCAATTAAACAGTATCCCGTTTTGCAACAACTTAGTTAGAGGTACAGCAACCAGTGAAAACCCTCAATGAAGCATCTATAATACCCAGCCAGGCCTAGAAAATTTGAATCTTTGCTATAGTTTTTGGTGGTTTCCAATCCAATACGGCCTCAATTTTTTGAAGATCAGTCCTAATCCCCTCAACAGACACTACGTGACCCAGAAATGTCACCTCTAAGCCAAAATTCACACATGCTAAACTTGGCACAAAGCTGCTTTTCTCTCAGTATTTGCAATACAATTCAGAGATGTGAATCATGATCCTCCTCAGTTCTTGAATTCACCAGAATGTCATCTAGAAACACCACCACGAACCGGTTTAAATAGTGTTGAACACCTGGTTCATCATATCCATGAAAGTAGCTGGTGCTTTCATCAACCCGAATGGCATGACCAGGAACGCGTAATGTCCATAACGAGTCTTAAATACAGTTTTGTACACATCCTCCTCTTTAACCCTTAGCTGATGGTACCCCGATCTAACATCTATCTTAGGGAAAACCGAAGCTCCTCGCAGCTGGTCGAACAGATCGTCTATCCTTGGACCCATCCTTCTTCTTCAAGAACAACACTGGTGCTCCCCATGGAGACACACTCTGTCAAATGATTCCTGGGTCCAGTAGCTATTGGATCTGAGCCTTTAATTCTACCAGCTCTTTCGGCGCCATCATATAAAGGGTGATGGACACCAGAGCCGTTCCCAGTAGGAGCTCAATGCCGAATTCGACCTCACGACTTGGAGGCAACCCTGAAGCTCTTTGGGAAATACATCCTGAAGCTCCTTTATAGTTATGACATTCTTAATGGATGGACCCATAGACTCAGAAATGCTGACATAAGCTAAAAACACGTCTCAACCTTTGCGAACTAGTTTCTCGGCCCTTAGTACTGAGATTACATTAGATACATAATCCTTTTGCTCTCCTATCACAACCACCTCCTCATCTTCTGAAGATTTCAATACCATATGCTTAGTAGCGCAATCCAAATTCGCACGGTGTTTCAATAACCAATCCATGCCCAAAATGAGATCAAATTCACTAAACAGCAATTCCATCAAATCCGTCGGAAAGACAACCCCTTGGACCTCTAAGTGTACATTTCTAAACAATTTATTCATTCTAACCTACTATCCTAGTGGACTAATCATCGACATTTCCCTATTAGTAATTTTGAACTGTATGCCCAATGTCCTAGACGCAGTACATGCAACATACGAGTGTAAGACCCAATATCAATTAAAGTGGTATATGGTACATTATAAATAAGGAACGTACCAGTTATGACATCAGGAGCGTCGCCATCCTCTCGACACCGAGCAGCATAGACCAACGCTGGTTATCTCGCCTCTGTGTTACTAGCACCTCTACCGGTGCTCCACGACCTCATCCCAAACCATTTCCCCCTCTGGCTGGACCATGGCCTCTCGGTGGCTGCTGACCACTTCTCCCTGGCTGAACATAGCCCTGACCTGCAGCTTGCATCAGAACAGGCCTTTGAGTACAGTCTTTAACCTAGTGATCCCAAGACCCATATCTGAAGCATGCCCTAGTTCTTTTCCAACACTCTTCCTGATGAGATCTCTCACAATTAGTGCAAGGCTGTGGTCTGACAGCAACAATAGAAACCCCAGCTCGGGCTGGCCTATCAAACCTAGGCCTCTTCTTAGGCCCACCAGAAGAACTTGAGGGCCCAAAATCCCTCTTATTTCTGCCTCTATCTTTCTCACGGTCCTGACACTCTGAGTGTTTCACATCCTCGAAAATCTTTTCCTTCTCAACCAGAGCAGCAAAGTCCCTTTCCCTCTGCGGAGCTATTAGAACACGCAACTCATCTAGGAGACCATCCTCGAAATGCACACAACGCTCAAACTCAGTCTGAGCATACCGACTTAACCGTAGAAACTCTACCTCATACTCTGCTGTAGACTTATTCCCTTGGATCAGACTCAAAAATTCCTTCCTCAATGCATCCACATAACTTGCCCCAACATATTTTCCTTGGAAGGCTGCCTTAAAGGAGTCCCATGTCAATCGGTCGACCTGCATGCCTTCTCTCATGGTAATCCACCATTATATGCCTTGTCTCATAGTAAAGACACTGCTCCTTTCAATTTTTGCTCCACTGTACATTTGAGGTCATCCATTATTCGTTCGACAGCCTCCAACCAATATTCTGCCACATTCGGGGCTACACCAGAGATGCCCCATAAGACCAGAGTTGTCCAGAAATTGACCCTTTGCCCACTGACCTAGTACTCACTCTAGCAACCCTTTCCAGAACCCGTAGCATCGCTTCGGACAAGGCATCATCCCCACCAGCTCGATCATGAGACCCTATCTCAGTCACTGGTGAGGCTGGCGCTTCCCTAGTAGGCATGTGTTCTGATGTTGAAGACCCAGCCCTAGCATCTCGGCCTCTACTGCAGCCACGTCTACCCCTTTCGGACCTCTTGTGCTCATATCGATGTAGCATATTTATCTATTTTAAGAGTTTTATGCATAATCTTATAATTCTCATAATTATTAATGGATATTTTATGATGAACAGTAAGTAAGGTTATTATCACGGGTCAAAATCTCACTATCATTTTAGTCTCCTACATGCTTAGTTTCTCTAACTAAGGAGTTTCAGTGTACTACTACTATCCCTAGTAGTTTCCCAGTATAATCATTTCAGTATATAACAGAGTACAGTGTCAGAGAACTTACAGATTTGGTGCTGGAGACTCGGCGTGCCACACTTTCAGTAACAATATTACTTTCCAAACCTAAAATTTAAACATATTAGAAAATTTTCAAAACCCATTCCACAGTCGAGTTTTGCAATTAGAATCTGTTACCACTAAATGTAACACCCCAAACCCGGCCTAGACGTTACGATCAGATTTGGCATGTCACATCAAAGTGTCATTTGAAAACCGACTAGTTCGGTAAAACTCAAAACTAAACATTAATTCTCTTTCAGATTTTTAGGGTAGTAAAATCATGAACACATTATCTCCTTAATAATCAAATAATTTATTAAACCGAATTAAGTATCACGGAAGCTCGTTCAAGTTTTCAACTTTAAGGTTTGAAAATCGTAATTTCCTTTAAAAGTTGTTGTCATTTTAAACCTAGCGTTTACTAGTCTAGCAGGTAATAATGAAAATAAAATACCAATTAAAAGTTAAAAATCCCAAATGGCCTTATTACAAAATCATTAGCCCAACATATTAAAGTTAAATAAAATAACTAAGTTTACATTCAAAACATATCGAGCGTGTGGCCACCTCTAAGTCTCTTGTAACTCCAAATCATCTAAGACTGGGCATTACCTGCACAGTTAAAAGAAAAGGGTGAGTTACGAGAACTCAGTGTGTAATCCCCATTACAGTAATAGTTTGAGCCCATGCCTTATTCAGTATCAGAGTGGGCCAAAGCCCAAAAATCATAACAATGCAACATAAAAATGTAACACAGCCCATTCCAGCCAACACACCACCTGTACCAACCAACACACCATATGGGGACAAAGTCAACCCATCGAGCCAGCACACCAATAATGCAGTCTAGCTACTAATAACAACTCAGCAAAGTTGCTAATAATAGTATACATGGCTGAGCCACTAAAATCAGTATACGTGGCAAGGCCACTTGATTAGTAAAACGTGGCATAGCCACTAGTAGAGTACTTCCTCCAAAATACAAAACCCAACTCAGTGCAGTATGTCGTGTCATAAATAACCCATGTTTGCAGTGTATCACAATCATAATCAATCATACAAAAATTACACATACATCACTTATACTACCACTAAGGGTATAACAATTATTTGGTCAGTTGAAGGTAAAATGGTAATTCAACCCTCGGGGGTATTTCAATAATTTTACCCATCGAGGTTATTTTAGGGTATTTCATTAATTTCAACCACTGAGGGTATTTCAGTAACTTCAACTATTGAGGGTATTTCAGTAATTTAGTCATATAACGGCCTTTCTAGAGGCCTATAGTTGCCTCGAGCGATACAGGTACCCTTTCTGGTCAAAACAGTGTAATTGGGCCCAAAGCCCAATTTTTGGCCCAAGTGGGGCCACACGAGCCCAATATGGATCACGGCTATGCAAACTTCAAAGCCTATTTCATTATTATCATTTCACTAAAAACTTTACCCGTGTAGGGCCCATTGGGCCTCATGGCCCATTGAGGCCCATTACGACTTAAACCCACAGCCTCTATGATCTATCACCAACGAATGTGGCTTGATTTTATCTCGACGAGTGTTCGCACGCTCGAGAGCCCTCAGATATCGAAGTGCGGCTTTTCAGCTTTCACAGATGCATAGTAACACAAGAGTGTGAGACATCGCTATCCAGTCTCTGAACGATATTGTAATGGGTGTACGATTACACACCTGTTTGCGAGATTAGGCGAGATCCATGCTCTCTGAATCCTACAATCAACCAACATTTATATCACCTTATACTTAATAGGCTAATGTACACACTCAGTCCCCTACCACTATTATCATAACCCACAATTACTAACCTTGGTGGGGCTAGCAACCACTACCACCTCCCTGCTGAACAATGACGATCTCCCCCTCCTAACAAGATTTGGTTTACCAACATTGTTAGTAATAATCCAACATTCGGCCCCCACAGAGAAAAGAGTAAAAACTGAAGTTTGCTCAAAAAGTCAGCAGAGGTCTAACTAATAGCTAATTAAAAAGAAATATTTGCATTACTCTACCCTTACCAATGCACAACGAAATTCGTCAGTTGACTAACAAGAGGATTTGGCCCTCACCACAGAGAATAAAAGGGATTTGGGATGAAAAGAGTATGTAGATTCGACCTAAAATATTCGGTCCACCGACGAAAAATCAAGGTTTTATGAAAGATTGTGTTCGACTAAAGGAGAAATTGAGAAGGGAAGAAGTGTAGATATTCGGCTTAGAGAAAGAAGAAGAAAACAACTAATGTATGAAGAGAAATGGGAAGAGAAGTAGAGATTTGGCCAACCAAGTGCTTGTAGATGAAAAGGTAATCCGAGTATAGAAGTGTATGAATGGCTATTAGCAAGGAGAGAAACAAATGCACGAAAGGAGAAATGCAAGAAATGTTTCAACAGAAGGAATCCCAAAATGCTCAAAATGACCCCTCAGCCGAATTTGCATCATTCAAATCCCCTAGCCAAAATTCTCCAGCTACCTAAACTCTCCAAATTTGACCAACACTCCCACACACATCCATTACCCTGATTTTCTCCACTAACATATCCTAGAATTGCTCCCATCCTTCCATTTAAAATTTTTACCAAGTCCTCAACCTCCTTCACAGAGTTTGGTCCAAACTCTACTTCTTCTACTCCCATGACATAAAATAAAAACTCTCTTTGCTTGCCATGGGATTTGAACCCCTCTCTCCTTACCTTCCTAATGACGCCACCACCATTAGGCCACAAGCTCATTTGTGTCACCAAAACAAACATAATTATACATAAGTCCTACTGCTAACTACCAGTTCCCTTTATGAGCAAAAACTAAAATTTTTCCACAGCTCTAACTCAAACCCAGGCAACTTTAGGACCCCCAAATACACTCAAATAGCTAGTCGTTCAAGCACAACATAGAATTAAGCAAAATTACCGACCCCTCATTTTTGGGGTGTTATATAGGTTGATGCTTGAATGTGCATGGAAGAATGACCCAAGTGTGGGTGGCATTTTGGCCTTGCAAATGGCCTATATTTTCCCACAAGGTTGAGCACACGGGCGCGTGGCTCGACCGTGTCCCTCGTGGTTATATTTTATAACAAGTCAAGCTCGACCATGGGTAAGACACACGGGCTTGTCTTAGGCCGTGGGGACAAGTCAGTATGTATGCCATAATTTGACATGACATAGACAAACGGGCATGTCTGAGGCTATGGGAGGCACACGGCCTGCCCACATGGGCGTGTGACCTCTATAACTTAGAAAAACTTTTAAATTTTTGAGAACTTTTGTATATATTTGATTTAGTACTGGCCCTATTCTAAAGCTTGTTTAAGGTTTTGTTGACCTATGCTAGGGACACTTTGATATGATTTGTCAGATTAAATTATGAATTGTTTATAAAGGTTTTGATAATTTGATAATGCCTTTTTTACGCTATACCGACGACGTTGAAAGCAATGGACCTGCTCCGCTCAAGGGACAATGCCATCTGATTTGAGATCGGCTACTAGAGGTCAAGGGGAAAAGCTAAACAAGCCTTCTTCCAAATGGTGAGTGAGTGGTTCACTCAGTATGTAAGAGATAATCTGACTATTTCACAACCTTCGCCCCCATCTAATCCCCTCAGACTTCAGTTGTGCCTCTAGTTATGAAATTGAATCTGTTGAACAAGCCTCCTGTTGATAAGATCTGCAAATATGGAGCTGAAAAGTTTAGGGCCACTAGTGATGATGATGATAAGAAAGATGAGTTTTAGCTAGAGAACACGATTTGAGTATTTGATGAAATGTCATTGACTCCGGAAGAATACATAAAATATGTTGTATCTTTCCTACAAGACGCAGCTTATCAAAGGTGAAAGACTTTGATCTCCGTGGTTCCAAAGGAACGAGTTACATGGCATTTCTTCCAGTCTGAGTTTCAAAAGAAATACATCAGCCAGAGGTTTATTGATCAGAAATGGAAGGAATTTTTAGAATTAAAACAAGGTCGCATGTTTGTCACCGAGTATGAAAGAGAATTTGTGAGATTAAGTCAGTATGCTCATGAATGTGTATCCACCAAGGAAATAACGTGTAAAATATTTGAAGATGGCCTTATTGAAGATATCCATCTATTAGTTGGGATTTTGGAAATAAAAAGTTTGTTGTGCTTGTTGATCGAGCGTGCAAGTTGAGGCACTCGAGAAAGATAAAGAAAAGCTCAGTCTAAAGTCAAAGATGTGAGAAAGTTATTTTCAAGTAATCATTTCACTCTACTTCAACGAAATTCAGAGATAAGCACAGCCATTCCAGAGCTAATGTGGGACATTTGAATTGAGAGATCGAGCTAGATCACAATCGAATTCTAAAGCTCCAGCAACTTTGATGGCTAGTGTCGAAAATGTCCTATCCGAATGACTTGAATGTAAGCATTGTGGTAAAAGACATCCGAGAAGTGGTAAAAGACATCTGGGAAGTTGTAGGTTGAATGATCAAGTTTATTTTAGATGTAGATCCTTAGATCATTTTATACGAGACTGCCTAGAGTCTGTTGAGCAAGAGATTGTTCAAAATTTGAGATTTGATAATGCTCCAGCGAGAGGTAGACGTTCCCGAAATACAAGGAATGTTAGTGGTAGTCAGAGAGCTACAAAAGTCTCAGTTCCGAGATCAAAAGCCAGAGTGCCAACCATAGCATATGCCATCCGAGCTCGTGAGGAAGCTTCATCTCTGGATGTTATAACATGTACATTTACTCTTTATGATACTTTTGTGATTGCATTGATAGACCTAGGTTTTACTCATTCATATATATGCATGAACTTAGTATCCTGTAAGACTTTTATTGTAGAGTCTACTGAATTCGTTATTAAAGTATCAAACCCTTAGGTAAAAGTGTTTTGTTTGATAAAGTATGTAAAAATTGTCCATTGATGTTTCGAGATATCTATTTTTTGGCTGATCTGATGTTATTACCTTTTAATGAGTTCGATATAATTTTGGGTATGGACTAGTTGACATTGCATGATGCTGTTGTGAATTGCAAAAGAAAGACTATTGATTTGAGATGTCAGAATGATGAAATATTTTGAATTGAGTCTAATGATTTGAATGGGTTATCTGTTGTGATATCCGTTTTAAAAGCTCAGAGTTATGTGAAAAAGGGTTATGAAGCTTTTTTTTATTATGTAATAGACTCAAAAGTGTCAGAAAAGAAAGTTGAATCAGTGCCAATTGTCTGTGAATTCCCTGATGTATTTCCTGAAGAATTGCCTAGATTACCTCTGATACGTGAAGTTGAATTTGGTATTGATTTGTTACCCGGGAACGACTCTATTTCAATAGCTCCATATAGAATGGCACCAACTGAGTTAAAAGAGTTAAAGTCACAGTTGCAAGAGTTGACTGATAGAGGGTTTGCAAGACCGAGTTTTCACCGTGGGGTGTTCCTATTCTGTTTGTGAAAAAGAAAGATGGCACGATGAGAATGTGCATTGATCATCGTCAGTTGAACAAGGTGACTATAAAGAATAAGTATCCTCTACCTAGAATTGATGATTTATTTGATCAGCTTAAAGGAGGCACTGTGTTTTCAAAGATAGATCTGAGATCGGGATACTACCAATTACGGATAAAAGATATATTTCGAAGACTACTTTTAGAACAAGGTACGGGCGTTATGAGTTTTTAGTTATGCCTTTCGGACTCACGAATGCTCCTGTTATTTTCATGGATTTGATTAACAGAATTTTTAGATCGTATTTAGATCAATTTGTTGTTGTATTCATTGATGACATATTGATTTATTCACATGATGAGATTGAACATGCTGGGCATCTGAAGATTGTGTTACAGACTCTACGAGATAAGAAATTATATGCAAAGTTCAGCAAATGTGAATTTTTGTTGCGATTAGTTAGTTTTCTAGGACATATTGTATCAGCCTTTGGAATACGAGTTGATCCAAGTAAGATTTCTTCTATTGTAGAATGGAAACCTCTGAAGAATACGTCTAAAGTTTGCAATTTTTTGGGACTTGCTGGTTACTATCGAAGTTTTGTAATAGGCTTTTCGATGATTGCTACTCAGTTGATTAGACTACTTTAGAAAGATGTTAGATTTGAATGGTCTGGTAAATGTCAGAAAAGCTTCAATCAGTTGAAAAATTTGTTGATTGAAGCTTCAGTTTTGATACACCTAGAATCGGGTAAAGAATTTGTGATTTATAGTGATGCTTTATTAAATGGTCTTATTCCTCGAGACAATCGAAACTGCATGGAAAAAACTATTCGACACACGATCTTGAATTAGCTGAATTGTTTTTGCATTAAAGATTTGGTGTCATTATCTTTTCGGTGAGAAGTGCCACATGTTTTCAGATCATAAAAGTTTGAAGTATCTAATGACTTGGAAAGATTTGAATCTTTGATAGAGATGATGGTTAGAGCTATTAAAAGATTACAAGCTTGTGATAGATTATCATCCAGGTAAGGAAAATGTTGTTGCTAATGCACTGAGTCAGAAATCATTATTTGCATTGTGTGGTTGAATGCTCATTTGGACTTGTGTGATGATAGTTCAGTTTTAGCTGAATTGAAAGCGAAACCATTGTTTTTACAACAAATTTGTGATGCTCAAAAAATTTATAATGACTTGTTAGCAAAGCGAGTTCAATATGATTCAAATTCTGAATCTGAATTTTGAGTTGATGATGATGGTTGTTTGAGGTTTAGAAACCAAATCTGTGTTCTGAGAAATCTAGAGTTATTACAGGTAATTTTGAATGAAGCCTATAATAGTCGCTTATCTGTTCATCCGGGTAGTACAAAGATATACCATGATTTGAGGCAACACTATTGGTGGTCTGGTACGATCCGATTACTTACTTGATAAGTTAGCTGAGCTCTATATTTCTGATATTGTGAGATTCCACGGAGTGCCATTATCTATTGGGTCAGACAGAGATCCGAGGTTTACTTCACGGTTCTAGAAGAAGTTGCAAGAACTCCTAGGTACTAAATTGCATTTCAATACGGCTTTTCATCCGTAAATAGATGGTCAAATCGAGCGAATCATTCTAATACTCGAGGATATGTTAAGATGTTGCATTCTTGAGTTTAACGGTACGTGGGAAGAATATTTTCCATTGATTGAATTTGTATACAATAACAGTTTTCAGTCGAGCATTAAAATGGCACCATATTAGGCTTTGTACGGACGCAAATGTAGAACACCTCTGTATTAGACTTAGCTCAATGAAAATAAGATACACGAGATTTATTTGATAAAAGACACTGAACAGAAAGTGAAAGTGATCCGTGATAGTCTAAAAGCAGTGTCTGATCGTCAGAAGTCCTATGCAGACTCAAAAAGAAAAGACATTGAATTTGAAATCAGTGATAAAGTTTTCTAGAAAGTATCTACGTTGAAGAAGGTACTCTGATTTGGACGTAAAGGAAAATTGAGTCCAAGGTTCATCAGACCGTATGAGATTATTGAGTGTATTGGACTTATTTCGTATAGATTGTTATTGCCACCAGAGTTGGAAAAGATTCACAATGTCTTCCATGTTTCGATACTCCATAGATATCGATTCGATCCCTCATATGTGATTACTCCATCTAAAATTGAAATCCAATCTGATATGACTTATGAAGAAGAACCGATCCGTATCTTGGCTAATGAAGTGAAAGTGTAACACCCCTAACCCGTAACCATCGCTGATTTAGGGTTAAAAGGCATTACCGAATAATTAGAAACTTTTATGGACATTTCATAATTTTATTCAACCATTCAAGTCAAAAAGTCCCTTAACTAGGTGGATGAGACCTTAATCATAATTTAGAATAGGGTCGGGACTAAACCGAACACATACGAAACTTCTTAGAAATTTTAAAATTTGTTTTCTAAGTTACAGAGGTCACACGCCCATGTGGGCAGGCCGTTTGCCTCCCACGGCCTCAGACACGCCCGTGTGTCTAAGCTGTGCCAAAACAGGGCATACATACTGACTTGTCCCCACGGCCTGAGACACACCCGTGTGCCCCACCCGTGCTCGATCCTAACTTGCACCACACGGCTAGTCACACGCCGTGTGTCCAGCTCGTGGTCGAGCCAGACTTTTTTCGAATTGTAACCTTGAAAGACATGGTCGAGCCACATGCCCTTGTGCTCAACCATGTGGGAAAATATGGGCCATTTTGAAGGCCAAATTGCCACCCCCACATGGGTCATTCTTACAAGTATAATTAAGCACCAAACCAATCATCGAAGGAAACCAAAACATGCCTAAATATACATTATTTCTAAACACTTATAAGCTTAACATCCATACCAACTTAATAGCCATCCAACTCAACTTAACAACAAGCATTCCAAGACAAATTCCATCACAAACTTATCATCAATAATGTGCTTGTTATTCATCTATAAATTTACTATCCATATGACTATTCCATTTGCTATCGTACCATACCAAAACTAGCATCATAAGACACAACTAGTCATTCATAACTCAAGCATTTATCTAGCCAAATCACATGGCTATATACACATATCAAGCATAACTTAAAGTAACTAGCCTATACATGCCATACTTAGAATTTACACTTTCAAAAGGTACCAAAACAAGGTTGAGTAGTGTGATGATGATCCTAGACGGTCCTCGAACCTTCAGTAGCTCCGACGATCTATAAAATAGAGCAAACACTCACAAATTAAGCTTTTAAAAGCTTAGTATGCCATATACAAATAAACTCAACATAAGTTGCACATAACTATATTGAAACAATGACATTAATGTTTCTCATTGCAAATTCATCACATATTCTTTGGCTCATTTGCTTAGCCATAACTTGCCTCATTCCTCAACTCAAATATCACATATACACATAGCTCATTCAAGCCTATATTCACATATTATCTCAAGACTAAACATGTAATAGCCCAAATTAGGGGCTAGTTGGAATAGTGGTCTCGGGACCACTAATTTGAGGTTGAAGAAAACTATTTTGATATTATTTTATTTATTATAATATGTTTATAAAGAGGCATGAGAATTTTGGTGCTTTAATGTTAGCGATTGAGGGCTTAATTACGAAAAAGGACTAAATCGCATAAGATACGAAAGTTCTATTTTAATTCCTAGAAGTGCCAAATAGCTATAGAATATTAACTATAGGTCCCAAATGTGCAATTTGGCCTTTGTTTAAGTGAGTTGGCCGGCCATGTGACATAGTGGACAAGAGCATTTAATTTTGGTCAAAATTGGTGGGAATTATGTGATAAAATGAATAAAATAAGATGAATAAAAGATGTTATCATCTTTTACTATTCATTCACCTTTAACCACCAAAAATTATAAGAGGAAAAAAAAGGGTTTTGGAGTTCAAACTTTCATCCAAATAATTCCCTAGCAAGTAAGTGATTTTGATGACCTTTCTTGATAAAAATTGTACTTTTGGAGTCCCCAAAGCTTAAGCTAGCTAATGAGGGGACTAATTTACAATATGGTTGAGAGTCTAGGGACTTGCCATGAAAGATTTTAAGTTGGTTACTGAATTTTTATGGAAGAAAATGAATGTTAGGAAGGTGAGGAACAGCTTTTGTCGAAGGTGTTGTCATGAAAACACCTAATTAGGACTAAGATGCAAATGTTTTAATTTGTTCATTTATGCATGAAATAGTTGGAATTGGGAATAGTTGTAAAAGGATTAAATGTTCAGTAGGCTTGTTTAGTAAGAAAATGTGATAAAAAGTGATTTACGAGCCTGGGGGCAAAATTGTAATTTTGCCAAAGTATAAGGGCAAAATAGTCAATTTTGCCTAAGTTTAGATTTGATGTATTAAGATTTATAAGTGATTGAAAGAGTAAATTTTATTGTTATAGATCAAATAAAATGAGATTCGGACCTAGAACGGGAGAAAAGAGAAATGAAGGCAAAAATGGTTCATGTCTACCCTTTTCGATATCGAGGAAAGTTCGTGTGCAAATGTTGCAATTATATATGGGTTATTTAATATTTCAATGCTTTATGGAATGTATATTATCCTATGAATGCATTAAATATGTCTTGACAAGATGTCAAGAGAATTTAATCTAAGAATAGTGGGTATGTAACAACCAGGATTAAACCCTAGTCAGACAGTGGTTCTAGACCACAAATTCGAGGTCGTAAAAATATTTTAATGATATTTTCTATGTGAATGATATGTGACAGAGCTTGTGTGAAAATTTTGTGTGATGATTTGATCGTTTTAGTGTCGAATTAAGATATAAGACTTAACTGCATAGAGAGTAAAATGTTGTGTGCTGATTTATGTGTACTTAAATGCTATTGGCTACTTAAGGAGGAGGCCTTATGTTGCTAATGAACCATTTTTAAGTTAGTGGAGTGTTAAATGGAAAATTAGTCTTAAAAAGTATTTATTTTATATGCTTTATAAAGGGCAAAAATGGGATTTGATTAATAAGTTATTATTAATGAAAAATAAAACAATTTGATGGAGATTTTTATTTCATCTTTCTTCCACCGAAACTAGAGAAAAGAAATAGCCATTGAAGCTTTGAGATTTTTGGCACTTACTTAGCTTAATTCAAGGCATGTTTTCAGTTAGTTTTTGATAATTTCTACATTTTTGTGATCGTTGCTTTGTGCTTTACAAAACCCATGCTCAAATTCCATGTATTGATGATGTTGTTATGATGAGCCATTGATGAATGTTGAGCTATGTGCTAGTTGATTTTGAAATATGAAAACTTGTGTTAGATTATCATAGTTTGTATTGAGATTTTTGATGAAATTGAGTATTTGGGCTTAATTGTGAAAAGTATAAATTGAGGGACTAAAATGTGAAATAAATAAAATGTGTGGACTCCTATGAGGCTAAGGAGAATTCGACCTAAGCATAGTGTAATGAAATTTTGAGTATTTGATGATTTTGTGAGATAGGGACTAAAGTGTCGAAATGTGAAAATGAGAGGGCTATTATGTAAAATGCCCTAAATATGTGTATTTCGATTAAAATGAATGAATTGATGATTGAATTGATTGAATTTAAATGTGTATAGACCAAGTGAGGAGAGGTTCGGATCGAGATCGAGGCAAAGAGAAAGTGCTTGATTAATCGATCGTATCGATAGTTCGACGTCGAGGTAAGTTTGGATATAATACTAGTTGTAAACTATGTCTATGTGATATAAGTTGAATGGATGTATATGTATCTATGAGTTTTGAAAATGCTATGTGCTGAATTGAGATAAACGGGCACTAACT
This sequence comes from Gossypium rotundifolium, assembly GCA_025506655.1. Classification (NCBI taxonomy): domain Eukaryota; kingdom Viridiplantae; phylum Streptophyta; class Magnoliopsida; order Malvales; family Malvaceae; genus Gossypium; species Gossypium rotundifolium. The sequence continues at coordinate 134,733,183 of CP106722.1, forward strand.
GTGCGAAGTTGGAAACGAAAAAAAGATGATTAGCACTGTGTGTGCGAAAAGATAGAAGCTTCGGCTTATCGAATTGGCACTGTGTGTGCGATACTGATATAAGTTTGGTTTAATGTATTGGCACAAAGTGTGCAGTGATGATTATGTTTAAGTTGTAAAATTGGCACTAATTGTGCGAATAAGTCAAAGGATTAGCCAAGGTTGAACGAGAGGTAATATCAAACAATTAAGTAGAATAAATGGTAAGCAGCTATATGTTGATTAAGGCAAGTTTGAACCTATGTGGTTGATGATAGATTCAAGAGTTGAATGAATAGCTAATTGGGTATGTGGTTGAGATTGATAATGTGATTAGATGTGCCTTTATCTATGTGATGGTGTTATATTTATACATATTGACGCTATAGTATTGAGTAATATGTATTATATTATGAACTTACTAAGCTTTGGAAAGCTTACTTTGTGATTTGTTCTCTGCCTTGCAGTGTCAGTAAAGCTAGCTCAGATCGGGGATCGTCAACTTCGTAATCACACTATCAGAATTCTATTTTGGTACTTTTGGAAAGATGCATATAGCTAGGATATGGCATGTGTAGGCTAGTTAATTGAATTATGTTTGAGTTTGAAATTAGCCATGGGATGTGGCTAGATATGTGATAGGTTGGTATGAATGAATGTGATATGTGTTATGCATCTTTTGGCATGATTTGTGGATTGATAAATTTGCTATTAAGTGGTAACTTTGAGTTGATAAATGCTAATAGGTGTTAGTGAAATTGGGAATGAATTATTCTTGTGGTAGAATAAGTTTTGGTATTGAATTTGTTATGGTTGGAATGAGAAAAGAACATATAGATTGGATAGCCATATTGGTAAGTTATTGGTTGCCTTATGTGCATGATATGTTTTGGTATGTGTTGCTTGTATGTTTGACCCTAAGTGGGTGGCATGTTGGCCTTGCAAAAATGGCCTATAATGTCACAAGGTTGGGGCACACGGGCGTGCCTCAGACCGTGGATAAATTGGCAGAATGTGGCTTAAATTGTACACGGTCTTGATACGGCGTGCCTTCAGGTCGTGCAAAAAATGGCCAGGTCGTGCGAGAAATGGAAGTATATGACCTTATAGGACACGACCTTATCACATGGGCATGCTTGTTAGCCGTGTTGATTTTGGCAGTATGTAACCACGGGAAGATAACACGGGTGTGTCATGTAGCCGTGGGAGAGGAACGGCCTACCCCCACGGGTGTGTCTCCCTGTATTTTAGAAAAGTCTCAATTTTTTCATTAAATTTTATACGTGTTTTAGTTTAGTCTCGACTCAGTTTATAAACATGCTTAGGGTCTTGATGACACATTTAAGGGACATTATGATTATATATAAATGTGTTTTATGATGATTGACTTTGTGTCGTGAATGTGATGTGAAATGATCCTATTGTTCGGTAATTCCTCTAAACCCTATTCTGGCGACGGTCTCGGGTTAGGGGTGTTACAATTTTATTGGTATTAGAGCTACGGTTTAGTCGATTCTCGGACTAACGTAGCGTGTGTGAGTCTAGCTATACATGTCATATTGTAAAATTTTGATAGTATGATTAAATTTGATAGTTGAAATGTGTTTTAATATAGTAATGGATCCCGATCGAGCAATTACAGATGATGTAGAGAGTAATGCGCCTGCTCCCACTCAAGGGACAGCGTCGGTCACATCAAGGCCAAATGATAGTGGTGAGGAAGGTGAGGCTAAGCAAGCCTTCCTCCGTATGGTGAGTGAATGGTTTCAGAATTTGTTAGAACAAATCTGACTGCTCCACAACCTCCACCCCCACAAGTACCTGTTGTGCCACAAGTTATAGATCCGATCAGATTGAATAAACCTCCTGTGGATAAGGTTCGGAAGTATGGGGCCAAAGAGTTTAGGGCCACGGTGATGGCGATCTTTGGAGCGAAATGAAGTTTTGGCTTGAAAATACAATCAAAGTATTTGATGAGATGTCGTTGAACCCTGAAGAGTGTATTAAGTGTGCAGTTTCCTTGTTGAGAGACACGACTTACAATTGGTGGAAAACATTGATATCTGTAATTTTGAGAGAGAATAACTTAGGATTTCTTTCAATCCAAGTTTAGAAAGAAGTATATCAGTCAACGCTTTACTGATCAGAAACATAAGGAGTTTTAGAAGTGAAGCAGGTCGTTTATGCAATCTTGAGTACGAATGGGAATTCGTAAGATTGAGTCAATATGCAAAAGAATGTGTTTCGACTAAATCTACTATGTGTAAACATTAATAGAGGGATTGAATGAAGACATTAAGTTGTTCGTTGGAATACTGGATATAAATGAATTTGTTGTATTAGTTGAAAGAGCATGCAAAGCTGAGAAGCTCGGTAAAGAAAAGAAAAAAGCTGATTCTGAGGCTCGTGATGAAAGAAAGAGATCGATGAATAAGTTCTCTCATTCTTCAGCAAAGAGATATAAAGATGCAAGCAATCGTTCAAATGCCTCATTTGGACATCTAAATAGAGATCGTTCGAGACAGAGTACTGGTTTAAGGATTCAAGCTCTGAATGAAACAAGTGTTGGCAGTGTTAAGAGTAACAAGCCGAATGTAGACAATGTTGGAGACAACATGTGGGAGAGTTTTGGGGCAAGTATAACAATAGAACATGCTATAAATATAGATCCCGAGACCATTTTATCGAGATCACCCAAAGATGGTCGGAGAAGAAAATGTTCAGAATGAAAGACCGAGTAACGTGGCACCTAAGGGAAGACCACCCAGAAACACCAGAATTATGAGTGAAAGCCAGAGAGGGACAACTGATACAGCTGTACGATCAGAAGCAAGAGCACCTGTCCGAGCCTATGCCATACACGCACGAGAGGAAGCATCATCTCCAGACGTCACACTGGTACTTTCACTTTATTTGATATTGATGTCATTGGATTGATAGATCCTGGATCAACTCATTCCTATATGTGTATGAATTTAGTATCGAATAAGACTCTACCTGTTGAGTCTACTAAAGTTGTGATTAGAGTATCGAACCCCTTAGGCAAGTGTGTTTTGGTGGATAAGGTGTGCAATAATTGCCCGTTGATGTTTCGTGATTTATGTTTCCCGGTCAATTTAATGTTGCTACCATTTGATGAATTTGACATAATTCTGGGTATGGATTGGCTTACTTTGCATAATGCCATCATGAATTGTAAGAGAAAGAATGTTGAATTGAAAAGTCAGAATGGTGAGATATATCAAATTGAGTCTAGTGATATGAAAGGACTACCAGCTGTTGTATCGATGATGAGAGCTATGAACTATGTGAGAAAAGGTTGTGAAGTTTATTTGGCGTATGTGATTGATACAAAGGTGTCGCAAAAGAAAATTGAATCTGTGCATGTGATATGTGAGTTTCCAGATGTGTTTCCAGAAGAGTTACCTGGGTTACCTCCGATTAAAGAAGTCAAATTTGGTATTGAGTTAGTGCCAGGAACTGGCCTATTTCGATAGCTCCATACAAAATGGCACCAACAGAATTGAAAGAGTTGAAATCTCAGTTGCAAGAACTGACCGACAGAGGATTTGCACGACCTAGTTTTTCACCCTGGGGAGATCATGCATTATTTGTGAAAAAGAAACATGGAACTATGAGAATGTGTATTATTTCTCGATAACTGAACAAAGTGACGATAAAGAACAAATATCCATTACCTCGGATCGATAATTTGTTTGATCAGTTGAGAGGAGCTACAGTATTTTCTAAGATAGATTTGAGATCGAGCTACTATCAGTCGAGAGTTAAAGAATCCGATGTGCCAAAAACTGCATTCAGAATGAGGTATGGACATTATGAATTCTTAGTGATGCCTTTTAGGCTAACAAATGCACATGCAGTGTTTATGGATTTGATGAATCGAATATTCAGACCGCATTTGGATCGTTCGTGGTGGTGTTCATCAATGATGTTTTGATTTATTCGAGTGATGAGACGCAACATACCGAGCATTTGAGAATCATGCTACAAACTCCGCGTGAGAAACAGTTGTATGCAAAGTTTAACAAGTATGAATTTTGGTTGACTGAGGTCAATTTTCTAGGGCATATTGTATCCGCTGCTGGGATACGAGTCGATCCACATAAAATCTCTGCTATTTTGGAATGGAAGCCTCCGAGAAATGTGTCTAAAGTCCGTAGTTTTCTGGGACTAGCGGGATATTATAGACGATTTGTGAAAGGCTTCTCAATGATTGCCACTCCATTGACAAAGTTGTTACAAAAAGATGTTAAATTCGAGTGGTCAGAAAAGTGTCATCAGAGTTTTGAGCAATTAAAAGTATTGTTGACAGAAGCACCAGTGTTAGTTCAACCTGAATCGGGCAAAAAGTTTATAGTCTATAGTGATGCATCGTTGAATAGTTTGGGCTGTGTGCTGATGCAAGAAGGAAAACTCATCACTTATGCTTTGAGACAGTTAAAATCGCATGAAAAGAATTATCCAAAGTATGATCTTGAATTGGCTGCGATTGTGTTCGCATTGAAGATTTGGCGTCACTATATATTCGGTGAAAAATGTCATATTTATACTGATCATAAGAGTTTAAAGTATTTGATGACTCAGAAAGATTTGAACTTGCGACAGAGAAGATGGTTAGAGTTGTTGTAAGATTATGAACTTGTGATAGATTACCACCCAAGTAAACCTAATGTTGTAGCCGATGCTTTGAGTCAGAAATCATTATATCCTTACGAGCTATGCATAATCAGATGGATCTGAGTGATGATGATGCGATTGTAGCTAAATTGAAAGTAAAACCATTGTTTATACAGTGGATATGTGAGACTCAGAAGATTGATAATGAGTTGTTAGCAAAAAGGGTTCAATGTAATTCGAATGAGGAATCGGAATTTTGAGTTGATAGTAATGATTGTTTGAGATTCAAAGATCAAATTTGCGTTCGAGAAATTCAGCGTTGATTCAAATGATTTTGACTGAAGCTCACAATAGTTATTTGACTGTACATCTGGGGAGTATGAAAATGTATAATGATTTGAAACAATTTTATTGGTGCCACGGTATGAAGAGAGATATTTCTTTGTGTCGAAATGTTTAGTTTGTCAGCAAGTTAAGGCTGAACATCATGCTCTGTCTGATTTATTGCAACCGGTTATGATTCCTGAGTGGAAATGGGAGAGGATCATGATGGACTTTTGGTCGGGTTTACCCTTATCTTCGAACAAGGAAGATATGATTTGGGTGATAGTGGATAGATTGATGAGCGACTCATTTCGTTCGGTGAGAAGCGATTATTCTTTAGATAAGTTGGTGAATCGTATATCGATGAGATTGTGAGATTACATGGAGTACCGTTATCTATTCTGTTTGATAGAGATCTGAGATTTACCTCATGATTTTGGAAGAAATTGCAAGATGCTTTAGGCACGAAATTTGCATTTCAGTACTGCTTTTCATCCACAAATGGATGGTCAATCCGAACAAATTATTCAGATTCTTGAAGATATGCTAAGATGTTGTATACTCGAATTTGAAAGCACATGGGAAAAGCATCAATCATTGATTGAGTTTGCGTATAACAATAGCTTTCAGTCTAATATCAAAATGGCACCGTATGAGGCTCTTTACGGTCGAAAGTGTCGAACTCCATTGTATTGGACCGAACTAAGTGAGAACAAGATTCACGTGGTTGATCTTATAAAAGAGACTAAGTAGAAAGTGAAAGTGATTCGTGATAGTTTGAAAGCAACCTCAGATCGTCAAAAGTCTTACGCAGATTTGAAACGAAAGGATATTGAATTCGAGGTTGGTGATAAAGTGTTTTTGAAAGTGTCTTCATGAAAGAAAATACTTTGATTTGGCCAAAAGGGCAAGATGAGTCCGAGATTCTTTGGACCGTATGAGATTATTGAACGAGTTGGGCCGATTATTTATAGATTGAGATTGCCATCAGAGTTGGAAAGGATCCATAACGTGTTTCATGTGTCAATACTTTGACGATATCGATCAGACCCGTCTCATATAATTGCACCTACTGAGGTTGAGATTCAGTCAGATTTGTCGTATAGTGAAGAACCGATCCGAATTTTGGCACGAGAGACTAAAGAGTTGAAAATAAAAAAAAAATTCTCTAGTAAAAGTATTATGGCACAAACACGGAATTGAAGAGGCTATCTAGGAGCCAGAGAACGTTATGAGAGAGCAACATCCATAACTATTCACTAGTAAGATTTTCAGGGATGAAAATCCATAAGAGGGAAGAGTTGTAACAGTCGGGATTAGACCCTAGTCGGAACAGTGGTTCGAGACCACAAATCTGAGGTCGTAAAAATATTTTAATGATATTTTCTGTGTGAATGATATGTGACATAGCCTATGTGAAAATTTTGTGTGATGATTTGATCATTTTAGTGTCGAATTAAGAGAAAGGACTTAATTGCATAGAGAGTAAAAAGATGTATACTGATTTATGAGTACTTAAATGTAGTTGGCTTCTTAAGGAGGAGGTCTTATGTTGCTAATGAACCATTTTTCAGTTAGTGGAGTGTTAAATGACAAATTAGTCTTAAAAAATATTTGTTTTATATGCTTTATAAAGGGCAAAATGGGATTTGATTAATAAGTTATTATTAATGAAAAACAAAACAATTTGATGGACATTTTTATTTCATCTTTCTTCTACCGAAACTAGAGAAAAGAAATAGCCATTGAAGCTTTGAGATTTTCGACACTTACTTAGCTTAATTCAAGGTATGTTTTCGGTTAGTTTTTGATAAATTCTACATTTTTGTGATCCTTGCTTTGTGCTTTACAAAACCCATGCTCAAATTACATGTATTGATGATGTTGTTGTGATGAGCCATTGATGAATGTTGAGATATGTGCTAGTTGATTTTGAAATATGAAAACTTGGTGTGGGATTATCATAGTTTGTATTGAGATTTTTGAAGAAATTGAGTATTTTGGGCTTAATTGTGAAAAGTGTAAATTGAGGGACTAAAATGTGAAACAAATGAAATGTGTGGACTCATATGAGACTAAGGAGAATTCGGCCTAAGCATAGTGTAATGAAATTTTGAGTATTTGATGATTTTGTGAGATAGGGACAAAGGTCGAAATATGAAAATGTAAGGGCTATTATGTAAAATGCCCTAAATATATGTATTTGGATTAAAATGGATGAATTGATGATTGAATGGATTGAATTTAAATGTGTATAGACTAAGAGAGGAGAGGTTCGGATCGAGATCGAGGCAAAGATAAAGTGCTTAATTAATCGACCGTATCAATAGTTCGACGTTCGAGGTAAGTTCGAATATAATACTAGTTGTAAACTATGTCTATGTGATATAAGTTGAATGGATGTATATGTATCTATGAGTTTTTAAAATTCTATGTGCTGAATTGAGATAAACGGGCACTTAGTGTGCGAAGTTGGAAACAAAAAAGAGATGATTAGTGCTGTGTGTGCGAAAAGATAGAAGCTTCGGCTTATCGAATTGGCACTGTGTGTGCGACACCGATATAAGTTTGGTTTAATGTATTGGCACTAAGTGTGCAGTGATGATTATGTTTAAGTTGTAAAATTGGCACTAAGTGTGCGAATAAATCAAAGGATTAGCCAAGGTTGAACGAGAAGTAATATCGAACAATTGAGTAGCATAAATTATAAGCAACTATGTGTTGATCAAGATACGTTTGAACCTATGTGGTTAATGATAGATTCAAGAGTTGAATGAATAGCTAATTGGGTATGTGGTTGAGATTGATAATGTGATTAGATGTGCCTTTATCTATGTGATGGTATTATATTTATACATATTGACATTGTACTACTGAGTAATATGTATTATATTACGAACTTACTAAGCTTTGGAAAGCTTACTGTGTGATTTGTTCTCTGCCTTGCAGTGTCAGTAAAGCTAGCTCGAATTGGGGATCGTCAACTTTGTAATCACACTATCGGCATTCTATTTTGGTACTTTTGGAAAGATGCATATAGCTAGGATATGGCATGTATAGGCTAGTTAATTGAAATATGCTTGAGATTGTAATTAGCCATGAGATGTGGCTAGATATGTGATAGGTTGGTATGAATGAATGTGATATGTGTGATGCATCTTTTGGCATGATTTGTGGATTGATAAATTTGCTATTAAGTGGTAACTTTGAGTTGATAAATGCTAATAGGGGTTAGTGAAATTGGGAATGAATTATGCTTGTGGTAGAATAAGTTTTGGTATTGAATTTGTTATGGTTGGAATGAGAAATGAACATATAGATTGGATAGCCATATTGGTAAGTTATTGATTGCCTTATGTACATGATATGTTTTGGTATGTGTTGCTTTTAGGTTTGACCCTAAGTGGGTGGCATGTTGGCCTTGCAAAAAAGGCTTATAATGTCACATGGGCGTGCCTCAGACCGTGGGTAAATTGGCAGAATGTGGCTTAAATTGCACATAGTCTTGGCACGAGCGTGCCTTCAGGTCGTGCAAGAAATGGCAGTATATGACCTTATAGGGCACGGCCTTATCACACTAGTGTGCTTGTTAGCCGTGTTGATTTTGGCAGTATGTAACCACGAGAAGATCACACTGGTGTGTCATGTAGCCGTGGGAGAGGCACGACCTACCCTCACGGGCATGTCTCCCCTGTATTTTAGAAAAGTCTCAAAATTTTCATGAAATTTTATATGTATTTTGGTTTACTCCTGACTCGGTTTATAAGCATGCTTAGGGTCTTGATGACTCATTTAAGGGGCACTATAATTGTATATGAATGTGTTTGATGATGACTGACTTTGTGTCGTGAATGTGATGTGAAATCATCCTATTGTTCGGTAATGCCTCTAAACCCTATTCTGGCGACGGTCTCGAGATAGGGGTGTTACAGTGTAGTGCAAATAGCATTGTGTGATGATAATTAAGGTCCCATGTAAGACAATATTGGAATATGGCCTAGGTGTGAGATATTGAATAAGACCATGTCAGGGACAAGGCATCGATATGAGATTTTGAGTAAGACCTTATCGGGGACATGATGTCAATGTGATGTTATGTGTATGCAATTAAAAAAATGTTATTTAACAGATATGTTGAAAAAGAGAAAGTCCGTGGTTGCACCACGATAGTTACAGGTATGTGATAGAACTAAATTCTGGTCAAATTTGGTATATGGTTAAACCATAGTGGGTCATGTGTAAATGATGCATCCTAATTACATATGTTATTTGTATAAATTCATTGCACGGAAGAAAACGATTATTGTAGAAATTTAAGTAAGAATGATAGTGTGTGAGGATGTTCCAGGATGAACATTCAAAATAGGAAAATACATGCGGGTAAATATCCTTGAACGTATAATAACCATGGGCTATGTGCGTTACCACCATATCCTTTGTCACCGATGGGCTGTGTGTGATACCATCGAGTCTAATAACAAATGGTGGGCTATGTGCGATACCACCCTATTAGAGATTCATGGTGGGCTAAGTGCGAAACCACTGAGTGATTGGTAGTATGAATGATTTATTGAGAAGTTATAACGTGTTGTATCATGTGACTATGTGGTGTTACGTGCATGGATGTAAATTAATGAATGTGAGCCTTAAGCTTGAAATATGGTTAGAACGTGGTGAGAGACGAAATGAGTAAGCACTATGAATGATTGAATGGGTAACCATGAGTATACGAGTAAAATTAATTATAACACCTTTATATTGTATATAATCAATGAGTATCAATAATTGATTAGTAATTGCATGTAAACTTACTAAGCATTATTGCTTACTCATTTTCTTTTCCCATCTCTTATAGGTTAACTTAACTAGCTCAGGTTGGAGATCGCCAGAGATGTTTTCAAACTATCGAGCAGGCATTTGGTACTAGGTTCCAAGTCCTTATGAGTCATGGCATGTGTAGGGATAGTATTTAAAGTTGATTAAGTCATAGTTTTGTATAGTCATAAATGATGGCTTAAGTCAGTTTTAATTGTACCAGAAATAGTTCTCTCTCGTGTATGAGATGAAGATTTCATTTTATAGAATAAATGTGATAATTCAAGAGTTACAATTGATGGTGTATGAATGTATGCATGTGGGGGTGGCTAAAGGGCTTGGTAGATATTCTGCTAATTTTCTACATAGGTAGACACACGGGCGTATGTCTAGACCGTGTGGAAGGCACGTTAGCACATGGGCGTGTGCCTAGGCCGTGTGAAGTATGCATTTTGAACTTGGGACTTGACACGACTAATGTACAAGAACGTGTGTACAAACCTTATGGATAAGTCGGAATGCCAAGGTCTGGAACACGGGCCAGGGCCACGGGCGTGTCCAGGCCGTGTGAATTTAGTCAGTGTCGACCACGGGTGGACGACACTGATAGTGTCAAACAGTCGAGTTTTAAAATTTATAAAAAGAATGATCGAACCTGTAGACTAACTATGATAATGATAGAGGCAAGTGCACCTATCGAACAGTAGTATAGTTTAGGCAAGAATATCTTATCGAACCCAAGAGAACCTAAAAGTACTACTACTCACTTTCTTTCTATTATTTAGCCTAAAATATGGAGTGATTGGTTTATTAAACTAATGAAAAACTATAACTAAATGCAAAGATAAAAGAATAAATGGGAGAAAGACTTTACGAAAACTCAGTTGATGAAGACGATACCCTCAGGAAGAATCCAGCTATGACTTCACTTATTATTTATTCCCTAAACCATATGATTTCTTTACTTAGCTTGATCCGTGAGACTCCCTAACCTATATTAAACCCTCTCTCGAGGTGAATAACTTCTAACCTTAGGTTAATTAGTGGAACTCTAGTTATCTTATAATAACCCCTTAGGAAGCAGTAAATTGATCAATGGATTCCCATATTAGGTTTCACCATAATCCGACAAAATCTCGTAACCCTATCTCTAGGCGCCCGATCAACTCCGCTCAATTATGCTAGATCTACTCTTAGGCAGGGTCTATTCCTCCTCCACCTAAGCACATCAGATTAAATTAAGCATCATAATTAAGAACAAACTAAGTACTTATCATATAATTTAGAAATCAAATAAAAAAATCCATCATAGGTTTCATCCCCTTCAGGTATCTGAAGGGTTTAGTTCATAACTGAATAAGAAAACATCTCAAGAGAAAAGATAAAACAAAACATAGGAAATCCCTAAAACCCTCTGGAGGAATTAAAGAGGAGATCCTCCATCTTGAGTGGAGTTCCGGCTTCTTGAGATGGATCAACTGGCTATCTTCAAGTAATTTCCCTAAAAGATGAAAGCTTCGGTAAAAGCCTTTGCGAAAGCTCCCCTTTAATGTTTGCCTTGGGTTGTTTATATAGGCTTTGAGATGCTATACTTGGCTCCTAAGTACCTCCTTCAAGTAGAATTACTATTAGGGTGTTTGAGTAGACTTAGTAGTATGTTTCTTTGGCTTTAAGCATCCAAATCTGAGTGAAATTGCTCTTTCCCGCGGCAGGGGCATGACCATGGCACATGCTCGTGTAAATAGTGGCTGGGTCGTGTCTAGATTCTGTCGTTTTGGGCACGGTCATGTAACTTAGGGTTCAGACTGTGCTTCGGTTCTATCGATATGGACATGGCTATGTTGATCACCAGGCACGTCCGTGTGGTAAATGGATGATGCACGGCCGTGTGTGGCGGAGTCGAGGCGTGCTCTAGGTGGTCGGGAAGACACGGTCGTGTGGGCTTTTGGGCCAGGCCATGTCGAATTATTGGGTTGGCCCAATTTAGTCCATTTTAAGCCCGTTTTACATTCTTTTTATCCTTAGGTGCTTTCATGAGTATAAGACATGAAAAGAAAGGATTAAAAGCACCTTTTTACATAAATCAAGGGCTAAATCATCCAAAAGCATACTAAATGTGGGATTAAAATATGTTGCTTTTACGGTTTATCAAATACCCCTACATTTAAGCTTTTGCTTGTCCTCAAGCAAAATTCTCAACTTACAATTAAAACGAACTTTCCATAATTCATAATTCTTATCGACAACATCTCATCATAATTCATAGAAAATTTATACATGGATAATTCAACTCAAAGAACCCTAAAGATTCAATCAAGATAAGTCATACCTTTGTAGTAGTACGAAAACATAGGTGTCTCTCCTTATCTAAGTAATTACCTTTAATTCAAAACCGACAAGGATTGACATCCTCACAAAAGATTTGCTCAAATCACTCAAATGTGTTAAAGGTTCAAGAATAAGCACTCTAAATCGCACCTAAAAAGTTAATCCCATAAGCTTGCCTGAAAATCAAATCTCCACCACTGTATATGAGATGATACATAGATCAAAAGGTCTTTATTAGGGTTGTAACGGGGCTAGGGTTAAAAGGTGTGGATACAGGCTGAATTAGAAGGCTAGAATCGAGACTGACTTGACAAATTATCTAACTAGAAACACTGAACTAAATATGAATATTTACTTCGAATGAAAACTAATAATACCACTAATGATAATTACTCTATAATAAAGAGTATTTTACTCACTTTGAAATTTGATAATACTTTCATACGAGCTTTTTCTTTAACAATTAGAGTTTAAATGCTCTAAGCTCTTTTGTATACTGATATTGAATAAACTTGGATATATTATTATTATTATTATTATTGTTATTATTATTATTATTATTATTTAGGAACAAACTAAAATATTACATCATATATAATAAATGTAACTACTAAACTAATATAATTCTATAATTTAATCAAATTAAACCTCGATTAAAGGGTAGTCAAAAGAACGCTGATAGCAAATACAAAGGGATTTTTGGGCTAATATTGAGGGTGAGTCAATAAAAAGGTTGTTAGGATTCAACGGGGTTCACTAGGGATTAATTTGTATTGGTAGGCTTTTTTTTAGTGGAGTGAACAGGTTAAAACCTAGGTGCCTTTATCATCTCAGTATTTCAAATCATTAATGTGGTCTCGACATGCATAAACAAGGAAAGTTCTAGAATAACAGTTCAAAGTTGACACACTCATAATTAATAAAGTGAGCATGAAAAAGAATATATGCTCTATAAGGCTCAAAATCTCACAAAAAATTATGGGTGTTTTCACATCAATCCTTATAAATTTTGAACTTCAAGGTGATACTCAAATTCGGTTCAACAACCTATCAATTTTAATTTTTTAGAAAGTAGGCTTATCGTGCTCAATTCTCTAGTATCCTTCAAATTTAATCATCAATGCACAATTAACTATGACTTATTCAAATATATATCAATAATAATCATAAATCATTAGAAATTTCATCCTAATTAATAATATGAGAAAAATGCTTAAGATAAAGACTAAATTCAGGATTAATGAAAAATTAGGCATTAATTTGAGAATTATGCGAGAAGTTAGGCACTTTTATCCAGCCACACTTAAGATGTACATTGCCCTCAATGTACAAAGATAAATAAATATCAATTAGTATAAGATCAAGAGAGAGGGATAGAGTGCCACTTCCTGAATTTTGGATGATTCCTGGCATCTTTGGTGGCGGTGATGGTGTTTTCTATAGACCTGGTGATGTGGCTACCGAAAAGCAATTTGCTAGATGAAGAAATTGGGTAGCCTGCGAGGATATAGCCAAGAGATATAGAGAAATAATAATATACTAATAATATAATTAAAGATTAAGAAAACAAAGAGAAGGAAACTAAGAAGAAAACTAATATTTAAAGAAAAAACTAATGGACTAAGGAGTCCTTAATAGTAGATGGTTCGTGAGGTGGGTATGATTTGTAAGGCTGCGGAGTATTGGTGATGGTGGAAGTGGCGTGATTCCCTAGCAGCCTTTAGAACCTAAAACTAAGAAACTAATATGAAATAAATTAAATTAAGTATAAAATAAGTATAGATAAGGAAAATAAAGAAGATAAGAAAGGAAAAATAGAACCGAAAAGGTTTCGGAGGCCCTTGGCGTGGCAATTAGCTAAAGCTGCCAGCATGGACTCATGTTGAGGTTTCCTCTGAGGAGACGATGCTTACCTTCTTACGTTTCTTTGGCATGATTTTTGTGTTGCTCAAGAGTCTTGGACCTTTTCTATGAACAGAAAGAAAAATTTGAAAGGAAGAGAAGGAGGAAAGAAGATGGGAGAAAGGGGAGGGCTGTGGGGATTTAAATAAGATTTCAAATCTGGCACGTTTACACACCCGTGTATCGAGGGTGTGTCGAATCACACGGCTGCATTGCACTACCGCGCTGTAGAGTGTGTTGTTCTTCCACAACCGTTTGTCTATTGGTACACCCGTTCCTAAAAGGCCAGTATATGAGCACGGTTGGATTGCACGGGCGTGGTTTGCCCGTGCTTAAAAAGTCATAATCTTAGCAGAGTCATGAGGCATGGTCGTGCTATTTTGTCGGTGCCCGTGGTGTGAATGGTTGGCTCTGTGTCGTTGGGAGGTGGGTGGACTGACTTGCACGGCTCTGCTCTGTCAGTGTGGTGGTTCTGGTGGTCCACAGGCTACGGGCATGGCCGTGTGGCCTGGAAATCTATATTATTATGTTAGTTTAAATGTTGAGAGAAGAGAGGAGGAAAGAAAATAAAAGAAAATAAATTTGAAATTAAATAGTGTTAGTGCTCGGGTTGCCTCCCGAGAAGCGTTCGTTTATAGTCTTAAGCTAGACTGTGTTTGACTTTTAAAATTTTAGGGAGGTTTAAAGGTTTGAATATTTTCCCTCTTGCTGACAGTTTTATTTTTGTGACAAAGTTTAGGTCGAGAAGCGTTTTGTAACACCCCTAACCCATATCCATCACCGGATTAGGGTTACGAGGCATTTTCAAAGAAAATATAACTTTCGTACTGTAATACCCTTTTCATTCAATATACTTCATCCTATTCTAAAACAACCGAATTGATACATGTTTAGATACATACTTCTCAAGCATATAACCCAAATTCATATTCATATCAATTTCATGAAATTTAAAATTGTCTAACATCTCTCTTTATTAACTTACCACATATATGCATGATTAAAATTCTAAGTATATTCGGTATAATCATCAATGAATACAGAATGATCAATCAATATACATTTCTTCAATAAAATCAACCACAAAACAAATACAAACACCTACTTAGCACCACCACCTACGCATTCATTTCATGCAACCATTCCTCATGTACAATCTTGTTTCGAACCAATGCACATTAAAACTTTATAGTTAGAAATACTAATAAGCATCATATGGTTACATGCATATATCACCCGTTTGCACACTTATAAACTAAGAAATAATATTCCTTTTACAATTACATATATCAGAATGCGCATCATCTTAACTTTTAATGCCATAAACACAAATTAACTTTGCATGATACATGCATATGATCAAAGACCGAATATACTAATTAAACTTCCATAATTCATGAATTCTATGTCATGAATTTGTACACTATTGACCATTCATAAACGTAGATCTCAAACTAAATTAACATAGAATTATAAGCATATTTAATCATGCCTAGACCAAACCTTCCATACCACCTTTCCATACAATTTATAACTACCTATACTTATCAATAACAAATGAATCTAGCAAATCAACTTACATATACAAATTTTCATTATGAGATCATTATTACCACCTAACCGTAACAACCATATTTAGCATTCAATAACCCAAGATAAGATTTTACAACTATATACATAACACTCATATAACCTACCACATTTCCAATAATATCAAAACTTCAACCGAATACAAACATTCATTAATAGCATGAGCAAGCCATTTCATCCAAGCATATTGATGAAGTTTAACCCAAAATAAGTAGCCATTTTCGCAAGGCTATAAATATATACACGATTAAGCATCATTAGTAATACAGCTTAGTCTAACCTATACATGCCTTTTGAATTAAAAACCAAGTTTATCAGTACCAAAAGAGAGTGGATAGTGTGGTTAACTTCTTTGAAGATCCTTTGAGTCCGTAGCTTGAATAAAAAATCTATAAAGCAGAGGTAGACAAGAACACACACAGAGTAAGATTGCTAGCTTAGTAAGTCTCAAGCAAATATAAATGTAATGAACATACAATTAAACATGCTAATACCTAAGCTTATAGTATGGAACATAAATATTTCATTATGTAAAATGTACATAGCTGAATACTAGTAACGCTCTTGATTTAAATATCGTTGCTATGTCATCATGAACCTGTACATTATCAAATCACATGAATATCATCTTATATCGTATATTCCGAATCACATGAACCAATCTAGGCATCGATCTTCTATTTCTACTTATACACAAAAACAAACACTTTTGTCTCATTCATCACTGATCTTTAACTAAACAATAAGAATTTAGCTCACTTCATTCCTTACTAATATAGTAGGCTAATTCTTACCCGAACTTTTAGCACATAGCACTATATATATATATATCTCACCTTGTTTGATTCTCAGAATCTCCATTTATAGCATATCACCGGCATAAAGCCTGCTAGGCATTAAAGCCCGAAATAAATCACCGGCACGAAGCCTGCTAGGCATTGAAGCCGAAATAAATCAAACACGAAGCACGCTAGCTAGCATTGAAACCGAAATAAATCAACGGCACGAAGCCTGCTAGGCATTGAAGCCTGAAATAAATTATAGTTAATCTTTCATTTCACATTGCATAGTGCTAAATTCACCACCACTTATATTTCACATATTTTAATCATATAGCAAACCAAAAGCACTTATTCATATCATATTAAATAAAATTTCAACCAATCCAATTTATTATCATCACATTCGGCCAACTCATGACTTTATACTATAATTATACCAATTTCACCATACATTAGATTTATAAATAAACTTTTAACATATGTTCACTTAAGGACTTACCTCGGTTGTCGATGATAGACCGCAAATCGACTATTCGAGAATCTTCGTCTTTTCCCGATCTAAATCCATTTTTCTTTTCTCTTGATCTAAAACACATTAAAATTTAACTCATTCAAGTACATTTCATCACAATTTAGTCCCTAAGCACATAAATAGGCAATTTACCATTTTACCCTTACTATTTCACATTTTTGTATTTTAGTACTAATTGCACAAAACACAAAATACTCAAAATTTCCCCATGCTACTCAAGAGCCGAATCTTCCTAGGGACCTTACAAGTCCTTTTATTTCACTTATTTTGCAAATAAGTCCCTTTAAAATTTTATTATTATAATTTAGCCCTAAATACAACATTTTATCGAAATTTCTAATACAAAACTTGTAAATCTTTAACACGTCTTTAATCTAAAACCATCAAATATCAAAACCATTTAAACATGTTAATGGCCGAATCCTATTTACTTATGAATTTTAAAAATTCAAGCATGGGTCGGGTAATGTACGAAGCAACGATCTCAAAAATATAGAAATTATTAAAAATCGAAGAAAACACACCTTGAAATTTAGCTAGATGATGGTCGAACCTTCCAAGCTTTTAAACCCTTATTTTCATGGCTAACTTTCGGCACTTCAAGATGAAGAACAAAAATATGGCTTTTAAATTTTATGTAATATAACATATAATAACATTTTCTTATGTTTTACCATTTTAACCTTTATTTAATAATAAAAACAATTTATAACATAAGGTTATACTTGACCTTTGCCACCCACTAACTCATAAATGGGTTATTTACCCTTTTAATGCTCCACTTTAAAAAGCCATCATCAAATCGGCACTTTACACTATAGTTTGAGACTTTTAAAATGTCAATCGAGCACCCAAACGATGAAATTTTTCTACGAAACTTTCACACATTTTAATTCACACATAATAAACACAAAATAAAATATTAAAATATTTCTCAGACTCGAATTCGTGGTCCCGAAACCACCATTTTGATTAGGGTCAAATTCGATCTGTTACACATTTACCTTAAAATTATCGTATATTGGATTGCTTACATCGACTATTTCGCGTGGTAAAGTAACGTGTACTTGAAGGAGTATTTCTTCCTTTTTCTTCAGGTCTGTTGAAGTGATGTGAGGATCGGCTTTGTCTAACAGCACCTGGTCTCCTATTTCAAAGTGATTTGATGTCCCTATGACCTCTTCTGGTGGTTCCTTTAGTTTTACTTCTTGTGGATCTAGCTTTTCTTTGGTGTGTATCTTCTGCTCTTATAGATTGTCAATCTTACAGTTTTGTTCTTGGTGTGATTCTTCTGTGACGACTTAAGGGCTATGAGTTGGCTCAACTTTGATGCAATGTGATGTTTCTTGCGATGAAGGTTGAACAATTTGATTATCTAGTGAAACAACTTTCTTACCTTCATCTTTTGTTGTTTTGGCTGAGTCGAGAGCTTGAAGATTGACCGATTCATCTCCTACATGAAGTATGAGTTCTCCTGTGGCAATATCAATTTTAGTCTTGGCAGTTGCAAGAAAAGGTCTTCCCAAAATTAAAGGGATTGAATTTTCCTCATCCATGTCTAAAACAACAAAATCTACTGGGAAAACAAATTTATTTATTTTTACTAAAATGTCTTCAATAATGCCCTATGAATTCTAACAGTTTTATCAGCTAGTTGAATACTCATCCTAGTTTGTTTGGGCTTCCCTAGACCTAGTCGTTTAAGCAGTGCATAAGGCATGACATTTATACTTGCCCTTAAATCAACTAATGCATTATCAATAGTTAAACTACCAATTAAACATGAAATCGTAAAACTCACTGGATCTTTTAGTTTCTATGGTAGTCTGTTCTGTAGCATTGCTAAGCATGTTGCGTTGAGTTCCACATGGTGCTCTTCATCTATTTTGTGTTTGTTCGTTAAGAGTTATCTTAAAAATCTCTGTGAGTCGGGCATCTAAAAAAGAGCTTCAAGAAGAGGTAAGTTAATTTGTAATTTCTTTAGAAGTTTTAGAAACTTACCAAATTGTTCCTCAGAATCATCTTTTTTCAATGCTTTGGGATAAGGTATGCAAGGTTGGTACTCTTTGATTGCCAATGTTTCTTGTGCTATCTCCATTTTACCTTTTTCTTCCTTGGTTTCTTGTATTGAGGTGGGCTCGTCTACCTTTGTACCCTCTTGAGCTATGATGGCTTGGATCTACTCTTTTGGCTTTATTTCTGTGTTGCTTAGTAGACGTCCTTGTTTACGTTCAGAAATCAGCTTTGTGAGATGTCCTACTGACCTAATAAGTTCGCCAACTTGATTCTTGATCCCCTTGATCAATTTTTGTTGTTCATCAAGTGTTGCTTCAGTCTTTTAGAGATGAGAATCTGTAGCTACCATGAATTTTGTCAGCATCTCTTCAAGGTTTGATTTCTTTTCCTTTGGATAGGGCTGATTTTGATAATTAGGAGGAGGTTGCTGCCTTTGATTTCCTTGATTTCCTTGTCCTCCCCACGAAAAATTTGGGTGGTTCCTCTAACCTGCATTATAAGTGTTACTATAAGGATTATTAGATCGAAAATTATTACCTATATAGTTTTTTTGCTCGTTTTCTGTGCCCGGTTGGTAGGGTAGGTACTCAGGATTCGCCATATTTCCACTCACTTAGCATTGCATGACTGGGTGTACTGCGAAGAACATAACTTATCAAGCTTTTTATTCATTAATTCCATCTGTGTTGACAACATTGTCACTGCGTCTATGTTGAAAACTCCGACTGATTTTGTCAGTTTAACTCTTGTAATTTGCCATTGATAGGTGTTCAATGACATCTCCTCAATAAAATCGTAAGCCGTTTCAGGAGTTTTGTTGCTCAAAGTTCCACCGGCTGATGAATCAATCATTTGCCTTGTTGGAGAATTCACACCATTGTAAAATGTTTGGACTTGAAGCCACAAAGGTAATCCGTGGTGTGGACATCTCCTTAGGAGATCCTTGTATCTTTCCCATGCATCATATAATGTTTCTGCGTCATTCTGCACAAAAGAAGATATGTCATTCCTAAATTTAGCCATTTTGGTTGGTGGAAAATATTTTAAAAGAAATTTTTCGATCATTTGATCACATGTGGTGATTGACCCTTGTGGTAACGAGTTCAACCATTGCTCGGCTTTATTCCTTAATGAAAAGGGAAATAATCGAAGGCGTATGGCATCGTTAAAAATGCCATTTATTTTGAAGGTATCTCAGAATTCTAAAAAATTAGATATATGAGTATTTGGATCTTCATCCTGCAAACCATCAAATTGAACAAACTGTTGAATCATTTGTATTTTGTTAGGCTTTAATTCAAAATTATTAGCCACTATAGCGGGCCTAACAATACTAGATTCTGCTCCTGTCAAATTAGGTTTAGCATAATCATACATAGTACGCGGAGCATTTTGTTCTTGCACATTTGGTGGATTGTTTTCATCCATCCCTTCATTAGGATTGGATCTGTCTTGTTGTTCTTCTCTTTGGTAGGCTAGAGCTCGTCTAATTTCTCTGCGACTTCTGCAAGCGGTAGCTTTAATGTCACTTTCATATTCTAATTGTCCTCTTAGATTTTTCTAGTCATAAACTAGAGGTACCTGCTATGAAAAGAAAAAAAGAAATTTAGAAAAACAAAAGTATATGTATAAAAAAAATAAAAATTTAAAAATAAAAATAATGGCTAAAGTAATAGAAATAGAGCTTTCTTAATATTTTAGATGTGTCCCCGGCAACAGCGCCAAAAACTTGATTGTGTCAAACAATCGAGTTTTAAAATTTATAAAAAGAATGATCGACCCTTTAGACTAACTATGACAATGATAGAGGCAAGTGCACCTATCAAAAAGTAGTATAGTTTAGGCAAGAATATCTTATCAAACCCAAGGGAACCTAAAAGTACTACTACTCACTTTCTTTCTATTATTTAGCCTAATGAAAAACTAAACCTAAATGCAAAGATAAAAGAATAAATGGGAGAAAGACTTTAGGAAAACTCAGTTGATGAAGACGATACCCTCAGGAAGAATCCACCTATGACTTCACTTATTATTTATTCCCCAAACCATATGATTTCTTTACTTAGCTTGATCCATGAGACTCCCTAACCTATATTAAACCCTCTCTCGAGGCTAATAACGTCTAACCTTAGGTTAATTAGTGGATCTCTCATTCTCTTATAATAACCCCCTAAGGAAGCAGTAAATCGATCAATGGATTCCTATATTAGATTTCACCCTAATCCTGCAAAATCTCGTAACCCTATCTCTAGGCGCTCGATCAACTCCGCTCAATTATGCTAGATCTACTCATAGGCAGGGTCTATTCCTCCTCCACCTTAGCACATCCGAATAAATTAAGCAACATAATTAAGAACAAACTAAGTACTTTTCATATAATTTAGAAATCAAATAACAAAATCCATCATAGGTTTCATCCCCTTCAGGTATCTGAAGGGTTTAGTTCATAACTAAATAAGAAAACATCTCAAGAGAAAAGATAAAACAAAACATAGGGAATCCCTAAAACCCCCTGAAGGAATTAAAGAGGAGATCCTCCGGCTTGAGTGGAGTTTCGGCTTCTTGAGATGGATCAACTGGCTATCTTCAAGTAATTTCCCTAAAAGATGAAAGCTTCGACAAAAGCCTCTACGAAAGCTCCCCCTTTAATGTTTGCCTTGGGCTGTTTATATAGGCTTTGAGATGCTATACTTGGCTCCTAAGTATCTCCTTCAAGTAGAATTTCTATTAGGGTATTTGTGTAGACTTAGGAGCATGTTTCTTTGGCTTCAAGCATCCAATTCCAAGTGAAATTGCTTTTTCCCGCGGCAGGGGCACAGCCATGGTACATGCCCGTGTAAATCGTGGTTAGGTCGTGTCTCGATTCTGTCATTTTGGGCACAGTGGTGGCACGGCCGTGTAATTTGGGGTTCAGACCGTGCTTCGGGTCTGTCGATTGGGACACGACCATGTTGATCACTAGGCACGTCCGTGTGGTAAATGGATGATGCACGACCGTGTATGGCAGACTCGAGGTCGTGCTCTAGGTGGTCGGCAAGACACGTTTTTTTATCCTTAGGTGCTTTCTTGAGTATAAGACATGAAAGGAAAGGATTAAAATCACCTTTTTACATAAATCAAAGGCTAAATCATCCAAAAGCATACTAAATGTGGGATTAAAATATGTTGCTTTTACGGTTTATCAGACATGGGCATGTCTTAGGGGCACACGAGCTTGTCCCTAGACCAACGCGGGCGTGTGGCCTCTATTCTATAGAAATGTTTTTCCAAGCTCATAAAAGTTCTCGGATTGAATCCGTATCTTCTCGGAGGTATGCTTAGGGCCTCGTAAGTCTAGATTGAGCAAGTGTTGGGTTTAAATGAAATTTTATAGCCCAATTCGAGGCGTTTAAGTGAGATAAGTTAGGTAACGCCTTAAACCTAGTTTTGACTTTGGACACGGGTAAGGATTATTACATTTAGTCGTATCAGAGCTATGGTTTAGTAGGTTCTCGAACTAACCTAACGTGAGTAAGAGTCTAGCTATACATGCCATAGGTGGACCGTGATAGTGTGATGTCTCCCGACTCTAATGAAATTATTTTGTTAAGACAGAGATGATTCCTAAACGAGTTAATTTCAATAATGTTGTAAGTGACAATGAGGTGACTGAAATGTGCTTATGCATTGTTGAAGTTTAGAGAGGTACGAATAGAAGTTTATGACATGTGTATGATAAGGCATGAAATGAGATAATTCTAAGTTGAGGAATAAAATGAGAGTTATAAGGTGATAAGCTTATCTATATTGGTTAGATATGTATGCGCTATCATATATTCAACCTATAGGGTTAAGAACAAATAGTGAGTAAATTTACCTAGAGAATGGGATATGTGCGTATGTATGACTGTTTGAATGATGAATGCTACATATGTCGACATAGTTGAATCTCATGTGCGACTATTAAAATAAAGGATGCATGATGTTTTATTTTATGACTATGCCATGAAGCCACAAATATTATAGTGTTGGATTTAAACTGAGGAGTTTGACTAAGAATAATGCAGAAGATGAGTATGGTCGTTCAATGATAAATTGATGAATATGACCATGGTTGGACCATGGCAATATGTGTGATCCCATATAAGACCATGTCTGGGACATGGCATTTGCAACGATATGTGATCCCCGTGTAAGACCATAACTGGGATATGGCATCGACATCAAATAGTGATTCTGTGTAAGACCACGTCTGGGACCTTGCTTCAGTATGAAATCGTATAAGACCATGTCTAGAACATGGCATCGACATAAGATCTTGTGTAAGACCATAGCGAGGTTATGGCATCGTAACGACATGTAAGGTAATAGCTGGGCTATGATGCTGTGGTACGAGTAAGACCATAGTTGGACTATGGCTATCAAGTAGACGATGTACTCAAACCTATAAGACATTCTTTAAATTGATAAGTAATGGTAAGAGAAATTAGAGTTTAATGATGAGTACTCGAGCAGACATTAATGTGGAATTTGAGTAAGTGAAGTTACTGTTCGAGATTATGAGTGATAGAAATAATTGTAGCATGAGTAAGCGTGAAAACTCGCCTGGAGCGAGTTGTGTGACTATGATGATATTTCATTAATAATGAATGTTAAAACATATGTATGTAGTCACGAGAATTAAGTTAAGGGCTCTATGACTTCACCCCCTTACCACTGTTGAATCATGATGAGATGTTTCTAAGAGTTGAGTAAGTTTGTATATGAGTAGCGCAATATGTATGTTAGCATAATTGATAATGCTTGGTGTCACATTGATACATGATACTCTACTAAATAGATTAATTGTTGTTGAACATGATATTGAAGTCCTAAGGGACTAAAATGAATATGATAATGCTATCATCGAGATGAGAAATGAGTAAGGTCCCGTATAAGACCATGTCCAGGGCATGGCCTCGGCACCGAATTGAGATTTTTGTGTAATACCATATTCAGAATATGGCTTTGAAAATGAATATGAAAATCGTTTAAGACCATATCCGGGATGTGGCATCGATACTTGATGTGAAAGTCCATATAAGACCATATCCGGGATATGTCATTGGCATATAGGGGTAACTGTATATAAGACCACCTCGAGGATGTGGCATGGCTTCGTATGTATAATAATGACGATGAATATGCATCTTTGACTATCCCTAGTGATTGATGGGATAAATAGATGAGTTTAGAAGTAGAAATGAGAATTGTACTAAAGTTATGTGAATGAGTGAATGCAGGTACTCTTGAACGAGTCACGAAGAAACGAGTACAATGTGTGGCACGATATGTGCTAAATAAAGGCAATTGTATGTAAATATGGCAAGAAGCCTATGACTTGTGTATGGTTAATTAATGCCATGAATGGATTCTAATGATCTCCTTGGGTATTATGTATAAATATCTATTGCCTTTTAGGGGTGATGTAGTTGTTCTTTTCATACATCGTGATCGTGTGAGAATGTTAGCTGATTGTAAAATCAGACAAAATGGTTGTCGATTGGGTTAATTGAAATTGACATTCCTTTATCTCCTTGTAACCTTATTCTGGTACTTTGAGGAGGAAGTAGGTGATGAAAATTTATGTGAGATATCTCTTATATTTTTGCTGATCATGGTCAATTTTTTTTAAAGTGTGTGTTATTTGAGTTGTGATAATCATATCTACTAAGATTGTGCGTTTGATTTGATCATAAAAAGGTGATAATTCTAGTATAAGGCGTGAAATCACAAGTTTCATGTTGTGTGATGGGTTTGCGGACAAGCCGAATAGATTTAATGCATTTGATTGAGATGTCTCTACTATCTTGAGAGAAGACGATAGTAAAGGTTTTAAATTAGCATATCAAGAGGAACTCAAACAAGAGTGTGATCAAAATATATTCCCAGTGTGGAGAAAAGAGTAGATTGAAGTATTGGGATATGATTCGAGTTAGGTGTACATGAGTTGAGAGCATGATACAGAGGTATGCTAATTGAAATATTCTAACCATGGTGGTTAAGATGAAAGCCATTAAAGGTACTATTAACTGAAAAATTTAGTATCGAGTTCAGTTGAATTGAGGGAAAAGTGCTTTAATACCAATGTGTAAAGGAATGGTTTACATTTTTAGGTGATTTGAGTTGCATCGAAAAGAGATTGTTAGATTGGTAATCTTGAGACGATCACTTTTGTGACTGAGTTGTGAAATAGGGGTTCTAGTATGATTTGTGGAAAAACATCATGTATTTTCTGAATCCTAATAAGATAGTGTTTCTGATGCTGAGAAAGTTTGATTGTGAGTTAGTGAAAATGGCTTGAACTATTACAAAGGTGTGTATAGATATTGAAATACTTCATAGATAGGAGACATAGTGCAGATGTCTAGAGGAAAATCCTTGTTTAAGCAATGCGAGTTAGTTACTCGATTGACCTTAGATGGTAATATCCTAGTTTCAGCGAGGTTAATGACTAGAGCGAGTTTTTCCTTTCGAGACAAAGTAGTTCAGAAATGAGATCATGGATGGTATTTTAAATAAGCTTTGAGTGAGCTTGACCAAGATGTTAAAATTTAGGGCGGATAAGATTTCCATTGTTAATGTTACCTAGAGATAGAAATTGTATGATGATGAATTCAAAACTTATGCAGAAGTTTTGGTATGAAACTTAATAATAGCATGTTTACTCATGCAAGGCTAAGAAAAAGTGCAATTATATGCATAGATGTTTTTGACAATTGAGTACACTTCACGATATAATTGAGTTTGTGTTTGGAAAGAAGTTAATCTGTAAAAGCTGAATTATCAGAGTGTTCAAAGTTGGGACTATTTCAGTTGGTGGTTATTCTAAGGAGAAAGTGTAATAGAGTACTATAGATTTCGAAATTGGCTTGACATGATTTCCCAAGGAGGGGGATATCATCCGAATTGTAGCAAATTATACGACAAAGATTTGAATGATCATTTTGGGCATGTGCAAGTTTATAAGACTTCTAAATATATGTACCAGGGAGGAAAAGTAATTTAGGTCTCAAACTTGTGCTTTGCTTTTGTATACTATAGCTTAAAGATTGTGGGCGAGAGAAAGTAGAGGATAAACCGAATTGTGATTTTGAAGAGTTGGTGGAGACATTTCAGGAATACGAAGAGCAACTCCTCCTGGTAAGGTTTTCGGGGACGAAAATTCCTAATGGGGGAGAATTGTAATAGCCCGAATTAGGGGCTAGTTGGAATAGGTGTCTCAGGACCACTAATTTCAGGTTGAAGAAAAATATTTTGAT
Source organism: Gossypium rotundifolium (assembly GCA_025506655.1). Taxonomy (NCBI): domain Eukaryota; kingdom Viridiplantae; phylum Streptophyta; class Magnoliopsida; order Malvales; family Malvaceae; genus Gossypium; species Gossypium rotundifolium. The sequence goes on from CP106722.1 coordinate 134,759,408, forward strand.
ATTATTTTATGTTTTATAATATGTTTATAAAGAGGCAAGAGAATTTTGGTGCTTTAATGTTAGCGATTGAGGGCTTAATTATGAAAAAAGACTAAATCGCATAAGATGCGAAAGTTTTATTTTAATTCCTAGAAGTGCCAAATAGCAATATAACATTAATTGGAGGTACCAAATGTGTAATTTGGCATTGTTTTAAGTGAGTTGGCCGGCCATGTGACATAGGGGACAATAGCATTTAATTTTAGTCAAAATTGGTGGAATTAGGTGATAAAATGAATAAAATAAGATGAATAAAAGATGTTATCATCTTTTACTATTCATTCACCTTCAAACACCAAAAATTGGAAGATAGAAACAAGGGTTTTGGAGCTCAAACTTTCAGCTAACAAATTACCTAGCAAGTAAGTGATTTTAATGACCTTTCTTGATAAATATTGTACTTCTGGAGTCCACAAAGCCTAAGCTAGCTAATGAGAGGACTAATTTGTAATATGGTTGAGAGCCTAGGGACTTGCCATGATAGAGTTTAAGTTGGCTGCTAAGTTTTTTTATGGAAGAAAATGAATGTTAGGAAAGTGAGGAACAACTTTTATGAAAGGTGTTGTCATGAAAAAACCTAATTAGGACTAAGATGCAAATGTTATAATTTGTTCATTTATGCATGGAATAGTTGGAATTGTGAATAGTTGCAAGAGGGTTAAATGTTCAGCTACGCTTTTTTAATAAGAAAATGTGATGAAAAGTGATTTACGAGCCTAGGGGCAAAATCGTAATTTTGCCAAAGTATAAGGGCAAAATAGTCAATTTTGCCTAAGTGTAGATTATGATGTATTAAGATTTATAAATGATTGAAGAGTAAATTTTATTGTTCTAGATCAAAGAAAACAAGATTCAAACCTAGAACGGGACAAAAGAGAAATGAGGGCAAAAAGGGTTCCTTTTACCCTTTTTGATGTCGAGGTAAGTTCGTGTGCAAATGTTGCAATTATATACATGTCATTTAATATTCCAATGCTGTATGGAATGTATATTATACTATGAATGTATTAAATATGTCTTGACAAGATGTCAAGAGAATTGAATCTAAGAATTGTGGGGAGTGCAAATAACATTGTGTGATGATAATTAATGTCTCGTGTAAGACCATATTGGAATATGGCCAAGGTGTGAGATATTGAACGTGACCATGTCAAGGACATGGCATCGATATGAGATTTTGAGTAAGACCATATCGGGGATATGATGTCGATGTGATGTTATGTGTATGCAATTCAAAAATGGTATTTAACAAATATGGTGAAAATAAGAAAGTATGTGGTTGCACCACGAGAGGTACGGGTATGTGTTAGAACTAAATTGAGGTAAATTTTGGTATATGGTGAAACCATAGTGGGTCATGTGTAAATGATGCATCCTAATTGCATATGTTGTATGTATAAATGCATTGCGTGGAAGCAAACGATTATTGTAGAAATCTAAGTAAGAATTATAGTGTGTGAGGATGTTCCAGGATGAACATTCGAAATAGGGAAATGCATGTGGGTAAATATCTGTGAACATATAATAATGCTGGGCTGTGTGCATTACCACCATATCCTTTGTCACCGATGGGCTGTGTCCGGTACCTTCGAGTTTAGTAACAAATGGTGGGCTATGTGCGATACCACCTTATTAGAGATTAATGGTGGGCTATATGCGATGCCACCCTATTAGAGATTGATGGTGGGCTATGTGCGATACAACCCTATTAGAGATTAATGATGGGCTATGTGCGATACCACCCTATTAGAGATTGATGGTGGGCTATGTGCGAAACCACCGAGTGATTGGTAGTATGAATGATTCATTGAGAAGTTATAATGTGTTGTATCATGTGACTATGTGGTGTTACATACAGGGATGTAAGTTAATGAATGTGAGCCTTAAGCTCGAAATATGGTTAGAACATGGAAAGTGACAGAATGAGTAAGCACTGTGAATGATTGAATGGCTAACCATAAGTATACGAGTAAAATTCATTATAACACTTTTAGATTGTATATAATCAAAGAGTATCAAAAATTGATTAGTAATTGCATGTAAACTTACTAAGCATTAATGCTTACTCCTTTTCTTTTCCAATCTCTTATAGGTTAACTTAACTAGCTCGGGTTTGAGATTGCCGGAGATGTTTTCACACTATCGAGCAGACATTTGGTACGAGGTTCCAAGTCCTTATAAGTCATGGCATGTATAGGGATAGTATTTAAAGTTGATTAAGTCATTGTTGTGTATAGCCATAGATGATGGTTTAAGTTTGTTGTAATTGTACCAAAAATAGTTCTCTTTCATGTATAAGATGAAGATTTCATTTTATAGATTAAATGTGATAATTCAAGAGATACAATTGATGGTGTATGAATGTATGCATGTGGGGGTGGCTAAACGGCTTGGTAGATAGCCTGTTAATTGTCCACATGGTTAGACACACGGGCGTGTGTCTAGACCGTGTGGGAGGCACAGTTAGCACATGGGTGTGTGCCTAGGCCATGTGAAGTCTGCACTTTGCACTTGGGATTTGAATTGCCACATGACTGATGTACACGGCCGTGTGTATAGACCGTGTAGATAAGTCATAATGCCGAGGCCGTGTGAATTTAGTCAGTCTCGACCATGGGTGGAAGACACGAGCATGTCTTAGGGGCACATGGGCGTGTCCCTAGACCAACACGGGCATGAGGCCCCTGTTCTATAGAAAAGTTTTTCCAAGCTCGTAAAAGTTCCTGGATTGATTCCATAACTTCTCGGAGGTATGCTTAGGGCCTTATAAGTTTAGATTGAGCAACTGTTAGGTTTAAATGAAATTTTATAGCTCAATTTGATAAGTTTGAGTGAGATAAGTTAGGTAACGCCTTAAACCCGATTTCGGCTTTGGACATGGGTAAGGGGTGTTACAAAACACTTATTCACTTTAGTAAACTTATATAAACACTTACCTTTTATACACACATAGTGTAGTTTACAATCGTACCTGAATCATTATTACTTTTCACATAGACGTTCATTTCGTAGACTTGCCCGTTGATCCTTTCGGAGTCTAATAGGATACTCAAAGTGCTCAGAATAGTCGTACAATGCCAACGTCCCAAACGAGGTCTTACATGTACCTAGATATTAATGCCACCATCCCAGACAGGGTCTTACACGAATCAAATACGATGCTAATGTCCTAGACATGGTCTTATACGTAAATCTCATATCGATGCCAATGGCCCAGATGTGGTCTTACACGAAATCTCGAATCAATGCCAACGTCCCAGAAATGGTCTTGCATGATATCACATATCGGACACTTATGTCATGACATATGTAATCCTATCTATTCATAGGTTCGCACGGGACTTCTCAGACCTCGATAACTCATCGACATATCCTCGGATTTCATATACATTCCATTTCCAACATTTACTATACAATTTATATTTCATAGATACATAAATAATTCAAATCGAATACATTTATTTGTATATCGAGTTATCTCAGATTCAGATATCGAAAACAAATTCAGCTACTCGATTAATTTCGATTTCTCGCGATCTAAGTCTCTTTTCATCTGTTCTTGATCTACACATATTCAAATTTAACTCATTTATTCATTAATTCATTCAATTCAATCCAAGAACACACATTTAGGGCAATTTACAAATTAACCCTCACATTTTTACATTTTGACATTTTAGTCCCTATTTCACAAAATCACAAAATACACATAATTTGCTTGTACCAAGCTTAGACCGAATATCACCCATGTTCAATCAAATCCATACAATTCATTTATTTTACAATTTAGTCCCTCAAAATATTATTCTTTCAATTTTATCCAAATTACTCAAAATCATCAAAACTCCAAAGACAAACTATGTTATTCTATCACATATAATTCATATTTCACCATCAAACATCCAAAAACTCACATGTTCATCAATGGTACATTACAAAATATTCATCAATTTACAAAATTGAAGCATGGGTTTTGAAGTACTCGAAGCAACGATTACAAAAACATAGAAATTATCAAAAACCAAACAAAATACATACCTCAAATTAGCCAAACCATAGCTGAACCCTTGAAAGCTTTTTTTCTTTATTTTTATTTCAAAATTCGGTGGATGAACAAAGAATAAATGGCTTTTTATTATTATGTTTGTTTAATATAACATTACTTATTATATGATTTACCAAATTATCCATTAATAAAAATATTTAACAAAACATAATGGATGGTCATAATTGTCCAACAATATCAATGGTCCAATTTCATAATAAGGACTACATATTAATAAACCATGACCATATAACACATTAACAAATAGCATGTCACTTTTACCTTTAATGCGATTTAGTCCTTTTCTCAAATTAAATACACAAATGACAAATTTAATTTACGAAACTTTAACACATGCTTAATCAGGTATCATAGGCACGAAAAATAATATTAAAATATTTTTACAACTTGGATTTATGGTCTTGAAACCACTATTCCAACTAGGGTCTAAACCGAATTGTTACAATTCTCCCCCTTAGGTATTTTCATCCCCAAAAATCTTACCGCTAAAAAGATTCAGGTACTGCTGTCTCATTGAATCTTCAAGCTCCCATGTTGCCTCTTCTACTCTGTGTCGATGCCACAACACTTTAACTAATGAAATTTTCTTGTTTCTCAACTCTTTTACTTCACGAACTAAGATACGAATTGGTTATTCCTTGTAAGTCATATCAGATAAGATTTCAATCTCAGATGGAGGAATAACATGTGATGGATCAGATCTGTATCGATGAAGCATTGACATGTGAAATACATTATGAATCTTTCCTAGTTCAGGTGGCAACAACAATCTATACACAACTGGCCCAATTTGTTCGATAATTCATACGGCCTGATGAACCTCGGACTCAATTTGCCTTTACGACCAAATCTGAATACTTTCTTCCACGAGGATACTTTAAAAAACACTTTGTTGCCGATTTCAAACTCAATATCTTTTTGTTTTAAGTCCACATAAGATTTTTGATGATCAGACGCTACTTTCAGACTATCACGGAACACTTTCACTTTCTGTTCAGTGTCTTTTATCAAATCAACCTCGTGTATCCTACTTTCACTAAGCTCAGTCCAATACTGAGGTGTTCTACATTTACGTCCGTACAAAGCCTCATATGGTGCCATTTTAGTGCTCTACTGAAGACTATTATGGTACACAAATTCAATCAATGGTAGATATTGTTCCCACGTACCATCAAACTCAAGAATGCAACATCTCAACATATCCTCAAGTATCTGAATAATCCGTTCCGATTAACCATCCGTCTATGGATGAAATGATGTACTAATATGCAGTTTAGTACCTAAACCTTTTGCAATTTCTTCCAGAATCGTGATGTAAACTTCAAATCTCTATCTGACGCAATAGACAGTGGCACTCTGTGCAATCTCACAATCTTAGAATTATTAAGTTCAGTTAACTTATCAAGTGAATAGTCAGATCGTACCAGAATAAAATGAGTAGATTTCGTCAATCGACCTACGACAACCCAAATCGCAACTTTCTTTATCGGAGTCAAAGGTAGTCCAGAAACAAAATCCATCGTTACTCTATCCTATTTCCACTCGGGAATCTGAATCGGTTGTAGCAAACCAGACGAAACCTGATTTTCATCTTTAACTTGCTAATAGACTAAACATTTCGATACAAAATTAGAGATATCTCTTTTCATACCAGACAACTAATAGTGTTTCTTTAAATCATGGTACATTTTAGAGCTTCTCGGATGAACAGATAGGCGACTATTATGAGCTTCATTTAAAATCAACTGAATCAACTCTAAGTTTTTCGGAACATAAATTTTATCTCGGAACCTCAAGCAATTATCAACACCCACTCGAAATTCAAAATTAGAGTTTGAATCACACTGAGCTCATTTTGTTATCATTTTATTATCAGCATTCTGAGCATCACATATCTGTTGTAAAAACATCGACTTCTCTTTCAATTAAGCTAAAATCGAACCATCATCAGATAGGTCTAAATGAGCATTCATTATACGCAATACGAACAGTGATTTTCGACTTCATGCATCAGCAACGACATTTGCTTTACCCGGATGATAATCTATCACAAGCTCATAGTCTTTCAAAAGCTCTAACCACCTTCTTTGTCGTAGATTCAAATATCTCTAGGTTATTAAATGTTTTAGACTTTTATGATCTGAAAACACGTGGAATTTCTCACCGAAAAGATAATGATGCCAAATCTTTAATTGTAACACCCTAAACCCAGCCTAAACACCACAGTCGAATTTGAAATGTTACGGGAAAAAGTGTTGAGAAAAAAAATTTTGGTTTCCAAGGTGAAAAAAATGAAGTTGAAGTTCTAAGATTTAACTCCATTTAAAATAAAGCGTTTGAATTACACAAGCTTAAATCATTATTGATTTATACTAAAATTTTGGGAACCCGAGAGGTTTATAAGTAATCTATATTTTGAAAACTCCATTTAAATTCGAGTGTTGCAGTATTTTTAGAGTTCCTTTATAAATCAACCATTTGATAGCGGATCCAACTTAAAACTTAAAAAAAAATCCAAAGTAATTAAAATTGCCTTATTACAATAAAATATCCCAAAAAGTAATTAAAAGTTTATAAAGTACTTTAAAAGTAAAAATGGCTTCTGCATGGCCATCTTGACTCCTCCCCGGCCCGGTCCAAAGTATCACATATTACCTGAATTGTTTGAAAAACGAGGTGAGTCGTTTTGACTCAGTGTGCAATTAAACCACATGTTTCCACAAATGGGCCTAGCCCCAAAACCACATCAAGGCCACGTACCACATACTATCATGCATAATGTGAACCCAACCCAACCTAATATCCAACCGCTGCACACCACCCGTATATCTAACCACCACACACCAGGGGATTACTAAATTGACCCTCCATCCGCTACACACCTCTTTGGCAGTCATGCTGCTCAAAGTCCACTTAGTGGTCTAGCCACTTATCCACGTGACTAAAATCACAATATCCACGATGAGACTCTAGGTCGTCATCAATCCACGATGTAGCTCAAGGCTAACATCAATCCACGTATATAAATGTACACACTTCCCCTTATTCAATAGATACCGATCCCCATGCACATGCATCATATTAGAATGATATGGCAATATAACGTATGAACATACTAGATAGGCACATATGACATGCTTACATGTATCCACAATAATTAACCACAACCACAACATAAATAGTATACTAACCTGGTTATCGGTTTACCCGAATTCGGTAATAGCATCACCACAGCCACTACTTTGGCTACCACTCATATTATATATTTTAACGAAAGTAAGTAAGTAAATCGTGTGTTAATTACACACTTGAGAACCTGAAGAACTAGACTATCGATCTCCTCACATCCTCACTCGAAGAGATCACAATGATCTGCTTATCTATGTCGGATGCTCACCCACAGCCCGGAGGCCAATCCGAATCGCTGAAACTGACCGTTTCTTGAACTTAGGAATTGGGACAACGTGTCCAACCCCTTTCTCTCCTATGCTGATACTCGAATCCATAAAACAAAGTCTTTGGTCAGAAGACCCGGGTTAAAACATTGAATAGGAAAGAATAGCGAACCAAAAAAAAGTACCAAGTTTGAAAGAACATTATTACCAAAGTCGACCAAATCCTGAAGGCTTTTCACTTGTGCTAAAATGATCGTCAAAATCCCTACATACATCTGCGCTAGATTTGGACTAACACTTGTGGACTAAAGAAGTGGCCTTGACCTAACGTTATAATCTTCTTACCTCGATTGATCAAATCCTGAAAGATCCTTCACCCCCTATCGTTGGCTTATACAAAGAATCTGAATCACTCCTTCATATATTCGACCACACACCAAAGAACAGGATTAGCCTTTTGGTTTCGACAAACCAAATAAAAGAAAAGAGCATGTTTCAACAGAAAAGAGAAACCCCTTACCACAATACTAGAAATCGATTGGAAGAGTAGGTAATGACTGAATGATGACGCTTCCTCTAGCAAATGACAACCGAAAAGTGTTACCACCAAAAGTGAGATATTCGGCTTAGAAGAATCAAAAAGAAGGAAAAGAAAAAGATTGAATGGAAATGGCTAGGAGGTTCGGCTACAACACAAAGAAGGATAGGTTATTCGGATCTTGAAGGTAAAGAGATCGATGAAAAGAAAATGAGAAGAGAGGGTTGAGTTTTATGTAGTTTCGGCTATGGGGAAAATTGAAGAGAAAGATTCAGCTTAATGATGAAGTGAGTTTTGAGGCCACAAATATGAAAAGAAAAAGAAAATAGGAATGGGGTATGGTTCAGCTTAGAGAAGAAGTAGAGAGAAAAGAAAAGTGCTTCAAAATGGTTTCACAAATTCGGTTCAAGGACAAATCGGAAGAAGGAAAAATAAATTACTCAAAAATTTGGCACACATAGCCCTTCCCAAACCGAATGTACCCACTCCTCTCATGACCGAAAATACCACCTCCTAGAATCCCAAATTCGGCCAACACTCCTCCCTTCACTAAATCCCCCTTTTTCCTCCTCATTTTCCTTTTCTCCTCTCATTCAAACTCATTTGAATGAGTCAACCTCCTACAAAACCTCTCCATCACCAATTCAAAGTGCTTGACCCATTCAACCCTCCACCTTTCAACTGCCCAAACCGAATCCACTACCTCCCCCCTCTTGACGCAAAAAGCAACCCCAAAATGCTACCCATGGTGCTCGAACCTCTTCTCCCCTGCAACTCCCTTTGACGCAAACTCTCTTGCTCTCAAGGTAGCATCCTCTTGCCACTCCACCACTTCACTTCTTGTGTTAAAGAACACCACATTGTTTCCTTTAAGACCTGGCTCCCCTAGCTCTCCCCTAAAGGCTTCAAATCAAAAATTTTCACTAAGGCTCCTACCTAACCCCAAGGTTTCCCGAAGCCCCCAAACACACTCAAACAACATCTAGAGCATACTAGCACATAAATATAAATAAAATGCATAACCCCTAATTCCGGATGTTACATTAATGCAAACACAATTGCAGCTAGCTCAAGATCGTGTCAAATAGTTATTTTCATGTGGCTTTAATTGTCTCGAGGCATAAGCTATAACTTTGACTTCCTGCATCAAAACACATCCTAAACCACTCAATGAAGCATCACTATAAATCATGAACTCTTTGCCCGATTCTGTTTGCACCAATACTAGAGCTTCAGTCAAAAGGGCTTTCAACTGATCAACACTTTTCTGACATTTATCTGACCATTTGAATCTCACATCTTTCTAAAGCAATTTAGTCAATGGAGTAGCTATCATCAAGAATCCTTTTACAAGCCGATGATAATAATCAGCAAATCTCAGAAAGCTACGGACTTCAGACACATTCTTTGAGGCTTCCATTTCAGAATAGCAGAAATCTTACTTGGATTAACATGTATTCCAGAGGCCGATACAATATGTCCTAGAAAACTGACTTCACGTGACCAGAATTCACATTTGCTAATTTCGCATACAATTACTTTTCTCTTAGAGTTTGTAACACAATTCTCAGATGTTCAGCATGTTCAAATTCATCTCAAGAATAAATCAAAATATCATTAATTAAAACAACAACAAATCGATTAAGGTACAGTCTGAAAATTATGTTCATCAGATCCATAAAAATAGCAGGAGCATTCGTTAGTCGAAAGGCATAACTAAAAACTCATAATGCCCGTACCTCATTCTGAAAGTAGATTTTAAAATGTCTAAATCTTTTACTCACAAATGTATTATCCCGATCTCAAATCTATCTTTAAAAACACAGTGGCTCCTTTTAGCTTATCAAATAATCGATCCCGGTGAGCACACCGAAGGTGAGATCGTGCAACTTTTCAAATAGAACGAGCAAATCATCGTGCAAATCCTCTCAACTCTTGCAATTGTGATTTCAACTCTTTTAGTTCTGTTGGTGCCATTCTATACAGAGTTGTCGAAATAGGAGTCGTTTTCGATAATAGACCTGTACCAAATTCAACTTCACGTATTGGAGGAAATCCTGGTAATTCTTCAAGAAATACATCAGGGAATTCATAGACAACTGGCATTGATTCAACTTTCTTTTCAGTCATTTTCGAGACTATCACATAAGTAAAATAAGCTTCATAACCTTTTCTCAAATAATTCTGAGCTTTCAACACAAATATTATAGCAGGTAACCCAGTCAAATCATTAGACTCAACTCGAACTATTTCATCATTCTGACATCTTGAATCAATGGTCTTTCTCTTACAATTGACAACAGCATCATGCAACGTCAACCATTCAATACTGATCGTGATCTGTGATAAGTCTTAATATTTATAAAATGAATGATCAAGCCTAGAAACTCCTATCACCACCACCATGATTGAGGCAAGCGCACCTATTAAACAGTAGTATATCTTAGTGGCAAGACCGAAATATCGAACCCAAAGGAACTAAAAGTACTAGTACTGACTATCTTTTTATTATCTAGCCTAAAATAAAAGTGATTAATATTTATTTAACTAATTGCTGAGCTAAGGATGCCAAGATACAGAGAATGAATAGGAAAATACTTTTGGGTAAAATCAATTGATCAAGACAATACCCGAGGAAGAATCAACCTAGACTTCACTTGTTATTTAACTCTGAACCAGACAATTTATTCACTTGACTTGATCCGTAGGATTCCCTAATTTATATTAATACCTCTTTCAAGGCTACTAACGTCTAACCCTAGGTTGATTAATTGAATTTTCTTTCTAATTAAAACCCCTAAGATTGCATTAACTCGATCTATGGATTCCCATATTGGGTTTGACCCTAATCCGACATATTTTTGTTGTCCTATTTCTAGGAATGCGATCAACTCCATTTAACTATGCTAGATCTACTTTTAAACAAGGACTTTTGCTCCTCTACCTAAGCACATCAACACTTGAATAGGTATCTTGAAATATTAAAGCAAGAATTAAGCACACATAATTAAGAACAAATCAAATATTTATCATATAGTTCAGAAAACAAGAACAAGATTCGTCTTAGGTTTCATCCCCCTCAGATATTTGACGGGTTTAGTTCATAATCATAAAAGAATACATCTTAGAAGAAAATATAAAACAAAACATAAGAAAAACCCTAAAACCCCCTGAAGGAAATTGAAGGGAAGATCTTCCGTATTGAGTATGACTCCAACTTCTTGAGAAGAATCAACTGCCTTTCTTCGAGTAAATCCCACAATTCGGCCTCTCTGGCTTGGCTCCTAAGCCTACCTCAACCCCCATTTGAAGGTTGGCCTCTAGGGTGTTTATATAGGCTTTTGGAATGTCTTTATTTGCCTCTAAGTACCCTAATTCAAATGGAATTAAAACATGTCATGGTAGGGACACGTCCGTGTGGCCTGCCTGTGAAAATCGAGTCTAGGCTATGCTCGGGCCTGGTTAAGAGGCACGACCGTGTGGCTTGGGCCCAGGCCATGTGAGTTTCATAATTTGGCCTATTTTCTCCATTTTGGCCCGTTTCTCATTCTTTTCATCCTCCTATGCTTTCTTGAGTATAAAACGTGAAAATAAAAGATTAGGAGCATCAAATTCCACAATTAAGGGGATAAATCATCCAAAAGTATGATAAATGGGGGATTAAAATATGTATATATTACAGTTTATCACGTACCCAAAATTATATCGAACTTATCAAAAGGTAATAACATTAGATCAACCGGAAAGCAAATATCTCAGAACATCAATGGACAGTTCTTGCATACTTTATTAGCCAAGACACTTTTACCTAAGGGGTTCGATACTTTGATAAAAACTCAGTAGACTCTACAGGAAAAGTCTTACTGGATACTAAGTTCATGCATATATACAAATGAGTAGAACCTGGGTCTATCAATGCAATCACAGAAGTATCATAAATAGTAAATGTACCCGTTATAACATCCAGAGATGAAGCTTCCTCTCGTGCTCGAATGGCATATGCTCTGGAAGGCATTCTAGCTTTCGATCTCACAACTGAGTCTTTTGTAATACTCTGACTACCACTAACATTCCTTGTATTTTGGGAAGGTCTACCTCTCACTGAACCATTATCAGATCTCAGAATCTAAACATTTCTCAACAGACCTTGGACAATCTCGGATGAAATGATCTAAAGATCCATAACTAAAAAAAGCTCGATCATTCAATCTACAACTATCTGGATGTCTTTTACCACAATGCTTACATTTAGGTCGCTCGGATCGTACATTTTTCACACTAGCCATCGAAGTTGCTGGTGCTTTAGAATTCGATTGTGATCTAGCTCGATCTCTCATATTCGAATGTCCCATATTAGTTCTGGAATGGCTATGCTCATCTCTAAATTTCTTTGAAATAGACTGAAACGATTTGCTCGAAAATCTATTTCTCGCATCTCTGACTTCAGACTCATCTTTTCTTTTGACTTTCCGAGTGCCTCAGCTTTGCACGCTCGACCAACAAGCACAACAAACTCTTTTCTCTCTAGAATCCCAACTTGAAAACGAATATCTTCATTAAGGCCATCTCCAAATCTTTTGCATATTATTTCTTTAGTTGATATACATTCCCAAGCATACTGACTTAATCTCACGAATTCTCTTTCATATTCAGTAGTAGACATATGACCCTGTTTCAATTCCAAAAATTCTTTTCATTTCTGATCAATGAATCTCTAGCTGATGTATTTCTTACAGAATTCAGACTAAAAGAAATCCTATGTAACCCGTTCCTTTAGAAGAACAAAAATCAGAGTCTTCCACCACTGGTAAGCTGCATCTTATAGAAAAGAAACATCACATTTTATGCATTCTTCAAGGGTAAATGTCATTTCATCGAATATCCAGATCGTGTTTTCAAGCCAAAACTCAGCTTTCTCGGTATCATCATCACTAGTAGCCCTCAACTCTTCATCCCCATATTTACGAATTTTATCAACTGAAAGCTTATTCAACAGATCCAGATTCATGATAGGAGGCACAACTGAAGTCTGAGGGGGATTAGTCGGGGGCAGAGGTTTTGAAACAGTCAGATTATTTCTTATAAACTAAATGAACCGCTTACTTATCATTTGGAAGAAAGCTTGTTTAACTTCTCCCTCTTGACCGCACGTAGTCGATCTTAAATCGGATGGCGTTGTCCCTTGAGTAGGAGCAGGTGCATTGCTTTCAACATCGTCAGCTACGGCTTATTCGGGATCCATTACTATACGATAAACACATTTTATATGTCAGGATTCATCACACTATCACATTTCATATATATGGCATGTATAGCTAGACTCTTACACGCTATGTTTGTCCGAGAATCGACTAAACCATAGCTTTGATACCAATCAAATGTAACACTTCTAACTCATAATCGTCCCCAGTTTAGGGTTAAAAGGCATTACCAAATAATCAAAAACTTTTACGGACATTTCATAATTTTATTCAACCATTCAAGTCAAAAAGTCCCTTCACTAGGTCGATGAGACCTTAATCATACTTTAGAATAGGGCCGGGACTAAACTGAACACATACGAAACTTCTTAGAAATTTAAATTTTTTTATAAGTTATAGAGGTCACACACCCGTTTGGGCAGGCCGTGTGCCTCCCACAGGCCTCAGACACGCCCGTGTGTCTAAGCCGTGCAAAAATAGGGCATATATACTGACTTGTCCCCACGGCCTGAGACACGCCCTTGTGCCCTCACTGGTGGTTGATCTTGACTTGCACCACACGGCCAGTCACATGCCCGTGTGTCCAGCCTGTGGTCAAGCCTGACTTATTTCAAATTGCAACCTCAAAAGACACGATCGAGCCACATGCCCATGTGCTCAACCGTGTGGGAAAATATAGGCCATTTTCAAGGCCAAATTGCCACCCACACATGGGTCATTCTTACAAGTATAATTAAGCACAAAACCAAGCATCCAAGGCAACCAAAACATGCCTAAAGATACATCATTTCTAAGCACTTATAAACTTAACATCCATACCAACTTAATAGGCATTCAAATCAACTTTACCACAAGCATTCCAAGAAAAATTCCATCACAAACTTATCATTAATAATGTGCTTGTTATTCATCTACAAATTTACTATCCATTTGACTTTTCCATTTGCTATCATACCATACCAAAACTAGCATCATAAGACATAACTAGTCATTCATAACTCAAGCATTTAACTAGCCAAATCACATGGCTATATACACATATCAAACACAACTTAAAGTAATTAGCCTATACATGCCATACTTGGAATTTACACTTTCAAAAGGTACCAAAACAAGGTTGAGTAGTGTAATGATGATCCTCGATGGTCCCCGAGCTTTCATTGGCTTTGACGATCTATAAAACAAAGCAAACACTCACAAAGTAAGCTTTCAAAAGCTTAGTAAGCCATATACAAATAAACTCAACATAAGTTGCACAAAGCTATATTGAAACAATGACATTAATGTTTATCATTGCAAATTCATCACATATTCTTTGGCTCATTTGCTTACCACATTCCTCAACTCAAATATCACATATACACATAGCTCATTCAAGCATATAATCACATATTATCTCATGACTAAACACATATTCACTTTAGTAATCTTATATAAACACTTAGCTTTCATACATACATAGTGCATTTTACAATCGTATCTGAATCGTTATTACTTTTCACATAGACATTCATTTCGTAGACTTGCCCATTGAACCTTTCGAAATCTAATAGGATACTCAGAGTACTTAGAATAGTCGTACGATGCCAACGTCCCAGACGAGGTCTTACATGTACTTAGATATCGATGCCACTTTCCCAAATAGGGTCTTGCACGAATCAAATACGATGCCAATGTCCCAAACATGGTCTTACATGTAAATCTCATATCGATGCCAACGTCCCAGATGTGGTCTTACATGATATCACTTATCGAACACCTATGTCATGACATGTGTAATCCTATCTATTCCTAGGTTCACACGGGACTTCTCGGACCTCGATAACTTGTCGACATATCCTCAGATTTCATATACATTCCATTTCAAACATTTACTATATAATTTATATTTCATAGATACATAAATAATTCAAGTCGAATACATTTTTTGTATATAGACTTGATCGTATGTCGAGTCTTAAAAATTTATAAAAAGAATGATCAAACCTGGAAACCAACTAAGACAACGATGAAGGCAAGCACACCTATCGAACAGTACTATAGTTTAGTTGCAAGACCAGATTGTCGAACCCAAAGGAACTAAAAGTACTAAAACTAACTTTCTTCTTTTTATCCAGCCTAAGAATTAAGGGATTTGTTTATCTAATCTAAAATCAACTAACTACTAAGCTAAAGATGTAAAGACGAAGAGAATTAATTGGGGAAATACTTGTGGGAAAACTAATTGATTAGGACAATACCCTAGGAAGAATCAACCTAGACTTCACTTGTTATCTAACTCTGAACCAGATGATTTATTCACTTGACTTAATCTGTAGCATTCCCTAATTTATATTAATACCTCTTTCGAGGCTACTAACGTCTAACCCTAGGTTGATTAATTGGAATTTCTTTCTAATTAAAACCACTAGAATTACATTAAATCGATCTATGGACTTTCATATTAGGTTTGACCCTAATCTGGCAGATTGACGTCATCCTATTTCTAGGGTTGCAAACAACTCCGCTTAACTATGCTAGATCTACTCTTAGGCAGGGACTTTTGTTCCACCATCTAAGCGCATCAGTACTTGAATCAATATCCTAAAATACCAAAATAAGAATTAAGAACACATAATTAAGAAAAAATTAAATATTTATCATACAGCTCAGAAAATAATAACAAGATTCGTCTTAGGTTTCATCCCCCTCAAGTATTTGAGGGGTTTAGTTCATAATTATAAAAGAATACATCTCAGAAGAAAATATAAAATAAAACATAAAGAAAACTCTAAAACCCCCTAAAGGAATTGAAGGAGAGATCCTTAGTCTTGAGTATGATTTCGGCTTCTTGAGATGAATCAACTGGCTTTCTTCAAGTGAATCCCACAATTCGGCCCCTCTGGCTTGGCTCTTTGGCCTAACTGAACGCCCCCTTAAAGGTTGGCATCTAGGGTGTTTATATAGGCTTTTAGAATGTCTTTTTTTGCCTCTAAGTACCCTAATCTGAATGAAACTCTTCTTTTCTATGACAGGGACATGCCCCGTGGGATTTGAGGCCAGGCTGTGGTCGAACATATGATATATGCACGGCCGTGTATTTCAGGGGCCAGACCGTGTGTAATTTGTACTTGGCCCATTTTCTCTATTTTTGACCCATTTCTCATTCTTTTCATCCTCTGGTGCTCTCATGAGTATAAAACATAAAAGTAAGGGATTAGTGATAAACCATAAAAGTAACATATTTTAATCGCACATTTAGCATGTTTCTAGATATTGAGCCCGTGATTTATGATAAACCGCAAAAGTAACATATTTTAATCCCACATTTAGTATGCTTTTGGATGATTTATCCCTGATTTATGTAAAAAGGTGCTCTTAAGCATTTCTTTTCATGTCTTATACTTAGGAAAGCACTCGAGGACAAAAAGAACGAGAAACGGGCTTAAAATGGGCCAATTTGGGCCAAAGAGGAAATCAACATGGCTTGGACTTCAAGCCACACAGCCGTGCCTCATCAAATTACTTCACACGGCCATGCCACGATTTACACGACTGTGCCCTAACTACCAGAATCGAGACACGGCCTAAAGACGATTTACACGGGCGTGTACCATGGCCGTGCCAGTGCCACGAAAAAGAGCAATTTCACTCAGATTTGGATGCTTGGAGGCAAAGAAACACATTCCTAAGTCTACTCAAACATCCTAGGAGGAATTCTACTTGAATTAGGATACTTAGGAGCCAAGTAAAGCATCTCAAAGCCTATATAAACACCCAAGGTAGCAACTAAAAAAGGGAGTTCGACAAAAGTTGAAACAGGGAGCAGAGTTTTTTGCCAGAGCTTTTTTTCGGGGAATTACTCGAAGATAGCCAGTTGATCCATCTCAAGAAGTTGGAGTTCTACTCAAGACAGAGGATCTTCTCTTCAATTCCTTCAGGGGGTTTTAAGGATTTCTTATGTTTTGGTTTATCTTTTCTCTTGAGATGTTTTCTTATTTTGTTATGAACTAAACCCTTCAGATACCTGACGGGGATGAAACATATGATGGATTTTGTTATTTGATTTCTAAATTATATAATAAGTACTTAGTTTGTTCTTAATTATGTTGCTTAATTTAATTTGATGTGCTTAGGTGGAGGAGGAATAAACCCTGCCTAAGAGTAGATCTAGCATGATTAAGCGGAGTTGATCACACGCCTAGAGATAGGGTGATGAGATTTTATCGGATTAGGGTGAAACCTAACATGGGAATCCATTAATCGATTTACTGCTTCCTTAGGGGGTTATTATAAGAGAATGAGAGTCCCACTAATTAACCTAAGGTTACACGTTATTCACCTCGAGAGAGGGTTTAATATAGGTTAGGAAGTCTCATGGATCAAGCTAAGTAAGGAAGTCATATGAATTAAAAGTTAGATAACAAGAGAAGTCATAGGTGGATTCTTCCTGAGGGTATCATCGTAATCAACTGAGTTTTTCCACAGTCTTTTCACAAAGTTTCATTTTTTGTCTTTGCATCTAGTTTAGTTTTTCATTAGGTTAATAAACCAATCACTCCATATTTTAGGCTAAATAATAGAAAGAAAGTGAGTAGTAGTACTTTTAGGTTCATTTAGGTTTGATAAATAATCTTGCTTAAACTATACTATTGTTCGATAGGTGCACTTGCCTCAATCGTTGTCATAGTTAGTCTACAGGTTCGATCATTCTTTATAAATATTAAAACTTGACTGTTTGACACGACCAAGTTTTTGGCGCCGTTGTCGGGGAACTAAAATATTAAGAAAGCTTAATTTTTATTACTTTAGCCAATTTTTTTATTATTTTTATTTTTATTTTTTTTTACTTTGCTAATTTTTCCTCCATTTTGCTTTTGGCAGAAAATTTTAGTCTATGGAAAAGATGGCACTAAATAATTATCAGTGGCAAGTCATGAGGACAATTCCTACTAAAACAACTAGTGTCTTCAACCTCAACGTGGTCACCAGGTTGTCTAATTAGTTAGAGATGATGAATAAAAAGATTGATTATTGGTATAGTCCTTCGCAAGTACATCCAAAAATACAATATGATTTGTCTAACAGCCCAAATTTGGGGCTAGTCGAAATAGTAGTCTCGGGACCACTAATCAGAGGTTGAGGAGAATTATTTTAGTACTATTTTATGAGTTGTGGTGTCACTATATGATTATATAGAAATTTTGGTGCCTTAATTTTACTAATAGCATGACCAATTGAGAAAAAGGACTAAATCGCATGAGATGCAAAAGTTCTATTTTTTAAGGTAGGGGTGCCAAATAGCCATAGATTGTAATTAGAAGGATTTTAGAATGAAATTAGGCCATCTTTCATGAGTTGGCCGACCATACAAGCAAAATAGGGGGACAAGAGTATTAAATGATTGTCAATTTGGTGGAAATTAGGTGATAGCATGAATAAAATAAAATAAATAAAAGATGTTATCATATTTCACTATTCGCTCATCTCTTTCCGCCATAAATTGAAGACGAAATAGAGCTCTTGGAGCTTTAAACTTTCAGCCGCTCAACTCTCATTCAAGTAAGTGATTTCGGTGGTTTTAATTGGTGATTTTTGTTTTTTTTGGAGTCCCCAAAGCTTAATCTAGCTAATGAGGGGACTAATTTGTGATATGGATGAAAGTCCAAGGACTTGCCATAAGAGTATTTATGTTGTTAACTTAGTTTTTATGGAAGAAAATAAATGTTGGGGAGATGTGAAACAACTTTTGTGAAAGGTGTTGTTGTGAAAACACCTAAATAAGACTAAGATGTAAATGTTATAGTTTGGTAATAAATGCATGAAATAGCTAGATTTGTGGGTTGTTGTAGGAGGAATAAAGGTTTAGCTAGATTTAATTGTTGAGGAAATGTGTTGAATAATAATTTACGAGCTTAGGGTCAAAATCGTAATTTTGCCAATGTACAAAGGCAAAATGGTCGTTTTGCCCTAGTGAAGAATTTGATGTATTGTAATCATAGGAAATCTAAATGAATGAATTTCATGATTATGGATCAAGAAAAATGAAGCCTCGATCAAAACCGAGGCAAGAACAAAGTCGAGGACTAAATTCCACATCGCCCTACATTTTGTTTATTGAGGTAAGTTTGTATGATTTCTATGCTTTATGATTACTATCATTGAATTGCTTAGTATAATATACATTGTTATTTTGTAATGCCTATCATTTTTGTGAACAAAAAGATTAGACATGAGCAAGCCTCGATTGCATATGAATTCCCCAGGATACTCGATATACCACACAAGATATCATGTAAGTCCAAGGCAAGCTTGGCATTGATCAAGATATCATGTAAGTCCAAGGCAAGCTTGGCATTGATCAAGATATCATGTAAGTCCAAGGCAAGCTTGGCATTGATCAAGCTATCATGTAAGTCCAAGGCAAGCTTGGCATTGATCAAGATATCATGTAAGTCCAAAGCAAGCTTGGCATTGATCAAGATATCATGTAAGTCCAAGACAAACTTGGCATTGATCAAGATATCATGTAAGTCCAAGGCAAGATTGGCATTGATCAAGATATCATGTAAGTCCAACGCAAGCTTGTCATTGATCAAGATATCATATAAGTCCAAGGCAAGCTTGGATTTGACTATGTTATCAAGGGCAAGACTTCATGTAAGTCCATGTCAAGTCATGGACTTGAAACCAAGATGGGAAATTCCATGTAAGACCATCCTAAGATATGGCTTTGGTGGCATGTTAAGTGGGAAAAGATCTAGTATCCTCGGGTATTCATAAAAGTTCATCGGGCAAACAAGTATGGTTAATAATGAGGTAACAAGAGGGCTAAGAAAGCAAAGCTAGCATCAAAATGAATTCAATATTACTCATGTTATGAATTAAGAATTAGAGATCATTATGATTATTGCTTAAGTACACTGGTAAATGTGATCAAGTGACACATGTATCATGTTTACTTTACAAAAATGAGTATAGTGAGCATCATCAGTCATGTAAGAACCAAGTACGAGTAAGTAAGATTTAGAGCTAAAATTACGATACTATTGTCATGATAAATGGTTTTGATTAAGGAAAGCTTATTGACATGTGTTTTACATGCAAACTTACTAAGCTAAATGCTTACGTATTTGATTGTTTCTTTCTATGTATTCCCGCCAAGCTAATTTGTGGATTATCGGAGTCAGAGCTCGTAGCATACTATCAACTCTTATTTTGGTATAGCCAAGTTACTTTACTAAGGATGGCATGTATAGGAAACATTCATTTTGTGGACATGTTTTTAGAAGGGCCTTTGTAAAGGCTATCAAGTTTATTATTCTTTTGTATATGGCTAAGTGATTGGCCAAATTTGACTATGTATGTATGTTTATTGAGATCAATGAATCATGTAGTATTATTCATAAAATTGGGTTATTATCACATCGTTGAATTGTTTATGGATATGATCTTCAGTTCAGAGTGGCTAACGGCTTGGTAAATAGCCTATAATGCCAACACAGTTGGACACATGGGCATGTGTCAAGGCCGTGTTAACCCATGAACCTTAGTATTATTAATCAGAATAGGCCACGGGTAAATTCCACGGCCGTGTGTATAGACCATGTTATACACACGGGTTGGATATGGGCGTGTGCCCAGACCGTGCTAATTTAGTAAGTATATCAAGGATTAGTACACGGTCTAAGCCCACAGGCGTGTCATTGCCATGTGAAATTAGTCAATAGCCTTTCACGGTTGGAAGACACGAGTATGTCTAAGCCGTATGAAAATAGTCAGTAGCTTCCCACGGTTTGAGGGCATGGGCTTGCTTAAGGGTACACGGGCGTGTTCCAAGTCACACGGGCGTGTGAACCTTGCTTCAAAACTGAATTATTTGATTTAGTTTTGAAAGTTTTCAGACACGAGTTTAAGGCCTCGTAGGCTCTTGCAATGTACGCGTTGACTAAGAAAGTGAGATTTTTAAGTTGGAACAAATTTTATAGCCATAAGTACATGTTTAAGTGAGCTTAAGCATAGTAATGTCTCGTATCTAGACCTAGCTTCAATCTCGGATAATGGGGTGTTACATTTAGTGCTATCAGAGCTACGATTTAGTCGGTTCTAGGACTAACGTAGCATGAGCATGACTCTAGATATACATTCCATATGGAAGAATGTTTCTATATTGATAGTGTGACAAATCCTGATGATTTTAAATTATGTTTATACATATAGAAATGGATTCTAAAGGGAATGTGGCAGATGACATAGAAAGTAATGCACTGGCTCCCACTGAAGGGACAGTGCCGAGCGAAAATGAGAATAGACCCACTACGGTGAGTTAAAAGGGAGGAGAAGAGGCTAGAGAAGCCTTCCTTCACATGATGAGCACATAGTATACAGAGTTAATTTGGGTGAACCCGAATGCACAACTCCCTCCACCCCCACCTGTTCCACAAGTTACTCTAGTAGCCCCTCAAGTAGTAGAGGTGGTAGGAGGAGGTAAACCCCCAATTGATAGGATCAGGAGGCATGGGGCAGAAGAATTCTGGGCCAGAAAGGAGGATGATCTAGAAAAAGCTGAATTCTGGTTAGAAAGTACCATCAGGGTATTTAATGAGTTGTCATGTACCTCTGAAGAATGCATGAAGTGTGTAATCTCTCTCTTAAGAGATTCTACTTACCAATGGTGGAACACCCCTGTGTCGGTTGTACCGAGGGAAAAGGTTACATGGGAATTCTTCCAAGAAGAGTTTAAGAAAAAGTATATCAACCAGAGGTTTGTAGACCAGAAGAGAAAGGAATTCCTAGAGCTGAAGCAAGGCAAGATGTTGGTAACAGATTATAGGCGTGAGTTTGTACGACTCAGCAAGTACGCTAACGAATGTATATCCACAGAGGCTATTATGAGTAAAAGGTTTGAAGACGAGTTGAATGAGGACATCAAACTAGTTGTTGCTGTCCTAGTATTAAAAGAATTTATCGTGTTAGTGGAAAGATCTTGTAAAGCTAAAGAGCTAATAAAAAAGAAGAAGAAGTCTGAAATGGAGTCTCGTGACTCTAGAAACATACCGTGGAATAAGTCATTCCAATCTTCACCCAAGAAGTCAAAAGATTTCCCTACCCGATCGGCTATTTCCACCGGGTTTTCCAAGAAGGACAAAAGTAAGCAGTATTTAGGGAATAAAGCACAGACGACTTCAGTTGCAAGTGTCCAAAATTTTAGATCCGATAATTCTCAATGCCCATAGTGTGGCAGACGCCATCTGGGAGAATGCCTAGCACATGAAAATGCATGTTTTAGATGTGGTTCACAAGACCACTATATAAAAGATTGTCCTGAGATGACGAAAGAAGGAAGAGCTCAGGGCCCAAAATCTGGGAGTATAGCCATGGGAGACCGCAGAGAAACCCAGAAAGTGGGGCAAGTGGAAGATGTAACCCGAGAGACCAAGCCATGAGACCCGAGAATAGAGTGCCTGCAAGGACTTATACCGTTCACGCTCGTGAAGAGGCGTCTTCTCCTGATGTTATTACGAGTACTTTTTCTCTTTACAATACTAAAGTTATTGCTTTAATAAATCCCAAATCTATGCACTCTTACATTTGTATGAAATTAGCATCCAGTTTGAGCGTGCCTATAGATACCACCGAATTTTTAATTAAGGTGTCTAATCCATTAGGCAAGAGTGTGTTAGTTAATAAAGTTTGTAAAGGTTGTCCATTGATGATTAGAGGTCATTGCTTTAAAGCAAATCTTATGTTATTACCATTTGATGAATTCGACCTCATTCTTGGAATGGACTGGTTGACTACTCATAATGTAATTGTTAATTGTGGGAAGAAATGGATTGAGATGAAATGTGGGAATAGGGATACTCTTCATGTTGAATTAGACGAACAAGATAAATCGCCAGTGATAATTTCCCTTATGATGGCACGGAGATGTTTAAGAAAAGGGTATGAATCATATTTGGCCTTCATGTTGAATGATAACGAGACAGAGCTAAAAATTGAGTCAATACCGGTAGTATGTGAATACGTGGATGCATTTCCCGAAGAATTACCCAGACTACCTCCAGTTAGAGAGATTGAGTTCAGCATTGAACTATCTCCGGTACTGTACCGATATCCATTACTCCTTAGAGAATGGCTCCAATAGAGTTGAAAGAGTTGAAGTTACAGTTACAAGAGTTGACAGATAAAGGCTTTGCAAGATCAAGTTGTTCACAATGGGGTGCCTCGGTTTTATTTGTAAAAAGGAAAGATGGTGCCATGAGATTGTGTATAGATTACTATCAGCTTAATAAACTAATAGTAATGAACAAGTACCTATTACCTAGGATCGATGATCTGTTTGATCAATTGAAAGGAGCGACTGTGTTCTCCAAAATAGACTTGAGATCAGGGTACTACTAGTTGAGAGTGAAAGACTCAGATGTATCCAAGACGGCCTTTCTAACGAGGTATGGGCATTATGAATTTTTAGTCATGCCCTTTGGGTTGACCAATGCTCCTACGGTATTCATGGATTTAATGAACCACATCTTTAGACCATACCTTAAGAAGTTTGTAGTTGTTTTTATTGACGACATACTGATTTATTCCCAAGATGAGAAAGAGAATGTTGAACACCTACGGACAGTTTTACAGATTCTGCGAGAGAATCAGCTGTATGCCAAATTCAGTAAAAGTTAATTTTGGCTCAAGGAAGTGGGATTCCTGGGACATACTGTCTCGATGAATGGAGTCCGAGTTGATTCCAGTAAGATCTCAGCCATAATGGACTAGAAGCTGCCTAAGAACATTACTAAGATTAGAAGTTTTTTGGGCCTAGCCTGCTGTTACAGACGATTTGTCAAGGGGTTTTCCATGATCGCAACCCCGATGACTAAACTGTTGCAGAAAAATGTGAAGTTTGAGTAGACAGAACGATGCCAACAAAGTTTCAAGATATTGAAAGCAGTGTTGACAGAAGCTCCACTTTTGGTACAACCCGAATCAGGGAAAGAATTTGCAATCTACAGCGATGCATACTTAAATGGATTGGGCTGTGTACTCATGCAAGAAGGCAAGGTGATTGCTTATGCCTCCAGACAGTTCAAACTTCATGAGAAGAATTATCCGATGCATGACCTAGAATTGGCTGCCATAGTCTTCGCATTGAAGATCTGGAGACACCATTTATACGGTGAATGATGTTGGATTTTCACCGATCACAAAAGTTTGAAGTACTTGATGACGCAGAAAGAGTTGAACTTAATAAAATGAAGATGGTTAGAGTTGATAAAGGACTGTGAGTTTGTCATCAACTACCATCCAGGAAAGGTGAATGTAGTCACTGATGCTTTGAGCAGGAAGTCTCTATTTACTTTAAGAGCATTAAATTCAAGCATATCAATATTCGAAAATGGCTCCCTTTTAGTTGAGTCAAGAGCTAGACCAATGTTTCTTCAAGAGATCTTTAAGGCTTAGAAAAAAGATAGTGAGTTGCAAGTCAAGAGAGCTCAATGCGAGTTAGATGCTGAATCTGACTTTCAGATTAATTTTGATGGATACTTGATTTTTAGAGATAGAGTTTGTGTGCCGAGGAAAGAGGGGCTTATTCAGAGAATTTTGTACGAAGCACATAATGGATGTTTGTCTGTACATCCGGGAAGTACAAAGATGTATAATGACTTGAAGCAATAGTATTGGTGGCCGAAAATGAAGAAAGGTATTTCAAAGTTCATTTCAAGATGTCTTATTTGTCATCAAGTAAAGGCTGAACACCAAGTGCCTTCGGGTTTACTTCAGCCTATCTTAGTCCCCAAATGGAAATGGGACTTTATCACCATGGATTTTGTAACGGGTTTACCGTCGTCGCCAAGCAAGAAAGATACTGTGTGGGTAGTGATTGATAAACTTACGAAGTCAACTCATTTTATACTCGTACGAGTGGATTACTCCCTTGACAAGTCGGCAAACTTGTATATTTCAGAAATAGTAAGGCTCCATAGAGTTCCCTTATCGATTATATCAGATAAAGATCCGAGATTCACATCCAGATTTTGGAAGAAGATGCAAGAAGCCTTGGGTACAAAATTGAGTTTTAGCACAGCTTTTCACCCTCAAACTTACGGTCAGTTAGAAAGGTTAATTCAAGTACTCGAGGACATGCTCAGATGTTGTGCTTTAGAATTCCAAGGCAGCTGGGAAAAGTTTCTTCCATTGGTAGAATTTGCCTACAATAGTAACTTTTAGTCGAGCTTAAAGATGGCGCCTTATGAGGCTCTATATGGGCATAAGTGCAGAACCCCTTTATTTTGGACTGAACTCAAGGAAAGCCAAATTCATGGGGTTGATTTGGTTAAAGAAGCTAAAGAAAAAGTAAAAGTGATACGAGAATGTTTAAAAACTGCATCAGACAGACAGAAACTCTATGCGGATTTAAAGTGGAAAGAGATCGGGTACCAAATCGGGGATAAAGTTTTCTTGAAAGTGTCACCATGGAGAAAAGTTCTTAGATTTGGCCGGAAGGGCAAGTTGAGTCCACGTTTCATTGGACCTTACGAGATTACTAAGAGAGTTGGGCCGGTAGCTTACCGTTTGGTGTTGCCATCAGAATTAGAGAAGATACATGATGTTTTTCACGTGTCAATGTTGCGGCCTTCTGGATCGGACCCTTCACATATAATTACTCCATCGAAATAGAGATCCCTCCGACATGACTTATGGTGAAGAACCAGTCAAGATCTTGGCTCGGGAAGTCAAGCAACTGAGAAATACAAGTATTGCCTTAGTGAAAGTTCTGTGGCAATGGCATGGAATAGAAGAAGCTACATGGGAACGAGAAGAGAGTATGAGAAACCAATATCCAAACCTTTTTACTGGTAAGATTTTCGAGGATGAAAAATCCTTAAGGGGGGAGAGTTGTAACAGCCCAAATTGGGGACCAGTCGAAACAGTGGTCTCGGGACCACTAATTCGAGGTAAAGGAGAATTATTTTAGTACTATTTTATGTGTTGTGGTGTCACTATATGATTATATAGAAATTTTGGTGCCTTAATTTTACTAATAACATGACCAATTGAGAAAAAGGACTAAACAGCATGAAATGCAAAAGTTTTGTTTTTTAAGGTAGGGGTACCAAATAGCCATAGATTGTAATTAGAAGGATTTTAAAATGAAATTAAGCCATCTTTCATGAGTTGGCCGGCCGATAAGAGCATTAATTGATAGTCAATTTGGTGGAAATCGGTGATAGCATGAATGAAACAAAAGAAATAAAAGATGTTATCATATTTCAATATTCACTTATCTCTTTCCACCAAAAATTGAATAGGAAATAGAGCTATTGAAGCTTCAAACTTTCAGCCACTCAACTCTCATTCAAGTAAGTGATTTAAGTGGTTTTAATTGGTGATTTTTGTGTTTTTGGAGTCCCTAATGCTTAATCTAGCTAATGAGGGGACTAATTTGTGATATGGTTGAAAGTCCAAGGACTTGCCATGAGAGTATTTATATTTTTAACTGAGTTTTTATGGAAGAAAATAGATGTTGGGAGATGTGAAACAACTTTTGTGAAAGGTGTTGTTGTGAAAACACCTAAATGAGACTAAGATGTAAATGTTATAGTTTGGTAATAAATGCATGAAATAGCTAGATTTGTGGGTTGTTGTAGGAGCAATAAAGGTTTAGCTCGACTTAATTGTTGAGGAAATGTGTTGAATAATAATTTACGGGCTTAGGGACAACATCGTGATTTTGCCAATGTACAAGGGCAAAATGGTCATTTTGCCATAGTGAAGAATTTGATGTATTGTAATCATAGGAAATCTAAATGAATGAATTTCATGATTATAGATCAAGAAAAACGAAGCCCCAATCGAAACCGAGGCAAGAACAAAGCCGAGGACTAAATTGCACATCTCCCTACATTTTGTATATTGAGGTAAGTTTGTATGATTACTATGATTGAATTGCTTAGTATAATATACATTGCTATTTTGTAATGCCTATCATTTTTGTGAACAAAGAGATTAGACATGAGCAAGCCCCGATTGAATATGAATTCCCTAGGATACCAGATATACCACACATGATATCATGTAAGTCCAAGGCAAGCTTGGCATTGATCAAGATATCATGCAAGTCCAAGGCAAGCTTGGCATTGATCAAGATATCATGTAAGTCCAAGGAAAGCTTGGCATTGATAAAGATATCATGTAAGTCCAAGGCAAGCTTGGTATTGATCAAGATATCATGTAAGTCTAAGGAAAGCTTGGCATTGATAAAGATATCATGTAAGTCCAAGGCAAGCTTGGTATTGATCAAGATATCATGTATGTCTAAGGCAAGCTTGGCATTGATCAAGATATCATGTAAGTCCAAGGCAAGCTTGGCATTCATCAAGATAACATGTAAGTTCAAGACAATCTTGGCATTGATCAAGATATCATATAAGTCCAAGGCAATCTTGGCATTGAGTAAGTTATCAAGGGCAAGACTTCAAGTAAGTCCATGTCAAGACATGGCCTTGAAACCAAGATAAGAAATTCCATGTAAGACCATGCCTAAGATATGGCTTTGGTGGCATGTTAAATGGGAAGAGATCTAGTATCCTCGGGTATTCGTAAAAGTTCATCGGGCAAACAAGTAAGGTTAATAATAAGGTAACAAGAGGGCTAAGAAAGCAAAGCTAGCATCAAAATGAATTAAATATTACTCATGTTATGAATGAAGAATTAGAGATCATAATGATTATTGTTTAAATCTGTTGATCAATGTGATCAAATGACACGATATCATGTTTACTTTACAAAATGAGTATAGTGAGCATCATGAGACATGTAAGAACCAAGTATGAGTAAGTAAGCTTTAGAGATGAAATTACGATACTATTGTTATGCTAAATGGTTTTTATTAAGCAAAGCTTATTGACATGTGTTTTACATGCAAACTTACTAAGCTAAATGCTTACGTATTTGATTATTTCTTTCTATGTAGTCCCGCCAAGCTAATTTGTGGATCATCTGAGTCGGAGCTCGTAGCACACTATCAACTCTTATTTTGGTATAACCAAGTTACTTTACTAAGTATGGCATGTATAGTAAACATTCATTTTGTGGACATGTTTTTAGAAAGGCCTTTGTAAAGGCTATCAAGTTTATTATTCTTTTGTATATAGCTAAGTGATTGGCCAAATTTGACTAAGTATGTATGTCTATTGAGATCAATGAAGCATGTAGTATTATTCATAAAATTGGGTTGTTATCGCATCGTTGAATTGTGTATGGATATGATCTTCAGTTCAGGGTCGCTAACGGCTTGGTAAATAGCCTATAAGTGGCAACACGGTTGGACACACGGGCGTGTGTCAAGGCTGTGTTAACCTTGCACCTTAGTATTATTGATCAGAATAGGCCACGGGTAAATTCCACGGCCGTGTGTATAGACCATGTTATACACACGGGTTGGACATGGGCGTGTGCCCAGACCGTGCTGATTTAGTCAGTATATCAAGGATTGGTACACGGTCTAAGCCCACAGGCGTGTCATGGCAGTTTGAAACTAGTCAGTAGCCTCCCACGGTTGGAAGACATGGGTATGTCTAAGCCGTGCGAAAATAGTCAGTACCTTCCCATGGTTTGAGGGCATGGGCGTGCTTAAGGGTACACGGGCGTGTTCCAAGTCACATGGGCGTGTGAACCCTGCTTCAAAACTGAATTATTTGATTTAGTTCTGAAAGTTTTCAGACACGAGTTTAAGGCCCGTAGGCCCTTGCATTGTATGTGTTGACTAAGAAAGTGAAATTTTTAAGTTGGAACGAATTTTATAGCCATAAGTACATGTTTAAGTGAGATCAAGCATAGTAATGCCTCGTATCCAGACCTAGCTTCAGTCTCGGATAACGGGGTTTTGTAATTTGAATCTTGGAGGCATGGCGAATCCTGAGTACCCACCCTACGGATATGGCATGGAAAACTAGCAAGCTCACTATACAGGTAATTATTCTAGATATCAAAATAATTTATATAGTGACACTTATAATGCAGGTTGGAAGTACCATCCCAATTTCTCGTGGGGTGATGAAAATAGCCAAAGATCGAAACTTCCTCCAGATTTTCAACAACCACCTCACCAACAAGAAGAGGAGTCGAATCATGAAGAGATGCTGACAAAATTCATGGCAAACACAGAAAATAGTTTCCAAGAAACTGAGAAAACACTTAAAAGCAGCGAAAACTGATTCGGGGAACTTATTAAGTCAGGAAAGGAAGCAACTAATGCAGTCAAACAACTTGCAAAGCTACTGTCAGAACGACCACAAGGACGTCTACCAAGTATCACGGAGATCAACCCAAAGGAGCAAATTCAAGCCATCTCAGCTAATGACGGTAAAAGGTTAGAGGAACCCATTCCAATATAAGAAAATAAGGTAGATGATGGTAAGGTAGAGGTAATATAAGAAAAGCCAAAACCAGTAATCAAGGAGTACCAACCTCGCATACCTTATCTCGAAGCGATAAATAGAGATGATTCAGAAGAACAGTTTGGTAAGTTTCTTAAACTCTTGAAGAAATTACATATTAACTTACCCCTTCTTAAAGCTCTTTTCCAGATACCAGAATCGAGGAAATTTTTAAGACAGCTCTTGACCAATAAACGCAAATTAGACGAAGAGCACCACGTAGAGCTAAACACAATGTGCTTAGCAATTCTACAAAATAAACTGCCATGAAAATTAAAAGATCTAGGGAGTTTTACAATTCCATGCTTAATTGGTAGTTTATCTATTGATAATGCGTTAGCGGATTTATGGGCAAACATCAATGTTATGCCTTACAAAATGTTTAAACGACTAGGTCTAGGGAAACCCAAACAAACTAGGATGAGCATTCAATTAACTAAAAAAACTATAAGAATTCCTAGGGGTACAATAGAAAATGTTCTAATCAAAATTGATAAATTCGTATTCCCAAAGAGACTTTTCATTTTAGACATGGATGAGGACAACACGATCCCTTAATTTTAGGAAGATCCTTTTAGCAGCGCCAGAGCTAAAATTGATATCTATGCAGGAGAACTCATACTTCGTGTAGGCGATGAGATAGTCACTCTTCAAGCTCTTAACTCGGCCAGAACATGAAGTGATAAAAGTGAGAAAGTAAATTTAGTTGATAACCAACTTGGTCAACCTTCATTGCAGGAAACACCACAAAGCTACAAACCTGAGCCGAATCATAGACCTCGTGCTAATAAAGAAGAATTATATGAGGAACCAGAACCACATGAAGTGAAACCAAAGGAAATCCTAGATGAGCTGATAGGAATAACAAAACACATCAAAATAGGGGATCAAGTATTGTTAAATAAGGAAGACCCTCGAATAGCCAATTCAAACCTCAAGACAAACGAAGAAATCACTTTTGAGGTACTTAATGTCTTCCTATACGGTACAGTCGAGGTAAACAATCCTAAATTCAACACTTTTGAGGTAAACATTACTCGACTTAAACAATCCTAAATTCAACACTTTTGAGGTAAACATTACGCATACAACAGGTAAGTCTAGCTCAAGACTTTAAACGAGCGCTTCTCGAGAGGCAACCCAAGTACTAACCGTACTAATTAGTTTGGTTTTATTTCTTTTTGCATTTAGGCATATGTTTCCATACCCACACGGCCTTGCACACGGTCGTGGCCGTGGCCGTGTGGACACCATGACTAGGCACATGAGCATGGACCTTATCTCTATTTAATTATTTACTTTTATTCATATTTTTATTTTTATTTTTATTTTTACTTCCTTTATTATTTTCTCATTTTTCTCAATGGCATTTAGATTTAGTTTAGGATACAATAAAATCAAACAGGCTACTTTGAGGATTCAATTTCAAATGGTTCGAGACGCTTCCCCACGGTCACCTCTAATCTTATCTAGTTTCTTTTCATAGACTTCATCAAAAAATTCAGGAAGTGTTACTTCTCCCCTTCTCTTTTGATTTTATTATTACATAATTGTTTATCTATATTTGTACATTGAGGGCAACGTACATCTTAAGTGTGGGGGGGTAAAAGTAACTGACTTTTTGCATTATTATCAAATCCTGAATTTAGTCTTGTTATCAAGTATTTTTCTCATATTACTAATTAGGAAGAAATTTCTGTTGATTTATGATTTGTATTGATATGTTTTAGAGTAAGTCATAGTTAATTGTGCATTGATGATTAAATTTGAAGGATACTATAGAATCGAGCATGATAAGTCTACTTTCTAAAAATTAAAAATTAATAGGTTGTTGAACTAAATTTGAATATTACTTTGAAGTTTGAAATTTACAGGGATTGATGTCAAAAACACCCATAATTTTTGTGAGATTTTGAGCCTTATAGAGCATATATTTTTTTCATGCTCACTATATTGATTATGAGTGTGTCAACTTTGAAGTGTTATTCTAGAACTTGCCTCGTTTATACATTTCGAGACCACACTTTTGATTTGATATATAGAGATGATAAAGGCACCTAGGATTTGACCCACTTACTCCATAAAAGGCCTACCTTCCCAAATTAACCCCTAGTGAACCCGTTGAATCCTAACAACCTTTTTATTGACTCACCCACTAATATTAACCCAAAACCCCTTTGTATTCGTTATCACCCTTTCTTTTGACTACCCTTTAATCGATGTTTGATTTGATTAAGTTATCGAATTATATTAGTTCAGTAGTTACATTTATCATTTATGATGTAATATTTTAGTTTGTTCTTAAAAAAAAACCCAAGTATATTCAATATTAATTGCATATAAAAACAAAGCTTAGAGCATTTAAATTCCAATTGTTGAAGAAAAAGCTCGTATTAAAGTATTATCAAATTTTAAGTGATGAAAATACTCTTTATTATAGAGTAATTATCAATAGTGGTATTATTAGTTTTCATTCGATGTAAATATTCATATTTAGTTCATTGTTTCTAGTTAGGTAATTTGTCAAGTCGATCTCGATTTTAACCTTCTAATTCAGCCTTTATCCACAACTTTTAACCCAAGCCCCGTTACAACCCTGATTAAAGACCTTTTGATTTGTGTATCATCTCATATACAGTGGTAGAGATTTGATTTTAAGGCAAGCCTATTGTAACACCCCTATCCCGTGTCCGATCATCGAATTAGGTTAAAGTCGTTACCAGACAGATCAGAAACATTTACAGAATTAATCGTTCAACCATTCATCAATATCAATCATAATGTCCCTTAAGTAGGTCGTCGAGACCCTAAGCATGCTTATAAACTGAGTCAGGACTAAATTGAAACACATAAGTAATTTCATAAAAATTTGAAACTTTTCTAACATACAGGGGACACACGACCGTGGGGGTAGGCCGTGCCTCACCCACGGCTACATGGCACCCCGTGCGACCTCCCTATGGTAGTATCCTGCCAAAATCAACACGGGCACCAAGCGCACCCATGTGCTAAGCCACGTGTACTAATAGATCACATACTGCCTTTTCTCACACGGCCACCAAGCACACCGTGTAGAGGCCATGTGCAATTCAAGCCACATTCGGCCAATTTACCCACGGTCTCAGGCACGCCCGTGTGCCTCAACCGTGTGACATTATAGGCCAATTTACAAGGACAATATGCCACCCATTTTGGGTCTCACCTACAAGCAATACATACCAAAACATAATATGCATATATGGCAACCAAACATATCAAATGGTTCATTTCATCCTTACATTCAATAATAATTCCATTCATACCAAATTGCAAACTAAATCTTACATCATTTCAAACATGTATCATCCATTTGCTTAACCAAAACTTAACCATTCCATATGCATCAAAACATACTAAATATATGCTTCAAAACTCATTCATTCAAATATTTATCAACTCAAAAGCATGCCAATACACATATCCATGCTCACTTCATAAACATATACACCTATCTAGCCTATACATGCCATAATTAGCCATATACATTTTCAAAAGGGTACCTAAATAACTTTTTGTAGTGTGATGACGATCCTTGACAATCCCGAGCCTTCAGTAGCTTTGATGACCTATAAAATAGAGAAAATACACACACAAAGTAAGTTTTCCAAAAGCTTAGTAAGTCATATACAAATAAACACATTGGCACATATATATTGATCACTTAGCAACTATCACATATATAACTTGGTTCATAAACTTATGGCCACATTTGCCACATTCAACATTTTAAGATTCACATCCTCATTTTCAATCATACTCTTCTTCATATCAAATTCATATAGGTACTTACCTTTTATACACACTTAATGTGCACTCAACGTACCTGAAATGAATAATCGCTCACTTATTGCTCATAGCTCGGATATACCATTCGTATTGTAGACTTTCCCGTTGAACCAATAGGAACCTAGTAGGATACTCAAAAAGCTCGGAATAGTAGTACAATGCCAACGTCCCAGACGAGGTCTTACATGCACTCGTATATCGATGCCACTATCCCAGACAGGGTCTTACACATTTCAATATGACATCGATATCCCATACATGGTCTTACACGTACAGATCATAACGACGCCAACATCCCAGACGTGGTCTTATGCGTAAAGTTCATATTAATGCCAACGTCCCAGACATGGTCTTACACGAATCTTAAAATCAATGCCGACGTCCCAAACATGGTCTTACATGATAAAACATAACACATACTTATGTCATAACATGGCTAATCCTATCTATTCCTTGGTTCGTACGGGACTTCTCGGCTTTATCACTATATCAAATTTATTTTAGAATTCACGCACTTAGCATCTCATACACATTCATTTTCATCGATAGATACATGAATACATATACTCAATTCAATGCAAATAAGTTTATTTGCATAGTGACTTACCTCGGGTTCGGTTTAACGATACGAAAATGGCTACTCTGTTACTTTCGCTTTCCCGTGATCTAAATCCGTTTTCTTGGTTCTTGATCTAAACATATTCAGAATTAACCCTTTTATTCACTATTTCATTCAATTCAATCCATACACATATATTTAGGGCTATTTGCAACTTAGCCCTCACATTTGTATATTTTATCAATTTAGTCCATTTTACTCTAAACATCAAATTCACAAAACCCACACACACACATGCTTGGCCGAACCTCTCTAGGGACTATATAAGTCCAAATATTTCATCAAATTTGCAATTTAGTCTCTCAAATTACTATTTTCTCAATTTAGCCCTATTTAGCTAAATTCATCAAAACTTCAAGAACATAACATGTTCATTTAGCTCAAATCTTTCATATATCATCATCAAACATCACAAAGCTTGTAAAACCATCAATGGCATATTTCACATATATCATCAAAACACAAAATCAAGGCATGGGTTTTGTAGCTCTCAAAGCAACGATTACAAAAACGTAGAAATTATCAAAAATCAAAATCAAAACTTACCTTAATTCAAGCTTGAAATGGCCGAATACCTTGACACATTTCTCTTCTTTTTCTTTCTTCAATTTCGGCACCCAATATAAGATGATAGCATTCATCTTTTCTTTTGTTGATTATTACAAACATATTATTAATCCTTTTACTAAAATATCCATTCAATTAATAAATAAAACAAACATATAACAAGGGCATATTTGTCCTTTGTTCATCCACTATCTAAATAGTGGTCTTACTGCCTCATAAGGCTTTCTCTTTTAAAAGCCATAACACCTTGATACTTAACAATTATCATGCAACTTTTGCGTTCAATGCATTTCAGTCCTTTTGTCAAATTAGACACGCAAACAGACAAATTTGCTTACGAAAATTTACCACATGCTAATTCACATATCAACGGACATAAAATAATATTAAAATATTTTTTAGACTCAGATTTGTGGTCTCGAAACCACCATTTCGACTAGGGTATAA
Organism: Gossypium rotundifolium; assembly: GCA_025506655.1. Lineage (NCBI taxonomy): Eukaryota > Viridiplantae > Streptophyta > Magnoliopsida > Malvales > Malvaceae > Gossypium > Gossypium rotundifolium. The sequence goes on from CP106722.1 coordinate 134,794,523, forward strand.
ACTGTACTGTTACAATTCTCCCCCCTTAGGGATTTTCGTCCCCAAAAATCTTACCGTTAAACAGATTCGGATGTTGCTGTCTCATTGAATCCTCAGGCTCCCACGTAGCCTCTACTAATCTGTGTCGATTCCACAATACTTTCACTAATGGAATTTTCTTGTTTCTTAACTCTTTCACTTCACGAGCTAAGATACGGATCGGTTCCTCTTCGTATGTCATATCAGATCGAATTTCAATTTCAGATGGGGCAATCACATGTGACGGATCAGATCGATATCTATGGAGCATCGAAACATGAAATAGATTGTGAATCTTTTCTAATTCAGAGGGTAACTTCAATCTATATGCAACAGGCCCAACACATTCAATGATCTCATACGGTCCGATGAATCTCGAACTTAACTTGCCTTTACGTCTGAATCAGATCACTTTCTTCCACGGAGACACTTTCAGAAATAATTTGTCGCTGATCTCAAATTCTATATCTTTTCATTTTAAGTCTGTATAGGACTTATGACGATCAGATGCTGCTTTCAAACAATCTCAAATCAGTTTAACTTTCTGTTCGATATCTTTTATCAAATCGATCCTGTGTAACTTATTCTCACTGAGTTCAGTCCAATATAAAGGTGTACGACATTTACGTCCGTACAAAGCTTCATATGGTGCCATTTTGATGCTCGATTGAAAACTATTGTTATACGCAAATTCAATCAGCGAAAATATTGTTCCCACGAATAATTAAACTCTAATATACAACATCTTAACATATCTTCGAGAATCTGAATAATTTGCTCGAATTGACCATCCATTTGAGGATGAAAATATGTACTAAAATGCAATTTCGTACCCAAAGTGTCTTGTAATTTCTTCCAGAATGGCGATGTGAATCTCGGATCCCTATTTGACACAATAGATAGTGGCACCACGTGCAATCTTACGATCACAAAATATAAAGCTCAGCTAATCTTTCAAGCAAGTAGTCAGATCTTACAAGAATAAAATGGGCAGATTTAGTTAATCGATCAACTATGACCCATATCGCATCCTTCTTTCTCGAAGTCAGAGGCAACCTAGAAACAAAGTCCATAGTTACCCTCTCCTTTTTCCATTCAAGAATTAGAATCGGCAGTAACAACCCAGACAGAACTTGATGTTCTGCCTTCACTTGTTGACAAACTAAACATTTTCAAACAAAGTTAGAAATGTCTCATTTTATTCCAGACCAACAATAGTGTTGCTTCAAATCATGATACATCTTTGTACTTCCCGGATGGATAGATAGGCGACTGTTATGTGCTTCAGCCAAAATCAATGGAATCAACTCCTGATTTCTTGGAACACAGATTCGATCTCAAAATCTCAAACAATCATCAACAACTTGAAATTCAGATTCAGAATCCAATTCACACTGAGCTCGTTTCAACAATAATTCATTATCAAATTTCTGAGCATCACATATCTGTTGTACAAATAACAGTTTTGCTCTCAATTCAGCTATCACAGAACTATCATCAAACAAATCTAACTGAGCATTCAAAGCACGTAGTGCAAACAATAACTCTCTACTCAACGCATCAGCAACCACGTTTGCTTTACCCAGATGATAGTCTATCACAAGCTCGTAATCTTTTAACAGTTCTAACCATCATCTTTGGCGTAGATTCAAATCTTTCTAGGTCGTTAGACATTTCAGACTTTAATGATCTGAAAACACATGACATTTCTCACCGTACAAATAATGATGCCAAATTTTAAGTGCAAATATAATCGTAGCAAGCTCAAGGTCGTGTGTCGGATAATTCTTTTCATGAGGTTTTAATTGTCTCAAAGCATAAGCTACAACTTTGCCCTCTTGCATCAAAACACATCCAAGACCATTTAATGAAGCATCACTGTATACAACAAGTTCCATACCGATTAATTTGTACTAACACAGAGCTTACATTATGAGTTTTCAATTGGTTAAAACTTTTCTGACATTTATCTGACCATTCAAATCTGACATCTTTCTAAAGTAATCTAGTCAACGGAGTAGCTATAGTCGAGAAGCCTTTAACAAATCTGTGATAATAACTAGCTAAACCCAGAAAACTACGAACTTTGGACACGTTCGTCGGGGGTTTTCAATTTAGAATAGTAGAAATCTTGCTCGGATCAACACGAATCCCAAAACCTGACACAATATGCCCCAGAAAATTGACCTTAGTCAACCAGAATTCACATTTGCTGAATTTTGCATACAATTGCTTTTCTCTTAAAGTTTACAACACAATTTTCAAATGTTCTGCATGCTCATTCTCATCACGTGAGTAAATTAAAATGTCGTCAATGAATACAACAACAAATTGATCCAAATACGGTCTAAAAATTCTCTTCATCAAGTCCATAAAGACAGTTGGAGCATTGGTTAGTCCGAATGGCATAACTAAAAACTCATAATGCCCGTACCTCGTCCTAAAAGTAGTTTTCGAAATGTCTGAATCTTTAACTCTCAATTGGTAGTATCCCGATCTCAAATCAATCTTGGAAAACACAGTAGCTCTTTTTAACTGATCAAACAAATCATCAATTCTGGGCAATGGATATTTGTTCTTTATAGTCACTTTATTTAACTGACGGTAATCGATACACATTCTCATCGTGCCATCTTTCTTTTTCACAAACAGAACAGGAGCACCCCAAGGCAAAAAACTCGATCTAGCAAACCCTCTATCAGTCAATTCTTGTAGCTTTGACATTAACTCTTTCAACTCTATTGGTGTCATTCTATACGGAGCTATCAAAATAGGTGTCGTACCAGGCAACAATTCAATACCAAATTCAACTTCACGAATCGGAGGTAAACCCGGTAACTCTTCATGGAACACATCAGAAAAATCACAAACAATGGGTACTGATTTGACTTTATTCTCGGATACTTTTAAATCAATCACATAAGTAAAATATGATTCATACCCCCTTTTCACAGTTCTTGCATACTTTATAAACCAGGACACTTTTAAATAAGGGGTTCAATACTTTTATAGCAAATTCAGTAGACTCTACAGGTGATAAACCATGAAAGTAACATATTTTAATCTTGCATTTAGTATGCTTTTGGATGAATTTATCCTTAATTTATGTAAAAAGGTTCTCTTAATCCTTTCTTTTCATGTCTTATACTCAGGAAAGCACCCAAGGATAAAAAGGACGCAAAACGGGTTTAAAACGGACCAAAGTGGGCCAACCCAAGAAGTCGGCATAGCCTAGACTTCATGTCACACGACCGTGCCCCAATATTTAGATTGCACACGGTCATACCCTGATTTACACGACCGTGCCTCATCGATAAAAAGCCCAACACACCGACCCGATATACACGGCACAGTGCCTCAATTGGCGGAACTCAAGCATGACCTTCATCCAGATATTGCATGGGCGTGTCATAGCCGTGCCCAAATCAACAGAATGGAGACATGGGCTGGACCACGATTTACACGGGCGTGTCAAGGTCGTGCCCCTGCCATAGGAAAGAACAAATTCACTCAGAATTAGATGCTTGGAGCCCAAGAAACGCAATCCTAAGTCCACTCAAACACTTAGGACAAATTTCACTTGAATTACGAGTACTTAGGAGCCAAGTAAAGCATCCCAAACTTCTATATAAATAATCCAAGGTAGCAATTCAAAGGCGGAGGTTTTAGCAGAGTTTTCTGCCAGAGCTTTACTCATTTAGGGAATTACTCGAAGATAGCCAGTTGATCCATCTCAAAGAGTAGAAATTCTACTCAAGACGGAGGATCTCTCCTTCAATTCCTTTAGGGGGTTTTAGGGATTTCTTATGTTTTGTTTTATCTTTTCTCTTGAGATGTTTTCCTATTTTATTATGAACTAGATCCTTCAGATACCTGAAGGGGATGAAACCTATGATGGATTTTGTTATTTGATTTTTTGGTTTATATGATAAATACTTAGTTTGTTCTTAATTATGTTGCTTAATTTAATATGATGTGCTTAGGTGGAGGAGGAATATACCCTGCCTAAGAGTAGATCTAGCATAATTAAGCGGAGTTGATTGGGCACCAAGAGATAGGGTTATAAGATTTTTTCGGATTAGGGTGAAACCTAATATGGGAGTCCATTGATCAATTTACTATTTCCTTAGGGGGTTATTATAAGAGAACGAGAGTTCCACTAACTAACCTAAGGTTAGACGTTATTCGCTTCGAGAGAAGGTTTAATATAGGTTAGAGAGTCTCACGGATCAAGCTAAGTAAAAGAAATCATATGAATTAAAAGTTAGACAACAAGTGAAATCATAGGTGGATTCTTCCCGAGGGTATCATCTTTATCAACTGAGTTCTCCAAAGTCTTTTCCCAGTGTATTCTTTTATCTTTGCATTTAGTTTAAGTATTTCATTAGTCTTAGCTAAGTTAATTAATCACTCCATATTTAAGGCCAAATAATAGGAAGAAAGCGAGTAGTAGAACTTTTAGGTTCCTTGGGTTTGATAAGATATTCTTGCTAAAGCTATACTACTGTTCGACAGGTGCACTTGCCTCTATCATTGTCATAGTTAGTCTACATGTTTGATTATCCTTTATAAATTTTAAAACTAGACTGTTTTACGGCGATCAAGTTTTTGGCGCCGTTGTTCGGGGATTCTAAAATATTATTAAAGCTCTATTTTTATTACTTTAGCCATTATTATTATTTTTACTTTGCTAACTTTTCTTTTATTTAAATTTTGATAGATAATTCTAGTTTTTCAAAGGAATGACATTTGAATAATTATCGGTGGCAAGGCATGGGGACAATTCCTACTAAAGCAACCAAGATTTTTAACCTCGACGTGGTCACCGGGTTATCTAATCGATTCAAATAATGAATAAAAGATTGATGGTTTGAATAATCTCGCAGTACACCCAAGAATGCAAGATAATTCGAATCGAGAGGCGTCTTTGAATCTCGAGTTCCCACCCTACGGATATGGCATGAAAAGCGAACAAGTCCACTATATAGGTAACTACTCTAGATGTCAAAATAAATTTTATAGTGACACTTATACTACAGGATGGAGGTACCATCCCGACTTCTCGTGGAATGATCAAAGACAGGATTTTCCTCCAAATTTTCAACAACCTTATCCACAGGAACGGGAATCAAACCTCGAAGAGATTCTGACAAAATTGGTGACAGCTACAAACTCTCGTATTCAAAAGGCTGAAGAAACACTCGATGAACAACAAGGATCAATCGAGGGAATCAAAATTCAGGCAAGAGAAATCATTATGTCGATTGGACTACTTATTGAGATATTAAGTGAAATACAGACAGAGATTTTTTCCAATGGCACATAGCAAGTAAAAGTAGTTACACTAAGGAGTGGCAAAGAGTTAATTGAACGATAAAGAAAGACACCACATGAAATTATCGAGAAAAAGAGTGTAGAAGGTGAGAACGATAATCCATTGCCTACAGAGAATAAAACAAAAATTCCATATCCAAGTAAAATTGAAGAAAGAACAATTGGATGCTCAATATGGTAAGTTCTTCAAACTCTTTAAATAAATGCATATTAACTTACCTTTCGTTGAAGCTATTTCACAGATGTCGAAGTATGCAAAATTCTTAAAGGAACTTCTTATGAACAAAAGGAAGCTTGAGGAGGTATCCATGGTAGAGCTTAACGAAGAATGTTTAACCCTTCTCCAAAATAGACTACCACGGAAATTAAAAGATCCAGGGAGTTTCACTATTCCTTGCTTAATTGGTAGTTTAAACATCAAGAAAGCATTAGCAGACTTAGGCGCTAGTATTAATTTAATGCCTTACAAATTATTTAAACGGCTAAATCTTGGGGAACCAAACCCACTAGGATGAGTATTCAATTAGCATATAGATCTATTAAATATCCTAGGGGAATTATTGAAGATGTCTTGGTTAAAATTGATAAATTTATTTTTCCTGTTGATTTCATTGTGTTAGACATGGATGAAGACATTAATGTTCCTTTAATCTTAGGGTGTCCCTTTTTAACCACTACTAGAGCTATTATTGATGTAGGTAATGGTAAACTAGCTCTGAGAATAGGTGACAAAGAAATTATCTTTCAACTCTGTAATGCCATGCGATATTCTAAAGAACAAGATGATTCCTGTTATTTCGCCGACACTACTGATCATATTATAAAGAATTCATTACAGGAAATTATACAAGGTGACACATTGGAATTATGTCCGGCTCAAGAAGAGGTGGAAGAAGATGAAGACAATATGAAAATGTCATCATATGAACAACGGAGAAAAGAAAGCATCAAGAATGATAATGAAATAAAACAAAAACCCTCCATCGTAGAGCCACCCAAATTGGAACTCAAATAGTTACCAAAACACCTAGAATACGCATTCCTTGGAGACAATTCTACACTACCTAGCAATCATCTCCTCGAATTAAAATCCAAAGAAAATGAGGAACTAATAAAAGTACTAAAAGAACACAAGAAAGCCATAGCTTGGAAAATTTCCAATATCAAGGGAATAAGCCCCACATTCTGCACCCACAAAATTTTGATGGAAGAAGAATATAAACCATGTGTGCAACCTCAGAAACGTTTAAACCCCAACATGAAAGAAGTGGTCAAAGCCGAGGTAATTAAACTTCTAGATGCAAGAATAATTTATCCTATTTCTAACAGCACTTGGGTAAGTCCTGTGTAGGTAGTCCCAAAGAAAGGAGGAATGACGGTAGTACCCAATGAAAAAATGAGTTAATTCCCACAAGAACAATTACAGGATGGAGAGTCTGCATAGACTATAGAAAGTTGAATGATGCCACCAGAAAAGATCATTTTTCTTTGCCTTTCAGAGATCAAATGCTAGAAAGATTATCCGAGCATATGTATTACTGCTTCCTGGATGGACTCTCCGGATACTTTCAAATCCCTATAGCTCCTGAAGACCAAGAAAAAACAACATTTACATGCCCATATGGTATGTTTGCATATCGTAGAATGCCTTTTGGATTATGTAATGCTCCTACTACTTTTCAGCGTTACATGTTGGCAATCTTCGATGAACTCGTGGAAGACATCATGGAGGTATTTATGGATGATTTCTCGGTATTCAGTAATTCTTTCCATCTTTGCCTTAAAAATTTAAAACGAGTTCTAACGAGATGTGAAGAAACAAACCTTGTTTTAAATTGGGAGAAATGCCATTTTATGGTTAGAGAAGGGATTGTATTAGGACATAAGATTTCTAGTAAAGGAATTGAGGTAGATAAAGCAAAAGTTGAAACCATAGAAAAATTACCTCCCCCTAGCTCAGTCAAGGCTATTAGAAGTTTTTTAGGACACGCATGTTTTTACAGAAGATTTATTAAGGATTTTTCTAAAATAGCTAAGCCTTTGACAAAATTACTAGAAAAAGATGTTCCTTTTAATTTTAATCAGGAATGTTTAGATGCATTCAATGTCCTTAAGGATAAATTAGTAATTAATCGATTATAATTGCACTGATTGGAACTTACCCTTGGATTAATGTGTGATGCAAGTGACTTTGCGAAGAGGTGCGATTTTGGGACAACGAAGAGACAAGCATTTTCAGCCAATCTACTATGCTAGCGAACATTAACACCCGCGCAAGAAAATTACACCATGACTGAGAAAGAATTGCTAGCTGTAGTTTTTGCTTTTGACAAATTTAGAAAATATCTAATATTATCTAAAGTTGTTGTTTACACTGATCATTCAGCTCTTCGTTATCTTTTAAACAAACCTGATGCAAAACCTAGACTAATACGATGGATTTTGCACTTACAAGAATTTGACTTGGAAATACAGGATAAGAGGGGAGCTGAGAATCTTGCGGCAGATCATCTTTCAAGACTCGAAAATACACACACCAAAGAGCTTGATGAACATGAAATAAATGATTCGTTTCCCGAAGAACAGCTCTTTTCTATAACACATTCTAAAGTACCTTGGTTTGCAAATATTGCAAACTATCTAACATCTAACATCTTACGAAGAAAATTGACACACCACCAAAAGAAGCGATTCTTTGCGGATGTGAAAAATTATTTTTGGGAGGATCCCTTTCTTTTCCGCATATGTGCAGATTAGGTAATTCGAAGATGCGTTACAAGGACAGAGGCAAGCAAAATCCTGGAACATTATCATTCAGGACCATCAAGAGGACACTACAGTGGTATTAAGACAACATACAAAATACTCAAATCAGGTTTTTACTGGCCCACTCTATTTAAAGATGCCAATAGGTATGTTACCTCGTGTGACAAATGCCAAAGAACAGGTAACATCTCTAAATGTGATGAAATGCCTCAAACATAAATGCTATCATGTAAAATATTTGACGTATGGGGTATTGGACCATTCCCGAGTTCATTTGGAAATAAATACATCCCAGTAGCAGTTGATTACATGTCAAAATGGGTAGAAGCGAAAGCCTTACCTACCAATGATGCTAGGGTTGTAGTTAAATTTCTCAAGAGACTATTTTCTCGATTCGGTACACCTAGAGCGATCATCAATGATAGGGGTACTCATTTCTATAATACATAATTTGGAAAAGTCTTAAAGAAATTTGGAGTATGCCACAGAACAGCCACCCCTTATCATCCCCAAACTAGTGGGCAAGTTGAGGTAGCAAATCGAGAGCTTAAGAACATTCTAGAAAAAACAGTTGAATCAAATAGAAAAGATTGGGCAGTTAAAGTAGATGATGCTTTATGGGATTATAGAACAGCATTCAAAACACCTCTAGGGTCATCCCCATACAAGCTCGTATATGGGAAAGTTGTCATCTACCATTCGAGTTAGAACACAAAGCTTTATGGGCAATAAAATTTTTAAATACTGACCTTGACCTTGCAGGAAAGAGAAGAATGATGCAGATAAACGAGTTAGATGAATAGAGAATGAAAGCCTATGAGAACTCAAGGTTGTACAAAGAAGTAACAAAGCGACGTCATGATGCCCGCCTCAAGCAATCAAGACATTTCGAATTAGGAGACCTAGTCCTATTATACAATTCAAGGCTTAATCTATTCCCTGGGAAGTTAAAATCCAGATGGTCAGGCCCATTCATGATCAAAACAATATTTCCATATGGCACCATTGAGGTAACTCATCCCACTAAAGGTACATTCAAGGTAAATGGTCACCGACTTAAGATTTATAATGGTGCAGATCTTGGAGATACAAGAGAGGATTTATGCTCCATGAGCCTTCCTTTAAACTAAAAACAGGGAGAGTCTAGCTTAAGACTATAAACAAGCGCTTCTCGGGAGGCAACCCGAGCACTAAACACATTAACTTTATTTTGCAAAGTCTAACAAAAATGCAAGATCATTAACATGGCCTTGAACACGGGCGTGCCCATAACAGTGCATAAACAGGGAAACCTCTCTTTTCTAGCACGGGCTACAATAAAATCACACAGGCGTGCCTCATAACCGTGTGAGGCTATTGACATATTGAGAACGGCTAGAACACGGGCGTGACCGTGTGAACATACTGACTTATCGAGAACGAGCACGTCAAATTATCACACGGGCATGCTAAAGACCCTAAATCGCGCCCAATTCCAAGCAATCGTGAAAAGCATGGGCAGTTCAAATTTAACACGGCCGTGTCAGGTGGCCATGTTCCCCTCCTTATATAAGAAAATTAACCAAAAAAGGAAAAAAAACCTTACCCCATTTTAAACCCTAGACACAATTCTCAGGAATCAATTACACGTCGTACAAACACACATTCACATAAAAGTCACCCGAGGAATGTATTTTGGACTCCATCTAAAAATTCAGGAAGTGTCACTTTCTCCCTTTTGTTTTGATTTATCCCATTACTGTCATAACTTATCTTTGTACATTGAGGGCAATGTACATCTTAAGTGTGGGGGAGTAAAAGTGTCCAACTTTTTTCTTTATTCTCAAATCCTGAATTTAGTCTTGATCTTAAGTATTATTCTCATATTATTAATTAGGATGAAATTTCTATGATTTATGATTTTTATTGATATGTTTTAGAACAAATCATAGTTAATTCTGCATTGATGATTAAATTTGAAGAATACTAGAGAATCAAGCATGATAAGTCTATTTTTCAAAAATAAAAATTGATAGGTTGTTGAACTAAATCTGAGTATTACTTTGAAATTTGAAATCTATAGGGATTGATGCCAAAAACACCCATAATTTCTGTAAGATATTGAGCCTTATAGAGCATATATTATTTTTCATGCTCACTTTTATTGATTATGAGTGTGTCAACATTGAACCGTTATTCTAGAACTTGCCTCGTTTATGCATGTCGAGACCACAATAATGATTTGATATACTGAGATGATAAAGGCACCTAGGTTTTAACCCGTTCACTCCACTAAAAAGCCTACCTACATAAATAACTCCTAGTGAACCCCGTTGAATCCTAACAACCTTTTTATTGACTCACCCGCTAATATTAACCTAAAATCCCTTTGTATTTGTTATCAACATTCTTTTGACTACCCCTCTATCGAGAATTGACTTGATCAATTGCCAAATTAGGTTATTTCAATTATCAAAGTTCCTTCTATTAAGTTTTACTTAGTTTGTTCTAAAAAAAAATCCAAGTTTATTCGATATTAGTAGTATAAAAGAGCTTAGAGCAATTAAACTCCAATCGTTGAAGAAAAAGCTCGTATTAAAGTATTATCAAATTTTAAAGTGAAGAAAATACTCTTTATTATAGAGTAATTATCAATAGTGGTATTATTACTTTTCATTCGATGTAAATATTCATATTTAGTTCATTATTTTTAGATTAGGTAATTAGTCAATTCAATCTCGATTTTAACCCTCTAATTTAGCCTTTATCCACACCTTTTAACCCAAGCCCCGTTACAACCCTAATAAAGACCTTTTGATCTATTTATCATCACAATACAGTGGTGGAAATTTGATTTTCAGGCAAGCCTATGGGATTAACTTTTCAGGTTCGACTTTTGAGAGTTTTTTCTTGATCCTTAAACACTTTGAGTGCTTTATGTGAATCTTTAGTGAGGATGTCAATCCTTGTCGGTTTTGAATCAAAGGTAATTATTTAAATAAGGGGAGACACATGTGTTTTCATGCTACAAAATCATGACTTATCTCGTTTGAATCTTTAGGGCACTTCGAGCTAAATGATCCATGTATAAATTATCTATGAATTATGATGAGGCATTGTCAATGGGAATTATGAATTTTGGAAAGTTCGTTTTAATTGTAAATTGAGAACTTTGCTTGAGGACAAGAAAAAGCTTAAGTGTGGGGGTATTTGATAATCCCGCATTTAGTATACTTTTGGATGAATTTATCCTTAATTTATGTAAAAAGGTGCTCTTAATCCTTTATTTTCATGTCTTATGCTCAGGAAAGCACCTAAGGATAAAAAGGACACAAAACATGTTTAAAACAGACCAAAGTGGGCCAACCCAAGAAGTTGGCACGGCCCGGACTTCATGCCACACGGTCGTGCCCCAAATTTAGATTGCACATGGTCACACCCTGATTTACACGACCGTGCATCGTCGACAAAAAGCCCAACACGTCCCGACCTCGATGTACTGCCATCGCGCCCCAATTAGCAGACTTGAATCACGGCCTCTACCTAGATATTGCACAGGTGTGTCATAGCTGTGCCTAAATCGACAGAATGGAGACACGGGGTTGAGCCACGATTTACTGATAAATACTTAGTTTGTTCTTAATTATGTTGCTTAATTTAATCTGATGTGCTTAGGTGGAGGAGGAATAGACCCTGCCTAAGGGTAGATCTAGCATAATTAAGCGGATTTGATTGGGCACCTAGAGATAGGGTTACAAGATTTTGCCGGATTAGGGTGAAACCTAATATGGGAGTCCATTGATCGATTTACTGCTTCCTTAGGGGGTTATTATAAGAGAACGAGAGTTCCACTAATTAACCTAAGGTTAGACGTTATTCGCTTCAAGAGAAGGTTTAATATAGGTTAAGGAGTCTCACGGATCAAGCTAAGTAAAAGAAATCATATGAATTGAAAGTTAGATAATAAGTGAAGTCATTGGTGGATTCTTCCCGAGGATATCGTCTTTATCAACTGAGTTCTCCAAAGTCTTTTCCCAGTTTATTCTTTTGTCTTTGCATTTAGTTTAAGTATTTCATTAGTCTTAGATAAGTTAATTAATCACTTCATATTTAAGGCTAAATAATAGGAAGAAAGTGAATAGTAGTTCTTTTAGGTTTCTTGGGTTCGATAAGATATTCTTGCCAAAGCTATACTACTGTTCGACAGGTGCACTTGCCTCTATCGTTGTCATAGTTAGTGTAACACCCCATACCCGAAACCCTCGCCGGAATCGAGTACATGGCATTACTAGACTTGACTATTAACTCGGGGTGTAAGATTTTAAAGCTGTCCAACTGCATGATACTGACCAAATCGACCATAACTTGAGTTAAAAAACTCAAAATTTAGATCCGTAAATTTTACTTGAAATTAGACTCATATAAATTTTCACCATAATTTTTCCAGAATTTTTCATCTGACCAATTAGTACAGTTTATTCATCAAAGTTACCCTTATTACACTGCTTGACAATTCTGACCTGTCTCTACAAAAATACAGTTATATCATTGCACAAATTTCCTATAATGTTCTTGTTTATACCAATGAAAAATATACTCATTAAGGGTTCTACACATATAAACCATGATTCTTAATGATTTTTTTACAATTTTTCCAAAACAGAACAGTGACTCATGAATTCATTCAGATCAGGTCTCACTAAAACTTAATTATCTCATAATATATAAATCTTTTGCCTACTATGTTTCTCTTATGTAAAAATAGACACAATAAGGTTTAATTTCATATCTCATTCACCTTCTAATTCAATATACCCTATTTTTGGTGATTTTTCTAACTCACATCACTGCTGCTACTACAAGCTGTTTTGTTGCATTTTATGAAAGACTAGCTTCTAACCGAACCTACCTACATCCCTAATTCAAGGATTCATTTAGATACAAACATTTCCTTAACAAAAACGATTAAACTTTGATTAAGAATGCATAAACATTGCCATCATAAACCAACATACATATCAAGACACAACAGACTTAACTAAAAAATTTAGCCATATTCGCATGGCTATTATATACATGAACCTTAAGATTTCATCAAACAAAGACCAAGTCTTTCCTATACATGCCTTCGTTTAAAAATCAAAATGAAAGAGTACCCAAAATGTAGATTGATAGTGTGAGTGACTTTCCGAGCGATCCCAAGAGCTTGTAGCTTGCACCTAAACTATAAAACAGAGGAAACATTTCACATGATAAGCTTGCTAGCTTAGTAAGTCCTAATTTCATAAAAATAACATTTGAATTTTAACAATTAAATTACTATAATTCAACTTGTGGACTTGTGCTCATACTTACTTTCAAACTTTAATTTTCATACCCATATTAACAAGTATGAATTGTAGAAACGATATCTCTCTACCCACATGCTTATGATCAAAATACTTGTTTATAAACCAACCTTTCAAACCCAAAATGTCATCGTATAATCATAGGTACATGCATTTATATACTTAAATGTCAATTAATATAACATGGCATCAATTACACAACCACTCATGTGGCCGAATATGCCTTGTCATGTATCCTCATATTAGAAGACCAAGATACAACAATCATATCATTCATTAGTAAAGCCGAGAACACATATTATAACCATATATATATGTATATATTCCACACTCGTAACGCATGCCATTTGTAATAAATTCTTGATTTTCCTTGTCTCATATAAGTAAGAAATTCATTCCTACTTCACATACTCACCGAGCCGTTAACTCGATAAGTTTGCTTTAATTAGCCTTGAACATAAATTTGGTTTCTATTTTGTAAAATACATCACCAGGCATAAAGCTTGCTAGGCATTTAAAGCGAAATAAATCATGCAAGCACTAAGCACGCTAGGCACTAAGCACGATATATCAAGACGAAGCACGCTAGGCACTAAGCCCGAATGTATCAAGACGACGAACGCTAGGCACTAAGCCCGAATGTATCAAGCACGAAGCCTACTAGGCACTAAGCCGAATATATAACACAATCAACATTCCCATGCACATTACTTAATGCTACAATTACATCCATCTCATATGCTTTATTTTACAATATCATGTTAAACCGAACGTAAGTATCCACATCACATTCAATCAACAAATTCAATACCATTTCATGCCCCACATTCGACCTATATACATTTTTATGCCTTGGTATACTAAATTTTATCATATACTACTATGGTAATTAAATTCTCAATTTAAATTTGTAGGACTTACCTCGGTTTGTCGATAAGTAGTGCAAATCGGCTATTCGAGAACCTTCGTCTTTCCCGATCTAAATCTGCTTTTTCTTTGCTCTTGATCTAAAACACATTAAAATTCAGCTCATTCAAGTGCAATTCATCTTAATTTAGTCCCTAAGCACATAAATGGGCAAATTACTATTTTACCCCTAGCATTTCACAACTTTGCAATTTAGTCCTATTTGCTTAACACACAAAATACACCAAATTAGCCAAAACTATGCAAGGGCCGAATGTTCCTAGGGACCTTATAAGTCCTCACATTTCATTTATTTTGCAAATAGGCCCCTCTAAAAATTTATTTTTACAATTTAACCCTAAAAACTCAATTTCATCAAAACTTCCAACACAAAACATATTAATCCTTTACATATCTTTCATCTAAAACCATCAAATATCAAAAACCACATGAATACAACAATGGCCGAACATCAAGCATGCTTAGATTCAAAAATACAACATGGGTCGGTTACGGTTCGAAGCAACGATCTCAAAAACGTAAAAATTTACAAAAACCGACTAAGAATTTACCTTGAATTTGGCTTGGATATTGCCAAAATTTCAAAGAACTTAGCTCCCCTTGTGTTTCTCAATATTCGGCCAAAAAGATGAATGAAAATATCCATTATTTCTTTTATGTTTTATTTAACATATAATATGGTTTTTAATTTATTTACTATTTTAACCTTAATTCATAAAATTATATAATATAAAACTTAAGGTTAATTTTGTCATATACCAACCCACTAACTTAAAATGGGTTATTTACTCATTTAACACTTCATATTAAAAAGCCAAGCTCAAATTAGCACATTATACTTTAGTATGCCACTTTTACCTATTACGCGATTAAGTCCTTTTATCAAATTAAGCACTTAAACGATAAAATTTTTCTCTGAAACTTTCACACACATTAATTCACATATAATAAACTCAAAATATAATATTAAATTATTTCTGGTCTCGGATTCGTGGTCCCGAAACCACCGTTCCGATTAGGGTCGAATTGATCTCATTACAACTCTCCCCCCTTAAAGATTTTCGTCCCCAAAAATCTTACCGTTAAACAAGGTCGGATATTGTTGCCTCATTGAATCCTCAGGCTCCCACGTAGCCTCTTCAACTCCGTGACGATTCCATAGAACTTTCACTAACGGAATTCTTTTATTTCTCAACTCTTTTATTTCCCGAGCTAAAATACGGATCGGTTCTTCATTATATGTCAAATCAGATTGGAGTTTAATCTCTGTCGGAGTGATCACATGAGACGGATCTGATCTGTACTTATGAAGCATCAAAACGTGAAATACGTCGTGTATCTTTTGTAACTCAGAGGGCAATCTCAATCTATAAGCAACAGGCCCAATACGTTCAATGATTTCATACGGTCCGATAAATCTCGGACTCAACTTGCCTTTCCGACCAAATCGGAGTACTTTCTTCCACGGGGAAACTTTTAAGAATACACGATCTCCTACCTGAAATTCAATGTCTTTACGTTTCAAATCAGCATAGGACTTTTGTCGATCTGATGCAGCTTTCAAATTATCTTTGATTATGGCTACTTTCTGTTCAGTCTCTTTAATCAAATCAACCCCGTGTATCTTATTCTCGCTGAGCTCAGTCCAGTATAATGGTGTTCGACATTTTCGCCCGTATAAGGCTTCATAAGGTGCCATTTTGATACTTGATTGAAAGCTATTATTATAAGCAAATTCAATCAAAGGTAGGTATCGTTCCCACGTACCTTCAAACTCGAGAACGCAACATCTCAACATGTCCTCAAGTATTTGAATAGTTCGCTCGGACTGGCCGTCTATCTGCGGATGGAAGGCTGTACTAAAATGTAGTTTAGTACCTAAAGCATCTTGCAACTTCTTCCAAAATCGCGACGTAAATCTCGGGTCTCTGTCTGACACAATGGAACTCGGTACACCATGCAATCTTATAATCTGTGATACATACAATTCAGCAAGTTTATCGAGTGAAAAGTCTGTACGAATCGACACAAAATGAGCTGATTTAGTCAGTCTATCAACTATCACCCATACGACATCTTTCTTACTCGGTGTCATACGAAGACCGGATACAAAATCCATTGTAATTTTATCCCATTTCCACTCAGGTATCATGATCGGTTGAAGCAACCTAGAAGGCACTTGATGCTCGGCTTTTACTTGCTGACAAATTAGACACTTTGAAACAAATTCAGATATATCTCGTTTCATACCAGGCCACCAATAGAAGCTGTTTCAATTAAGTTATACATTTTCGTACTACCGGATGTATCGATAGTTGGCCACTATGAGCCTCACTCAAAATCATCAGATCAAATCATGTTCTTTGGAACACACATTCGCTTTTTAAAATTCAAATAGTCATTTGCATCAATATGAAAATCTGACTTTGCACCTTTTTCACACTAAATTCGTTTAGCAATCATATTCTTGTCAACTTTCTATGCATCACAAATTTGTTGGATAAACATCGGTCTTGCTCGTAACTCGGCTATGATCGAACCATCACTAGACATAGCCATCTGTGCATTCATTGCTAGAAGAGCAAAAAAGATTTCCGACTTAACGATCCGCAACAACGTTAGCTTTTCACGGTGATAGTCAATCACCAATTCATAGTCTTTCAATAGTTCTAGCCACCCACGTTGTCTCAAATTCAGATCTTTACGAGTCATTAGATACTTTGACTTTTATGATCCGAGTAAACATGACATTTCCGCCAAATAAGTAATGACGCCAAATCTTGGTCATGAACACAATGGTCGCAAGCTCTAAATCATGCGTCGGGTAATTCCTTTCATGCGGCTTCAATTGTCTTGAAGCGTAGGCTACAACTTTGCCTTCCGCATCAAACGTAGCCCAAACCATTTAAAGAAGCATCGAATAAACAACGAATTCTTTACCCGATTCGGGATGAACTAATCTGGAGCTTCATCAAAAGGCTTTCAACCGATCAAAACTTTTCTAACATTTTTCGACCACTCGAACCGAACATCTTTCTGCAAAGAACCTTGTCAACGGGTAGCTATCATAGAAAATCTTTCACAAATCGTCGATAGTAACCCGCAAGTCCCGAAAACTTTGAATCTGGAAACATTTTTGGTGGCTTCCAATCAAGTATAGTGAGATTTTGTTGGATCAACTCGAATGCCCGATCTTTGAAACCACATGTCCCAAAAGATGACCTCTTTCATCCGAACTCACACTTACTAAACTTCGTATCGGTGATGATCTCGCAAAGTTTGTAGCACTAACCTCAAATGTTCAACGTGTTCAATTTCATCTTTGGAGTAGATCAATATGTCATCAATAAACACCACCACAAATCGATCCAAAAACTGTCTAAAAACCCGATTCATCAAATCCATAAAAATAGCAGGTGCATTAGTAAGCCCAAAAGGCATTACCAAAAACTCAAAATGTCCGTACCTCGTCCGAAATGCAGTCTTTGGCACATCTGTATCTCTGACTCGCAACTGATAATAACCCGATCTCAAATCTATTTTGAAAATCTGAAACCCCTTTCAATGATCAAACAAATCATCAATCCGAGGTAATGGGTACTTATTCTTTATAGTTACTTTATTCGATTCGATAATCAATACACATTCGCATCGTTCCATCTTTCTTTCTCACAAAAGAAGCTGGTTCACCCAAGGAGAGAAACTTGGTCGCAAAGCCCCTATCTGTTAACTCTTGCAATGTGCTTTCAACTCTTTTAGCTCGATGCGTGCCATCCGATATGGAGCTATTGAGATCGAGTCGTTCAGGAGCTAGTTCAATGCCAAACTCAATCTCTCGTCTGAGGGTAAACACGGTAGTTCTTGAGGAACACATTTGGGTATTCACATACAATCAGTGCGGATTCAATCATTTCTCGGACAATTTATTATCCATTACATAAGCCAAATAAGCTTCGCACCTTTTCTCACATACTTAGGGCTAACATCGATGATATAATCAGAGGAAACCCACCGAATCTTTGGATTCAATTCTAATGATCTCACCGTTACGTGTCTCAAATCAATAAGCTTTCTTTTGCAATTCACCTTTGCATCATGCGAAGTTAACGGTCCATTCCCAAAATTATATCAAACTCATCGAAAGGCAACAAGCATTAAATCAATCGGGAAGCAAAATCCCGAATCATCAATGGGCAACTTTTACACACTTTATTAACAACACACATCTACCCAAAGGGTTGGATAGCGAGTTTCACATACATATGAATGGGTCGAACCAGGATCAATCAATGCAATCACGGTAGTATCATAAAGGGTGAAAGTATCGGTAATGACATCTGGAGAAGCAGCATCCTCTCTAGCTCGAGTAACATAAGCTCTAGCTGGAGCTCTAGCCTCAGATTGATCTGTTGTGTTCTTTATCCCTCTCTGACTACCACCTATATTGCGGAATGCACGGGTGGTCCGCCCGTCTTGATGCACTACTCGGTCTAGAGTTACAGGTCGTATTCGCTCACCTAACATCGGGCACTCTCGAATAAAATGGCACGAGGATCCACATTTAAAGTAAGACCGGTCACGAACTCTACAACTCCTGGATGCCATTTTCCACAATGTTTGCATTCAATTCGATTACGTGGGACGTTACCAACACCGCCATCGAGGTAGCTCGGAGCCCACGGAGGTCGATCACGTCTAAATGAATCAAGTAGCTTTGTGTCGATGAAGTCATCTCTAAACTTCTTAGATGTGGAATGGAAATTTTTACCCGACGATCTTTTACGAGTGTCTCTAGCTTCATCTCGGCCTTTCTTTTCTCTTTCCCAAGCTCTTGACTTTGCAAGCTTGCTCGACTAGTGTCACAAATTCTTTGATCTCAAGAATGCCAACTAGCAACTTCAAATCTTCATTCAAACCGTCTTCAAACCTTTTGCACATAATGGCTTGGTTGATACACACTCCGAGCATATCGGCTCAATCGACAAATTTTCACTCATATTCGATCCACGGTCATTTGCCCTGTTTTAGTTCAAGAAATTCTTTACGTTTACGGTCGATGAACCTCTGGTCGATATATTTCTTCGAATTCATTCGGAAGAAATCCCGTCACTTTTCTTTTGGAACCACCGATACTAGTGTATTCCACCGGTGATAAGCGGTGTCCCGAAGCAAAGATATAGCACATTTTAAACATTCATCTGGAGTGCAAGATAGCTCATCAAGTACGAATAGTGTTATCAAGCCACATTTCACTCGCTCTGCATCATCATCATCATTAGCCTTGAATTCTTACCCCAAATTTCCTAATTTTATCAACAGAGGCCTACTAGATCTCATTGGATCTATCATCGAAGTCTTTGAAGGTACCGGAGTTGGATTATTCGGGGTGGAGGTTGTTGTACTGTTGGATTATTACGAATAAATGGGTAAACCATTCATTCATCATTTGGTAGAAGGCTTGTTTAGCCTCTCCTCGTGGTTACCCGTGGCGGTTGAGAGTCTAGTGGCCTTGATCCATGTGCGAGACCAGGTGCGACACTCTCCACATCATCGGCCACGGCTCTATCGGGATCGAGAATCCATTTACTATATAAAATACAATTGAAATTGTCGAGTCACCACACTATCATATATACAATTTAAAGGCATGTATAGCTAGACTCTTTCATACTACGGTAGTCCTAGAATCAACTAAACCGTAGCTCTGATACCAATAAATGTAACACCCCATACCGAAACCCTTGGAATCGAGTACATGGCATTACTAGACTTGACTATTAACTCGGGGTGTAAGATTTTAAAGCTGTCCAACTGCGTCATACTGACTAAATCGACCATAACTTGAGTTACAAAACTCAAAATTTAGATCCGTAAATTTTCCTTGAAACTAGACTCATATAAATTTTCACCATAATTTTTCCAGAATTTTTCATATGACCAATTAGTACAGTTTATTCATCAAAGTTACCCTTATTACACTGCTTGACAATTCTGACCTGTCTCTACAAAATACAGTTATCTCATTGTAAAAATTTCCTATAATGTTCTTGTTTATACCAATGAAAAATAGACTCATTAAGGGTTCTACACATATAAACCATGCTTCTTAATGATTTTTTTACAATTTCTGACAATATTTCAAAAACAGAACAGTGACTCATGAATTCATTCAGAGCAGGTCTCACTAAAACTTAATTATCTCATAATATATAAATCTTTTGCCTACTATGTTTCTCTTATGTAAAAATAGACACAATAAGGTTTAATTTCATATCTCATTAACCTTCTAATTCAATATACCCTATTTTTGGTGATTTTTCTAACTCACATCACTGCTGCTACTACAAGCTGTTTTGTTGCATTTTATGAAAGACTAGCTTCTAACCGAACCTACCTACATCCCTAATTCAAGGATTCATTTCGTATACAAACATTTCCTTAACAAAAACGATTAAACTTTGATTAAGAATGCATAAACATTGCCATCATAAACCAACATACATATCAAGACACAACAGCGTTCTTAACTAAAAATTTAGCCATATTCGCATGGCTATTATATACATGAACCTTAAGATTTCATCAAACAAAGACCAAGTCTTTCCTATACATGCCTTCGTTTAAAATCAAAATGAAAGAGTACCCAAAATGTAGATTGATAGTGTGAGTGACTTTCCGAGCGATCCCGAAGAGCTTGTAGCTTGCACCTAAACTATAAAGCAGAGAAACATTTCACATGATAAGCTTGCTAGCTTAGTAAGTCCTAATTTCATAAAAATAACATTTGAATTTTAACAATTAAATTACTATAATTCAACTTGTGGACTTGTGCTCATACTTACTTTCAAACTTTAATTTTCATACCCATATTAACAAGTATGAATTTGTAGAAACGATATCTCTCTACCCACATGCTTATGATCAAAATACTTGTTTATAAACCAACCTTTCGAAACCCAAAATGTCATCGTATAATCATAGGTACATGCATTTATATACTTAAATGTCAATTAATATAACATGGCATCAATTACACAACCACTCATGTGGCCGAATATGCCTTGTCATGTATCCTCATATTAGAAGACCAAGATACAACAATCATATCATTCATTAGTAAAGCCGAGAACACATATTATAACCATATATATATGTATATATTCCACACTAAACGCATGCCATTTGTAATAAATTACTGATTTTCCTTGTCTCATATAAGTAAGAAATTCATTCCTACTTCACATACTCACCGAGCCGTTAACTCGATAAGTTTGCTTTAATTAGCCTTGAACATAAATTTGGTTTCTATTTTGTAAAATACATCAAGGCATAAAGCACGCTAGGCATTTAAAGCCGAAATAAATCATGACACTAAGCACGCTAGGCACTAAGCACGATATATCACCAAGACGAAGCACGCTAGGCACTAAGCGAATGTATCAGCAAGCACGAAGCACGCTAGGCACTAAGCCGAATGTATCACCCACGACGAAGCCTGCTAGGCACTAAGCCGAATATATAACACAATCAACATTCCCATGCACATTACTTAATGCTACAATTACATCCATCTCATATGCTTTATTTTACAATATCATGTTAAACCGAACGTAAGTATCCACATCACATTCAATCAACAAATTCAATACCATTTCATGCCCCACATTCGGCCTATATACATTTTTATGCCTTGGTATACTAAATTTTATCATATATTACTATGGTAATTAAATTCTCAATTTAAATTTGTTAGGACTTACCTCGGTTGTCAATAGTAGTGCAAATCGGCTATTCGAGAACCTTCGTCTTTCCCGATCTAAATCCAGTATTTCTTTTCTCTTGATCTAAAACACATTAAAATTCAGCTCATTCAAGTGCAATTCATCTTAATTTAGTCCCTAAGCACATAAATGGGCAAATTACTATTTTACCCTAGCATTTCACAACTTTGCAATTTAGTCCTATTTGCTTAACACACAAAATACACCAAATTAGCCAAAACTATGCAAGGGCGAATGTTCCTAGGGACCTTATAAGTCCTCACATTTCATTTATTTTGCAAATAGGCCCTCTAAAAATTTATTTTTATAATTTAACCCTAAAACTCAATTTCATCAAAACTTCCAACACAAAACATATTAATCCTTTACATATCTTTCATCTAAAACCATCAAATATCAAAAACCACATGAATACAACAATGGCGAACATCAAGCATGCTTAGATTCAAAAATACAACATGGGTGATTCACGGTTCAAGCAACGATCTCAAAACGTAAAATTTACAAAACAGACTAAGAATTTACCTTGAATTTGGCTTGGATATTGCGAAATTTCAAAGAACTTAGCTCCTTGTGTTTCTCAATATTCGCCAAAAGATGAATGAAAATATCCATTATTTCTTTTATGTTTTATTTAACATATAATATGGTTTTTAATTTATTTACTATTTTAACCTTAATTCATAAAATTATATAATATAAAACTTAAGGTTAATTTTGTCATATACCAACCCACTAACTTAAAAATGGGTTATTTACTCATTTAACACTTCATATTAAAAAGCCAAGCTCAAATTAGCACATTATACTTTAGTATGCCACTTTTACCTATTACGCGATTAAGTCCTTTTTATCAAATTAAGCACTTAAGCGATAAAATTTTTCTCTGAAACTTTCACACATTAATTCACATTTAATAAACTCAAAATATAATATTAAATTATTTCTGGTCTCGGTTGTGGTCCCGAAACCACCGTCCGATTAGGGTCGAATTCGATGCATTACGGTTAGTCTGAGGTTTGATTATCCTTTATAAATTTGAAAACTAAACTGTTTTGCAGCGATCAACAGGCAAAGTCTTACCATATACTAAATTCATGCATATATATGAATGCGTAGAACCAGGGTTTATCAAAGCAATCACAATTGTATCGTAAAGAGTAAAAGTACCTGTTATAACATCAGGTGATGAATCTTCTTCACGAGCTCAGATAGCATACACTCTGACATGCGCTCTTGCTTCAGATCTGACAACATTGTCTCTCATAGTTCTCTGACTACCACTGACATTCTTTACATTCTTTGAAGGTCTACCCCTCTCAGATGCATTTTCAAGTCTCAGATTCTGAACAGTCTCTGGCTTAATGGACCCAGGACAATCACGAATAAAATGATCAAACGATCCACCTCAGAAGCAAGCCTTATCATTTAATCTGCAGCTTACAGATGCCTCTTTTCGCAATGTTTACATTCAGGTCTCTCAGATCGAACATTACCAACACTGGCCACAGAAGTTGCTGGGATTTTGGAACTCATTTGCAATCTATCTCGGGTACTGTTCAAATGTCTTGCATTATCCCTAGAATGACTTTGATCATCTCTAAATCTCTTCAGAGTAGATTGAAATGATTTGTTCTGAAATCCTTTTCTCATATCTCAGGCTTCAATTTCATCTTTTCATTTATCTTTCCCTAGTGCTTCAGCTTTGCATGCTCGATCAACGAGTGTAACGAACTCTTTTATTTCTAATATCCCGACTAGCAAATGAATATCTTCATTAAGACCATCTTCGAATCTTTTGAACATTATAGCTTCGGAAGATATACACTCTTGGGCATATTGACTTAGTCGCACGAACTCTCGTTCATATTCAGAAATAGTCATTCGACCTTGTTTTAGTTCCAAAAATCCCTTCCGTTTCTGATTAACGAATCTCTCACTGATATATTTCTTCCTAAACTCAGTCTGAACGAAATCCCATGTGACTTGTTCTCTCGGAACAACGAAAATTAAGGTTTTCCACCATTGATAAGCTGCATCTCGGAGCAATGATACCACACACTTAATAATTTCTTCCAGAGATAGAGACATTTCATCAAATACCCGGATCATGTTTTCTAACCAGAACTCAGCTTTTTTAGCATCATCATCACTAGTAGCTCGGAATTCTTCTGCCCCATACTTACGAATCTTGTCAACCGGAGGCTTACCCAACAGATTTTGATTTGTAGTCAGAGGTATATTGGATGTCTGAGGGGGATTAACCGGGGGCTAGGGTTGTGAAACAGTCGAGTTATTTCTCATGAGTTGAGTGAGCCACTCACTCATCATCTGGAAGAAAACTTGTTTAGCTTCTCCCTCATGACCACTCGTAGCAGGTCTCAAATCAGAGGGCACTGTCCCTTGCACGGGAGCAAGCACATTACTTTCTACTTTATCAGCTACGGCTCTTTCGGGATCCATTGCTATACAGAAATCACATTTTACACGTCAGGATTCATCACACTATCACAGTTCAAATAAATGGCATGTATAGCTAGACTCTGACACGCTACATTAATCTGAGAATCGACCAAACTGTAGCTCTGATACCAACCAAATGTAACACCTCTATCCCGTGTCCAATCATCGAATTAGGGTTAAAGGCATTACCAGACAGATCGAAAACATTTACAGAATTAATCATTCAACCTTTCATCAATATCAATCATAATGTCCTTTAAGTAGGTCATCGATACCCTAAGTATGCTTATAAATCGAGTCGGGACTAAATCAAAACACATAAGTAATTTTATAAAAATTTGAAACATTTCTAACATACAGGGGACACACGGTTGTGGGGGTAGGCCGTGCGTCACCCACGGCTACATCACACCCCCGTGCGACCTCCCCATGGTAGCATTCTGCCAAAATCAACACGGTCACCAAGCACGCCCATGTGCTAAGGCCGTGAACTAATAGATCACATAGTACCATTTCTCACACAGCCACCAAGCACACCAATGTCGAGGCTGTATGCAATTTAAGCCACATTCTGCCAATTTACCCACGGTCTCGACGCTTTCGTGTGCCTCAACAAATGTGACATTATAGGCCATTTACAAGGCCAATACGCCACCCATTTTGGGTCTCACCTACAAGCAATACATACCAAAACATAATATGCATATATGGCAACCAAACATATCAAATTGTTCATTTCATCCATACATTCAATAACAATTCCATTCATAACAAATTGCAAACTAAATCCTACATCATTTCAAACATGTATCATCCATTTGCTTAACCAAAACTTAACCATTCCATATGCATCAAAACATACTAAATATATGCTTCATAACTCATTCATTCAAACATTTATCAACTCAAAAGCTTTCCAATACACATGGCCATGCTCACTTCATAAACATATACACCTATCTAGCCTATACATGCCATAATTAGCCATATACATTTTCAAAAGGGTACCAAAATAAGTTTTTGTAGTGTGATGACGATCCTTGAAAATCCTGAGCCTTCAGTAGCTTCGACGACCTATAAAATAGAGAAAATACACACACAGAGTAAGCTTTTCGAAAGCTTAGTAAGTCATATACAAATAAACACATTGGCACATATATATTGATCACTTAGCAACTATCACATATATAACTTGGTTCATAAACTTATGGCTACATTTGCCACATTCAACATTTTAAGATTCACATTCTCATTTTCAATCATACTCTTGTTCATATCAAAGTCATATAGGTACTTACCTTTTATACACACTTAATGTGCACTCAACGTACCTGAAACGAATAATCGCTCACTTATTGCTCATAGCCCGAATATACCATTCGTATTGTAGACTTGCCCGTTGAACCAATAGGAACCTAGTATTATACTCAAAAAGCTCAGAATAGTAGTACAATCCCAACGTCCTAGACAAGGTCTTACATGCACTCGTATATCGATGCCACTGTCCCAGACAGGGTCTTACACATTTCAATATGATGTCGATGTCCTAGACATGGTCTTACACGTACAGATCATAATGATGCCAACGTCCCAGACGTGGTCTTATGCGTAAAGTTCATATTGATGCCAACGTCCCAGATGTGGTCTTACATGATAAAACAGAATAGATACTTATGTCATGACATGGCTAATCTTATCTATTCCGAGGTTCGTACGGGACTTCTCAGTTTTATCACTGTATCGAACTTATTTTGAAATTCACGCACTTAGCATCTCATACTTATTCATTTTCATCGATAGACACATGAATACATATATTCAATTCAATATAGATAAGTTTATTTGCATAGTGACTTACCTCGGGTTCGATTGAACGAAACGACAATGGCTACTCTGTTACTTTCGCTTTCCCGCGATCTAAATCTGTTTTCCTCGGTTCTTGATCTAAACATATTCAGAATTAACCCTTTTATTCACTATTCAATTCAATTCAATCCATACACATATATTTAGGGCTATTTACAGCTTAGCCCTCACATTTGTACATTTTATCAATTTAGTCCATTTTACTCAAAACATCAAATTCACAAAACCCACACACACACATGCTTGGCCGAACCTCTCTAGGGACTATATAAGTCCAAATATTTCATCAAATTTGTAATTTAGTCTCTCAAATTACTATTTTCTCAATTTAGCCCGATTTAGCTAAATTCATCAAAACTTCAAGAACATAACATGTTCATTTTGCTTAAATCTTTCATATATCATCCTCAAACATCACAAAGTTTGTAAAACCATCAATGGCATATTTCACATATATCATCAAAACACAAAATCAAGGCATGGGTTTTGTAGCTCTCAAAGCAA
This sequence comes from Gossypium rotundifolium, assembly GCA_025506655.1. NCBI lineage: Eukaryota > Viridiplantae > Streptophyta > Magnoliopsida > Malvales > Malvaceae > Gossypium > Gossypium rotundifolium. Next base: position 134,821,509 of record CP106722.1, read on the forward strand.
TAATTGCAAAAATGTAGAAATTATCAAAAACCGAAATCAAAACTTACCTTAATTCAAGCTTGAAATGGCCGAATACCCTAACACATTTCTCTTCTTTTTCTTTCTTCAATTGCGGCACCCAATATAAGATGATAGCATTCATCTTTTCTTTTGTTTACTATTACAAACATATTATTATTCCTTTTAGTAAAATATCTATTCAATTAATAAATAAAACAAACAAATAACATGGGCATATTTGTCCTTTGTGCATCCACTATCTAAACAGTGGTCTTATTGCCTCATAAGGCCTTCTCTTTTAAATGCCATAACACCTTGATACTTAACAATTATCATGCAACTTTCGCATTCAATGTATTTCAGTCCTTTTGTCAAATTAAACACGCAAACAGACAAATTCACTTACGAAAATTTATCGCATGCTATTTCACATATCAACAGCACAGAAAATAATATTAAAATATTATTCAAACTTGGATTTGTGGTCCCGAAACCACTGTTTCGGCTAGGGTATAAATCGAACTGTTACACCTATGGGATTAACTTTTTAGGTTCGACTTACAGTGCTTATTCTTGAACCTTAAACACTTCGAGTGTTTTGAGTGAATCTTTTGTGAGGATGTCAATCCTTGTTGGTTTTGAATTAAAGGTGATTACTTAGATAAGGGGAGATACCTATGTTTTCGTACTACAAAGGTATGACTTATCTTGATTGAATTTTTAGGATTCTTTAAGTTAAATTATCCATGTATAAATTATCTATGAATTATGATGACACATTGTCGATACGAATTATGAATTACGGAAAGTTCGTTTTAATTGTAAGTTGAGAATTTTGCTTGAGGACAAGCAAAAGCTTAAGTGTGGGGGTATTTGATAAACTGTAAAAGTAACATATTTTAATCCCACATTTAGTATGCTTTTGGATGATTTATCCCTTGTTTATGTAAAAAGGTGCTCTTAATCCTTTCGTTTCATGTCTTATACTCAGGAAAGCACCCCAGGATGAAAAGAACGAGAAACGAGCTTAAAATGAGCCAATTTGGGCCAAAGAGGAAATCGACACGGCCTGGACTTCAAGCCATACGGCCGTGCCTCGTCAAACTACTTCACACAGCCATGCCACAATTTACACGGCCGTACCCCAATTGACAAAATCGAGACATGGCCTGATGACGATTTACACGAGCGTTTACCATGGCCGTGCCCGTGCCACGGGAAAGAGCAATTTCACTCGAATTTGGATGCTTGAAGGCAAAGAAACACAATCCTAAGTCTACTTAAACATCCTATGAGGAATTATACGTGAACTAGGATACTTAGAAGCCAAGTAAAGCATCTCAAAGCCTATATAAACACCCAAGGTGGCAACTAAAAAAGAGAGTTCGGTAGAAGCCGAAATAGAAGCGAGTTTTTGCGAGTTTTTTTATTAGAATTACTCGAAGATGGGCGATTGATCCATTTCAAGAAGCGAGTTCTACTCAAGGCGGAGGATCTCTCTTCAATTCCTTGAGGGGTTTAGGGATTTCTTATGTTTTGTTTTATCTTTTCTCTGAAGATGTTTTCTTATTTTGTTATGAACTAAACCCTTCAGATACCTGAAGGGGATGAAACCTATAATGGATTTTTTTATTTGATTTCTAAATTATATGATAAGTACTTAGTTTGTTCTTAATTATGTTGCTTAATTTAATTTGATGTGCTTAGGTAGAGGATGAATAGATCCTGCCTAAGAGTATATCTAGCATAATTAAGTGGAGTTGATCGCACGCCTAGAGATAGGGTGACAAGATTTTGCCAGATTAGGGTGAAACCTAATATGGTAGTCCATTGATCGATTTACTTCTTCTTAGAGGATTATTATAAGAGAACAAGAGTTCCACTAATTAACCCCAGGTTAGACGTTATGTGCCTCGAGAGAGGGTTTAATATAGGCTAAGGAGTCTCAAAGATCAAGCTAAGTAAAGAAGTCATATGAATTAAAAGTTAGATAACAAGAGAAGTCAGAGGTGGATTCTTCCTGAGGGTATCATCATAATCAACTGAGTTTCTCCACAGTCTTTTTCCAAAGTTTCATTCTTTTGTCTTTGCATCTAGTTTAGTTTTTCATTAGTTTAATAAACTAATCACTCCATATTTTAGGCTAAATAATAGAAAAAAAGTGAGTAGTAGTACTTTTAGGTTCCTTTGGGTTCAATAAATAATCTTGCCTAAACTATACTATAGTTCGATTGTTGCACTTGCCTCAATCATTGTCATAGTTAGTCTACAGGTTCAATTATTCTTTATAAATATTAAAACTCAACTTTTTGACACAACCAATTTATGTAAAAAGGTGCTCTCAATCCTTTGTTTTCATGTTTTATACTCAGGAAAGCACCCAAGGACAAAAAGAACAAGAGCGGGCTTAAAACGGGCCAATTTGGGCCAAAGTGGAAATCGACATGGCCTGGACTTCAGACCACATGGTCGTGCCTCGTCAATTAACTTGAACACATCACAACCACGATTTACACGGCCGTGCCTCCATCACCAGACTCGAGCACGGCTTGAAGTCAATTCACACGGGCATGTGCCATAGGCGTGCCCCTGTCGCGGCCAAGAGGAATTTCACTCGAAAAAGGATACTTGAAGGCAAAAAAACACATTCCAAAGCCTACTGAAACACCCGAGTAGGAATCATACTTGAATTTGGATCCTTAGGGGCCAATCAATGCATTCCAAAAGCCTATATAAAGACCCTAAGTGTAACCTTAAAGAGGGCGGTCAGTTTGGCTAAAAAGTTGAGCCAGAAGGCCAGATTCGTGGGAATCACTCAAAGATAGCCAGTTGATCCATCTCAATAAGCCAAAATTATGCTCAAGATAGCGGATCTCTCCTTCAATTCCTTTAGGGGTTTTAGGGATTTATTATGTTTTGCTTTATCTTTCTTTTGAGATGCTTTATTTTATCATTATGAACTAAACCCTTCAGATACCTGAAAAGGATGAAACCTAGATGAATCTTGTTATTTTTTCTAAACTATATGATAAATACTTAGTTTGTTCTTAATTATGTAAGCTTAATTCTTGTGTTAATATTTCTGGGATATTGATTCAAGTTGAATGTGCTTAGGTGGTGGAGCAAAAGTCCGTGTCTAAGAGTAGATCTAGCATAATTAAGCAGAGTTGATCGCACGCCTAGAGATAGGGTGACAAGATTTTGTCGGATTAGGATGAAACCTAATATGGGAGTCTATAGATCGAGTTAATGCGATTCTAGGGGTTTTATTTAGAAAGAGATTTTAATTAATCAACCTAGGGTTAGATGTTATTCACCTCGAGAGAGAGTTTAATATAAATTAGAGAGTCTTACGGATCAAGCTAAGTGAATAATTCGTCTGGTTCAATGTTAGATAACAAGTGAAGTCTAGGTGGATTCCTTCTAGGGTATCATCGTAATCAATTGAGTTTTTCTAAAAGTTATTTCTTCAATTTGTTCTTTTTGTTTGTGCCTTAGTTTAGCAATTAGTTAGTTTTTAGTTTAATCAATCACTCACTTCATATTTAGGCTAAATAATAGAAATAAAGTGAGTATTAGCATTTATAATTCCCTTGGGTTCGATAATCCGGTCTTGCCTAAACTATACTGCTGTTCAATAGGTGTACATGCCTTAAGTCATTCTCAGAGTTAGTTTCCTGGTTCGATCATTCTCTATATAAATTTTAAAACTCGACAATTAAGACGATCAAGGTTTTGGTGCTATTGTCGGGGAATTAAAATATTAAGAAAACTCTATTTTTATTACTTTAGCCATTATTTTTATTTTTATTTTTATTTTATTTTTTGTTTTTCTAATTTTATTTCTTTCTTTTCCTAGTAGGTACCTCTAGTTTATGACTAGAAGAAACCCGACAGGACCTCTAATATACGATAGTGATATCGAAGCTACCGCACATAGGAATCGCAGAGAAATCAGGCGAGCCTTAAATTACCAAGAAGAACAGCAACAAGGCGAATCTAATTCTACTGAAGGGATGGATGAAAATAATCCACCACGAGATGTGGCAGATGCTCCACGTACTATGTATAATTATGCTAAACCTAATTTAACAGGAGCAGAATCTAGTAATCTTAGGCCTGCTGTAGCTACTAATAATTTTTAATTAAAGCCTAAACTATACAAATGATTCAACAATTTGTTCAATTTGATGGTTTGCAGGACGAAAACCCGAATACTCATATAGCTAATTTTTTAGAGTTCTGTGATACCTTCAAAATAAATGGCATTTCTGATTGTAGCACCTCAAACCTGGTCTAATCGTTACGACCATATCTGATATGTTATAGGGAAAGGTTATAAAAAGAAGGCTTTGGAATTTTAAAGAAAAACCGTAAGTGTGAAACTTTCCGTTTAGGTGATATTATAAAAATAGTGATTTGTAGTTTTAAGAAAAATTTTCGAGTTGAGTTAATTGAATATTTGATACCTTTGTTGGCACTTGAGAGAAAACAGTTGTTTATGTTACTTATATTTTGAAAACTCTATCTTAAATTTTCATGTCAAAATATATATTGATGTTGTATCATAAATAAATAAGAAAACCAAATATCAACTTAAGAAGGCCTTGTTACATAACAATATCCCTAATTAAAATAATTTATGAAAAGGAAACAAGTTTACGAAAAGAAACATTTTATGGCCTCCACGAGTCCGCCTCGGCTCCCAGATCCACGATCTACTGATTACCTGCAAAGTTAAGCAGAGGGGTGAGTCACCAAGACTCAGTGTGTAATTTTCCTTATATCACAAAAAAACGGCTTCAAGCCCACAATCGCACATTGGGCCTTAGCCCACTTAAAATGGCATACACCAAATATGAATGTAATGTGACCCAGCCCAACCTAATTTTTCCATCCTCAACACGCCACCCGTACTAGCCCAATACACCGTGGGGATTTCTACAATCAACCCTCCATCCGCTACACGCCTCATACCACAGTTGACAAGGTCACTAATTATAACATGTGGGGCCAACCCACTTGTGGCACCAAACCACTGGTGACAATCCCTGATAATCGTATATGTGGGGCCAACCCATTGTGGTACCAAACCACTGGGACAAGTCACAGAATCAACATATATGTATGTGGTGTCAAACCACCATGGTACCAAACCATTGGGACTTGGTCACTGAATCAGATATGTGGGGCCAACCCACTGTGGTACCAAACCACTGTGACAGTCTTTAATAACACTTCCCCTTTCACATCATATTCCAAACCCATGCATAACATACGTATCAAATGAATACAACATGCTATCAAAAAAGTAACAGATTACAGCATACACTTATATACTCATAAATAGAATGGTATAGTCACTTACTTGGTATCGTCAACTTTACCCACCAGGATATTATGACTGTCTACCCAGTCACTTCGGCTTTTCAACCTAAACAGTTAATAACATAAATTAATAGCAGGGTGTGGAATTCACACACCTGATAAAGCGTAATACTAGGCTTTCTACGTCGACACTTTAACTAGCAGGGACAATGGCTATTTGCCTATTACAGGCAGACGTTGGTTCTCTACCACAGCTCGGTGGAATATCGCGAACTGCCGACACAGCTCGCCTCTTAAAGTTTGGAATGGACACTATGGGTACACTCCCCTCCTCAACTTGGTCATTTCTTGTATCCATGAACAGACTTGGTCAGAGGTTAGACGGAAACGTCATTGTCTAATATGAAAACTGAAACACCCCACACCCGGCCCACGAGAATGGACCGGATCTGGTATGTTCCTAAAGTAAACCCGTTTCAAACACATTTGATACTTAGAGAAAATTTGTAAAGTTTTAGAAAAACTATTGATTTGAGTTGGGCTTAGATGGAAAACCCATTTATTTAATCTTGTAAATCCAATTTGATGTAACATGTCCAAAATAGTTCTTAGCAAAATATTAAAAGTAATGTAAAACAAAGAATAATCCTTTGGGCCTTATGGCCTTATTACATCAAATAAACCCAAAATAAAATTAAAAAGTATTAAAATTAAATAAAGTCCAAATTTGAATAAATTCTTCAAGTGATGCATGGCCTCCTCATGGTCTCTAGCCCGGTCAAATCCTTGCTCATCACACGAAAATAATTCCCACAATGGGGTGAGTCAGCAGACTCAATGTGCACACAATACTATCATTCAATAAATCGGGCATTCATGTTCAAATCATCAAGTCCATATAATAACGAAATTATGATGCAACCCAAACCCAAAACCTATAAGCCATCCGCTACTCTCCACCGTACCAACTTGACACAGTGGGGACTACTAAGTCGACCCTCCATCCGCTACTCTCCACGTTGTGTCATTAGACACTATTGTAACCGGAAGTTACCAAAATTCGCAATGTGACCGTAGTCGACATATTTAGTTGGTGAGACCAAGTCAACACCTAAATTTAGCAATGTGACCGTAGTCAACATATTTCGTTGGTGAGACAGAAGTCAACACCTTCGTTGGTGAGACAGAAGTCAACACTGTTCTCCCCTTTCACATAAAACCCGAATGCCCCAAAACATATATATTGCATAACTTAATTTTATGTTCATATTCATATATTCGCATGTTATTAAAATAACATTTTCACAATCCTATCGAAGTAGGAAGCGTGCACAGGTACTTTTTGCCACATTTGTGGTACATAGCCACATTCACATTCTTATTCATAATCATATATTAAAATATTTAGCCATAAAATATTGAAGGATAGTAAGGGTACACACGATTGGCTTAATAGATTCCTTGAAATCCAGAAGAGCGATCTACCGATCTAGATCTTTATCTCCTAAATTTGGCCAAATATTAAAACATATTAACAAACCTATTTGGCTTAAAACCAAATCCTAGTAGGATTTGTATTACTTACCTTGTTGCGAATTGGATGATTGTAAATCAAATCCGAAATTACTAGTATCCTTTTTCCTTGAAATCGGCTAATACTAAATCATGTAACCATGTGAGTTTTCGACTTTTGAAATAATGAAAATAATTCCAAATACCAAAATTAAGCCTTGGCGAATATCACTTATCATACAAATTCCAAATCAAGAGAATTCCTTGCCCTATATATACTGTCGAAATTTTCATGTTAGATCTAATCTAACATATACATCATAACCTTTAATCGAATAAAATATCTTACCTTGGATCCTTAGATTTCCGAAAGATTCCTCCTTGTATTCGCAGGTTGTAAAAGATCCTTAATGCCTTGACCGATTGCTTCCTTGCCTAGAGTTTGTGGTTTTGCTATGGAGATTTAATCGGGATCAAAAGAAAAAGGTTTTGGCTTGACGGATGAAGAAAGAGAAGAAGAAAAGATAGAAAGAAAATTAGCAGAGGGAGAGAGCAAAGGATTTTTGGCTACTTGGAAAGATGAGAAAAAGACCTTGGGTTCTCCTTTTATAGCCAAATTTGCTAGGCCAAGAGTCCTTGACTTGGCCACCACTCTCCTTAAGATAATATTATCTCTTTTATTTAAAAGATAAAAGTCTTTAATCCATCCATTATCTCCTCAATTATCTCCTTAGAAAAATAATCCTTTATTTATCTCTTATTATTCACATATTTATGTGAATAAAACTCCTTTATTTATCTCTTATTATTCACATATTTATGTGGATAAAACTCCTTTATTTATCTCTTATTATTCACATATTTATGTGAATAAAACTCCTTTATTTATCTCTTATTATTCACATATTTATGTGAATAAAACTCTTTTATTTATCTCTTATTATTCACATATTTATGCAAATAAAACTCTTCCTTTTCTAGAAACCCATGCCGTCCACCTCAGCCTTCTGGAAGCAAAAATAAAGCCTTCATTATTTGCTTCTGGATGACTCAAACTCGAGCCCAAAACCTCTTGTATTTGGGCCATTTCCTAAAACCTTTGGTGGCATCTTGAGCCATATTTCCAAGTTCGTTGTTGGGTCAAATTTCACATGCTTTATATTTTTAGGGTCACTTGGCCCTAAGTTCCTTTGGGCTCTGAAATTCGACATTAGGGGTCATTTTAAGTTTCCTAAAATTTTCAGCTGCTCAGATTTTCGAGGTTTCCAAAATGTTGGGTTTCCCAAAATGTCTAAGTTTCCAAAATGTTCAAGTTTCCAAAATGTTCAAGTTTCCAAAATGTTCAAGTTTCCAAAATGTTCAAGTTTCCAAAATGTTCAGGTTTCCAAAATGTTCAGGTTTCCCAAAATGTCTAAGTTTCCAAAAATGTCTAAGTTTCCAAAAATGTCTAGGTTTCCAAAAATGTCCATTTCCATTTCCATTTCCATTTTCATTTTCATTTCCATTTCCATGCATTTCTAGGTTTCCAAAAGTATCAAAAATTTATTCATAGTACTTGAAACTTGTCATTTCATACAATTAAATTGAAATGCATAGGCCTATTCAGGATGTTACTGATTCTACCCTCCTTAAAAATAATTTAGTCCTCGAAATTACTTCTCGACAATCGTACAATCTTTCTCACTTGACTATGCTTCTGCTGCAAGACTCTGATCTTAATAGAACCATCATACTTTCTTGGCACAATCTCTAAGTTCACATCCTTAGAACTCATTTTCTAACGTCATGATTTAATCGATTTAAAAGTTTTATACATTAGTACTTGTTTCACTTTATTACTCGCAAGAAATTTTATGAAAAAGAGTTTAGGAGTGGTTCTTTCGTATTTATACATGCACACAGTCTTTTCATTCATTCACATCCATCAAACAATTATGAACCTTAGTTCATTCGGAGAAACGTTGTAGTTTTTCATTTGTTGTTTTTCCACTACCAGGGTATTTTAAGTAATTTGTCCTATAGGGGTATTTTAGTAATTTGTCAAAATAAGGTTCCTTGGTGATTTTGTCACAAGGTATTTTTGGTCCTTTTAAGTTCACAGGGTATTTTGGAAAATTTTTGAAACCGAGGGTATTTTTAAATTTTGGACATTAGGGGTATTTTGGTAATTTTTCCACAAATCGGGGTAAATTGTAAAATTTAAATAAATTTTGGGTATTTCAAAAGTTGTAAAACTTTGGGGTTCTTTTTTTTAAAATGGTTCCTTCAAAAATGGGGATGTTGCAAAAATTTTGGAAATCAGGGTCATTTTGGTAATTTTGTAAGTTAGGGGCAATTTTGTAATTTTTTTTTCCAAAATCATGGTATTTTGGTATTTTACAAATTAGGGTTTTGAATGTCTATAAAATAATGAAATTTTGGTAAAGTCGTTGAGTAGTTGAACATTTTATAAACCAAGGGCATTTTGTAATTTTACCACTAAGGGTATTTTAGTAATTTTGTAAATCGAAATATTTTAGGAAAATTTATAAAATATTCTTTTCAAATCAAGAGGTAATTTAGAAATTTTAAAATTAGGGTTTCCATAAAAATACGGCTAGTCCTTTCGGGTTTTAGTTATTGGGTTTGGCAGTGACTAAGTCCTCTTGATTAGGGTGAGCAGTTACTACGCACTTGGTGGGATTCGAGTAAAGAGGAGGTGAGTCACTAGGACTGCTTAAATACCAAGCTCTTCTTGAATCCACTCCTAGACATCGTAACATGATTCGACACCTAGCTCGGTGACTTAATCACGAGTTTGTTTGATTAGGCATTTAAGTCTTATGTTTTTGTTGGGGTACACTAGTCCTAGGGTTCAAGTTCCTATCATGCTATTCTCGTTCCATTCCTTTTCTACCCTTCTATAATTCACATAATCACCACGGAGAGTTAGGGTACTTACGGTGAATCATGAATTGGAGACTTAGGGGCCATGCGGAGAAAACCCGCTTATTTTCAAAGATAATCATTTGGCTCGCTTTGAAAATGTTTTGGGCCTTAGCCCACAGAGAAGTTTAAAGCGGGCTCGATACCAAATGAAACACCCACCCGCCCACGAGAATGGATGGGATCGGTATGTTCTAAAGTAAACCCGTTTCAAACACATTTGATACTTAGAGAAAATTTGTAAAGTTTTAGAAAAACTATTGATTTGAGTTGGGCTTAGATGGAAAACCCATTTATTTAATCTTGTAAATCCAATTTGATGTAACATGTCCAAAATAGTTCTTAGCAAAATATTAAAAAGTAATGTAAAAACAAAGAATAATCCACTGGGCCTTATGGCCTTATTACATCAAATAAACCCAAAATAAAATTAAAAAGTATTAAAATTAAATAAAGTCCAAATTAAGAATAAATTCTTCAAGTGATGCATGGCCTCCTCATGGTCTCAAGCCGGTCAAATCCTTGCTCATCACTGAAAATAATTCCCACAATGGGGTGAGTCAGCAGACTCAATGTGCACACAATACTATCATTCAATAAATCGGGCATTCATGTTCAAATCATCAAGTCCATATAATAACGAAATTATGATGCAACCCAAACCCAAAACCTATAAGCCATCCGCTACTCTCCACCGCACCAACCAAGACACCGTGGGGACTACTAAGTCGACCCTCCATCCGCTACTCTCCACGTTGTGTCATTAGACACTATTGTAACGAAGTTACCAAAATTTCGCAATGTGACCGTAGTCGACATATTTAGTTGGTGAGACCAAGTCAACACCTAAATTTCGCAATGTGACCGTAGTCAACATATTTAGTTGGTGAGACCGAAGTCAACACCTTCGTTGGTGAGACCAAGTCAACACTGTTCTCCCCTTTCACATAAAACCCGAATGCCCCAAAAACATATATATTGCATAACTTAATTTTATGTTCATATTCATATATTCGCATGTTATTAAAATAACATTTTCACAATCCTATCGAGTAGGAAACGTGCACAGGTACTTTTGCCACATTTGTGGTACATAGCCACATTCACATTCTTATTCATAATCATATATTAAAATATTTAGCCATAAAATATTGAAGGATAGTAAGGGTACACACCTGATTGGCTTAATAGATTCCTTGAAATCCCGAAGAACGATCTACCGATCTAGATCTTTATCTCCTAAATTTGGCCAAATATTAAAACATATTAACAAACCTATTTGGCTTAAAACCAAATCCTAGTAGGATTTGTATTACTTACCTTGTTGTCGAATTGGATGATTGTAAATCAAATCCGAAATTACTAGTATCCTTTTTCCTTGAAATCGGCTAATACTAAATCATGTAACCATGTGAGTTTTCGCTTTTGAAATAATGAAAATAATTCCAAATACCAAAATTAAGCCTTGGCGAATATCACTTACCATACAAATTCCAAATCTGAAGAGAATTCCTTGCCCTATATGTCTGTCGAAATTTTCATGTTAGATCTAATCTAACATATACATCATAACCTTTAATCGAATAAAATATCTTACCTTGGATCCTTAGATTTCCCGAAAGATTCCTCCTTGTATTAAGCGGTTGTAAAAGATCCTTAATGCCTTGACCGATTGCTTCCTTGCCTAGAGTTTGTGGTTTTGCTATGGAGATTTAATCAGGGATCAAAAGAAAAAGGTTTTGGCTTGACAGATGAAGAAAAGAGAAGAAGAAAAGATAGAAAGAAAATTCGGCAGAGGGGAGAGAGCAAAGGGATTTTTGGCTACTTGGAAAGATGAGAGAAAAAGACCTTGGGTTCTCCTTTTATAGCCAAATTTGCTAGGCCAAGAGTCCTTGACTTGGCCACCACTCTCCCTTAAGATAATATTATCTCTTTTATTTAAAAGATAAAAGTCTTTAATCCATCCATTATCTCCTCAATTATCTCCTTAGAAAAATAATCCTTTATTTATCTCTTATTATTCACATATTTATGTGAATAAAACTCCTTTATTTATCTCTTATTATTCACATATTTATGTGGATAAAACTCCTTTATTTATCTCTTATTATTCACATATTTATGTGAATAAAACTCCTTTATTTATCTCTTATTATTCACATATTTATGTGAATAAAACTCTTTTATTTATCTCTTATTATTCACATATTTATGCAAATAAAACTCTTCCTTTTCTAGAAACCCATGCCGTCCACCTCGATTTACGGAAGCAAAAATAAAGCCTTCATTATTTGCTTCCTGGATGACTCAAACTCAGGCCCAAAAACCTCTTGTATTTGGGCCATTTCCTAAGGCCTTTGGTGGCATCTTCAGGCCACATTTCCAAGTTCGTTGTTGGGTCAAATTTCCTGTGCTTTATATTTTTAGGGTCACTTGGCCCTAAGTTCCCTTTTGGGCTCTGAAATTCGACATTCCGGGGTCATTTTTAAGTTTCCTAAAATTTTCGCGCGGCTCTGTATTTTCCAGGTTTCCAAAATGTTCAGGTTTCCCAAAATGTCTAAGTTTCCAAAATGTTCAAGTTTCCAAAATGTTCAAGTTTCCAAAATGTTCAAGTTTCCAAAATGTTCAAGTTTCCAAAATGTTCAGGTTTCCAAAATGTTCAGGTTTCCCAAAATGTCTAAGTTTCCAAAAATGTCTAAGTTTCCAAAAAATGTCTAGGTTTCCAAAAATGTCCATTTCCATTTCCATTTCCATTTTCATTTTCATTTCCATTTCCATGCATTTCTAGGTTTCCAAAAGTATCAAAAATTTATTCATAGTACTTGAAACTTGTCATTTCATACAATTAAATTGGAAATGCATAGGCCCTATTCAGGATGTTACAAAAACGTTGATTAAGGCACTAACCTAGATGGAAAGTTTATCCTGGAATATAATAAAATAATCTCTTACCTTGGTTACTGATGAACCACACCACAACTACTTCGCCCTCAAAACTGAGATAATTTGTGAGAGAGAGATTTGACCTAACAAACATAGGTGGCCCTTGAATATTCGGCTACTCAAAAGAGTCTTACAGACAAATCAAAGGGTATTGGACGGATTTACCTTGCGTTGGAACAGGTGATGAAAACCCAAGCAGATTCGGGAAAGCATAATCCCTCACACCTTAGGCTTCAATGATCTCGCAATAGGGTGAAGTCTATTCAATAGACCAAAAGGCAATTCGGCTAAGAGAGAGAGAAAACAAGGCATCAAAGAAGATGAACTATGGTTTCGGCTTAAGAAGGGAAATAAAGAAGGAAGATGGAATACTAGGAAGTGGTATAGTGTTTTCTGTTATGAAGTTAAAGGGAATGGGAAAAGAGTAAGAAGAGTTTCAGCAAGGCTCAAATGGTTCCAGCTTAGTGGGAAAAGAAGGAGAATTGGAAGAATACACTAAGGTTCGGCTGAAAAATGAAGAAAAGAATGCACGAATGGTCTTCTCAAATTCAGCCAAAGGTTCAAAGAATAAAAGAAGTAAAAGTTTGCTAACACTTTCGACATATAAGGAATAGGAACTCAAAGAGAAAAGAAAAAGAGCTCAAAAGAGTTTTAGCACAAATCGACACTCTACACTCCCTTAATGACCGAATTCACTCTAAAGAAAACCAAAGAGAAGTCTAAGACCCCAAATGCTTTTTGACACACCCCTCTCCTAGAGCAAAACCGAAATTCTTCCCCCTTCCAACACTCTAATTTCGGCAAACAACTCAACAAGCTACCACTCCCTTGTTCAGCTCCTACTTTTACTCCTATTCACCCATTTGAAACAGTTGACCAATTCAAATCTCCCCTATCACCTCCTAGGCACTCATTTCAAACTCTTTGACTCCTTCCACCAACCACCCTGAAGAGTCCCATTGGAAGCCACCTCCTTAGCTTCTTAACACAAAAAGAGAACTTCCAAATGCTGCCAACGTGACTTGAACTCCTTCCCTCAGCTGCCCCTTTGTTGACGCCATCCTCCTTGCTCTCTAAGTGGCGTCACTTGCCATTCCACCACATTATCTTTTTGTGTCAACAAAACCCAAGAAAATGCCATTAAGTCCTGTCTCAACTAGCTCTCCCTAACAGGGCTTAAGAACAAAAATTTTGCCAAGGCCCTGGCTTAACCTTGGGCCTTCCCAGAACCCCTCAAATGCACCAAATCAACATGCAGAACACCCAAACACACAAACACATAAAATACAGAATCCCTAATTTAGGATGTTACGCTGATGATGCCATACGGCTTCGGTTATTTCCCTTTTCATTAAGGAATAAAGTTAAACATTGGTTAAACTTGTTGCCACGAGGGCCAATAACCACTTAGGATCAAATGACCGAAAAATTTTTATTAAAATATTTCCCATCGGACAAAACGGCCAAATTACGAAATGATATCTCTTCTTTTGTGCAGATGGATTTAGAGACATTATACGATGCATGGGAGAGATACAAGGATTTTTTGAGAAAGTGCCCGCACCATGGTTTACTTTTGTGGCTATAAGTCCAAACAATCTACAATGGTGTAAATCCCTCAATGAGGCAACTAATTGATTCAACCACCAGTGGAACTCTGAATAACAAAACTCCTCAAGCAGCCTACGAGTTCATTGAAGAGATGTCACTGAACAACTATCAGTCGCAAGTCACATGGGCAAAACCAATGAAATTGGCCGGAGTTTTCAACCTCGACACAATAACCATACTATCAACACAGGTAGAGGTGATGAATAAAAAAGCTTGATAGTTTGTGTTCTTCACTGGTACATCTAGTAATGCAGTGCAACGCAAGTGGAACTATGGCGAATCCTGAGTACACACCCTACCAACCAAGCACAGAGAGCGAACAAATGAACTATATAGGTAATAATTTCAGATCTAATAATAATCCTTATAGTAATACCAATAATCCAAGTTGGAGGAACCACCCAAATTTTTGTGGGGAGGTCAAAGAAATTAAGGAAATCAGAGATAAAAACCTCATCCTTTCCAAAATCAACCCTATCCACAGGAAAAGAAGCCGAACCTTGAAGAGATGTTGACAAAATTTATGGCAGCCATAGAAAACCATCTCCAAGACACTGAGGCAATGCTTAAAAACCAATAAACATCGATGGAAGGGATCAAGAACCAAGTTGGGGAACTTACTAAGTCATTCAAGGAAGTTACAAAGTCAGTTGGACAACTTGCCAAGTTAATGTCCGAACGACCATAAGGGCGTCTACCAAGCAATACTAAAATTACCCCAAAGGAGCAAATCCAAGCTATAATAGCTCAGGAGGGTATAGGGCTAGATGAACCTATCTCAACACGAGAAAATAAATATGAAGATGGTAAAATCAAGGTAACACAAGAAAAGCTAAAACTGGTAATCAAAAAGTACCAACCTCACATATCTTATCCCGAAGCGTTGAAGAGAGACGATACAGAGGAATGGTTTGGTAAGTTTCTTAAACTCTTAAAAAATTACATATTAACTTACCGCTTCTTGAAGCTCTTTCACAGATGTCGGATTCGCGAAAATTTTTAAAACAACTTCTAACAAACAAGCGTAAGTTTGACGAGGAACCACATGTGGAACTGAACGCATTATGCTCAGCTATGTTGCAAAATAAGCTACCACAAAAGCTAAAAGATCCAGAGAGTTTTACAATTCGATGTTTAATTGGTAGACTAACCGTTGATAATGCATTAGATAATTTAGGGGCAAGCATAAATGTCATGCTTTATAAAATGTTTAAACAGTTAGGTCTGGGGAAACCCAAACAAACTAGGATGAGTATTCAATTGGCTGATAAAACTATTAGAATTCCTAGAGGTATTATCGAAGATGTTGTAAAAATTGATAAATTCATTTTCCCAGTAGATTTTGTTGTCTTAAACATGGATGAGGACAATTCAATTCCTTTAATTTTAGTAAGACCTTTTTTAGCAACTGCCAAAACTAAAATAGATGTTGGTGCAGGAGAGCTCATACTCAGTGTAGGTGATGAATCAATCAGATTACAAGCTCTTGACTCAGCCGGCCAAGACACCGAATGATAAATGTGAGAAAGTAAATTTAACTGATAACAAATCTATTCAAATTTCACCACAGGAAAAAGAATAAAGCTACAAACCTGAGCCAGATCATAAACCTCATCCCAATAAAGAAGAAATGTATGAGGAACGAAGCTTTGAGGTCGACAAACTAAGGGAGTGGAAGACCTTCTTTAAAGAAAAACTAAAAGAACCTCCAGAAGAGCTTGTGGGGACATCAAATAACTTCAAAATAGGAGATCAGGTACAGTTAGATAAAGCATATCCTCGCATCACCACACCAAACCTGAATTCAAACACAGACATCCCTCTTGAGGTATGAAATATCATTTCATACGAAACAGTCGAGGCAAGTAATCCCATATTCAGCACTCTTAAGGTAAATGCTTTCCGGCTTAAAATTTATCATGAAAATAAAACTGATAGTATGAGGAAGGATATTCAAACATTTAAACCACCTTTATTTTTCAAACACGAGGAAAGTCTAGCTTAAGACTTTCAACAAGCACTTCTCGGGAGGTAACCCAAGCACTAACACTATCTCTTTATTTTTATTTTTGGTTATTTCTTTTCTATTTTTATTTTTCTCCCTCTCCAGAATTTTAATGAATCGAAAGTACAGATTCTCAGACCACACGTCCTAGCACATGGACATTGCCGTGGCTGTGTCGGTACTCCGAATCACTGTACTGACATGGCAAAGATGGTACGAGTCAGAACGAATCAATTTTTTAAAGTCACGGACCTAACTACCACGCCACGACCGAGCGATGCAGCTGTGGCTGACACTGAGAGTTCATACACGATCGTGGCAAACTACACATGGGCGTTGGAAAAACAATATGCCCCACACCAGGGTCGTGCGATGCGACCATGGTCGACACTGACTTATCACACACAGGCGATACGATCCACAATACGACTGTGTGAGGTGGCCATGTGCCTTAACACACCCATGGTACACGGGTGTGGGACTGTGTCAGGATCCAAAACTCTATTTAAACCTCCCCACCGCTCCCTATTTCACCCATTAACCTTCATCCCTACCTTCTTTCCCTTAGATTTCTCTCCTTTTCTCCTATCATTCTTACAACTCTTGAGACACCAAAGCCATGCCAAAGAAGTGTAATAGGCCAACAACAGTCTCCTCACAGGAGACCAATTCACATGAGTTCATACTGGCTGCTTCAACCCTCCAACACACTAAGGGTCTTCGAGACTTTTTTGGTTCTATTTTTATTCTCTCTTTTGCTTCAATTTCCTTATCTTTACTTCTCTTCTACTTAATTTATTTTATTTTATTCTAGTTTCTTAGTTGTAGGTTCTTCAGGCTACTTGGGAATCATGCATCGCAGCCTTACAAATCACACCCACCTCGCAAACCATCTATCAATAAGGACTCTTCAGTCCATTAGTCTTTCCTTTTAATTTCAGTTTTCTTCTTAGTCTCATTCTCTTTATTTTCCTTGTCTTTAATTATATTATTAATATATTTTTTGTTTCTTTAGACTTCCTGGCTATATCTTTACAGGCTCCCTAATTTCTTTATCTAGTACAGAGATTGTCGGTAGCCATCCCACCAGGACCCTAGAAAACACCACCACCATTCTTCTAACTCATCTTTTACCACGACCACTACCAAACTCCCAAAGTCATCAGAAATTTAGGAAGTGTTACTTCTCCCCTTCTCTTTTGATTTCATGATTATTTATCTATCTTTGTACATTGAGGGCAATGCACATCTTAAGTGTGGGGTTAACTATAGTATTATTTAAAAATCCCTGAATTTTAACTTGCTCTTTAAGTATTTTTCTCATATTACTAATTCGGGTGAAATTTCTGATGATTTATGATTTTTATTTATATGTTTTGGATTAAGTCTCTGATAATTATGCATTGATGATTTATACTTTAAGATACTAGAGAATCAAGCATGATAAGTCTATTTTTCAAGAATAAAAAATTTCCTAGGTTGTCGAACTAAATTTGAATATTACCTTGAAGTTTGAAATTTACAAGGATTGATGTCAAATACCCATAATTTTTGTAAGATTTGAGCCTTGTAGAGCATATATTCTTTTTCATGCTCACTTTATTGATTATGAGTGTGTCAACACTGAATTGTTATTCTAGAACTTGCCTCGATTATACATGTCAAGACCACATTATTGATTTGATATACTGAGATGATAAAGGCACTTAGGTTTTAACCCACTCACTCTACTAAAAAGCCTACCTACATAATTAACCCTTAGTAAACACCATTGATGTAACAGCCCTTTTTATTGATTCACCAATTAATATTAACCCAAAAACCCTGCTCGTATTTGTTATCACCATTCATTTGACTACCCTTCTATCAAGAATTGATTTGATCGGTTGCCTAATTACTTTATTTCAAGCGATAAAGTTATTTCTTATATTATGTATTTATTAGTTTGTTCTTAAAAAACAAAAATAAAAAAAATCAAAGTATATTAAGTATTAGTAATATAAAAAGTGACCTTGTACATTTAAATCTCAATTATCAAAAAAAAGCTCGTATTATTAATTTCAAAGTTTCAGTTGATGTAATCATTTATTTTCTAGTTCATTAGTTTTAGATACGTGATTTGTCAATTCGATCTCAATTCTAACACTTCTAATTTAGCTTTTATCCACACCTTTAACCCAAGCCCCGCTACAACCCTGTTAAAGACCTTTTGATTTGCGTATCATCTCATATTACAATGGTGGAGATTTGATTTTCAGGCAAGCTTATGGGATTAACTTTTTAGGTTCGACTTTTGAGTGCTTAATTGTGAACCTTAAACACTTTGAGTGATTTGAGTGAATCTTTAGTGAGGATGTCAATCTTTATCTGTTTTGAATTAAAGGTAATTATTTAGAAGAGGAGAGACGCCTATGTTTTTCGTGCTACAAATGTATGACTTATATTGTTTGAATCTTTAGGACTCTTTGAGTTAAACCATCCATGTATGAATTATCTATGAATTATGATGAGGCATTATTGATAGGAATTATGAATTATGAAAAATCCATTCTAATTGTCTGTCGAGAATTTTTCTTGAGGACAAGCAAAAGCTTAAGTGTGGGGGTATTTGATAAACCGTAAAAGTAACATATTTTAATCCCACATTTAGCATGTTTCCGGATGATTTAGCCCTTGATTTATGTAAAAAGGTGCTCTTAATCCTTTCTTTCATGTTTTATACTCAGGAAAGCACTCGAGGATGAAAATATAAGAAATGGGCTTAAAACGGGCCAATTTGGGAGTGAAAATCGACACGATCGTGCCTCGACAATTAACTAGAACACGGCCTAACAATGATTTACACGACCGTACCTCCATCACCAGACCTGAACACGGCTTGAAGTTGATTCACATGGGCATGTGCCATAGGCGTGCCCCTGCCACGGCTAAGAGGAATTTCACTCGGAAAAGGATACTTGAAGGGAAAGAAACACATTCCAAATCCTATTCAAACACCTGAGTAGGAATCATACTTGAATTAGGATACTTAAGGGCCAATCAACACATTCCAAGAGCCTATATAAAGACCTTAAGTGTAACCTGAAAGAGGGCAGTCAGTTAGGTAGTCAACTAGGCTAAGAAGTGGAGCCAGAAGGCCAGATTCGTGGGAATCACTCGAAGATAGCCAACTGGCCCATTTCAAGAAAGTAGAATTATACTCAAGACGGCAGATCTCTCCTTTAATTCCTTTAGGGGGTTTTAGGGATTTCTTATGTTTTGTTTTATCTTTTCTTTTGAGATGCTTTATTTTATCATTATGAACTAAACCCTTCAGATGCCTAAAAAGGATGAAACCTAGATGAATCTTGTAATTGTTTTCTGAACTATATGATAAATACTTAGTTTATTCTTAATTATGTTAGCTTAATTCTTGTGTTAATATTTTCGGGATGTTGATTCAAGTTGAATGTGCTTAGGTGGTGGAGCAAAAGGCCCTATCTAAGAGTAAATCTAGCATAATTAAGTGGAGTTGATCGTACGCCTAGAGATAGGGTGACTAGATTTTGCCGGATTAGGGTGAAACCTAATATGGGAGTCCAGAGATCGAGTTAATGCGATTCTAGGTGTTTTAATTCGAAAGAGATTTCAATTAATCAACCTAGGGTTATACATTATTCGCCTCGAGAGAGGGTTTAATATAAATTAGGGAGTCTTACAGATCAAGCTAAGTGAATAATTCGTCTGGTTCAGTGTTAGATAATAAGTGAAGTCTAGGTGGATTCCTACTAGGGTATCATCGTAATCAACTGAGTTTTTCTAAAAGTTATTT
The DNA here is from genome assembly GCA_025506655.1 of Gossypium rotundifolium. Lineage (NCBI taxonomy): Eukaryota > Viridiplantae > Streptophyta > Magnoliopsida > Malvales > Malvaceae > Gossypium > Gossypium rotundifolium. The sequence goes on from CP106722.1 coordinate 134,841,644, forward strand.
CTTCAATTTGTTCTTTTTGTCTTTGCGCCTTAGTTTAGTAATTAGTTAGTTTTTAGTTTAATCAATCATTCACTTCATATTTAGGCTAAATAATAGAAAGAAAGTGAGTATTAGTACTTTTAATTCCCTTGGGTTCAACAATCTGGTCTTGCCTAAACTATACTACTGTTCGATAGGTGCACTTGCTTTAAGTCGTCAGAGTTAGTTTCCAAGTTCGATTATTCTCTTTATAAATTTTAAAACTCGACAATTCAGATGATTAATTAGGAGCACCTATTTCCATAATTAAAGGGGTAAATCATCCAAAAGTATGCTAAATGTGGTATTAAAATATGTGTATTTTACGGTTTATCAAATACCCCCACATTTAAGCTTTTGCTTGTCCTCAAGCAAAATTCTCAACTCACAATTAAAACGAACTTCCTTCAATTCATAACATTCATTGATAATGTTTCATCATAATTCATAGATAATTTATACATGATAATTTAACTAAAAGAGTCCTAAAGATTCAAACAATCAAAGTCGTAGTTTTTAGCACCAAAACATAGGTGTTTCCCTTTATCTGAAAATTGCCTTTGATTCAAAACTGAAAAGGATTGACATCCTCACTAAAGATTCATTCAAATCACTTAAGGTGCTTAAGGTTCAAAATAAAGAACTCATCAGTCAACAGGAAAAGTTAATCCCATAGGCTTGCCTGAAAATTAAATCTCCACCACTATAAAATGAGATGATACACAAATCCAAAGGTCTTTAAAAAGGTTGTAATGGGGTTTAGGTTAAAGGTGGGGATAAAGGCTGAATCAGGAGGGTTAATATCGAGATTGAAGTGACAATTTACCTAACTAGAAAAAGGGACTAATCCTAAATAATTACATAAATTGAAAACTTGAAACTAATAATATGAGCTTTTTCTTCAAGATGTTAAATTTAAATGTATAATCTCACTTAATTATAGAACTAATAATGAATGTACTCAGAATTTTTTTAAGAACACATAATTAAATAAATACATAATAGGATAAAATTTCAACTACCGAAATAAAATAATTAGGTAACTGATCAAATCAAGTCTCGATAGAAGTGTAGTCAAAAGGAATGCTGATAACAAATACAATATGGGTTTTGGGTTATTATTAGTGGGTGAATAAAAAAAAGGGTTGTTAGGATCAACGGGGTTCACTAGGGGTTAATTATGAATGTAGGCTTTTAGTGCAATAAGTGGGTTAAATCCTAAGTGCCTTTATCATCTCAGTATATCAAATCAAAGATGTGGTCTCGACATGTATAATCAAAGCAAGGTCTAGAATAACAAATCAATGTTGACACACTCATAATTAATAAAGTGAGCACAAAAAGAATGTATGCTCTAAAAGGTTCAAAATCTCACAAAAATTATGGGTTTTTGATGATAACCTTATCAATTTCAAACTTCAAGGTAATAATTAAATTCAGGTAGACAACCTAACAAAATTTTAATTTTTGAAAATAGACTCATCATGTTTGATTCTCTAGTATCTTAAAGTTTAAATTATCAATGCACAATTATAAATGACTTAATCTCAAAACATATCAATAAAGATCATAAATCATCAGGAATTTCATTCTAATTAGTGATATGAGAAAATTACTTAAGACAAGATATCATTCAGGAATTTGAGAATAATGCAAAAAGTTAGGCATTTTTTCTAAATAATTTTCACCCCCCACACATAAGATGTACATTGCCCTCAATGTACAAAGATATATAATAACATGTAGTAATAAAATCAAAAGATAGAAAAAAGTGAAACTTCCTGAATTTTGGATAGATTTAATGAAGAGAAACCAGATAGGATTGAGTAGAGGTGAATGTGGGGAGCGCCTCGAGTCGTTTTGAATCGTCAAAGCAGCCGATCGAATTTTATTATATCCTAAGATAAATCTAAATGTCATAAAGAATAAGAAGAAAATAATAAAATAAAAAAATAAAAAAAAGTAAATAATGGAAAATGAAAGAAGAAACACAACTAGAAAAGAAAAAGGAAGAAGGGGGTTTAAATAGAGATGCAGTCCGTATTTTGGGGAAAATTTTGTCTTGTTGCCAAACGTCTATGAACATGCCCTTTTACCTACCTGTGGTAGCCGCACGGCCACAGTCACAATCGTGTGCAAGGCCGTGTGGGTATGAAAATCTGTGCCTAAAAGTCTGGTTAGTTCTTAGTTAGATGCTAAAATTTGAAAATATAAAAATTAATGGGGTTGTGCTCAGGTTGCCTCCCGAGAAGCGCTCGTTTAAAGTGTTGAGCTAGACTTTCCTATTATTCGTATGGCCATGGTGGTTCATGGAGTTGAAACTCCTTTTTCTTACTATTAGTTCTATCAACATATGGTTTGAGTTGGGTAATATTTACCTCAAAAGTGCTAAAATTAAAATGTGTTACCTCGACCGTTCCATATGGAAAGACCTTACATGTCATAAAAGGAGTTGCACCGTTTGTATTAAGCTCTAAAGTGACTATTCAAGGGTCGATTTCTTCTGACAGTACATGAAGTGTGAGCTCATGTGGCAGTTTATTTCGTAGAATTGTGGGGCACATTGCGTTTAACTCCACATACGACGTATCGTCTAACTTCTGTTTGTTTATCAAAAACTCTTTTAAGAATTTCCTTGAATTTGTCATCTGCGTAAGAGCTTTAAGAAATGACTAGTTAATATGAAATTTCTTTGGAGGTTTAAGACATTTTCCAAATTATTCCTCTGTGTGGTCTTTCTTTATCGCATTAGGGTATCGAACACGAGGTCGGTCTCTGTAATTACCTGGTTTGGTTTATCATGGCTTACTTCAACCTTACCTTCCTCTACCACATTCTCTTGCTTAAACTATGGTTCATCTAACCCTTCACTATCGTGATCCATTATTGCTTGAGGTTACTCCCTTGGGTTAGTTTCGGTGCTGCTAGGCAAGATACCTTTTGGTCTTTCTGAGATCAGCTTAGCAAGTTGCCCTAATTGGTTTTCGATCTCTTGAAACAATGCTTGTTGATTTTTAAGTGTTGTTTCAGTGTTTTGGAAACGTGTTTCTAACACCGTTATGAATTTTTTCAGCATATCCTCAAGGCTCAACCTTTTTTCCTGTGGGCAAGGCTGTTGTTAGAAGTTTGGGAGGGGTTATTGTCTATGATTACCTTGACCACCCCACGATAAATTGGGATGGTACCTCCAACCTGCATTATAAGTGTTACTGTAAAAATTATTTTGAGATCGAAAATTATTACCCATATAGTGAACTTGATCGTTTTCAGCGCTTGGGTTGTAAGGTGGATATTCTGTATTGTTCATCCCTCCTCCATTCATATCACACTACATAATTGAATGTACCAGCGTAGAACCATACAAACCATCAATTTTTTATTTAAAAACTCTACCTGTTTAGATAACATGGTGACTGCGTTAAGGTTGAAAACATCAGCTTCTTTAGTAGGAGTTGTCCTTATGACTTGCCACTAATAATTATTCAGTGACATCTCTTTGGTTTTTGTGAGCGGTATGTTCTTTTTGACTGTAAGAAAAATCAAGGGTCCCGTCGGGTTCCTTCTAATCATAAACTAGAGGTACCTACCGGGACGATTGAGGCAAGCGCACCTATCGAACAATAGTATAGTTTAGTGGCAAGACCGGATTGTCGAACCCAAAGGAACTAAAAGTACTAATACTAACTTTCATATTTTATCTAGCCAAAGAATTAAGGGTTTTTTATCTAATCTAAAATTAACTAACTACTAAGCTAAAGATGTAAAGATGAAGAGAATGAATTGGGAAATACTTGTGGGAAAACCAATTGATTAAGACAATACCCCGGGAAGAATCCACCTAGACTTCACTTGTTATCTAACTCTAAACTAGGCGATTTATTCACTTTACTTGATTAGTAGGATTCCCTAATTTATATTAATACATCTTTGAGGCTACTAACGTCTAACCCTAGGTTGATTAATTGAAATTTCTTTCTAATTAAAACCCTATACTTGCATTAAATCGATCTATAGACTTCCATATTAGGTTTGACCCTAATCTGGCGATTCACGTCATCCTATTTTCGGGGTTGCGATCAACTCGCTTAACTTTGCATGTCTAAGGTGTGCCATGTTGTTGTTTGTGTGGTTTGGGACTTAGTTGTAGGCTAGGAGTGAGCTGAGTGGGTGGTAAAATTTTAGTTTTGGGCTTTGGGGATAGGAGTGAAGGTCTTGGGTTTATAATTAATTGGTGAATTCTTAACACAAGGATTGAGTTGGCAAAGTGGCGACAAAGGCGCCCCTAGGAGCATGTGGTTGGCGTCAAAGGCAAGGGAGGAGAGGTCTTGTGTTCGAGTTGCATAATGCCCCATTTTGACTCCCATTTTGACGGCATGAAGGGAAGAGTTGTGGCAAGTTTAAACTTTACCTTGGACCTTGTCAACTCTTTCAAACGTTGGGTGGAGAGTGAAAATAGGAGGAAGACTTGGTCTTGGTATTTGAATGAGTGGCTTGGGAGTGTTTAGGGGAAATTTGGCCAGATTTGGTGAGAGTTTGGGGGGAAGGAATGTGTGGCCGGTTGGTGTTTGGAGGGTGCCAAAATTGCCTTTTGGCATGTGTGTTTTTTCGGTCACTTGCAAATAGCCTAAGCAGAATCTTTTGTTCTTCTTTTCATTTTGGAAACCAACCCAAGTGCTCCCATCTTTGCCAAATTTGCTTGTTTGTTCAATCATTTTTAGTAGTAGCTTTAATGTCCTCTTTAACTCTTAAGCATTATTTGTCTTTCTTTTGTTGTTTTGCTTCTTTCTCTTTGTTGTAGCCGAACCTAACATCCCATTACCATCTTTTTCTCTCTTTGGAAACCTTGTTAGTCAATGCCTCTCCACCTTCTTTTCTTTTTCAATTTTGTTAAACCGAAACCTCAAAGCACCTACACTTGCCGAAACTACAACATTTCTTCTCCACTTTTGCTTTCATCTTTTCTTTCTCTTTTGAAACCTTGGTAGCCGAAAGTTCTCTCCTCTCCTACTTCCCTCTTCTTTTGTTCATTTTGTGTAAGCCGAAACTCCACTCCCCAAACCCTTTTCTTTGTTTCTTTTCATTCAAAACCGAAAGTATCCATCATTCTATTTTCTTTTTCCAAAGTCATTTTAGCCGAAACCTTGGTGTGAAGCCAAAGCTTTTCCTCCATTTCTATTTCTTCTCAAACCGAGCATAGGCGTGTTAAACACTTAGGTCGAACCTCCTTTCCACCTTGATTAAAGGGTGGTAGCGAATCTATTTCTCCTATTAGATTCTTGTTACAATCGGTCTTGTAAAGGGTAAGTGCTAGTAGAATGGCCATTTCTCCCTTTTCTTATGCTTTGTCAATCTTTGGTATTTGAGAGCCGATTTGACATCTGTTAAAAGGAGTAACATTCAATTTTGGTAATTGTTTCCATATAGGCCTTTGGATTTGAATACGATTGGAGAAACCGAGTGGTAAGTAGTGGTAAGGGATTATCTTGATAGTCTATTCTTTTAGAATGCTATAAGCCAAAGTTTCAGAGAATTAACCACTTTCTTTCTAGGGTGAAGCCGATTCTTTGAAAGAACCATTGTTGGGTTGGATTTGGTAGGAAACCAAATCCGCTTTAAAGTAAGGGTAAACCGATATACCCTTTGATTTATTTGGTTATGGTAGAATGGTTTAAGGAACTAACCCATAGTTGGCCGATTGTTTTAGGAGCAAGAGGAGTGAGGGCTTTAGATCGATTCTTGGAGTTAATCTTCGCTATTTCGTGTGTAAACCAACACACTATCTTAACTAAATAATGTGATAACCGGTTTGTGTAAATGAAACAAAGGTGATTGATTATTTCGATACCCATTGAGGTATGGATACGGATTCGGTAAGTCCGTTTCATTATGAGTTATGTGATGATGATGATATCATGATTTTTGATACTTTGAGATGCCATATTAAGCATGTGAGCATAATAGCATGATTGCACGATTTTGCATCTAGTATGATATGTGATTGGGTGATATGAGAGGAGGGGAGTATGATATCCGTGTCTTTGGGACCTTTGTGTCTTTGGGACACCGGAGGTTTGGCACCTCCAAAGTGGTTTGGTACCACAATGATATTTTGTGACTTTGGGTCACGGAGGTTTGGCACCTCGGCGTCTCGTCCCAGTGGCTTAGTACCACGATGGGTTGGCCCCACGATTGATTATACGGATTGACGCGCGGTGATTTGGTATCACACGATGGGTTGGCCCCATCACCGGATTTTGGATCATGGTCACCAGTGATTTGGTATCACATTGTGTCTTTGGGACACCAGAGGTTTGGCACCTCATTGCGACTCGTCCCTGTGGTTAACACCACCGTGGGTTGGCCCCACTTATGAGATATGGGATCGTCGCTAGTGATTTGGTATCACACGATGGGTTGGCCCCATCATTAGATTATTTGTGACTTGGTCACCCCAGTGGTTTGGTACCACAGTATGGATATCGTGACTTTGGGTCACCAGTGGTTTGGCACCACCAGTGGTTTGGTACCACACGGGGTAGAAAAGGCGATATGGTTGGCTAGGATCGGGTGCATTATTTGCATTATTCTGTTATGATATGTGGGTTGGCATGTTATACCGGGAGAGGGAATTATACACTGAGTCTTGCGACTCACTCTCTCCTTTGACTTTTCAGTGACACTTAAACGCGGACATGGGCCGGGATGGACTCGAGGTGCTCATGCCATGCTAATAAAGATTTGCTCGGACTTTTATGAAATTTTGGTACTTAAGTTTTTATTACTATTTGGTTTTATTCGGGTTGTAAATGGCCTTTTTAAGTTATGTTTGTTTATGATTAAAGTGGATTTTTAATATGTCTTAACAAATTAATTGGGTTATAATGTGCTAAAATTTGGAAAGACAACGATTTTAAAATACAAAGCGATATTTTAAACTATACCATCGGGTATCACACTAAAATTTGGAATAAAGAAGAACTCTAATGTTTTCTAACTTAAACACGATTTTCTACTAAGACAAAATGTTTTTGTAACAACGATAAACAACTCAAACTTCTTAACGAGATAAACCTTTTTTGTCTACCCATCGAAGTAAGTTTTCAAAATTTCTGGGTTTTCAAATACATCATCAAACTTCAATCAAATCTACTCGAGTTTTCTTCAAATGCACAACCTAGCGAAGTGTTTTTCTCCAACTTTTAAACTCAAACCTAAACCTCTCAAAAACCTTTTTCCCTGTAACATACCAGATTCGGTCGTGGTGTATTGACTAGGTCTGGGGTGTTACAAGAGGTACCTACCAGGAAAAAAAATTAGAAAAATAAAATTTAATAGCAAAATAAAATATGTCTAAAGTAATAAAAATTTAGCTTTATTAATATTTCAGTTCCACAGCAACGACGCCAAAAACTTGATCGTATGTTAGAGTCTTAAAAATTTATAAAAAGAATGATCAAACCTGGAAACTAACTAAGTCAACGATGGAGGAAGCGCACCTATCGAACAATAGTATAGTTTAGTGGCAAGACCGGATTGTCAAACCCAAAGGAACTAAAAGTACTAATACTAACTTTCATATTTTATCTAGCCAAAGAATTAAGGGATTTTTTATCTAATCTAAAATTAACTAACTACTAAGCTAAAGATGTAAAGATGAAGAGAATGAATTGGGGAAATACTTGTGGGAAAACCAATTGATTAAGACAATACCCCGGGAAGAATCCACCTAGACTTCACTTGTTATCTAACTCTAAACTAGACGATTTATTCACTTTACTTGATTCGTAGGATTCCCTAATTTATATTAATACATCTTTCGAGGCTACTAACGTCTAACCCTAGGTTGATTAATTGAAATTTCTTTCTAATTAAAACCCCTATACTTGCATTAAATCGATCTATAGACTTCCATATTAGGTTTGACCCTAATCTGGCAGATTTACGTCATCCTATTTTCAGGGTTACGATCAACTCTGCTTAACTATGCTAGATCTACTCTTAGGCAGGGACTTTTGCTCCATCACATAAGCACATCAGTACTTGAATCAATATCCTGAAATACAAAAACAATAATTAAGAACACATAATTAAGAACAAATTAAGTATTTATCATACAGCTCAGAAAACAATAACAATATTCGTCTTAGGTTTCATCCCCCTCGGGTATTTGAGGGTTTAGTTCATAATTATAAAATAATACATCTCAGAAGAAAATTTAAAACAAAACATAAAGAAAACCCTAAAATCCCCTGAAGGTATTAAAGGAGAGATCCTCAGTCTTGTGTATGATTCTAGCTTTTTGAGATGAATCAACTGGCTTTCTTCGAGTGAATCCCACGATTTGGCCCCTCTGGCTTGACTCTTTGGCCTAGATGAAAGCCCCCTTAAAGGTTGGCCTCTAGGGTGTTTATATAGGCTTTTGAAATGTCTTTCTTTCCCTCTAAGTACCCTAATCTGAATGAAACTATTCCTTGCTACGGCAGGGACACGCCCGAGGCACACGCCCAGGGGATTCGAGGCCAGGGCGTGGTCGAACCTGTGACAGAGGCACGGCCGTGTATTTCGGGGGCCAGGTCGTGTGCAATTTGTACTTGGCCCATTTTCTTTGTTTTCGGCTCCTGAGTATAAAACATGAAAACAAGGGATTAGAAGCACCTATTTCCATAATTAAAGGGGTAAATCATCCAAAAGTATGCTAAATTTGGGTTTAAAATATGTGTATTTTATGGTTTATCATGACTTACATTGAATTCAGATATCGAAAACAGATTCAGCTACTCAATTACTTTCTATTTCCCACAATCTAAGTATATTTTCTTCGGTTCTTGATATATACATATTCAAATTTTACTCATTTATTCATTAATTCATTCAATTCAATCCAATAATTGCAAAATTGGCATGCAATATGTTAAGAGCGAATGTGTTACGGCTTTTAAGTGCAAAGGCCTTATGAGACAATTAAGCCATTACTTAATAAGTGGTTGGTTAATGGACAAAGATGGCCTTAATGTATAAAAAGCTTATTATGATAATTAAAAGGCTAATTTTGTAAATGATTAATAATGTTAGTATAATAAAAATAAAACATAAAATAAGTTATCTATTTGGTGTTCATCTAGCCGAATATTGAACGAAAAGAAACAAAAGAATAAGCAAGGTTTCGGCTAGCTTTTGATTTTATTCAAGGTATGTTTTTAATCTGTTTTGGATAATTTCTACGTTTTTGTAACCGTTGCTTTGTATAATTCAAAACCCATACTTCGATTTTGTGAATTAATGATGAATGTGAAATATGCCATTGATGATTTTCCAAGCTTTGTGATGTTTGAGGATGAAATATGAAAAATATGTGATAGATTAACATAGTTTGTATTTGAATTTTTGATGAATTTGAGTAATTTGGACTTAATTGAGAAAATAATATTTTGAGGGACTAAATTGTGAAATAAATGAAATGTAAGGACTTGTATGATCATAGTGAGTTTCGGCTAAGCATGGGTATATAAAGATTTTGTGCAATTGTGATTTTGTTAAATAAGGATTAAAATGTAAAAATGTAAAAATGTGAGGGCTAATTTGCAAATTACCCTAATTATGTGTTTTTGGATTGAATTGAATGATTTGGTGAATAAATGGATTAAATTTGAATATGTATAGATCAAGAATTGAAGAAAACGGATTCATATCATGGAAAGTCGAAAGTTATTGAATAGTCGAATCCGAACGTTAACTCAAATCCAAGGTAAGTCTATATACAAATAAATGTATTTGTATTAATTTTTGTATGTTCATATGAAATCTCACTGTGATGAATATATATGATAATGATAGTATATGAATTTCAAGGAAGTATCGACAATGTATCAATGTCAGAGAAGTCCTGCATTTAACCTAGGAATATATAGGATTACATATGTCATGACATAGGTTTCCGATATGTGGTATCATGTAAGATCATGTCTGGACTGGCATTGATCCGAGATTTTTGTAAGACCATGTCGGGACATTGGCATCGATATGAGATCTACGCTAAGACCATGTCCGGACGTTGGCATCGTATTGATTCAGATAAGACCTCGTTCGGACAAAGGCATCAATATTTGGTTACATAAGACCACGCCCTGGACGCTGGCATTGTATGAATATTCTCGAGCATTCTCGAGTATCCTATTAGATTCTTAATGGTTCAACAGCAAGTCCAAGAAATGAATGTCTATGTGAAGTGTATAAATGATTCGTGTACGCTTGAAAGGTACATTATGTATGCAGTATGAAAGGTAAGTGTTTATATGAGCTTAGTAAAGTTAATATGAGTATAGATTTGAAGAGATAAATGTGATACATGCTTGAATGAGCAATTAGTAAAGTGATGCTTTGAGCTATGGAATGTGGATAAGTAATGGCTAAACAAATGAGCCAAAGAATATATGATGAATTTACAAATGAGAAATGTTATGTCATTGTATCAAAATGATTATGTGTATTTTATGTTATGTTTAATTGTATATGGCTTACAAAACTTTTGGAAAGCTTACCTTGTGAATGTTTACTCTGTTTTACAGATCGTCAAAGCTACGAAAGGCTTGGGAATCGTCAAGGATCATCACCATACTATCAATCTTTATTTTGGTACTTTTGAATGTTTATTGATAAACCATGATATGAACATATTTTAATCCCACATTTAGCATACTTTTGGATGATTTATCCCTTCAATTATAGAAATAGGTGCTCCTAATCCTTTGTTTTCATGTTTTATACTCAGAGAGCATTGGAGGATGAAAAGAATAAGAAACGGGCCAAACATAGAGTAAATAGGTTGATTGATGAATCAAAGATAGCCTGGGCTCAAGACCACACCTGCTATGCTCATTAATGCATCTCACCACTACCGCTTCGATGAGGCGGAAGGTGGAACACTACGTGTCCCTATCATAGCAAAGAAGAATTTATTCTGAATAGGGTACTAGAGGCAGAGAAAGCCATTCCAAAAGCCTATAAAACCCTAGAGGCCAACCTTCAAGGGATCGCTCTAGAGGCCAAAGAGCTGCCGAGGGGCCAATTTGGATTCCCTCAAGAAAGCCAGCTGATTCATCTTAAAGCTTTAATCATACTCAAGACCGATAATCTCCTCCAATTCCTTCGTGGGGTTTTATGGTTTTTATGTTTTGTTTTATATTTTCTTTGAGATGTATTCTTCCATAATTATGAACTAAACCTCTCAAATACCTAAGGGAATGAACCCTAAGATTTGATCTTGTTATTATTTTCGAGTTGTATGATAAATACTTGATTTGTTCTAACTATGTGTTCTTAATTTTGCTTTGATATTCCGTGATATTGATTCGTGTATTGATGTGCTTAGAAAGTGGAGCAAAAGTCCATGTTTAAGAGAGAACACACATTTAGGGCAATTTACAAATTAACCCTCACATTTTCACATTTTGACATTTCAGTCTCTTTTTCACAAAATCACAAAATACACATAATTTGCTTGTACCAAGATTAGGCTGAATATCACCCATGTTCAATCAGGTCCATACATTTCATTTATTTTACAATTTAGTCCCTCAAAATATTATTCTTTCAATTTAATCCAGATTACTCAAAATCATCAAAACTCCAAAGACAAACTATGTTATTCTATCACATATAATTCATATTTCACCATCAAACATCCAAAAACTCACATGTTCATCAATGGTACATTACAAAATATTCATCAAATTACAAAATTGAAGATTGGGTTTTGAAGTACTCGAAGCAACGATTACAAAAACGTAGAAATTATCAAAAGCCGAGCAAATTACATACCTTAAATTAGCCAGACCATAGCTAAACCCTTGAAAGCTTTTGTTCTTTCTTTTTCTTTCAAAATTCAGTGGATGAACAAAGAATAAATGGCTTGTTATTATTATGTTTGTTTAATATAACATTACTTATTATTTGATCTACCAAATTATCCATTAACAAAAACATTTAACAAAACATAATGGATAGTCATAATTGTCCATCAACAATATCAATGGTCCAATTTCATAATAAGGACTCCATATTACTAAAACATGACAATATAACACATTAACAAATAGGATGTCACTTTTACCTTTAATGCGATTTAGTCCTTTTTCAAATTAAACACACAAATGACAAAATTAATTCACGGAACTTTAACAAATGCTTAATCACATATCATAGGCACAAAAATAATATTAAAATATTTTTACGACTAGGATTTGTGGTCCCGAAACCACTATTCTGACTAGGGCCTAGACTGGACTGTTACAGAAAGAATTACGAAATAAGAAATTTTCGTTAGTTAAAGTACTATGGCATCGACACGGAGTTGAAGAGGCTACATGTGAGCCCGAAGATTCTATGAGACAGCAATATCCGAATCTATTCAACGGTAAGATTTTTGGGGACGAAAATCCCTAAGGGTGAATTGTAACAGTCCAGTTTAGACCCTAGTCGGAATAGTGGTTTTGAGACCACAAATCTGAGTCAGAAAAATATTTTAATGTTATTTTCTATATTTGTAAAAAATGATTTAACATGTGTGAAATTTCTGTGAATTTATTTATCTATTTGGGTGCTTAATTTGATAAAAGGATTTAATTGTGAAAATTACAAAATTGGCATGCAATATGTTAAGAGCAGTAATGTGTTACGGCTTTTAAGTGTAGTGGCCTTATGAGACAATTAATCCATTACTTAATAAGTGGTTGGTTAATGGACAAAGATGGCCTTAATGTATAAAAGCTTATTATGATAATTAAAAGGCTAATTTTGTAAATGATTAATAATGTTAGTATAATAAAATAAAACATAAAATAAGTTATCTATTTGGTGTTCATCTAGCGAATATTGAGCGAAAAGAAACAAAAGAATAAGAAAGGTTTGGCTAGCTTTTGATTTTATTCAATGTATGTTTTAATGCATTTTGGATAATTTCTACGTTTTTTAACTGATTGCTTTGTATAATTCAAAACCCATACTTGATTTTGTGAATTGATGATGAATGTGAAATATGCCATTGATGATTTTCCAAGCTTTGTGATGTTTGAGGATGAAATATGAAAAATATGTGATAGATTAACATAGTTTGTATTTGAATTTTGATGAATTTGAGTAATTTGGACTTAATTGAGAAAATAATATTTTGAGGACTAAATTGTGAAATAAATGAAATGTAAGGACTTGTATGATCATAGTGAGTTTCGGCTAAGCATGGGTATATAAAGATTTTGTGCAATTGTGATTTTGTTAAATAAGGATTAAAATGTAAAAATGTAAAAATGTGAGGGCTAATTTACAAATTACCCTAATTATGTGTTTTGGATTGAATTGAATGATTTGGTGAATAAATGGATTAAATTTGAATATGTATAGATTAAGAATTGAAGAAAAGCAGATTCATATCATGGAAAGTCGAAAGTTATTGAATAGTCCGAATCCGAACGTTAACTCAAATCCAAGGTAAGTCTATATACAAATAAATGTATTTGTATTAATTTTTGTATGTTCATATGAAATCTCATTGTGATGAATATATATGATAATGATAGTATATGAATTTCAAGGAAGTATCGACAATGTATCAATGTCAGAGAAGTCCTGTACGAACCTAGGAATATATAGGATTACATATGTCATGACATAGGTTTCCGATATGTGGTATCATGTAAGATCATGTCTGGGACGGTGGCATTGATCTGAGATTTCTTGTAAGACCATGTCTGGGACATTGGCATCGATATGAGATCTACGTTTAAGACCATGTCTGGGACATTGGCATCGTATTGATTCGTATAAGACCCTGTCTGGGACAGTGGCATCAATATTTGGTTACATGTAAGACCACGTCTCGGACGTTGGCATTGTATGACTATTCTGAGCATTCTGAGTATCCTATTAGATTCTTAATGGTTCAACAGGCAAGTCCAAGAAATGAATGTCTATGTGAAGTGTATAAATGATTCAGGTACGTTTGAAAGGTACATTATGTATGTGTATGAAAGGTAAGTGTTTATATGAGCTTAGTAAAGTTAATATGAGTATAGATTTGAAGAGATAAAATGTGATACATGCTTGAATGAGCGATTAGTAAAGTGATGCTTTGAGCTATGGAATGTGGATAAGTAATGGCTAAACAAATGAGCCAAAGAGTATATGATGAATTTACAAATGAGAAATGTTATGTCATTGTATCAAAATGATTATGTGTATTTTATGTTATGTTTAATTGTATATGGCTTACAAAACTTTTGGAAAGCTTACCTTGTGAATGTTTACTCTATTTTACAGATCGTCAAAGCTACGAAAGGCTTGGAAATCATCAAGGATCATCACCACACTATCAATCTTTATTTTGGTACTTTTGAATGTTTATTGATAAACCATGATATGAACATATTTTAATCCCACATTTAGCATACTTTTGGATAATTTATCCCTTCAATTATAGAAATAGGTGCTCCTAATCCTTTGTTTTCATGTTTTATACTCAGGAGAGCATTGGAGGATGAAAAGAATAAGAAACGGGCCAAAATAGAGTAAATAGGCTGAATTACGAAATCAGCATAGCCTGGGCCCAAGACCACACGGCTATGCCTCATTAACAGACCCGACCACGGCCTGGCTTCGATTTATACGGGCGTGGAACAAGGCGTGTCCCTATCATAGAAAAGAAGAATTCTATTCAGAATAGGGTACTTAGAGGCAGAGAAAGCCATTCCAAAAGCCTATATAAAAACCCTAGAGGCCAACCTTCAAGGGGACGTTCAGTTAGGCCAAAGAGCCAAGCCAGAGGGGCCGAATTTCGAGATTCCCTCGAAGAAAGCCAGTTGATTCATCTTAAGAAGCCGGAATCATACTCAAGACTGATAATCTCTCCTCCAATTCCTTCAGGGGGTTTTATGGTTTTCTTTATGTTTTGTTTTATATTTTCTTTTGAGATGTATTCTTTTATAATTATGAACTAAACCTCTCAAATACCTAAGGGAATGAACCCTAAGACGGATCTTGTTATTATTTTCTGAGTTGTATGATAAATACTTGATTTGTTCTTAACTATGTGTTCTTAATTCTTGCTTTGATATTCCAAGATATTGATTCAAGTATTGATGTGCTTAGGAAGTGGAGCAAAAGTCCATGTTTAAGAGTTGATCTAGCATAGTAAAGCGGAGTTGATCGCAACCCTAGAAATAGAATGACAAAATCCCGAATTAGGGTCAAACCTAATATGGAGGTCCATAGATCGAGTTAATGCAATTCTAGGGCTTTTAATCAGAAATAGATTTCAATTAATCAACCTAGACATTAGTAGCCTCAAAAGAGGTATCAATATAAATTAGGGAATCCTACGGATCAAGTCAAGTGAATAAATCGTCTGGTTCAAAGTTAAATAACAAGTGAAGTCTAGGTGGATTCTTCCTCGGGTATTGTCTCAATCAATTGGTTTTCCCCCAAGTATTTCCCCAATTCCTTCTCTTTGTCTTAGCATCTTTAGCTTAAGTAGTTAGTTAGTTTTAGGTTAAACAACAACTCCTTTAATTTTTAGGTTAAATAATAAAAAATAAAGTTAGTATTAGTACTTTTGGTTCCTTTGGGTTCGAAAATCTGGTCTTGCCATTAAACTATAGTACTGTTCAATAGGTGCACCTGCCTCGAGTCATTGTCACAGTTAGTTTTTAGGCTAGATCATTCATTATAAATCTTTAAGACTCTGACACACGATCATGTATATAACTAAATATGGTAGGTATAGACTAGTTATTTTGAGATAAGTTTGATATAAGTATATGGCCAAGTGATATGGCTAGATATATGGTTGAGTTATGAATGGTTATTTATGTCCTATGATGTTAGTTTTGATATAGCTTGATAGTAAATGAAATGTTCATATAAATGGTAAGATATTTGATGAATAACTAGCACATTATTGATGGTATGTATATGATAGATTTGTCTTGAAGAGCTTGTGGTTATGTTGAGTTAAATAGCTATTAATTTGGTATGGTTGTTAGGCTCATAGTTGAGTAGATATGGTGTACAATTTGATGTGTTTTGGTTGCCAAATGTGTATAGGTTGATGCTTGAATGTGCATGGAAGAATGACCCAAGTGTTGGGGGCATTTTGGCCTTGCAAATGGTCTATATTTGCCCACACGGTTGAGCACACGAGCATGTCGCTCGACCATGTCCCTCGTGGTTATATTTCATAACAAGTCAGACTTGACCATAGGCTGGACATATGGGGGTGTGACTGGCCGTGTGTTGCAAGTCAGGCTCGACCATGGGTGAGACACACGGGTTTGTCTTAGGCCGTGGGAACAAGTCAGTATGTATGCCCTGTTTTGACATGGCTTTGACACCTGGCGTGTCGAGGTAGTGGGAGGCACTGCACGCCCTTTGCAGGCGTGTAACACCCCAAACTCATCCTAAACGTTATGGTCGGATGTAGCATGTCACACTAAAAGATAGTTGAAAAGCTAAGTGTTCGTTGAAAACGTTGCATCTCTCTTGAAAACTCCAAGTTTCATTGTTTTTTTTATTACAACCCGATTATTTAATGCCATTTTTATTAAATTGTTATTATTTCAGAAAAAATGGTTTTTTTTTTTTGTGAAAATTGAACTTGAATAGTTGCCGATAGATGACATTTTGGAAAACAATTATTAGCATTTTGGAAAACTCAGTACTAAGCTATTTAACAGTTTAAGAATAGTTGAATTAGGAGTTAAAAGAAAATAAAATCCAAAGGCCTTATTACAAAATATTAACCTAAAAGAAATAATCTTAAAATAAAGCATAAATTGAATTCTTGAGGTTCATGAGGAACAACTCAAGTATGGCCACCTTGAGTCCTCCATGACTCCCAAATCCACTATCACCGGGGATTACCTGCAATGTTATGGAAAAGAAAGAGTTGAGTTACAAGAACTCAGTGCGTAATCCCAGTTTTAGTCACAATCATAGTCTCAGTCTTGGCCTAATCCCTATATAGTATCAATTCGGGCTTACGGCTCCAAAGTCATGGTAATGCAAATAAAGAATGCAGTCGACCCCAATCTAGCCCTAAAGTCCACCCATACCAGCCATACACTCCATGTGGGGACCAAGTCAACCCACCCAGCCCTACACTCCAAGAATGCAGTCAAGCTACCAGTATATACATAGCAAAGCTGCCAGTAACAGTATATGTGGCTGAGCCACTAAAATCAGTATATCGTGGCATATCCACCAATATAATAGTTCCTCCATAAATATAACCCAAACCAATGCAACATGTCATGGCATAATAATTCAGTGTATGCAATAATGTATCATCATGGCAATTAACCACACTATATACAACATACCAAATCTGCCCCTAAGGCTATAACAGTAATTTTTCCCAACGAGGGTGTTTCAGTAATTTACCAATTAAGGGTATTTCAATAATTTACTCATTAAGGGTATTTCAATAATTTACCCTCTCGGGGTATTTCGGTAATTATTTTCTAGTTTTTGCAACTACATCCATTACTCGGTCATTTTCTATCAATTTTCCCCATATGGGCCCGTTAGCCCATTAGGCCTGATTTAGCTCGATCAGGCCCGTTACAGCCTCAATTTCACGAGAGTGCTCGTGACACTCTTGACGATCTATCGCCATCATTCGTGGCTCAATTTACCCCCATGAGACGTTCGCATGCTCAAGTGGTCGTAGTTGCCAGCTTTTCGGCTTTTGGCCGTTTTAGAAAACATCACATGCATTCATCGAGGTGGTGTGAGATTACACACCTGATTTAGATAGTCGAAAGAACCAGTCTTCGTTGCCCCTAGAACAACAATGATCAAAAGTTAGCCCCAACCTTTGAAAGATTCCATAAATCCGAATTTACTACACCATTAGAATTACATACCCCAAAACGTGATCTCCTTTACAGAGTCCCAAGATTCGGCCTTGCTTCTTGGCTACCACCACACATTCCTACAAGAGAGTAATTAATGGAACCCATGAGTTTAGCATCTAAGCAACATTCGGCCCTCTTACGGGGAAGAAGGAGACCGAAGCTAACCCCCTAGAACAGGCCACATAAATACCTTAACACCAAAATAAAGAGGTAATCGAGAACTTCACCTTTACCCAAGACCAAAGTTGGCAGCCTATGCCCGTTGTTTGCTAAAGAAATTCCTTCTACACCCTAGGAAGAAGTTCGGCTTAGGCTAAGTAGAGAAGGAAGAAGAATAAAAACCATGAGAGTATGGCATTCGATCCAAGAAACAAAGATGATGCCAAAAGAAAAGAAAGAATATGAAAATAAAGACTTACCAATTAAATAACACAAGATGAATAATGGGTGTTAAAGAGATTCGACTACTGGAAGAAAAGAGGTCAGAAAGGAATTCGGCTACAGGTGTTTGTGTGACAACAAATGAAAAGAAAAGTGTTTGAAAAGAAATGAGAAGAAGTGAGTAGAAAGGTTGAGGTTTCGACAAATAAAATTGCAACAAGAAGACATGAGATGCTTTAGCTAAAATGCAAAAAAAAAAAGTAAAAATTCTTCTCAAAAGAACACTTAGAAAAATGACACTCTCCCTCACTCAATGACCAAATATGCTACATAGCACTAACCTCTAGCTGAAATTCTCATCCCCACAGACTCCACATTCACCAAACACTCTCACACTGCCCTATCCCCTGATTCTCTCCTCTTTTGCTCCACCATTCACTCCCCACCTCCCATTCAAATCATTTGACCAAGTCTCCCTCCACCTTGTAGAGTTTTAATGCAGCTCCACTTCTTCTCAACCCAAAGCATAAATAAAAATCCCCATATACTGCTGGTGGGATTTGAACCCCACCCCACCTTACTTCCATGTTGACGCCACCACCACTCCACCATGTGGCCACTTGTGTTAACAGAACACCAACAAATTCTCTTAAGCCCTGCCTCCAACAGTCATTTCCCCTAAAGTGCCCAAAAACCAAAATTTTTCCAAGGTTTTCCTTAACCTCAGGCCTTCCTAGAGCCCCTAAACACCCTCAAATAAAGAGCAGGCATAAGATGCAATTACACAGATATGGCAAAACCCTAATTTTTGGATGTTATAATTCTATCCCTTAAATAAATTTTGGCCTCAAAATTTTACCTGATCAAAAGAGATGGGGGCATTGATGTCACATTCCCCCTCAGGCTCCCATGTGGCTTCCTCCGAACTGTGATTACGCCACAACACTTTGACGAATGGTACGGATTTTCTTCTTAACACTTTAACATCACGAGCCAAGATCTGCACTAGTTCTTCTTCAAAAGACAGATCAGGTATTATCTCAATTTCTTCCACCGACACTACATGAGAAGGATCTGAATGGTAGCGCCTGGGCATATAGACACGAAATACGTTATGTATCCGGTTCAATTTAGGAGGCAACTCAAGCTGATATGCAACTGGTCCTACACGTCTTGACTCTCAGTGAGGTCTGATGAATCTGGGGCTCAACTTGCCCTTCCGTCCAAATCTCAGAATCTTCGTCCAAGGTGAGACTTCCAAGAAGACAAAGTCTCCCACAGAAATATCTATCTCTTTACGCTTTAAGTCATCATATGACTTTTGCCTATCCGAAGCTTCTTTTAACCAACCCCGTATCAGTTTCACTTTTTCCTCAGTTTCAGAAATTAACTCTGGACCCAACAACCGTCGCTCACCCAATTCTGTCCAGCAGGTAGGGGTATGACACCTACAACCATATAATACCTGATATGGTGCCATCTGAATGCTGGATTGGTAGCCATTGTTATACACAAACTCCGCTAAGGGTAAATAACCCTCCTAACTAACTTTGAAGTCAATCACAGACTTCTCAACATGTCCTCCAAAATCTGGATTACCCTCTCCGACTGACCATTAGTCTGCGGATGAAATGCTATACTAAAATCCAACCTTGTACCTAGAGCTTCATGTAATGCCTTCAAGAACTGAGATGTGAATCTAGGGTCCCTGTCTGATATGATAGACATTGGTACCCCATGTAGCCTCACAATTTCTACCACGTACAACTTGTCCAATTTCTACAACGAATAGTCAGTGCGAACTGGTATGAAATACGTGGACTTAGTCAACCGATCAACAATTACCCATATTGAATCTTTCTTAGTAGGCGTCAGGGTTAGCCCACTAAAGAAATCCATTGTTATCCTCTCCCATTTCTAGAGTGGAATCTTTACAGGTTGTAGAAGTCCGGAAGGGAGCAGATCCTCAGCTATCACTTGCTAGCATGTCAAACACTTGCTTACAATGTCGGTAACCTCACGCTTCAGTCCTGGCCACCAATATTGTTCACAGATTTCGATATAATTTGTTCCCACTGGGATGCATAGTATATAGGCTACTATGCACTACTCGTAGAATCATTAGTCTTAATTTAGAATCCCTCAGTACACAGGCTCGTCCACGAAAACATGATACCCCTTCACCATTTAATCCAAAATCCACAATCTCTCTTTTCTCTACCTGTTGAAAATGAGAACTCAACGACTCATCCAGCATCTATTTCTCCTTAATCTAACTAATCCATGTTGGTTTTACTTGAAGTTCTGCCAATAAACTACCATCCTCAAATAGACTGAGCCGATCAAACATTGTTCTCAAGTCAGATACCACCATACGACTCAGTACATCCGCTACCACGTTGGCTTTCCCCGGATGATACTCAATCGAGCAATCGTAATCATTCAGTAACTCTATCCATCTCTATTGCCTGAGATTCAACTCCTTTTGGGTAAGGAGATACTTCAGACTCTTATGGTCGGTGTAGATGATCGACTTATTCCCGTACAGGTAATGTCACCATATCTTTAGTGCGAACACTACTGCAGCTAGTTCCAAGTCATGAGTAGGGTAGTTCACCTCATGCGGCCTAAGTTGAAGGGTTGCATAAGCCACCAGCTACCCTTCCTGTATCAACACACAACCCAAAACCATGTACGACGCATCACAGTAGATAACAAATTCTTTCCCAACCTTCGGCTGAATTACTACTGGTGCTTCAGTCAAAATCTTCTTCAGTTTCCCAAAACTCTATTGCTACTTATCAGCCCATATAAACGGTACTCCTTACGCATCAATTTAGTTAAAGGTGCGGCAATTAAAGAAAACCCCTCGACAAATCGCCTATAGCACCCAGCCAAACCCAAAAAACTTCGGATCTCCAACACTGACTTTAGTGGCTTCCAATCCAATACAGCTTCGACCATCTGAAGATCAACCCTAGTCCCTATGACGGATACAACATGACCCAAAAATGTCAATTCCTTCAACCAAAACTCATACTTACTGAATTTGGCATAAAGTTGCTTTTCCCTCAATATCTACAGAACAACCCAAAGTTGTGAATCATGCTCCTCCTCCATTTTTGAATACACTAAAATGTCATCTATGAATACCACTTCTAGATAGGGTTGGAAGACCCGATTCATCATATCCATGAAAGCAGCTGGTGCATTCGTTAATCCAAACGACATGACTAGAAACTCATAATGCCCATAACGAGTTTGAAATGCAGTCTTGTGTATATCCACCTTATTGACCCTTAGTTGATGATATCCCGATCTTAAATCTATGTTCGAGAAGACTGAAGCTCCTCGTAACTTATTGAACATGTCATCAATTCTTGGCAGTGGGTATTTGTTCTTAATCATTAACTTGTTCAACAAACAATAGTCAATATACATACGCATTGACCCATCCTTCTTCTTCACGAATAGTACTAGCGCTCCCCACAGCAATACACTTGGTCTAGTAAATCCTTGATCCAACAACTCTTGGATCTAAGCCTTTAGTTCTACCAGCTCCTTCGGTGCCATCCTATAAGGGGAGATGGACACCGGAGTCGTTCCCAATAACATCTCAATACCGAGCTCAACCTCATGATTTGAAGGTAGCCTCGAAAGCTCTTCTGGATATACAATAGGAAATTCCTTTACAACCCTGACATCCCCAACCGACAACTCCTTAGCATCAAATGTGCTGAAAAAAGCTAAAAATGCCTCGCACCCCTTTCGAACCAATTTCTCGGCTCTTAACGCAGAGATTACATTGGTCAGATAGTCCTTCTCTCTCCTATCACCATCACTTCCTCGTCCTCTGACGTCTTTAATATCATACAATTAACAAAGCACTCTAAGTTCCCACGGTGCTTCACCAACAAATCCATGCCAAGAATGAGGTCAAATTCACCAAACGGAAGTTCCATCAAATTTGCCAGGAAGATAACCCCTTGAAACTCTAAAGGCACATCCCTAAATAGCATATTCACTACGACAGACTTTCCTAAAGGACTAATCACTAAGATCTCTTTTTCAGCAAGTTCAAATTGTATATCCAAAGTTCAGACACATTGCAAGCAACATACGAATATGTCGACCCAATATCAATTAAAGCATAACATGGTACATCATGAATAAAGAACGTACAAATTATGACGTTAGGTGTGCCACCCTCTTCTCAATGCCGAGCAGAATAAACCAACCCTGGCTATCTTGTATCTATATTACCAGCACTTCTGCCCAGTGCTCCACGACCACGTCCAAACCCATTTCCCCTTGGCCTGGGCCACGACCTCTCGGTGGCTGCGACCACCTCTCTCTGGATGAACATGCCCCTGTCTCACAACTGGTGTTGGACCTAGTTTCAACATACAATCCTTAAATCTGTGGTCTCTTGACCAACACCTAAAGTAGGCCCCAACTCTCTTCTAACATTCGCCTTGATGAGAAAACCCATACACTGCGCAAGGCGATAGTCTGCCAGCAACAAACGGAACTCCAATTCTAATGGCCCATCAAATCTAGGGCTCTTTTGAAATCTTTCCGAAGAACTGAAAGGCCTTAAATCTCTCTTATTCCTACCTCTGTCCTTGTCACGATTCTGACACCCAGAGCATTTCACCTCCTTAGCTATCTTGTCTTTCTCCACCAAAGCAGTGAAATCTCTCTCCCTCTGCAAGGCTATCATCACCCGCAACTCATCTTGCAGCCCATCTTCAAATCGTACACAGTACTCATAATCGGTCAAGACTATTCCTAGAGCATACCGGCTCAGACGCAAAAATTTCGTCTCATATTCTGTCATAGATCTATTCCCCTGAACCAGATTCAAGAATTTTTTTCTACGGGTGTGCGCATAACTAGGCCCGACATATTTCCTCTGGAAAGCCATTTTAAAGAAATCCTAGGTTATTTGATCTTCTTGTGTGCCTTCCCTCACAGTGAGCCATGACTGGTATACCTCATCCCTTACTAAAACACTGCCCCTTTCAGTTTTTGTTCAGCTGTGCAATCCAGATCATCCATAATTCGTTTCATAGCCTCTAGCCAATATCTCGCCACATTCGGGGCTACACCAGAAATGCCCCTAAAAACTTTAGCCTCGTTTGACCGAAATCGCTCAAAAATAGACCCCCGAGTTGCCAACTCAGTACTTGCTCTAGCAACCCATTCTAAGACCCGTAGCATTGCTTGGGACAAAGCATTATCTCCTCCATTTCGGTCATAAGACCCTGTTCCAGTTACTGGCAATGCCGGTACCTCTCTTTTCGGTATATGCCCTGATGCTGAGGACCTAGCCCTAGCACCTCAATCGCTACCACGGTCACGTGTTCCTCGCCCACTTCCTTTTGTACTCATATTGCTGAATCGGATTAATCTGATTAAGAATTTTATGAATCAGTCTGTAGTTCCAATGTTTATTAACAAATGTTTTATGGAAAACAGTTATAAGAGTTGCTTTTTGCAGATCGAGAGTACTACCATCTCAGTCTCTACAATCTCAGTTTCTATAGCTAAAGTTTCAATGTACTACTACTAGTAGCTATAGTCATTTCATCGCAAAATACAATATAAAGTAAGAACAATTACAGATTTGGTTGCCGGAGACTCAGTGTGACATACTTCCAGTAACACTATACATTTTCTAACCCACATTTAAATTGTTTTGGAAAAAAATTTTAAACCCATTCCATGTCGAGTTTTGTAACCTGGCTCTGATACCATAAAATGTAAAACCCCAAACCCGTCCTAGACGTTATGGTCGAATCTAGCATGTCACACTGACAGCTAGTTGAAAAGTTAAGTGTTCGTTGAAAATGTTGCGTCTCTCTTGAAAACTTCGAGTTTCGTTGTTTGTTTATAAAAACCCCATTTACTTATTGCCATTTTTAATAAATTGTTATTATTTTAGAAAAAATGGTTTTTGTTGTGAAAATTGAACTTGAATAGTTGTGGATACATGACATTTTGGAAAACGATTAGTAGCATTTTTGGAAAACTCAGTATTCAACCATTTAATAGTTTAAGAATAGCCGAATTAGGAGTTAAAAAAATCCAAAGGCCTTATTACAAAAAATTAACCCAAAAGAATTAATCTTAAAATAAAGCATAAATTGAATTCACTGAGGTTCATGAGGAACAACTCTGAAGTATGGCCACCACTGAGTCCTCTATAGCTCCCTAATCCACAATCACTGGGGATTATCTACAATGTTATGGAAAAGAAAGGGGTGAGTTAAAAGAACTCAGTGTGTAATCTGATTTTCAGTCACAATCATAGTCTCAGTCTACGCCTAAGCCCCATACAGTATCAATTCGGGCTTACGACCCCAAAGTCATGGTAATGAAAATAAAGAATGCAGCCTACTACAATCCAACCTTACACTCCACCCGTACCAGCCCTACACTCCATATGGAGACCAAGTCAACCCACCTAGCCCTACACTCCAAGAATGCAATCAAGTTGTCGATATATCTGTGACAAAGTCGCGATGTGATATATGTGGCTGAGCCACTAAAATCAGTATATTGTGGCATAGCCACCAGTACAATACTTCCTCCATAAATATAACCCAACCAAATGCAACATGTCATGGCATAATAATTCAGTGTATGCAATAATGCATCATCATGGCAATTAATCACACAATATACAACATACCAAATCTGCCCCTAAGGGTATAATAGTAATTTTGCCCAATAAGGGCATTTCAGTAATTCTTCCCACCAAGGGTATTTAAGTAATTTACCCATTAAGGGTATTTCAGTAATTTACCCTCCAATGGTATTTCAATAATTTACCTTCCAAGGGTATTTCAGTAACTGTATTATAGGTTTCGCAACTGCATCTATTACTCGATCGTTTTCTATCGATTTTACCCATATGGGCTTGTTAGCCCATTGGGCCTGATTTAGCTCGATCAGGCCCGTTACAGCCTCGATTTCACGAGAGTGCTTGTGACACTCTCGATGATCTATCGCCAATAGTCGTGGCTCGATTTACCCCCGTGAGACATTTGCATGCTCGAGTGGTCACAGTTGTAGGTTTTTCGGCTTTTGGCGGTTTCAAAAACATCACATGCATTCATCGAGGTGGTGTGAGATTACACACCTGATTTAGATGGCCGTAAGAACCACTCCTCGTTGCCCCTATAACAACAACGATCAAAAGTTAGCCCCAACCTTTCAAAGATTCCATAAACTCGAATTCACTACACCATTAGAATCACTTACAGAAAATGTGATCTCCTTTATAGAGTCCCAAGATTTGGCCTTGCTTCCTGGATACCACCACACGTTTCTACAAGAGAGTAATTGATGCACCCAAGAGGTTAGCATCTAAGCAACATTCGGCCCTCCTACGGGAAGAAGGAGTCCGAAGCTAACCCCCCTAGAAAAAGGTCACATAAATACCTTAACACCAAAACAAAGAGGTAATCGAGAACTTCACCTTTACCCAAGACCAAAGTTGATAGCTTATGCCCGTTGTTTGCCCAAGAAATTTGGTCTACACCCAGGAAGACGTTCGGCTTAGCTAAGTAGATAGGGAAGAAGAATAAAAATTGTGAGAGTATGGCATTCGGTCCAAGAAAGAAAGATGATGCCAAAAGAAAAAGAAAGAATATGAAAATAGTGACTTACCAATTAAAGAACACAAGATGAAGAATGGATGTTGAAAAGATTGACTACTGGAAGAAAAGAGGTCAGAAAGGAATTCGGCTATAGGTGTTTGTGTGACAACAAATGAAAAGAAAAGTGTTTGAAAAAAAATGAGAAGAAGTGAATAGAAAGATTGAGGTTTCGACAAAGAAAATTGCAACAAGAAGACCCAAAATGCTTTAGCCAAAATGCAATAAAAGTAAAAATTCATCTCAAAAGAACACTTAGAAAAACGGTACTCTCCCTCACTCAATGACCGAATATGCTACCTAGCACTAACCCCTAGTCGAAATTCTAATCCCCCCACACTCCACATTCAGCCAAACACTCCCACACTCCCCTATCCCTTGATTCTCTCCTCTTTTTGCTCTACCATTCACTCTCCACCTCCCATTCAAATCATTTGACCAAGTCTCCCTCCACCTTGTAGAGTTCCAATCCAACTCCACCTATTCTCCCCCCAAAGCATAAAATAAAAACTCCCCATATGCTGCTTGTGGTATTGAACCCCACCCCACCTTGCTTCCATGTTGAAGCCACCTCCACTTCACCATGCGGCCACTTATGTTAACAAAACACCAACAAATTTCCTTAAGCCCTACCTCCAACAGTCCTCTCCCCTAAAGTGCCAAAAAACCAAAATTTTTCCAAGGTTTGGCGTTGACCCCAGGCCTCCCTAGAGCCCCAAAACACCCTCAAATAACCCGCAGAGCAGGCATAACATACAATTACACAGATATGGCAAACCCCTAATTTTGGGATGTTACAGGGCGTGTGACCTCTATGACTTAAAAAAATTTTAAATTTCTAAGACCTTTAGTATATGTCCGGTTTAGTTCATGCCTATTCTAAAGCTTGTTTAAGGTCTCGTTGACCTATGCTAGGAACACTTTGCTGTGATTTGTCAGATTAAATTATGAATTGTCCGTAAAAGTTTGATTATCCAATAAAGCCTTTTTAACCTTATATCGGCAATGGTTATGGGTTAGGTGTGTTACAAGTCTTAAGCAAAAACATATATAACAATAATTACATATTAACAATTTGTTATCAAGGCCAATTTTCATAATATCAAAGAGAAGATATCATTTACTACTAGATCACATTCTATTCTCACATACATATATCATATGACCGAATATAATCAATCATAAACATATATAAATTTACACTTCTACTATTACAAACACATCACTAGACCAAATCACTTATATGTTCAAATATGTTAAAACATAATTCAAATTCACATAACCTTTTAACATTTCAAGTAACCAACTTACCTTGTTCTCATATAAACAAATAACTAACACATACCTGAACCTGTAATTCAATTTCAGATTTGGTATTTACTTCACATTACCCGTTGAACTGTTCGGAATTAAAAATGATCGTCAGATAGTCGGAAGCTCGTACAATGCCAATGTCCCAGACGTGGTCTTACATGTAATCACATATCGATGCCACTATCCCAGATAGGGTCTTATACGAATCAAATATGATGCCAATGTCCCAGACATGGTCTTAGACGTAAACACAAGTCGATGCGAACGTCTTAGACGTGGTTTTACACGATAACACATATCAGAATCCTATGTCATGACATATGTATCCTATCTATTCCTAGGGGTCGTACGGGACTTTCGGACATTGAATCTCGATTGAATCGAACTCGAAACATAGTTACCTATCTCATAGTCACATTCGGCCAAAGCACACATATATACTCAAATATTTCAAATCATCACATAACATTTATATATTCTCAATTTAACAACATTTAAATGCTTATAGACTTACCTCGAATGTCGTCGGATGGTTTAATTGACTATTTGTCTACTTTCGATTTCCCCCGATCTAATTCTATTTTCTTTCATTCTTGATCTAAATGAATTCAAATTTAACTAATTTAATCACATATTTATTCAATTTAATCCAAAAACACATAAATGAGCAAATTACAATTTTTGCCCCTGACATTTTACACTTTTTACAATTTAGTCCCTATTACATAAAACACAAAATACACAAAATTTGCATATATCATGCTAAGGCTGAATCTTCCTATAGTCCATCTAAGTCCACACATTTCATTTATTTCACATTTTATTCCCTCCAATTATTATTTTTACAATTTATCCCTAAATACTCAAATTCACCAAAAATTCCAATACAAAGCATGTTAACTCAAAACATATCTTCCTTAATCTATCATCTAACAACAAAAATCACATGAGTTCATCAATAGCTTGACTCAAAATATTCATCAAAATAAATAATTAAAGCATGGGCTTAGTACATTTCATAACAACGATATCAAAAACGTAAAAATCATCAAAAATCGAACAATTAACATACCTTAACTGAAGAAACACAAGGCCGAACCCTAGCTTTCTTTTTTCTTTTCTTTTTCTTTGTATTTTTGGCCAACATAATGATGAAGAACATAGTTTTTTCTTTAATGTTTTATGAGATAATTACTAAATTTTCATTTTACATTTTTAACCTTTATTACTTAATATATAAAACATATAATAAAAGGTCATTCTTGACCATTGCTGTCCACTCACTTTAATAGTGGGCTAATTATCTATTAATGACTTCACATTTTAAAGTCATTAGCAAATCAACACTACACATTAATTAACCACTTTATATCATTTTACGCGATTACGCCCTTTTATTTAATCGGACACTCAAACAACGAAATTAAAACATGAAAAATTTCACACAAGCAAATTCACAAATAATAAACATGGGAAATAATTTTAAAATAATTTTTGGACTCAGATTTGTGGTCCCGAAACCACTATTCTAATTAGGGTTAAAATTGGGTTGGTACATGAAACATATTATGTATTTTCTCTATCAGATCGTAAAGATAGTCGATAATCAACTGGCCCAACTCACTCAACAATCTCATACGGCTTGATGAATCGTGGACTCGATTTCCCTTTTTGACCAAACCGTAATATCTTTTTCCACGGTGACACTTTCAAAAACACTTTATCCTCGATTTGAAACTCAATATCTTTCCCTTTCAAGTCTGCATAAGATTTCTTTCGATACGAAGCTTCTTTCAAACTATCGCAAATTACTTTTACTTTTTCTTCAATCTCTCTTATCAGATCAACCCTGTGAATCTTATTTTTGCTAAGCTTAGTCTAGTACAACGGTGTTCGAATTTACGACCATATAAAGCTTCGTATGGTGCCATCTTTATACTCGATTGAAAGCTATTCTTGAAGCAAATTCAATCAGCGGTAGATATTTTCCCCAGCTACTTCCAAACTCATGAATGCAACAATGCCACATCCTCAAGTATCTAAATAACTCGCTCGGATTGACCATCCATTTGTGGGTGAAATGCAGTACTGAAATGCAACTTTGTACCTAAAGCTTCTTATAATTTCTTTCAAAATCGCGAAGTGAATCTCAGATCCCTATCCGAAATAATAGATAGTGGTATTCCATGCAAATGAACACTCTCTGAGATATACAACTTAGCTAATTTACCAATTGAGTAATTCATATGTATAGGAATGAAATGAGCTGATTTTGTCAATCTGTCAACAACAACCCAGGCCGCATCTTTCTTTCTCGGAGATAAGGGGAAACCCAATACAAAATCCTTTGTTACTCTATCCCACTTCCATTACAGAATCATAATAGGCTCTAATAAACTTGATGGAACTTGATGCTCAGCTTTAACTTGCTAACAAATCAAACATTTCGAGACAAATTTTGAGATATCTCATTTTATGCCATGCCACCAATAAAGCTGTTTCAAGTTATTATACATTTTCTTACTTCTCGGATGTACTAATAAACAACTACTGTGTACTTTGTTTAGAATCTTCTGAATGAGTTCAAAATTCTTTGGTACACATATTCTATCACGAAACATCAAACAGTCATCAGACCCTATTCAAAACTCGGAATCAGAAGTCGACTCACACTGAGCTCATTTTGCTTACAATTCATTATCAAATTTTTGAGCCTCACAAATCTGCTATAGAAATAACGATCTCGCTTTAAACTCGGCTACTATTGAACCATCGTCAGACTATGCTAATTGTGTGTTTAAAGCACGTAAAGCAAATAAGGACTTTCGACTCAACGCATCAGCAACTATATTTACTTTTCCCGGATGATAGTCAATCTTTAATTTATAGTCTTTTAACAATTTTGACCATCTCGCTGTCACAAATTCAAGTCTTTCTGAGTCATCAGATATTTCAAGATTTTGTGGTCGGTATAAATATGGCATTTCTCACCAAACAAGTAATGGCGCCAAATTTTCAATGCGACCACCATCGCGGCTAATTCAAGATCGTGTGTTAGATAATTCTTTTCATGCGGCTTCAATTGTCTCGAATCATTAGCTACAACTTTGCCTTCCTGCATCAAAACACAACCCACACCATATAATAATGCATCACTAAAATCTACAAATTCTTTACCCGACTCAGGCCGAACTAACACTGGTGCCTTTGTCAATAATGCTTTCAACTATTTGAAGCTTTGGTGACACTTTTCTGACCATTCAAATTTAGCATCTTTTTGAAGCAATCTTGTCATCAGAGTCAGAATCATCAAAAAACCTTCCACAAATCATCTATAATAGCTGGCTAGTCCTAGAAAAGTACAGACTTCGAATACATTTCTCAGAGGTTTCCAATCTATAATAGCAAAAACTTTGCTTGGGTCAACTCAGATACCCGCGGCTGAAACTATATGTCCTAGAAAACCAACCTCTCGTAGCAAAAACTCACATTTGCTAAACTTTGCAAAAACTATTTATCTCTCAAAGTTTGTAATACAATTCTCAAATGTTTGGCATGCTCATATTCATCACGAAAAAAGATCAAAATGTCATCAATAAACACAACTACAAATTGATCTAAATATGGCCTGAAAATTTGATTTAGCAAGTCTATAAAAATAGCAGGTGCATTTATTAGTCCGAATGGAATAACAAGAAATTCGTAGTGTCCGTACCTTGTTCTAAATGCAGTATTTGGCACATCCGAGTCTTACACTCGCAACTGGTAATAAATTGATCTCAAATCGATTTTACATTGTTGCCCATTTTAACTGATCAAACAAATCATCAATCCGCGGTAGTGGGTATTTGTTCTTGACCATAACTTTGTTCAGCTGTCTATAGTCCATACACATTCTCATAGTGCAATATTTCTTTTTCACAAACAATATCGGTGCACCGCAAGGAGCAAAACTCGGTTTAGAAAAACCTTTTATCTGTTAACTCTTACAATTGAGCTTTTAATTCTTTTAACTCTACCAGGGCCATTCTGTATGGATCTATTGATATCGGCGTTGTTCTCGGTACTAATTCAATACCAAATTCAACTTCTCTAATAGGTGGTAAACTCAACAACTCTTTGAGAAATACATCTAGATACTCGTACACAATTGGTACTGATTCAATCTTTGTTTCTATCACTTTCATATCAAGTACATAAGAATGGTAAGCTTCACATCCCTTTCTTAAAAATTCTAAGCTAACATAGACGAGATCACAATTGGCAAACTGTTCAGATCATCAAATTAAATTTTAATAGTCTTATTTTCTAACACTTCAGTTCAATTGTATTTCTTCTATAATTCACTATAGCATCATGCATCGTTAGCCAATCTATACCCAAAATCACATCAAATTCATCGAATGGAAACAACATCAGATTACTCAAAAAATAGAAATCCCAATGCATTAAAGAAAAATTCTTGTAGACTTTGTCAACCAAAACACATTCGCCTAAGGGGCTCAACACTCTAATCACAAATTCAGTAAACTCTACAAGAAAAGTCTTACAAAATAATAAATTCATGCATATATAAGAATGAGTTGATCCTGGATCTATCAATGCAATCACATTAGTATCATAAAGAGTGAAAGTATCGGTGATAACATCTAGAGATGACGCTTCTTCGCGAGCGCGAATAACGTAGGCTCTAGCAGGTGCTCTGGCCTTAGATCTCACGATAGAGTCTCTCGTCGCCCCATAACTACCACTCACATTCCCAATATTTCTCGGGGATCTTCCTCTAGTCGACATATTACTCGATCTTACATTCTGAGATTTATCTTTCTCATCTATCTCAGGATAATCCCAGATGAAATGTTCATGCGAGCCACGTCTAAAATAGGATTTATCATTCAATATAGAATCTCCAAAATTTCATTTTCCACTATGTCCACATTCTGACTTATTTGGTCTAACATTACCCACACTAGCCACTAACACAGCTGATGTTTTTAAACTTGTAATTTGCTTCCACGATCTTTATTAGAGTATTCCACTGGTGTATTTGATCGACTAATCAAATCTCAAGATTTCTTTAATGAAGAGTGATATGGATTACTCATTGATCTTTTTCTCAAATCTCTAGCTTTTGATTCTGCTTTTCTCTTTTCTTTGCTAAAATTCTCGGCTTTACAAACCCTTTCAACCAAAACAACAAATTCTTTCAATTCAAGAATTCCAATTAATAATTTTATATCTTCATTCAACCCATTAACGAATCATTTACATAATCTCCTCAGTTGACACATACTCTCAAGCATACTTGCTTAACCGTATAAACTCTCTTTCATACTCGGTGACAGTCATGTGACCTTGTTTTAACTATAAGAACTCTTTATTCTTTTGATTAAGGAATCGTTGACTTATGTATTTCTTTCGAAACTCCATCTGAAAGAATTACCAGGTCATTCGTTCACTCGGTACTACAAACACCAAGGTATTACACCATTGATATGTAGTGTAACGCCCTAATTTTTTTATTCGACTTTTAAAAATTTATCTCACAAATCTGTATCTACTTTAGTGGTTAAGTGTTCTGGAAGTGTCTGAGAAGTCTTGGGTTCAAGCCTTGGCTTGAGCATAATTTTTTGTTTCTAAAGGAATAAAGCCTTACTCTTTTCCAATAGGATTTTAAGTTATTTTTGGTAAAATGATATCAGAATGGGCCTGTTGGTCTCGTGGTTGAGTGGAGTGTTATTGCTGGTGGTCTTGAGTTCGAATCTCTATGGTTGCAAGGGTAATATTTTTGCTACCAAAATTTTCACTAAAGTTTATATTTTACTGAAAGTCTGAGTAGTGGGGAGTTGGTGGAGAGAATTAAGGGGAAAATTTTAGGGTTTAATAGTTTTTGTTCAGTACTGCTTTATTTTTTTGAAAAATTCAGCTAGCCCTTTTCCTTTTCCTCTCTTCTTGCTACTGATTTCCCTTCCATTATCTCTTTGTTGTCGAAATTCTACTACTTCCCCTCTTATTTCAGTTCTTCTTCCTTCCAATCATTTTTGTTATTCAGATTTAAGACGCGCGTTCGGTAAGTTGTTGGTTGGAATAATCTTAACCGTCCCTTTTGAATGTTTAAGTTTTTAAAAGGGTTTTTGTTGTGCATAGGAGTTATTTGAGAAGTTGGAATCAGTGTGGCGTCGATTTGATTCGAAGAAGTGATCATTTTGGTAGCAATAAGTCAACTTTACGATATTATGATTAATCGTTTTAGGCTTGTTTTTGGTTTTTAAGGGGTGAAATATTCTAATTTTAGGTTTCGGGAGGCTCGAGAGTATTTTCGTGAGTCGATACTAGGTGTATACCCTAAAACATAAAAAATGATAATCGATGAAAGCCAAAAAAAATGATTCTGTGGATGCCACACGACCGTGTGACAGGCTGTGTGGTAGGTAGTGTGCAAGGCTGTGAGCCGTAGCATGGCCGTGTGATTGACGAGGTAGGCCTTGCGCAAGTGGCATGACCGTGTGATGGCCGAGCAGGGCTGTGTGCGACACACGGGCTCGGCCTATTAGGCTATATGGGATCCACGGGCATGTGGGCCCACATGAGTGAACCACACGGGCATGTGAAATTCTAGGCCAGGCCGTGTGATCCATACGACCAAGGCCAATTTAGGCTGGGTGGGCTACACGTGCGTGTAGGCCCACACGAGCAGGCTACGTGGGCATGTAAGCCCATTTTTCTGAAATAATCTATAAGGTTGCACGGGTCGCCCAAGTCGACTGTGGACCTACTATAGTGTCGATAAGCATTACTTAGACCCCTAATTTCATTGACTCGATTATGTGATATATGTATTAAGCATGTTGCATTTAGCATGTATACCGATTTGAATGTGTAATCTATTAATTGCATTATAGCATGTCAGTGATTGTATGCTGCATTACTTTGGGGTGGGTTGATGTTATTGGAGGAAGTATCTGAAAGGCTATCAAGCCTGCTGTCTGGCAGCTCAGCTACAAATATCTGATTATGTATCACATTTCGGTATAACATGGTGTGTAGGGATGGGTGGGTTGATTTTATCCTCACATGGTGTGTAGGGTTGGACGGAGATGGTGTGTAGAGGCCGATGGGTTGGATTCTAATGTTCTGTTCTGTATATTCTTTATCTAAGTAGGCTAAGGTCCACACTGATTCTGTAATAGATTCAGACTCGAACTATAAATGTATGGCTGCTTTAAGGTATTATGCTGTCTGCATGTTTTCTGCGGGGATTACACACTGAGTTTATGAAAACTCATCCTTTTCTATTTAATCTATTAAGGTAATCTCCAGCATTAGGTGGGTTGATACGACAGAGAACTTAGCGGTAACCACCATTTCTGAACTTTCATGGTTTATTCCATTTTAAGATTATGGGTTGATTTTGATGTATCTCGCAGACGTTTTGGGACTTTTTCTTAAATGTGGTTTATTATTTTATGGATTCATAACTGCTAGACGTGGGAAGACTAGGTTTTAAAAGCTAAAGTATTTTTTCTCGGAACTCTCGATTCCTTAGATGGTTTTCTCGAAAACAAAGCGGTTTCCTTAAAATGGGATGACTTACTTAATTAACTCTATTTTTCATAAAATAATTTATTTCAAAAGATTCCACAACGAATAACATTTTAAGCAATCGACTAGACGAGTAAGTGTTTTTTGAAATCAATAAGAGTAAAAAAATGAACATGGTTTTATCATAATAAATTGTTTTCGAAATTCCATTCCATGTGGCATCACCAGATTCGACCATAACGTTTAGGCCAGGTTTGGGGTGTTACATTTAGTGATATCAGAGCCAGGTTTGTAAAACTTACTGTGGATTTGGGTTATAAAGATTGGTTTTAAGAAATGATTTTTTTAGTGATTTAAAATATTTTGGACTGAGTATGTGGTACACTGAGTCTCCAGCGTCGATCCTGTAAGTGCTCTAAAATTCTGTTTAAATTTGTCTAAAAATGCTACTAGCATGCTTGAAATAGCCAATAGGTAGTATACTGTACTGAAAAAACTCTAGGTAGTGTAAACTAAAAATCGTAGTGAGACTGAGGCTCGTGATAACGAACTCTGAACTTTGATACTATTCTGCATAAAACATCTGTTAACAAATATTGGAATTGTAACTAATGCATAAAACTGTTAATACAGATAAAATCCAAATTTACAATGAGCGCACGAGGTATCCGTAGATGGGGTACTAAAGGCCGTGGTAGAGTTTGTAGATGGGCTCAAGATGGGTCTTCATCATCTGGAAATCTGCCTAATCTGGATACTAGTGAGACACTGGTATCACCTGCGATAGAGACTGGTCTCGAGATTGCGTGGCTGGGGACGACGCACAGTCCCAGGCCATGCTAAAGATATTGGAGAGGGTTGCTGGGCTCAACACTAGATCTGGGCGTCGGGGGTCGATTACAGAACGACTCTGCCCAATGGGGCTAAACAATTTAGGGGTGTCACTGGAGTCGCCCCTAGCATGGCCGAATATTGGATGGAGGCCACAAAAAGAATTATAGATGACCTAGACTTTACTGCTGAGTAGAAGTTTAAGGGGTTGTTTCTCTACTTCGTGATGAAGCCTACCAGTGGTGGCTGACGGTTAAGGAGGGCACCCAACCTGACAAATTGACTTGGGACTATTTTAAACTGTGTTCCAGAGTAAGTATGTAGAAGCCAACTATATTGATGCTAGGAGACGTGAGTTCCTTAATCTCACCTAGGGAGACTGTCAGTGGTTGAGTTCCTGAGATTGAGCCGTTATACCTGGGGCATGGTGGCGACCGAGTATAAGTGATACGTCTATTTTAAGGATGGACTCA
Organism: Gossypium rotundifolium; assembly: GCA_025506655.1. Classification (NCBI taxonomy): domain Eukaryota; kingdom Viridiplantae; phylum Streptophyta; class Magnoliopsida; order Malvales; family Malvaceae; genus Gossypium; species Gossypium rotundifolium. The sequence goes on from CP106722.1 coordinate 134,877,770, forward strand.
GAGATAGTTTGCGAGTTTTGATAGCTCCACAGAGGGAGCTTGAGTTTATTACACTGGTTGAGAATGCAAAGATCATTGAGGAGGTTAAGCGCACTTAGTACCAAAATCAAGAGATAGGAAAGAATAAGAGGGAATCAGAGCCCTCGAGTTCTGTGATGAGGCCTAAGAAAAAAGCCATATCGATGGGCCAGTGAGAGTTGGGCCTCCTATTGCACCTACTGGGGTGGCACTTTGTGGGTACTATGGTAGACGCCATCCAGGCAAATGTTGGAGGATGACTGGGGCATGTTTGAGATGTGGGTCGACTGAGCACTGTGTTCAGGATTGTCCATTGAGAACTGATCAGATGAAAGCTCTGATTACTAGTGCTATGCAGCCACTAAGAGTAGTTCAACAGCCACCTAGGGGCCGAGGTCAGGCCAGAGGTGGTAACGGCATGGGCCGAGGATAGAAAGCACCGGGCAGAGGTGCTAGACTGACTGAGGTGAGCCAACCAGCACTAGCTTATGCTGCTCATCTCCATGAGGACCGAGATGCTCCGAACATCATCACGGGTACTTTTTTTATTTATAATGTACCTTATTTGGCACTGATAGATATAGGCTCTACACACTCGTACGTAGCCAATACTATGTCTGAAACCTTAGGGATTACGGTTGAGAGTACTTCTAATGAGATAACTGTTGTGAGTCCATTGGGGCAGTCCATCCGAGTGAGTAAATGTATAAAAATGTTCTGCTAGAGGTTCAGAGGGACTGCATTCTTGGCTGATTTGATGGAGCTTCCGTTTTGGGAGTTCGACTTGATTCTAGGAATGGACTGGCTGGTTAAACATCGAGTGAGTCTAGACTGTGCCACAAAAAGGGTTATTTTGAGGACTGAGGAGGACAACAAGGTAGTTGTGGTTAGGGAATGACGAGACTATCTGACTAATGTGATTTCTATGTTGGCAGTAGAAAGGTTGGTACGGAAGGGATGTGAGCCATTCTTGGCCTACATTAGTGTTTCTGATTCTAGGGACTCCTTGATTAAGGACATCAAAATCGTGAAGGACTTTCTGTATGTTTTTCCTGAGGAACTACCGTGTCTGCCTCCGAGCAGAGAAGTAGAATTTGTAATTGAGCTCATTTTAGGTACAGCTCCGGTGTCTATTGTACCCTACAAAATGGCACCGTAGGAGCTTATAGAGCTTAAAGCTCAAATTTAAGAATTGTTAGATCGTGGATTCATTCATCCCAGTATGTCTCTATGCTGGAGCACCAATGTTGTTTGTGAAAAAGAAAGATGGGACAATGAGGATGTGTATTAACTACCAACAGCTGAACAAGCTAACAATCAAGAATAAGTACCCACTTCCAAGGATAGATGATCTATTCAACCAGTTTAGAGGGGATTATATGTTCTCTAAGATTGATCTACATTCAAGATATCATCAATTGAGGGTTAAGGAGGCAGATGTGTATAAGACAACATTTAGGACTCGTTTTAGACATTACGAGTTCACGGTTATGCCTTTTGGGTTGACCCATGGACCAGCGGCATTTATGGATCTGATGAACCGTGTGTTCTAGCCTTGTCTGACCAATTTGTGGTGGTATTCATTGATGATATCCTAATGTGTTCCAAGACTGAGGACGAGCACGAGGAGCATCTCAAAGTGGTACTACAAACTTTTCGTAAGAAATAGTTGTATGCAAAGTTCAGTAAGTGTGAATTCTGGCTCAAAAAGTAACCTTTTTGGGGCATGTGGTTTCTGCGGAGGGGATTGGTGTTGATCCTCATAAGATTGAGGCTGTGTTGGATTGAAAATAGCCGAAGAATGTGTCCAAAATCCATAGCTTTCTAGGGTGGCAAGTTAATATTGACGCTTCGTAGAAGGGTTCTCATTGATCACAGCATCATTAACCAAGCTTTTGCGTAAGGAAATTCCCTTTGTCTGGACTGATAAGCAACAAGAGAGCTTTGAGAAGCTCAAACCTCTTCTAGCTCATGCTCCTGTTCTAATACAGCCGAAGCCTGGTAGAGACTTTATGGTATACAATGATGCGTTGCATGTGGGTCTGGGTTGTGTTATGATGCAGGATGGTAAAGTTGTAGCTTATGTGTCTCGTCAGATCAAGATGCTAAGGGTAGCTATCCGATGCACGATTTGGAGTTGGCAGCTGTAGTCTTCGCTCTGAAAATCTGGAGGCACTACCTATATGGTAAGAAGTGCACCATCTACACTGATCATAAAAGTCTCAAATATCTCCTCACTCAGAAGGAGTTAAACCTTAGGCAGCGTAGATAGGTTGAACTGCTTAAGGATTATGACTGCACCATCGAGTACCATCCTAGGAAGGCCAATGTGGTGGCAGATGTGTTGAGCCGTAGGGCTATGACCAGTCTGAGTGTGATGTTCGCTCGATTCAGTTTATTCGACGATGGGAGTCTGTTAGCGGAACTTCAGGTTAAGCCTGTATGGATTGATTAGGTTAGAAGTAAACAGATGGGGATAAGTCTCTTGAGTTGTGGTTCCATCAGATTAGAAGTAAACAGATGGGGTACTTTGTTCTACGGTCAGATTTGTGTACTGAGTGATGAGGAGTTACGACAGTCAATTTTGAGGGAGGCACATAGTAGCCTTATGCTATGCATCCCAGTGGGAACAAGATGTACCAAGATGTACGAGAGTTGGACTGGAGGCCGGGGTTGAAGCGTGAGGTTATTTACTTTGTTGCTCTCTATCTGACTTGTTAGTAGGTGGAGCGGTGGAAATGTGTAAGTGTACACAATCACAACAAGGAATAAAGTGACAAGTTAATGTCGCGCATCATACCAACAGGGACTGTAAAAGATTATTTATGAAAATGATTTTAAACAATTTGGTGAAGAACAAAAAAATATTTGGATTTAAGAAATGATTAAAAACTAGAAAACAAAATAAAATAAAATAAAGTTCTAATGCATGATTTCAAAAGTTGATTTTAATCAAGATGATATAATTGTGTTAGATTGATTACATTTCTTAACTTAGAATTATTAAACTCATGCTTATACTTGTTACGAATAAATTCACAGCAACTCGGTAATTTTCTAACTTATGAACATATTTACAAATCAAAAATCCATTCATCTATTGAACATATTCCTATGTCAATTCGACCGTTTAAACAAATTTATAAAGATAAACATGTTATTGCACATAATACTTATTAAATTAAACAATCTCACGCATATTCCTATGTCGATTCAAACGATTAATTCAACCTAATAAGCATATAAAAGACTATGTGAAGTAACAAAGTATCCTTACCTTGAAACAATTTAATCACAATAATCTTGCAAGTTATGCAAGGCATATGTATCACCGAATACAATGCTAATTTAATCTTTAGCTACCTTAGAAGAGTTAAACATGCATTGACTAAGTACTGTGTCCATTAATTACAATTTCAATGCATTTAAATAATTAATTCTTTAGTTACCTAAACCATTATAATGCCAGAAAAACTTAAGCATGATTTTACTTAATCAAGCATTTTACCGAGACTTATAACAGAATAAACATGATTTTAATAATTTAAAAGGATGAAATGCAATCAACACCACACGAAATAAATTCAAGCTAAGCTGATTAAATTAACCATTCCAATAGCATAAATATTCATAAACATGTTTGTCAAAACAACAACGAAATTTAAAGAGATAGGGAACAAGAAGCAAATCTTGTGTTTCTCCGTGGCTTGATTGATTTCTTTTTTTCTTCATCCTCCATTGTCCTCAAGTATCAAAGTGGCTTATGAACACTCTAATTTCTTCTCAATGATGTCTGAAGAATTCCTCTTTCCCAAGAGAAGAAATCGGCACTTGAACAAAAGGGGGAATGGAAATGTAAAGTTGAGAGAAAGTGAGAGAGGAGAAGAGAGAATGAGAGTGTGAGGGATGAGGGATGCTTTGAATGATCATCAAGGGGTGGATTTAATAGCTGATTGTGGCTGCTTAAAATAGCAAAATCCGTTAGCCAAAGAGACCCCTCTTGGCCAGCCATCTATGTGGCAAAGTTGATGGCTTCAATTTTTCTAAATATGGCATGGGCCAAATCTACAAAGCCACTAATTGTGTAGGGGGCTAAATTCAACTTTGACAAGTCTTCAAGGGCCTCTTTGCAAGCTTAATTAATCAGATAATAAGCTGATTTGGGTCAGCATTTGGACGGTTTGGGCTGCCCAATTAGTGGCTGGTTCGATTCACTAAATTCGGTTGAACTAGTGCGGTTCAACTGGGCCCTTTTTTCTATAATTAATTAAGATTAATTTATTTAGCCCAAATTAAATTGGTAATAAATTAAAATTATTTATATTATGATTTAATATTCATAATCGGACTGTCTTGGGCTGGAAATAAATTTTCCTCGATACTTTAAATTGCTCCTCGGGTTTATTATTCGAGCAGTGTCTGCCGAGCTAATTTTCGCCTTTTGTGTGAATCTATCGAAAATAGTCAAAATTAATCAAAATTAAATATAAAATTAATTAAAATTCACCATGTTCATATTTTTAGCACAATTTAATTATTTTATAATATTTAATTATTTTTCGACAAGAATTTAACCTAAATAGCATGATTTTAAGTTAAAAAGGACATGTAAAAACACGTAAATTTTCGTGTTTCCACATCCCCAAACTTAATTCATTGCTCGTCTCGATTAATGCACAATTTTCAGAAAGAATTTCTTGGAAACACTTTTGAAAAACTCCTTCAGAACAACTTTCTTCTCAAAATTATGAATTTAATATACCTAGGCTCAAAAATAAGAAATTTGATAATTATGCTACTTAAGTATACATATTGTTCAAATTACATCTAACAACTATTATACTAGCAAAATTAGACTAATTGTTTCTTAATAAAGACATGTTACTCCCTACCAATCTGATTTTAATCCCTTATTCAAAATTAAACTACAATCATTAAGCTTAACTGATGTCTTCATATGTTAAATAGATCAATTTCTCTCCACTAATGTAGGTAACATTGGAAATTTCAATCAGTAGGTCTTTAATAAGGTTGTAACGTGTCTGGGCTTAGGGGTAGGTAAAAGATAGATTAATTTTTGGCTTAAGAACCCTAGACTCAGTGTCAATCAAACCTTCGAGAGGGTTTCCTTGATACACCAACTTATTATACTTTCGATTTCTCTTTTGTACAACTATTTTCTTTCGAGTAATTCTTTTTTTTTTTGAAATTCAAATTCGAGCACTTGCTTCATGTAGTACAATTTTGGAGCAATTGATACTTCTTTTCAACTCCCCCAAACTTATTTTCAAATGATATTCTGAATAGTACTGAGTCTAGTGTTTGTAACAATTTTAGAGATAATGAAGAGAAAAGTGATGGCTAAATATTGCAAAGGTCCAAATAAAATTAGGCCATATAGTCTCAAAGTTGGGTTTCAAATGACAATTTTATCAGAGTCGGCTTGAAAGGCTCAAACAACCCAAACAATAGTTGCCTAAATCATTTTCAATCTTCTATGCTTCTTAGGATTTCGCCTCAAGAAATTACTAAGTTAATTATAAAGACTTAAACTTTCATGCATGCCTAATTTTTTCATAGGGAACTAAAAATTTTATGGTACAAATTTGCATGTTTTATTAAAAATACATTCATATCATTATTAAGCTAACATAATAACTTATTGAAATAATAGAACTCTATTAATACTGAAGTTTAACATACTTAACAAAATTTCAAATTATTGACAAAATATATCCTAATCATAATTAAAAGGAAATTTTATTCTGAGTGAAATTAATTCAAATTTTCGGTCCCCTTACTTAAAGTGAACAATGTCCTTATTGTTTAAAGTGAATAGATACTATACACTAGGTAGGATTTTTAGAGAAGAGGAGGTGAGTTAAATTGACTGCTAGACCTGTATATATCTATTGCCACACTTTAGCCTTTGTGACTTGTTCAGATTTTATTCATATTTACTATCTCTTGTTTTATTGTGCAAAAATAAAAATTCCTAATTAACCTAATCCTAAAAAGACTTAAAAAAAATAAACTAAGGTTGAAGTCCTCCCTTTTTTATTTGTTTTTGGTCCTTCCGAATTTGACTCATCTTTTGCTCCATCAGTATTGCCTTTGCATGAATCGCCTTGCTCCCTCTTTGATAATGAAATCCATGGTTCAAATATGAAATTTGGAGAATTAGGCACAAAAACAAATGGGTCATTATAAATTTTCTTGAGGGCACTCCTCATCGAGTCATCCCTTATTTTTGAGTATCTCTAGTAGGCTTGTTGCTGCCATTGCATGTGTTGCATTAAGTCCATCAGCTTTAACAGCTCATCACGAAGATCTGGGCTTGGCGGTGGAGCTCCAAACATTGAGGTTTCGATATCAGGTTCAGCTTCTGGTTCCATTGGTTCTACCTTATTGGGGACTTCAGTTGATTGCTCTGGCGGGATTTCTGTGGGCTCATCTTCTGCTTCTTAGAGATCCTCACTCTCTTCAGCTCGTTGCTGTAGAACAGAATCTTCAGCTACTCGGTAGAGGTCCTAATCGGTGATTGTGCCTTGACTATACCCTGTCTTCTTTACGTCCGTAAGGATTTTTACTTTTAAGCACAAAATTGTTATCGTAAAAGGAAAATAGGTTGGGCCAGAATGTCTAATGGCATAATTTCACATTTCTCTTAGGATGATTTTTCTCACATCAATGATCTTTCCAGTTAAGAATCGAGTATAATAGGACCATTCGCTCTAATGAGATTGTAGTCCCATGTGAACTAGGAATAAGGATAAAACGAATGAAATAGAACCATACCTTCACAAGTGGTGTCAAATACTCTCTTGACACGTGTGCGTTCATTGCTTTCACATAGTCCACTTAAAATGTGGAACTATAAGTTCCTCGAGAATTTCTTGCAAATTTTAAGGGTTAATGTTGCTCAATAAGGAAGAATATTCATTGTTTTCTAAATAGGTAATTCAAAGAACTCATTAATAGCATTTGAATTTATTGGTACCTTGATTCCGCGAATTGGAACTTCGGTAAATTCGCTTGAGGTTAGGTTCGGGTAGAATTCATGAACTAGTTCCTCATCCACACTTGGTCTCTGTTCACAAAATAATTCCCAAATGAGGGCTTCAACAACTTGACAAATACGTGCCATAAAGTCTCTGTAGTTGCTTTCCTTCAATATGAAGCCTTTCTCTGGATGCATCTATTGATTTTTAAGGATACTTTCGTATCTTGCTTTGGCTTCTTCACAGTGGAACTTATTTTGCGTTTCATCGATTTGAGCAGAAGCACGAGTTCTCTTGCAAGGTATGATTGACCTGAACATAAGATGGGAAAAATTATTTTCTCAAAGATTTAATTAATAAACATTGCTACATATTTCAATAAATTGAAAAATTAAAACTTAAAAAAATTTCTTACCACCTTCCTTGTAAAAATTAAGAACTCCTAAAATAAAATATACTAATGAAACAAAAGATGGAAATTTAAAAGGATGGTTGAAGGCATTTGGATTAGGTTAGGTGAAGGGGGAGTGCCGCATAAGCGCACAAGACAGCAAGGCGCACGGCTAATGGAGTTGGAGCGAGGAGCAATGTAAGAGGGAGTTGCAAGCAGGTAGCTCACAGGTCCTAGTTAACCGCGCCTGGTGTGTGCTCGATCTTTGGGTGTAAGTCTTTGCCGATGTACGATAAAGCACAGGCGGTGAAATTTGAGCGACAACGCACACAAAGGTGTGTGCGATGTAGGCGTCTGGCGTGTCAAGTGGTTGTTGACCGAAAGGCTGTTGTGGCTAGGGACTTGTGGCACTTTGATGAATTGGTGATTTTGAGGTTGAATGATGCATGAATGGGAGGAAAAGACTTGTTGGTATTTATAATAGGAGTAATGGGACTTAGAATAGAACTCTTAGTATGATTTAATGATTAAAAATAAGAGTCCAATTCTAATTTTACTCAAGATTAACAGCAATTAATAATTGAATATATGCATATGAAATTAACAATTGCTATTAAATTATTAAGATAAGCATAAAAAGAAAAGAATATAATTAAGTAAAATTAATTCTAAGTCTAAGCTAAGTTGATAAAAATTAATATATAAATTATAATGAATATAATTATATACTAAAGTTTATCAATAATTTATATAATATTAAGTAAAATATTTATTCTAGATGCCTTTTAAAAATATTTACAAAAGAGGCACCTAGTTTTTATTATTTACGGAATTAGCAACCTAATTTTAAAATAATTCATTTAAGTCCTAGACTTAATGAAAATTTGAAATTGAGTTGCAATTTAAAACTTGGGTTAAAATTAACCTTTTTATTTGAAAAACCAAAAATTTATTTTGTCATTTAGGAATTAATTTATTGAAAAATTACGTAAAAATCAATTCCCATGAAATCTTTGGAGGGTCACAATCGGTCCGCTTAAGTTCCGATCTCCTAGATGTAATTTATTTAAACATAATAAACTCAAAATATACCTAAATAATTTATTAAAACAAGAAAATTTAAATATCTAATAAATAGAACAAGATTTGGTCCTGTTCAGGTTTTTCTCCGTAGTAATGTTTCAAACGTTGAGCACTGACTTGAAAATTACCTCCCTTACCTTGGAGTTCAACAACTCCATACGAATAGCTGCAATGAATCGTGAATTGACCGGACCAACATGATTTTAACTTACCTGGGAAGAACTTTAATCTGGAATTAAATAACAAGACTTGCTGACCTGCTTTAAATTCTTTAACTCAAATGTGCTTGTCATGCCATTTCTTGAGTCTTTGTAACATTCTGAATTAGTGGGCCTATGCGTTTAATGTGTTTGGTTTTGCTTGTTATGCTTGATAGAATGTTTTAGGGTCCAGAATGGGCTCAAAGTTGGGCCGAGGCCTTAGTCAAATTTTCTGTTTAGACACTCTAGTGGAAAGTAAGTTAGGACAGGGCTTAAAAGACATTACCTATGAATTAAGATACAAAAATTGGCTTGTGGCCCAATGGTCAGTGGCGATATGCAGGGACTAGGAGTGGCGTGTCAAGCTGTTAAGGAGGTCCAAGGTTTGAGTCGCATAAAGCCCAATTCTTTTTAATTAAATTCAGCTAATTTTTGGCGTTTAAGTGGGTAAGTGGGATGACAATAAGGCTTGGAAATAGGTGGATTTATTTGAGTGGATAATGGAGATAATATAGCAGATAAAGGGAGGAAGAGGTAGTGTTATCTAGGATTCTTTTGGAGGTGTGATCAAATAAAGATAAGGGAGGAAATTTAGGATTTATCTGCTGGTCACAGTGGTGGCTGAAATTCCAACACTGAGGGGGAGGAGAAATTAGTTCTGATATGATCAAGGGGTGCCAAAATTTCCCTTGATTAATAGCTTAGTTTTAGTTTTAAAAAGTGGCATTTTCGGTTTTAGGCAGTAGGTGCCGAAATTTTGCTTAAGTAGGGGGGATATATCTTTAATTCTGGCATTTGGCCCTATTCTCTTTTTCTTTCCTCTTATCCCCACTTCTATTCAAAAGCCAAAAATTTCATTGTTCTCTTCTCTCATCTTTTCCTCCAAAAGCCGAAACTCATAACCCTTCTCATCTCCATTCTTTTCCTATAGCCAAATGATCATTGTTCTTTCCTTTATTCTCCCTTTTACCAATTTTTTTATAGTCGAATCTTCATAGATCCTGTTACACTGTCTTTCTTTTGATATTCTCAGAAGCCAAAATCTATCAAGAGAAGCTGAACTTGTTGGTAAGTGTCGATTTCTTTTGATCTTTTCTCTTTCGATTTTGGGGGCCATAGCCGATTGGCTAATGGGTTGTAAGGCCATCATTAATTCGATATTATATTCACTGATCTTGTGCCCTATTTGAATGACATTTCGGGATTTAAAGGAGATCTAACTGCCTAGGTTCCTAGGACAAAATTTGGCAACTTCCCAATCATATTGTCTTCTTTCGGGATTTCAAGGTAAGGATTTCAATTCTCCCTAAGTTTATCCATCAGCTTCCTTTCTTTATTGTGCCTTAACCTAATGCCTCGTTAAGCATTCATTATAGTATCCTTTGACTAAGGTCATTCATGGACTCGAATGTTAGCAAATCGAAGGAAGGGGTTAGATTTGTAGTCCCAGCCCCAAAGTTCAAGAAATGCGCAGTGTCAGGAGTACGGGATTGGCCACCGGGTTGTGGACTGGCTTCAGAACAAAACCTTAGAAAGTCAATAGTCATATCGACTTTTGATAGTGTCGACATAGAAAGTACTATCATGTCAGTAATCAGGTGTGTAGATCTCTATCACACTAGTTAATGGGCTAAAAGCTAGAAAATGAGGCTGTATGAACAATCGTATTACCCAAAAAGGGTAGGCAAGGGATGCCAAGTACGTAATCATAGAAACTTCTCTATGTGTATCGAAGCATGTGAAAGTCTGTGATCTGTTTAGATAGTACAATGTTCTGATTATTTCATGTATATATGCATGGGATAGGATTGATATGATGAATGGGAAGAAGGTCGCATGGCGATCGGTGGCTTTGCCACATAGGTCACATAGTGATCTGTCTTTATGACAGGAAGCACAGCTGTTGAAATACTATAATGTATTATTAAGGTCGCATGGCAATCGGTGGCTTTGCCACATAGGTCACATAGTGATCAGTCTTTATGACAGACAGCACAACTGTCGATATGGTGTGTAGTAGATGGAGAGGTGATTATAGAAATCCCCACGGTGTGATGGTTGGTATGGGGGTCTGTAGAGGATGGACTCTTAGGTTTGGGATGGGCCATGTTGCATGTAAATATATATTCTATTACCATTGTGTATGGGCCTAGGGCCCATAATGTGTTTGTGGGCCTTAAGGCTTTTATGTGTTTTCGGGATTTGCACACTGAGTCTTGGTGACTCACCCTTTTATTTCTCCCAACTTTTCAGATGAGCAGTAGATCGTGGACATGGGAGTCGAGGCGGACTCAAAGGGCCATCAAGTCTTTTATCTTCATAGACTATTTTCAGGTTTTCTTTAAGTTTCAATTTTGGGATTATTGTTGTAATAAGGCCACCATAATTTAGGTTATCGAACTATATATTTTTTTATGTTACATCTTATAAACTTATGTTTTCAAAGTCTCAATTATAAAGTGAAAGGAAAATGGATTTTTCCAGTAAGTTCAACGCAAATGTTAAAGTTTCTTCAAAAATGTCACAATTAATGATTAGTCGGTTAAAATAAATTGAGATTTTCAAAACCCTTCAAAGCAAAGTTTTCAACATTCAACCCGTAGCATACCGGATCTAGCCATGACGTATGGGCTGAGTTTGGGGTGTTACATTTTTGGTATCAGAGCCCAGTTCAAAACTCGAGTTGTGAATTGGGTCCAATAGTGATTTGTAAAAGTGATGTAAGTTTGAGAAAAGTTCAGTTGAAATATGGTCTTTGAGTCTACCGGCACCGATCCACGCAGGTAAGTATTCTAAACTCATTATGTGATATGCATGTTGGGCTTGATAGGCTCTATAGGGACGTAGGCTAGTAGGCTAGAGTTTATGGACTTTAGGTTTAGTATAAACAATTCTTCAAATCTCATAAGACTTAATTTCTAATTAAACATGTCTGTGAACAAGTCACAGGGTTAGGGTGTAGTAACAGGCATACGCATATCTAGGATTGGGTCCAAGGAGAGCTTGGTATTTAAGCGGCCTTAGTGGCTCACCTTCTCTTCATTGGAATCCTACCTGGTACGTAGTGACTATTCACTGTAGCCACGGAGACTTGTTGACAGGCCTAAATTTATAACTAAAACCCGAAAAGGACCAGCCACCCTATTTCACAAAATTACTAAAATACCCTAGTTATGTAAAATTTCTAAGATACCCTCGATTTGTGAAAATTTCCCAAAATACCCTTGGTTTACAAAATTACCAAAATACCCCCGGATTGTAAAATTACCAAAATACACCTATTTTGTAAAATCAACAAGATACCCTATTTTTGAAAATTACGAGAATACCCCTAGGTAGTGAAATGACAAAAATACCTTTATGTGATGAATGTGAGTTCATGGATGCTACGTGTATGTAGATGTGTGATGGTTGAATGTATGTGGATTCTAGAGCTAGGAAATACAGGCATTAGAACTGAACCTTGTAGATAGAGTTTGTATTCGAAAGAACTACTGTCAAAACTACTTTCCATAAGATTGTTCGTTATTAATCAGTGGAAGAACTTAATAATTCATAAAATTCCTAATCAGATAAACGCGAATCGGTAGAATGAGCACTAGAGGACGTCGTGTGCGTGGGCAAGGTAGAGGTAGGATTGCTATGTCAGAACCGATAGGGTCTGGTCACGAGTCGGGGAATGAGGTACCAGTGCCACCAGCTGTAGAGGCAAAATTTTAGGATCAGACGACCGAAGATGATGTAGTATCTCAGGCGATGTTGAGGGTTTTAGAGAGGGTTGTTGGGGCAGGCATGGGCATAAGAGCCCGAAAATCTGTGTCGGAGTGACTTAGAGCTGATGGGGCAAAAGTGTTTAGGGAAAAGATAGCCCCGAGTACAGCTGAGTATTGGTTAGAGGTGGTCGAATGCATAATGGATGATCTGGATTTCACGGAAGAAGAGAAGCTGAAAGGAGTCGTCGCCCTTCTCCGGGACGAAGCTTATCAATGGTGGCTTACAGTTAAGGATGGTACAGTGGCTGACCAGATAGCTGGGATTACTTCAGAACGACGTTCTAGAGTAAGTACATTGGAACGAGTTATGTGGATGTGTAGCATAAAACATTTTTAAATCTGGTTCAGGGAAGTAGGTCGATGGCGGCGTATGAAGCGTAATTCTTACGCTTGAGCCGTTATGCTCGAGGGATGGTGGCCACAGAACATGAACGGTGTGTTCAATTTGAAGATGGCCTGATGGATAATTTACATGTTTTGATAGCTTCACAGCGGGAGAAGGAATTTGCTATGCCTGTGGAGAAGGCTAAGATAGCTGAGGAGGTAAAGAGAACGGAAAAGCTAAATCGGGATAAAGATAGAAGTGGAAGTAAGAGGAATTTTAGATTATTAGGAGCAGTTGGGCATACTTAGAAAAGACCTAGGTCGGATGGGCCGAACCAGGTGGAGAGACCTGCTGCTAACCAGACACAGAGGTGTGTTCGCTGTGGTAAATTCCATGTAGGTGAGTGTTGGGCAGGCAGTGGAAAGTGCTTTAGGTGTGGATCTTTTGGACCATCAAATTAGAGATTGTCCACAGCCACGGAGCGATGTGGGACTCGAGGGCAAGGAAATACTCAGCTAGGTAGAGGAGGTCAGTGGCCGCAGAGGGGTCGTGGTCCAACTAGAGGTGGTAACGATTTTGGTGGGACCGTGGAGCACCAAGCTGAGGCGAGAAACACTGAGGCGAGACAATTGGGGTTAGTCTATGCTGCCAGATGTCGAGAGGAGGCTAACGCACCGGATGTTATAACCGGTACATTTTTAATATTTGGTTTACCTTACACTGCATTGATTGACATTGGGTTGACACATTCATATGTTGGTAGTAGTGTGTCTGGAACTTTAAGTTTTGATTCTGAGATTAACCCTAGGGCGATGACTGTAATTAGCCCATTAGGACAATCTGTGGTAGTAGATAAACTCTATTGGGGGGTACCCTTAGAAGTTCAGGGATTAGTTTTTTGAACGGATCTGATGGAATTACCGTTCTGGGAGTTTGACTTAATATTAGACATGGACTGGCTGGTAAAGTATCAAGCTAATTTAGATTGTGCAGCCAAATGTATGGTGTTGAAAACCCGAGGGTGGCGAAGTATTGGTGATAGGAGAAAGGGGGAACTATCTGTCGAATGTAGTGACTGCCTAATAGTAGAAAGGATGGTGAGAAAAAGATGCGAGGCAGTTTTAATGTTTGTTCGGGCTCTAGAAGCCAAGGACTTAATTGTTATGGACGTTAGGACGGTGAAGGAGTTTCCTAATGTTTTCCTAGAAGAGCTTCCAAGACTACCCCCAGATCGTGAAGTGGAGTTTGGTATCGATCTTTTTCTGGGAACAGTTCCAGTATCTATTGCTCCATATAGGATGGCGCCAAAGGAGTTGGTGGAATTGAAGCGCAGATTCAGGAGTTGTTGGATAGAGGGTTTATTCGACCAAGTGTGTCACCGTGAGGAGCGCCGGTGTTATTTGTCAAGAAGAAAGATGGATCAATGCGTATGTACATTGACTATCGTTAGTTGAATAAGCTAACAATAAGGAACAAATACCCGTTGCCGAGGATTGATGACTTGTTCGATCAGTTGAAAGGAGCCTCAGTCTTTTCAAAGATAGGTCTGAGGTCAGGATACCATCAGCTTAAGGTCAAAGAGGCAGATATTCATAAGATGGCTTTTAGGACTCGCTATGGTCATTACGAGTTCATGGTATTGCCATTCGGATTGACCAATGCGCCAGCAGCATTTATGGACATGATGAACCGAATATTCCAACCCTACTTGGACCGGTTTGTCGTGGCATTCATAAATGGTATCCTGGTTTATTCAAGATCGAAGGAGGAACATGACTCACACCTTCGAGTGGTTTTGCAGATCTTGAGGAGAAGCAGCTGTATGCCAAATTCAGTAAGTGTGAATTTTGGCTAAGGGAAGTTACGTTTTTAGGCCATGTTGTATCGGTAGAAGAGATTTGGGTTGACCCTCGAAAATTGAAGCGGTATTAGATTGGAAGCCGCCTAAGTCCATGGCAAAAATTCAGAGTTTTCTTGGACTGGTCGGGTACTATCGAAGGTTTGTTGAAGGATTTTCTTCAATAGCGACACCATTGACTAAGTTATTACGGAAAAGAGTTCTGTTTGTTTGGTCTAATAAGCAGCAAGAGAGTTTCGAGAAGTTAAAAAGGATTTTAACGGGGGCTCCGGTATTGATTCAGCTGGAGGCTAGAAAGGAATTCGTAATTTACTGTGATGCGTCACACATGGGACTAGGATGCGTGTTGATGTAAGAGGGAAAGGCTGTTGCGTATGCATCTCGGCAGTTAAGACCGCACGAAGCAAATTATCCCACCCACGATTTGGAGTTGGCGGTGGTGGTTTTTACTTTAAAGATTTGGTGGCATTATCTGTACGAGAAGAAATCTGTTATTTACACCGATCATAAGAGCCTAAAATACCTTTTGACCCAGAAGGAGTTAAATCTAAGGCAGAGGAGGTGGATCGAGTTATTAAAGTATTATGATTGCTCGATCGAGTACCATCCGGGTAAAGCTAATGTGGTGGCGGATGCTTTAAGTTGTAGAGTAATCTTTGACTTGAGAGCAATGTTTACTCACCTTAGTTTATACGATGATGGGAGCTTATTGGCTAAACTTCAAGTGAGACCCTCTTAGGTCAGTCGGGATAAGAAGAAGTAGCAGACCGACGAGTTGTTAAAGGAGAAGTTTCATGTAGGATTAAGTGATGGATCGACAGATTTTAGTATGAATAAGGAAGGACTATTATGTTTTCAAGGGAGAGTTTGCATGCCAAAAGATCTGGAATTGAGGCATAGGATTTTGCAAGAAGCGCATGGAAGTTCATACGCTATGCACCCTAGAAGGAGTAAGATGTATCGGGATTTGAAGGATCAATTCGGTGGCCGGGCTTGAAGCGAGAGGTAACTGAATTGGTGAGTAAGTGTTTGACCTATCAGAAGGTAAAGGCAGAGCATCAGTTACCATCAGGGTTATTGCAGCCAGTGAAGATTCCACAATGGAAGTGGGAAAGGATCACAATAGACTTTGTTAGTGGGCTACCCCTCACGCCTACTAAGAAAGATTCAGTCTGGGTGATTATTGATCGCTTGATGAAATCTGCTCATTTCATACCATATGGGTTGAATACTCTCTGCAGAAGTTGGCTAGGTTATATATAGCGGAGGTAGTGAGGTTGCATGGGGTACCAATATCAATCATATCGGACAGGGACCCGAGATTCACGTCGCGATTCTTGAAGGCTTTGCATCAAGTGTTGGGTATGAAGTTGGATTTCAGTATAGCGTTTTATCCTCAGACAGATGGACATCTGAGCAGGTAATTCAGATCTTGGAGGACATGTTGAGGAGATGTGTCATTGATTTCAGAGGTAGTTGGGAAGAGTTTTTACCTTGGGTGGGGTTTGCTTACAACAACAGCTACCAGTCTAGTATTCAGATGGCGCCCTATGAAGCATTGTACGGGCAGAAGTGTCGTACTCCTACCTATTGGACGAAATTAGTGGAACGTTAAATTTTGGGTGCAGGTTTGTTACCTGAGCAGAGGAGAAGGTTGAGTTAATTGAGCTCGACTAAAGGAAACACCAGACCGAAGCGAAGTCCTATCACAGACTTGAAGTGTAAGGACATAGAGTTTGCGATGGGTGACAAGGTGTTCTTGAAGGTGTCACCATGGAAGAAAGTCTTTGAGGTTTGACGGAAGGGTAAATTAAGTCCCAGATTTATCGGACCTTATCGGGTGTTGAAACGAGTGGGGCCGGTAGCCTATCAGCTAGAGCTACCTTCTGAGCTAAACCAGATTCACAATGTTTTCTACGTTTCTATGTTAAGATGTTACCATTCGGATCCATCCTATGTGGTGTCTGTGGAAGAAATCGAGGTGAGACCTGACCTATCCTTTGAAGAAGAATAGGTAGAAATCCTTGATCATGATGTCAAGGTATTGCAAAGGAAAATGGTCCCATTAGTTAAGGTTCCATGGTGGAATCAAGGTTCTGGGGAGGCTAATTGGGAACTAGAGGAAGCGTTACGGCGGCAATACCCGCATCTATTCTGATTAGGTAATTTTGAGGCCAAAATTTCTTTAAGGGGTAGAAGCGTAACATCCACGAATTAATGGGCCTATCGTTTAATGTGTGTCCTTGTGCTTGTTATGCTTGATAGAATGTTTTGGGGTCCGAATGGACTCAAGTGGCCGAGGCCTTAGTCGAATTTTTATTTGGACACTCTACTGGAAAGTCAGTTAGGACAGGGCTTAAAAGACATTACCTGTGAATTAAGACGCAAAAATGGGCTTGTGGCCAGTGGTAAGTGGCGATATGCAAGGACTAGAAGTGGCATGTCAAACTGTTAAGGAGGTCCAAGGTTCGAGTCACATAACACCCAATTCGTTTTAATTAAATTTAGCTAATTTTTGGCATTTAAGTGGGTAGAGTGGGACGGAAATAAGGCTTGGAAATAGGAGGATTTATTTGAGTAGATAATGCAGATAAAATGGCAGATAAAGGGAGGAAGAGGTACTGTTATCTAGAATTATTTTGGAGGTGTGATCAGATAAAGAAAAGCGAGGAAATTTAGGATTTATCTGCTGGTCACAGTGGTGGCCAAAATTCCAACACTGAGGGGGAGGAGAAATCGGTTCTGATATGATCAAGGGGTGTCGAAATTTCCCTTGATTAATAGCTTAGTTTTAGTTTTAAAAGGGCATTTTTGGTTTTAGGCAGTAGGTGCCGAAATTTTGCTTAAGTTGGGGGGATATCTCTTCAATTCTGGCATTTGACCCTATTCTCTTTTTTCTCTCCTCTCATCCCCAATTCTATGCAAAAGCTAAAATTTCATTGTTCTTTTCTCTCATCTTTTCCTCCAAAAGCTGAAACTCATAACCCTTCTCTTCTCCATTCTTTTCCTATAATCGAATGATCATTGTTCTTTCCTTTATTCTCCCTTTTGCCGATTTCTTCATAGCTGAATATTCATAGATCCTGTTACACTGTCTTTCTTTTGATCTTCTCGAAAGCTAAAATCTGTCAGGAGAAGCCGAACCTATTGGTAATTGCCGATTTCTTTTGATCTTTTCTCTTTAGTTTTGGGGGCAATAGCCGATTGGCTAATGGCTAATGGGATTTAAAGGAGATCTAAACGCCTAGGTTCCTAGGACAAAAATCGGCAACTTCCCAATCTTATTGTCTTCTTTCTGGATTTCAAGGTAAGGATTTCAATTCTCCCTAAGTTGATCCATCGGTTTCCTTTCTTTATTATGCCTTAACCTAATGCCTCGTTAAGAAATCATTATAGTATCCTCTGAATAAGGTCATTCATGGACTCAAGTGTCAGCAAATTGAAGGAAGGGGTTGGATCTATAGTCCAGTCCCAAAGTTTAAGAAATGCGGGGTGTCAGCAGTATGGGATTGGCCGCCGGGTTGTGGACTGGCTTCAGAACAAAACCTTAGAAAGTTAGCAGTCGTATCGACTTCTGATAGTGTCAACATAGAAAGTATTGTCTTGTTGGTAACCAGGTGTATAAATCTCTATCACACTAGTTAATCTGTTTTATATGTATGTTATGGGCTAAAAGCTGAAACATGAGGCTATATGAACACTCGTATTATGCAGAAATTGTAGGCAAGGGATGCTAGGTACGTAATCATAGAAACTTCTCTACGTGTATCGAAGTATGTGAAAGTTTGTGATCCGTTTAGGTAGTATAAGGTTTTGATTCTTGCATATATGTACGCATGGGATGGGATTGATATGATGAAGGGGAAGAAGGTCGCATGGCGATCGGTGGCTTTGCCACATAGGTCACATAGTGATCGGTCCTTATGATAACCAGCACAGCTGTCAAAATACTACAATGTATTATTAAGGTCGCATTGCGATTGGTGGCTTTTCCACATAGGTCACATAGTGATCGGTCTTTATGATAGATAGCATAGCGGTCGATATGGTGTACCGGATGGAGGGTTGATTGTAGAAATTCCCATGGTGTGATGGTTGGTACAGGGGTGTGTAGAGGATGGACTCTTTGGTTTTGGATGGGCCATATTGCATGTAAATATATATTCTCCCAACTTTTTAGATGAGCAGTAGATCGTGGGAATGAGAGCTGAGGCGGACTCGAGGCGCCATCAAGATTTTTATCTTCATAGAGTATTTTCTATTTTTCTTTAAGTTTCAATTTTGGGATTATTTTTGTAATAAGGCCTCCATAACTTAGGTTGTCGAACTATATTTTTTTATGTTACATCTTATAAACTTATGTTTTCAAAGTCTCAATTATAAAGTGAAAGGAAAATCGGTTTTCCAGCATGTTCAACGCAAATGTTAAAGTTTCTTCAAAAATGTCACAATTAATGATTAGTCGGTTAAAATAACCTGAGATTTTCAAAACCCTTCAAAGCAAAGTTTTCAACATTCAACCCGTAGCATACCTGATCCGGTCATGATGTATGGGCCGAGTTTGGGGTGTTACAGTCTTTCCTTGAGTATTTTGGCATTTTCGTATGAGAACATTCTGAATTCCTATAGCTTGTTGAATTGGAGCATCCGTTTCTCTCTAGCAAGCTTAAGATGCAAGTTGAGTCATCGAAGAGCCCAATAAGCTTTGTGCTCTAACTCTAGAGGTAGATGGCAAGCTTTCCCAAAGACCAATCTGTAGGGTGACATTCCCAAGGGTGTCTTGTATGCTATTCTGTAGACCCATAAAGCATCATCTAGTCTCTTCGACCAATCTCGTCAGTTCGGGCAAACTACCTTCTCAAGTATGCCTTTGATCTCCTTATTCGCTAGCTCAGCTTGCCCATTTGTTTGCGAATGGTAAGCTGTAGCAACCTTGTGTTTCACTCCATGTTTATCTAACAACCATTTTAACCACTTGTTCACAAAATGGGTTCCTTCATTGCTGATAATAGCTCTTGGGTTCGAACCTTGTGAACATGTGTTTCTAAAAGAACTTTATCACAACTTTAGCATTGTTTGTCGGATAGGCTTCAGCCTCGACCCACTTGGACCCATAATCTACTGCTACCAATATGTACTTGTGACCAAAAGACGGAGGGAAATGACCAAGAAAGTAAATACCCCAAACATCAAACAATTCTACCTCAATGATATTTTTTGAGGCATCTCATTTCTGTTGGTAACATTTCCAAGCCTCTGACATCGATCACAGCCCTTTACGTAGGCGTATGCATCCTTGAATAGTGTTGGCCAAAAGAATCCGGCTTGTAATACTTTGGCCGCTGTATGTGTACCTCCGAAGTGTCCCTCACTCGGTATTTCATCTTCTACCACACATCTCCTGATCATCTGATTTGCACACTTTTTAAACAAATATGGCTCTTCCCAGAAATAGTACTTCACATCGTGAAGAAACTATTTCCTTTGTTGATACGTTTTATCAATTGGCACCAAACCACAAGCTAAATAGTTAGCAATATTAGCAAACCAAGGAATATTATAAACATGATTTACCTTCAGTATGTGCTCATCTGGAAACGTCTCCTGAATAGGTACAAGTGAAGAATTTCCCTCTTGTGGCTCCAATCTAGACAAATGATCATCTACTTGGTTCTCTACTCCCTTTCGATCTTGAATTTTTAGATCAAACTCTTCAAGTTGTAGTACCCACCGAATCAATCTCGGCTTAGCGTCTTTCTTGGCCAGTAAGTACTTAATTACTGTGTAGTCTGTATAGACAATCACTTTGGTACCTACAAGATAAGATAGAAACTTGTCAAAAGCAAACACAATATCAAGTAATTCTTTTTCCGTTACCGTATAATTTAGTTGAGCCCTGGTTAGAGATCGACTTGCATAGTAGATGGGATGAAAAACTTTGTTCCTTCGCTGGCCCAAGACATCTCAATTGTGAAGTCACTTGCATCACACATCAATACGAATAGCAAATCCCAGTCTAGTGTGACGATTATGGGTGCAATGACTAATCGACTCTTCAAATCGTTGAAGGCTTTTAAGCATTCCTCATCAAAATTGAATATCAAGTCCTTCTCCAATAATTTGCATAAGGGTTTAGAAACTTTGGAGAAGTCCTTGATAAATCTACGATAAAAGCCAGCGTGGCCCAAAAAGCTCCTAACACCTTTTACAGATGTTGGAGGTGGGAGTTTCTTTATAACGTCTACCTTCACTTTGTCTACCTCAATCCCATGTCTCATTATCTGATGCCCTAGAACAATTCCTTCTCGTACCATAAAATGGCACTTTTTCCCAATTGAGTACGAGATTCGTTTCTTTGCATCGCCTTAGTACCTTAGCTAGATTGGCTAAGCAATCATCGTAGTATCTCCGAATACTGAAAAATCATCCATAAAAACTTCCAAGTACTTTTCAACCATGTCAGTGAAAAAGACATCATACATCTTTGAAATGTAGAAGGTGCATTACATAGACTAAATGGCATGCGTCTAAATGCAAACGTACCGTATGGGCAGGTGAATGTCGTTTTGTGTTGATCATCTAGTTCTACTGTAATCTGATTATACCCTGAGTATCCATCGACAAAATAGTAGTAATCTTGTCCTGCGAGTCTATCCAGCATCTTGTCCAATAACGGCAAAGGAAAGTGATCTTTCCTAGTCGCCTTGTTCAGTTTCTGATAATCAATGCAGATTCTCCATCCCGTAACCGTTCTAATCGGTATCAACTCATTATTCTTGTTCTCTACGACCGTGATACCTCCTTTCTTTGGCACGCATTAGACTAGACTCACCCGTGAACTGTTTAAGATAGGGTAAATTATTCCCGTATCAAACTATTGGATAATTTCCTTCTTTACTACATCCTTCATGATGGGGTTCAGTCTCCGTTGTCCATCGATCGTTCCTTTTTCGCCATCTTCTAGGATAATCTTGTGCATGCATACAAACAACTAATACCGTGAATATCAGCAATGGTCCATCGATGGCCTTTTTGAATTATTTGAAACTAAAATAAGTTTCTCTTCTTGTTCAGTAGTTAATTCTGCTGAAACAATCACATGCAGAGTAGAAGCATTACCTTAATAAACGTATTTTAAATGAGAAGGTAATACCTTGAGTTCTAATTTAGGTTGCCACTCGATCGATGGCTTTTGTTGGGAATAGTCCCTCTTTTCTAACTCCAAAGTTTCAAAACGGGATTGCAGATTAAATCCCCTTTGATTAGCTTCTAACAAAGCTAAGTATTGATCCTCCTCTTCATCATTTGGGGGATTCGATGTCAAAATTCTTTCCAGTGGGTCCTCAACACAGTTTAGTTCTTTCTCCACTATTAAATCCTCTAACTCAGACACGGCAGAGCAATCATCAATTGTGTCAGGAAATTGCATAGACTTAAAGATGTTAAATGTTACCGGATCATCCTAAACACGCATAGTGATCTCACCCTTCTGCACATCAATAAGGGTCCTTCCACTTGCTAGGAACGACCTTCCTAGGATGATTGGTACTTTTTTGTCTGCTTCAAAGTCTAGATTTACAAAGTCAGCAGGAAAGATAAATTTATCTACATGTACCAATACATCTTCAACTTTTCCTTCTGGATGCGCTAAGGATCGATTTGCTAGTTGAAGTGTAATAGTAGTAGCTCTAACTTCACCTATCCCCAACTTTCTAAATATTGACTTAGGCATCAAGTTAATACTCACAGCTAAGTCACATAATGGCTTACCGTAATATGTTGCCCCAATGTTGCACGGTATGGTAAAACATCTAGGATCCTTCAATTTTGGGGGTAGTTTATTTTGAAGATATACACTACATTCCTTCGTTAAGGCTACCGTCTCAAATTCTCCAACTCTACATTTCTTAGACAGGATATCTTTCATGAACTTGACATAATTTGGCATTTCCTCAAGTGCTTCAACCAATGGGATGTTAATGTGAAGTTGCTTGAGTACGTCAAGGAACTTCTTGAATTGAATCTCCTGCTTCTACTTCTGTAGTCTTTGAGGGTAGGGTGGTGGTGGTTTCATTACTGGAACTGGTAGTGGTTGATTCATATTTGGTAATTCTTCATCTAACGAAGTTGTTAGTTGATCAGAATTAGCTGGTTCTGAAGTTATCTTGTCGGGTTTTACAGATTCTGGTTCTGGTGAAACTGGGATTTCAACACTTGGTTGAACATTTTCTAAGTCTTGAGCATTATCTTTCTCCTTTTTTAGCTTCAATGGTTTGTAGTGCTCCTTTCCCGGATTTCTCAAATTTTCTATATCACTGGGTAAGGTACCCTGTGGTCAGTTCCTAAGTTCAGTTGCAAGCTGGTCCACTTGATTCTCCAGATTCTTCAATGTAGTTGCTTGGCTCTGGATTAAGGCATCATTCTTTTCCATGTATGCCTTAAGCAAATTCTCCAAGCTATTGGAAGCTTCAGATTGAACTGGTTTCTGAACTTGTTGTGGGAAATTAGGCAACTGGGTTGGTCTTGTTTAGGTGTAAGTGGTACTGGTTCCAGCCCCTTGGTTACTCTAGGAGAAATTTGGGTTTGGGTGGTTTCTCTATGATGGGCTATAAAAATTGAACTATATCCCTTGCCTTCCTCGGTTTTGGTTCTGATTACCCATGTAGTATACAGATTCTGGGTTCGATGGACATTCTTCAAACAAATGTTCCTCCCCACAATAGACACAGGCTATATTCTCAAATTAATTAGGCAGCTATGCTGCAGAACTATTAGACCCATTAGTAGTAAGGTTTTTAAGCATTAAGGATATTGATGATACTTGAGATGCGAGTGAAGTAAAAGTGTCTACTTCATGTATTACAGCGACTCGTCTTCCTGCCATTGCTCGACTGGTTGGCCATTGATAATTGTTGCTGGTAGTCCTCTCAATAATTTCATAAGCCTCGTTAGAAGACTTAGAAATGAGAGCACCATTAGCAGAGGCATCCACTACCATCCTTGTAAGCGCTGAGACCACTATAGAATGTCTCAAGTTGAATGCAATATGGGACTCCATGATGAGGGCACTTTCGTAATAATTCTTTAAATCTTTCCCATGCCTCATACAAGGACTCATCATCCATTTGGTGGAAAGTAGTGATCTCGTTCCTCAACTTGGCATTCTTGCTCGGTGGGAAATACTTTATGAGGAATCGCTCGTCTAACTCTTGCCATGTAGAAATGGAGTTCGGTGGCAATGAGTTCAACCAGGCACGAGCTCTGTCCCTTAGTGAATATGGTTAACTTGAAAGAATCGCTCACTTCCATGAATAGTATTAAGTGAAGATGAGGATCTTTAGTAGGCATTCCACTGAATTGGCCCACAGTCTGAAGAATCTGGAACATGACTGGCTTTATTGTTGTGCCTTGATTTCGGGTCTCCTAATACCCGGATTAAGATCATTGAACATTAGCACGACATATTGTCTTAAGGCTCTATCCCTATCATCAGCAATAAGGATAGGGTTCTGAGCAAGGTTTGCTCCATTTCCTTTATTCATATTCCCAAAGTTCATCTCTTCTGTCCTTCTCTGGTTCACTTGTCTTCTTCACTGACGAAAGGTTTATTCTATTTTAGGGTCCACAGGGAGTAAGTCAATAATCTAGTCAATACTCATAAACACCTAAAATAATTACAAAAAAAATTAAGTGAAAATTTAAATAAGAAAATAAATAAACCAAAAAGTAAAAATAAATTCACAAATAATGGTTTTTTAAAACAGCCCCCGACAACGGCGCCAAAAACTTGGAATGGTGGAAATGTGCAAGCGTACACAATCGCAACAAGTAATAAAGTGACAAGTAAATGTCGAGTATCATACCCACAAAGACTGTAAAAGAATTATTTATGAAAATGATATTAAAAACTTTGGTGAAGAAAAAAAAATATTTGGATTTAAGAAATGATTAAAAACTAGAAAATAAAATAAAATAAAATAAAGTTCTAATGCACGATTTCAAAAGCTGATTTTAATCAAGGTGATATAATTGTGTTGGATTGATTACATTTCTTAACTTAGAATTATTAAAATCATGCTTATACTTGTTACGAATAAATTCACGAAAACTCGGTAATTTGCTAACTTATGAACATATTTACAAATAAAAAATCCATTCATCTCTTGTACATATTCCTATATCAATTCGACCGATTAAACAGATTTATAAAGGTAAACATGTTATTGCATATACATACTTATTAAATTAAACAATCTCTTGCATATTCCTATGTCAATTCAAACGATTAATTCAGCCTAATAAGCATATAAAAGACTATATGAGGTAACAAAATATCCTTACCTTGAAACAGTTTAATCACAATAATCTTGCAAGTTATGCAATGCATATGTATCGCCAAATACAATGCTAATTTCATCTTCGACTACCTTAGAAGAGTTAAACATGCACTGACTAAGTACTGTGTCCATTAATTACAATTTCAATGCGTTTAAATAATTAATTCTTTAGTTCTCTAAACAATTATAATGCCAGAATAACTTAAGCATAATTTTACTTAATCAAGCATTTTACCTAGACCTATAACAGCATAAACATGATTTTAATAATTTAAAAGGATGAAATGGAATCAACCCAACACGAATTAAATTCAAGCTAAACTAATTAAATTAACCATTCCAATAGCATAAATCTTCTTAAACATGTTTGTCAAAACAACAACGAAATTTAAAGAGATAGGGAACAAGAAGCAAATCCGGTGTTTCTCCGTGGCTTGACTGATTGCTCCATTCTTCGTCCTCCGTTGTCCTCGGCTATCAAGGTGGCTTATGAACACTCTAATTGCTGCTCAATGATGGATGAATAACACCTCTTTCCCAAGAGAAGATATCGGCACTTGAACAAAAGGGGGAATGGAAAGGAAAAGTTGAGAGAAAGTGAGAGAGGAGAAGAGAGAATGAGAGTGTGAGGGATGAGAGATTCTTTGAATGATCAGCAAGGGGTGACTTTTATAGCTGATTGTGTATGCTAAAAATAGAAAATTCCATCAGCCAAAGAGTCCTCCCTTGGCTGGCCATCTATGTGGCAAAGTTGATGGCCTCAACTTTGCTAAATATGGCATGGGGCAAATCTACAAAGCCACTAATTGTAGAGGGGGTTGAATGCAACTTTGACAAGTCTTCAAGGGCCTCTTTGCAAGATTAATTAATCAGATAATAAGTTGATTTGGGCAATAATTTTGATGGTTTGGGCTTCCCAATTAGTGGCTGGTTCGGCTCACTAAATTTGGTTCAACTGGTGCGGTTCAACTAGGCCCTTTTTCCATAATTAATTAAGATTAATTTATTTAGCCCAAATTAAATTGGGAATAAATTAAAACTATTTATATTATGATTTAATATTCATAATCGAACCATCTTGGGCTTGAAATAAATTTCCCTCGATACTTCAAACTGCTTCTCGAGTTTATTCTTCGAGCAGTGTCTACCGAGCCAATTTTTGCCCTTTGTGCGAATTTATCGAAAATAGTCAAAATTAATCAAAATTAACTATAAAATTAATTAAAATTCATCATGTTCATATTTTTAGCACAATTTAATTATTTTATAATATTTAATTGTTTTCGACAAGAATTTAACCAAAATAGCATGATTTTAAGTTAAAAAGGGCATTTAAAAACACGTAAATTTTCATGTTTCCAGCAGGTTAAGGCTAGCATCAGTTTCCTTCGGGGTTGCTGTAGCCGGTAAAGATACCGATGTGGAAATGGGAATGAATAACAATGGACTTTGTTAGTGGGTTTCCTTTAGCACCCACTAAGAAGGATTCCGTCTGGGTCATCTTTGGATCGATTGACCAAGTCTGCTCACTTTATTCCGGTCAGGATGGACTTTTCTCTCCAGAGGTTGGCTAAACTGTATATATCTGAAATAGTGAGACTGCATTGGGTTCCTATCTCGATCATCTCTGATAGGGATCCTTGCTTCACGTCTCAATTTTAAAAGAAATTACAAAGGCTCTAGGTTCAAGGTTGGACTTCAGCACTGCTTTCTATCCTCAGATAGATGGTCAGTCAGAGAGGGTGGTTCAGGTACTGGAGGATATGTTGAGGAGCTGTGTTATAGATTTTTGAGGTAGTTGGGAGGAGTATTTGCCATTGGTAGAATTCGCCTACAACAATAGCTACCAGTCTAGCATTCAGATGGAACCTTACGAGGCCCTATATGGTCGTAAATGTCGCACTCCCTTATGTTGGACTGAGTTGGGTGAGTGACGTGTTCTGGGTCCAGAATTGGTTTCAAAAACTGAAGATAAGGTCTGGTTGATTTGGATCTACTGAAAGCGGTATCTGATAGGCAGATGTCCTATGCTGATCTGAAAAGAAAGGATGTTGCGTATTATGTGGGGGACATAGTTTTTCTCAAGGTCTCGCCATGGAAGAAGATCTTGAGGTTCGGCCACAAGGGTAAGCTAAGCCCTCGATTTATTGGGCCGTACTGTATTTTGAAACAGGTGGGGCCAGTCACATATTAGTTGGAGCTTCCTTCGAAGCTGGATCGCATTCATGTTGTCTTCCACGTCTCAATGTTGAGAAACTATCGCTCTAATCCCACGCATGTTATTCCTATTGAGGACATTAAGGTTAGACCAAATTTGACTTTTGAGGAGGAGACGGTCCAGATGCTAGATCGTGACACTAAAGTTCTACAAAGGAAGTCTATCCCTTAGTGAAAGTGCTGTGGCGGAATCATAGAACTGAAGAGGCCACTAGTGAGCCGGAGGATTCGATGCGTCAGCAGTATCCTCACCTTTTCTGAACATGTAAAATTTCGAGGACAAAATTTTCTTTTAAGGAGTAGAGTTGTAATGCCCTAATTTTTTTCGGCTTTTCAAAATTTGTTACACAAATCTGTCTTTCTTTTAGTGGTTAAGTGTTTTGGGTGTTGATAAACCATAATTTATATATATTTTAACCCCATGTTTGGCTTAATTTAGGATAAATATTCATTAAATTTTATGAATTCGATGCTCCTAATCTCTTAATTTCATGTTTTATACTAAAGAGAGCTTAGGGAGTCGAAAAGAATGAGGAACGTGCTAAAAATGGACAAAATGGGCCAAAGTGAGAAATCAACACGACCTGGAGTTCACCACACGGTCGTGCCACTTTAGCAGACTTGAACACGGCCTGGGCCCGATGAACACGGGCATGTCCCTGACACAACAAAGAAGAATTTCATTCGGATTAGGATACTTTCGAACCAATAAAGGCGTCTTGAAGCCTATATAAACAACCTAGGAGGTAACTTAAAAGGGGAGTTCGATAGGACGTCGAATAGACATCGAGTAGAAGGAGAAAATACTCCAAGACAGTCGTCAGGAACAACTTAGGAGAAGGATCTCCGTCAAGACTGAAGATCTCCCATCAAGTTCTTTAGAGGTTTTTGGGTTTTCTTATGATTTGTTGTTTTTCCACTTTTATGATGTTTCCTGCTTCAAGTATGAACTAAGTCCCTTAGATACCTAAGGGGATGAAACCTATGATAGATCTTATTATTATTTGATTTGTGAGATAAATACTTGTGCTTATTCTTAATTGTGAGTTTTATTCTTTTTTTGATAATTTAGGTTATTGATTTAAGTCAAATGTGTGTATTCCAGTGGAGCAGAAGTCCCTGTTTAAGAGTAGATCAACACAATTAAGCGGAGTTGATTGCAATCTTAGAAATAGGGCGATGAAAATCTACCGGATTAGGGTCAAACCTAATATGGGAATCCATAGGTTGAATTAATGCGACAATAGGGGTTTTAATTAGAAAGAGATTTCAATTAATCAACCTAGATTTAGTTGTTAGTAGCCTCGAAAGAGGTATTAACATAATTCAGGGAGTTCTATGGATTAAGCCAAGTAATAAATCGCATTAATCAAAAGTAATAAGTGAAGTCTAGATGGATTCTTCCTTAGGTGTCGTCCATCTCATATAAGTTGTCCAAAGTATTTTCCCAGTTTAGTCCCTGTCAAGTTCATAAGTTAGTTAAATTAGTTAGTTAAGTTTTAGATTAAAAATAAATCCCTTTAATTATTAGGCTAGATAATAAAAGATAGTTATTACTAAGTACTCTTGGTCCTTGAGGATACGATATTCCAAACTCACCACAGCTATACTACTATTCGATAGGTGCACTTGCCTTTTTCGAACTAATAGTTTTTCGAGCTTCCATCAATTTTTTGATGCCGTTGCCAGGGGACTAAGATATTAGGAAAACTAATTTTTTATTACTTTATCCATTTTATTTATTTGTAATATATATTTATTTTATTCTTAACTTTACTAATTTTTCCTTTATTTGTCTCTGGCAGGTACCTCTAGTTTATGACTAGTAGGAACCCAACAGGACCCTTGATTTTTGACAGTGATATAGAAGGTACCATTCGTAGAAATCATAGGAAAATAAGGCGAAGCCCATAGTACATAGAAGAAGAGCAAGAAAATGATCCTGATACTACCGAAGAGATGGCTAATAATAATCCTCTACCTCCTGTGGTGGCAGCAAACCCAGTGAATCAAAACCCTGCACCTCATACTATGTATGATTATGCTAAACCTAATTTAACAGGAACATAATCTAGTATTGTTAGACCTGATGTTACTGCAAATAATTTTGAATTGAAACCTAACACTATACAGATGATATAGCAGTTTGTTCAGTTTGATGGTTTGCAGGATAAAGATCCAAACAATCACTTAGCAAATTTTCTGGAATTCTGCGACACTTTCAAAATAAATGGCATTTCTGATGATGCCATTCGTCTTTGGTTGTTTCCCTTTTCATTAAGGAACAAAGTTAACCAGTGGTTGAACTCGTTACCACAAGGATCAATCACTACGTAGTAACAAATGACCGAAAAATTTCTACTTAAATATTTTTTGCCGGCTAAAAAGGCTATGTTTAGGAATGATATCTCTTCTTTTGTGCAGATGGATTTAGAAACACTTTATGATGCATAAGAGAGATACAAGGATATACTAAGAAGGTGCCCTCACCACGGGTTACCATTATGGTTACAAGTTCAAACCTTTTACAATGGTGTGAGCTCTTCAACTAGGCAATTAATCGATTCAGCCGCCGGTGGTACCCTAAACAACAAAACACCTAAGGCTGCCTACAAATTCATTGAAGAGATGTCACTAAATAACTATCAGTGGCAAGTTACAAGGATAAAGCCAACAAAAGCCACGAGTGTCTTCAACCTAGACGCAGTAATCATGCTATCAAATTAGGTAGAATTGTTAAATAAAAAGATTGATGGATTATGTGGTTCTTCGCAGGTACATCTGGCTATGCAGTGTGAGACAAATGGATGATGGATGAGCAATACAGAATACCCACCCTACAATCCTGGAATAGAAAGCGAATAGATAAACTATATGCGAAATAATTCTAGACCCCAAAATAACCCTTATAGTAACACTTACAATCTAGGTTGGAGGAACCATCCAAACTTTTCATGGGGTAGCCAAGGGAATCGGAGACAATAGCCCCTCTCAGGCTTTCAATAGCAACCCTACCCACATGAGAAAAAGTCGAATCTTAAGGAGATGCTTACGAAATTCATTGTGGCGTCAGAAACTCGTTTCCAAAACACCGAAGCAACACTAAAAAATCAGCAAGAATCAATTCAAGGGATCAAGAAATAATTTGGACAACTTGCTAAGTTGATCTCTGAATGGCCACAAGGCAGCTTGCCAAGCAACACTAAAACTAACCCCAAGGAGCAAATTCATGCCATTACCGCTCAAAATAGTGAAGGGTTAGTGGAATCTGAATCTGAACCAAGGCAAGAGCTTATGGTAAATAAATGTATGGTCGACGAAGCCATGATAAACTGAAATCGGTAATTCAACCTCGTGTGCCATACCCTAATGCGATGAAGAAAGACAGCACATGTGAACAAATTGGTATGTTTCTTAAACTTCTAAAGAAATTACATATTAACTTACCGTTTCTTGAAGCTCTTTCACAGATGCCAGATTCAAGAAAATTCCTAAAAAAGCTTTTGACGAACAAACGGAGGTTAGACGAAGTGTCACATGTGGAGCTAAACGCAGTGTGCTTAGCAATTTTGCAAAATAAACTACCACGAAAATTAAAAGATCCAGGGAGTTTTACAATTTCGTGCTTGGTTGATATCTTATCTATTGATAATGCTTTAGATGATTTAGAGGAAAGCATAAATGTAATGCCTTATAAAATGTTTAAAAAGCTAGGTCTAGGGAAACCCAAACAAACTAGGATTAGCATTCAATTAGCTGATAAAACTATTCGGATACCTAGGGATATAATCGAAGATGTACTAGTAAAAATTGATAAATTCATATTCCCAGTAGACTTTGTCATTTTAGACTTGGATGAGGACAATAATATTCCTTTAATTTTAGGAAGACCCTTTTTAGCAATTGCTAAAGCTAGAATTGATGTTGGTACAGGTGAACTCACACTTCGTGTAGGTGACGAAACGATCACTCTTCAGGCTCTTGACTCGGCTAGGACATCGAGTAATCAAGGTGAAAATATAAATTCTATTAATAACCATTTGGTTCAACCTTCTTTTTAGGAAACACCATGGAACTACCCATCTGAGCCAGATCCTAGACCTCATACCAACAAAGAAGTAATTCATGAGGAATGAAGGCTTCAGATCGATGAACTAGACGAGTGGAAGACACATTTAAAGGAGAAACCAAGAGCACACGAAGCAGAACCAAAGCAAAACCATGTCAAACTTAAAGATGGGACAACCCAGTTTAAGATAGGGGATCAGGTATTGTTGGATAAGAAAGACCCTCGAATTGCCATTTCAAACCTTAAAATAAATGAAGAAATACCTTTTAAGGTACTAAATGTCTTCTGTACGGAACATTCGAGGTAAGTAATCCCATAATTGGCACTTTTAAGGTAAACACTACTCAACTCGAACTACATACTGATAATAGAACTGATAGCATGAGAAAGGACTTTCAACTCCTCAAACCACCATGATTATGCGAATGAGAGGTAAGTCTAGCTTAAGACTTTAAATAAGCATTTCTCGAGAGGCAACATGAGCACTAACCCTATTAATTAGTTCAAGTTTATTTCTTTTCATATTTAGGAATAGGTTTTCCATACCCACATAGCCTTTCACACGGCCGTGGCCGTGGACATGCGGGCACCACAGGTAGGTACATGGGCATGGCCATAACCATGTGTCAATAGGACAAAATATTCCCCAAACACGGGCTACGGTAAAATTCCACGATCGTGCGATTTAACACGCCCATGGAACACAAGCGTGGGCCACGACTATATAGATATCCCAATTTTGTATTTACTCCCCCTCTTCTATTCACTTTCTTACCTAAAGTCTTCTTCCCTTTTGCCCTTTCTTTTTGAACGCATATCTATTTTTCATTATTTACTTTTATTCTTCTTTTTATATTTATATTTATTTTATTTATTATGCTCTGCTTATTCTTCATGCCATTTAGATTTAGCTTAAGATACAATAAGATTAGACTGGCTGCTTTAAGGATCTAATTTCAAACGGTTCGAGGTGCTCCTCCATGTTCACCTCTGACAATCCTACCCCGTTTCTTATATTTGACTCCACCCAAACTTCAGGAAGTTTCACTTCTCTCCCTACCTTACGATTTTCTTACTATACTGTGAATATCTATCTTTGTACATTGAGGGTAATGTACATCTTAACTGGGCGGTGAATTTCAAAATTTCCTAACTTTTTGCATTATTATCAAATCCCTGAATGATATCTTGTCTTAATTAATTTTCTCATATTACTAATTAGAATGAAATTTCTGCTGAATTATAATTTTTATTGATATGTTTTGGATTAAGTCATAGTTAATTGTGCATATATTATTTAAACTTTAAGATATTAGAGAATCAAGCATGATAAGTCTGTTTTCAGAATTAAAAATTTCTAGGTTGTTAACTTAAATTTGAATATTGCCTTGAAGTTTGAAATTTGAAAGGTTGACATAAAAAACCATAATTTTTATGAGATTTTGAGCCTTTAGAGCATATATTTTTCTTGCTCACTTTATTGATTATGAGTGTGTCAACATTGATTTGTTATTCTAGAACTTGCTTCGATTATGCATGTCGAGACCATACCTTTGATTTGATACACTGAGATGATAAAGGCGCCTAGGTTTTAACCCACTTACTCCATAAAAAGCCTACCTCCATAATTAAGCCCTAGTAAAGCCCTTTGATCCTAATAAACCATTTTTTGACTTAACCTTTAATATTAACCTAAAACTAAATTTTTACTTTCCCTAATCTTTTGATGTCCCTTTTGTCGTTATTTGAGTTGATCAGTTGCCTAACTATTTTTTTTTTATTTTAGGTTAAATTCATCCTATTATTGTATGTTCTTATTCTTTAAAAAAAAAGGGGTTGAAATTCATTCCTTATTAGTTCTATGTTATTTAAGCTTAAGTAGTTAGTTTCATATTTTGGGAAGAAGCTCGTGTTATTATTAATTTTTTTTAATGTAATTAGTAATTATCAGTTCGTTGTCTCTAAGTTAGGTAATTTGTCAATTCAATCTCGATTCTAACCCTTTAATTCAACCTTTATCCACACCTTTAACCCAAGCCCCATTACGACCCTTTAAAGACCTTTTGATTTGTGTATCATCTCATTTTATAATGGTGGAGATTTGATTTTCATGCAAGCTTATGGTAATAACTTTTCAGGTTTGACTGATGAGTGTTTTATTTTGAACCTTAAATACTTTGAGCGATTTGAGTGAATCTTTAGTGAGGAGGTCAATCCTTGTCATTTTTGGATCAAAGGTAATTATTTACATAAGGGGAAACACCTATATTTTTTGTGCTACAAATTTATATGACTTTGATTGTTTGAATCTTTAGGACTCTTTGAGTTAAATTATCCATGTATACATTATCTATGAATTATGATGAAGACATTGTTGATGAGAATTATGAACTGAGGGAAGTTAGTTCTAATTGTGAGTTGAGAATTTTGCTTGAGGACAAGCAAAAGCTTAAGTGTAGGGGCATTTGATAAACCGTAATTTACACATATTTTAAACCTATGCTTGGCTTAATTTTGGATGAATATTCATTAGATTTGTTGAATTCAATGCTCCTAATCTCTTAATTTCATGTTTTATACTAAGGAGAGCTTAGGGAGTCGAAAAGAATGAGAAACGGGCCAAAAACAGAAAAAATAGGCCAAAGTGAGAAATTAACATGGCCTAAAGTTCACCACACGGTAGTGCCACTTTAACAGACTCGAACACGACTTGGGCTTGATTTACACGCGTGTGTCCCTGCCGTAGCAAAGAAGAATTTCATTCGGATTAGGATACTTTCGGGCTAAGAAAGGCATCTCGAAGCCTATATAAATACCTTAGGAGGCAACTTAAAAGGGTAGTTCAACAGTACATCAAATAGACACCGAGTAGAAGGAGAAAATACTCCAATACAGCCGTTTGGAACAACTTAGGAGAAGGATCTCCATCAAGACTGAAGATCTCCCATCAAGTTCTTTAGAAGTTTTTGGGTTTTCTTATGTTTTGTTGTTTTTCCTCTTTTATGATGTTTTCCTCTTCTAGTATGAACTAAATCTCTTAGATACCTAAGGGGATGAAACCTATGATAGATCTTATTATTATTTGATTTATGAGATAAATACTTGTGCTTATTCTTAATTGTGAGTTATATTCTTGTTTTGATAATTCAGGTTATTGATTCAAGTCAAAAGTGCTTATTCAGTGGAGCAAAAGTCCCTGTTTAAGAGTAGATAAACACAATTAAGCAGAGTTGATTGCAACCCTAGAAATAGGGCGACAAAAATCTACCAGATTAAGGTCAAACCTAATATGGGAATCCATAGATCAAATTAATACGAAAATAGCGATTTTAATTAGAAAGAGATTTCAATTAATCAACCTAGAGTCAATTGTTAGTAGCCTCGAAAGAGGTATTAACATAATTCAGGAATTCCTACGGATTAAGTCAAGTGAATAAATCGCATTAATCAAAAGTAATAAGTGAAGTCTAGGTGGATTCTTCCTTAGGTGTCATCCATCTCATATAAGTTGTCCAAAGTATTTTCACAGTTTACTCCTTGTTAAGTTCATAAGTTTTTAGATTAAAAATAAATTCCCTTTAATTATTAGGCTAGATAATAAAAAGATAGTTATTACTAAGTACTCTTGGTTCTTGAGGATACGATATTCCGGACTCACCACAGATATACTACTGTTCGATAGGTGCGCTTTCCTTTATCGAAATAATAGTTGTTTCGAGCTGCCATCAAGAGTGGCTGAGAAGTCTTGGGTTTAATGTAAGACCCTTACCCATATCCAACGTCGGGATAGGATATGAGGCATTACTGAACTTAATCTCATGCGTACTTACAATTCTGAAACATAAAAATCTGTTCAAATTTAAAACTTTTTAAACTTCCTCTTGACAACCTTATTATAGGCTTACGAGGCTCAAAACACATCTTAGAAACAATTTGATATCATTTCAAGTTCCTTAGAAGACCTTAGAAAATGTTATTAAAAATAGGGCCACAAACCCGTGTGAAGTGGGACACGCCCATGTGGGCAGGTCGTTTGGCCACACATGCCCATGTCCCTAGTCTGTGTGGATTTTATTTTTCATTTTGAACCTACAGGGGTTTTCACACGGCCGGACACACGCCCGTGTCTATGGCCCGTGTGTAAAAACTTGAAATTATGTCTCTGATGTCATCATCTCAATAAGGTCACATGGCCAAGTCACATGCCCGTGTCCTTAGACCGTGTGCCGAATTAAATTCCCAATTTTAGGTTCAGACCTCACACAGCCTGGGCGCATGCCAATGCTCTATGGCCGTGTCTTCCACACGGTTGAGACACACGGCAGTGTCTCAGCCCCTATGGTTACTACTAGGCATACTGACTTGCCAACTTAGCATGCAGGGGTACACACGGCCTATCAACATGCCTAAGGGGCTGATCGATGGTCACACATGGCCAAGACACACGTCCGTGTGTCTACCCGTGTGGACAATTATAAGGCTAACCACTAAGCCGATTGTCACCCTGAAATATAACCACACTTATACCTTTTCATTTTAACACACTACATGATCATAAGGCACTTCTAATGCCCAAAACCAAGACATCCATACATAGGTTTACACTACATTTATCATGCATATTCTTTACTCAATTATCAACCCAACACACAAGCATGCACTTCATGAATTTCTTCACCATTGAATATATAAAACTTATCAAGTATTGACCAATTTCCAATAGCCATTTACAGAATGAATTGAATGACATCAATAGCCACAGATTGGCTAAACAATACAACATAACACAAAAATAACCAAGTTCCTATACATGCCATACTCAAAATTAATCAAACTTTGCTATTCCAAAGAGAAGTTGGTAGTGTGATTCTAAACTCGACGTCCTACGATCCCCGAGTTAGCTTGGCGATACTACAGGGAAAAGGCAAATAATAGGGGTAAGCATAAAGCTTAGTAAGTTTGCATGAAATAAACAACAACATAAAGGTTTATGATAACATCCATTCATCACATTAGAAAATACACAAGTTCTCAAGCTCATCAGCATAACTTACTCATGCTTGCTCTTACCAAATCACATATCACATTTTGCATTTATTACTCGTAAGTTACCCATGGGTACATGTATCACTTCATCACATAACTTTAGTACTTTTACTCTCTTGAACATAGAATCAGCTCATTGGCATCTTAAACCTAAAATTAGCTCTTTACCCATTGAACTAGTTTGAATATCGAAGGATACTCAATCTCATCATGCATGTAACATGATGCCAATACCATATCCCAGACATGGTCTTAAATGGGATCACATCTTGATGCCGATGCCATATCCCAGATATGGTATTACATGGGATCTCATATCTCGATGTCGATGCCATATCCCAGATATGGTCTTATAGAGATCATATATCAATATCGATGCCATGTCCCAGACATGGTCTTACACGAGATCTCCCTTCGGTGCGGATGCTATGTCCTAGATATGGTCTTATACGGGTCCTTCTTTATCTCATGTTGTGATAATGGTATCCTTATACGGGTCCTTCTTTATCTCATTTTGTGATAATGGTATCCTTACTATTCATAATGTTCAACCAGGTCTTCAACTCAACATAATAGCATTATACTTTCATCGAGGCATCATTAATCAATTTCATAGAAATACTAAACAATTCTCATGACATCAAGCAATTAAGAATATAATAGCATTATGTAGCTTTCATTTCAAAAAACTTACCTTGGTACCAAAATATATATGGAATCATTCAATTTAGTCCACCATCTTATTCTTACCTTGGTTTCTATAACACTCTTTACCCGAGTTCTCCACCAAAACTGGGCGTGAGGCATTACTGGACTTGACTTATTGATCATTCCACTTTAAGCTATAAATTTTTTGTTCACCATCATACCATCACTATCATGGGTCAACGAGACCCTATACACCTGCTCGGAATATTACGGGACCAAAATAGAACTTTACGAACACTTCAAAAATTTTCACCTAAATAGGGGCCATACGCCTGTGTTGGTCTAGGGACACGCCCTTGTGCCCCTAAGACATGCCCGTGTCCTCCACCCGTGGTCGACACTAACTAATTTCTCACGACTTTGGTAAGTCTGTGGCCCTGGCCCATGTGCCAAACCTTGGCATTCTGACTCCTTCACACGACCTATACACGAGCTCGTGTTTGATGCCTATAGTCATCTCTGATTAATCCACACGGTTGGTCACACGCCCGTGTGCTTTAGCCATGTGGCGATTCAAATTCTAAATCCTAAGGCAGACTTTACACGGCCTAGGCACACGCCTATAAATTGACCGTGTGTCACACACAGCCTAGATACACGCCCGTGTGTCTACCCATATGGACAAGAACGAGGCTATTTGCCAAGCTCTTTGCACCCATCTAGTTCACACCACATGAATCCATTCAACATATGAATAAACAACTCATAATTTGCAATATGAACTTTCATGAATAACTTCATATTTTCATAAATGATAAGGTGAGCCATCAACCATGGCAGTATAAAAAATAGTTGTCTTAATAAGGTGCCAACACACTTTTGGCCAAATTAATAAAATAATCAAACTAATCTAGCCTTTATACATGCCATTTACAAAATCACTAAGTTTAGATATACCAAGGTGAGCTGATAGTGTGGGCGATCTTCTACTTATTAGTGTATCCCGACTCGACTTTTAAACTCTATAAATCAAAGGGAAAAATAAAGGGGGAGTAAACTTTAAGCTTAGTAAGTTTACATGTAAACAATTAGCATTATAGTATGTGTTAAACAATAAACAACATTATGTACTAAACAAGAAGCATTCCATATTCATAATCATGCTTACTCATTTCTTCCATATCCATATCCAAACCATATCACAAGCTTAATGTAAACATTTATTAGCATGCCTCCCTCCACTTAGCACCACAATGTCACATGATACAACACATAACTATCTTTCAATCAACTACTCATAATCGAATTATTTGGTGGTTCCGCACTTAACCTACCATCAGTCTTTGTTAAGGTGGTATCGCACATACTCGACCAAAGTGGTTAGTTAAGGTGGTATCGCACATAGCCCACCAATTAATAAATAGATGATGGTATCACACATAGCCCATCATAATTAAATATTAATGTAACATCCTTATAGTGGGCCTACGCATTTATATGATAGTCTAATATGTTAAATTTATATTGTAAAGGTTGGGCCCACTTTTTGATTAAATATTTGGATTAGGGTTAAAGTTAGTGCTCTGGATAATTTAAAGTAAAATATTGGGCTTTAAAAATTTAGGTTAGGTGGCTAATAAATGGTGTTAGCTTATAATTTAAGAAGATGGTTAATTAAGTGACAAGCTGGGCTTATGGCCCAAAGAATTAAAATGCTTTAAGTGGGCATAAGGTGGCGTCATAAGGGGGAGAAGTTTGGGCCCTTGTGTGGCCAATTGGGCTTTAGGAAATGGGTCAAATTCGGTACTTAACTGGGAAAGGGGTGGACAGCATGTAGGCTACTAAATTAGGAGCTTTATTTCTTTTCATTTAAGTAATAAAAGATGATAAACAAGGATGGAGGAGTTGGCTTTAGTGAGGGCTCTTCAAAAGGGTAAGATAAGGATTGGGGTTATCAAGTGAGATGAAGGCTATCAGGAGGGAGAGAGTTGGAAGAAACTCCAACTCTGTGTATGGGTATGATATGCTAAAATTGGGAGGCCAGATATCATCTTTTCCATTTGGTTTTTCTCACTTTCTCATCTATTCTCCTCAACCGAAAATTCTTTCTCTTTTGTACCTCTGTTTCTTATGAAAACCAAAAACTCTCTAGCTTTTCTCTTTTCTCCTAGATCCCTTTGAAAGTTGAATGCTCTTAGTGCATATCTTCTTCCTCTATAGCCGAATCTACAAGGGAGATCTCTGTTTTCCCAAAGGTGCACTGTAAGCCGTATACACCTTAGTAATCCGGTGAGTTTCAAGATTTCTCCTTTTCTATGATTCTTTTATTTTTATCAAACTCCTAATCTAAATCATTATTTCCAAGGCCTTGTCGATTATACTCTTTACCCTTGAAGCCGAATCTATCCCATTAAAGCCAATTTGGTGGAAAAATCGAAGGCAGGTAGTGATAAGTGTGACCGAATGGCCTTCCATGATTCTTTTGCTTTGGCCAAATACTATGTGGGGTTAGGTTAATTGTGTGTATCAGTTGGTTTGATATTTGGAGGATGGCCGAATGTAAGAAGGTTGGTGGTGACAATTTATAAAAGATATTCGGGATTCGGCTAACTAGGTAAGTGTTTGTTTTAAAAGTTACATTTAACTAATGAGTTAGATCTCATCGTTTATTTGGTTTAGTGATTAAGGGATTGTTATGGACTCAACTAACTGTCAAGCAGAGAAGGTTGGATCTGTAAAATCGTCGCCCAAATTCAAGAATCGATCTGTTTTGGTAGTGCGAGATTGGCCAACGATGTGTGGGCCAAAATCGAAGTCGAATCGTGGGCCAATAGTAGTTGTTTCAAGTGATAGTAACGTAGACATAGCGAAAGCCTTATTACGTGAATCAGGTGTGTAATACTTCCCCACCGTCTAGATCTAATTAATAATAAAAATATATATGTGCTCATAAGATTTATATGTTACATTAAAAGCCAAAATCTCGGATTTAAACAGCGGACCCTCAGGTTAGTAAATAATATGACTATATGTTACAAGTAAGCTGTTGTACATGTTTTAAATTATTGTGCATGTTGCATGGGATGGGTGATGAAAGGAAGAAGTTATATGTACATGTATATGAGTAGCGATTTTTACCGTGAATTACTGTAGCGGCTAATGACGTGATCTATTATACGGGCTTCGGCCAATATATGTTGATGAGCAGCATGACTGCCATCTTGGAGTGTAGCGGTGTGGGTTGATTGTAGAAATCCCCAATGGTGTGTTGGTTGGTACGGGGGCGTGTAGCGGATGGAAACCTAGGCAAATGGGTTGGGCTTTGCATATTACTTGTTATCCATGTAAATAAAATTGTTGTTATATTTTATGAGGCCCAAATCTAGTGGTGCATGAGGGTTGCACACTGAGTCTCGTGACTCACCCAAATTAATCTAACCTTCCAGGTGATGATTAGTGCATCGGACCGGGCCGGAGTGAAGCACAAGGTGGCCATGCAAAAGAATGTGGATCCGACGAAAAGTTCCCTATATTAGTTTTTTTTAAAGTATTTTATATGATGGATTTAAACTACGTTGTAATAAGGCCATGGGCCATTAGTTTACATTTTAATTTTATTATGGGCCTTTATTATTTATTATCATTTTAATTACTTTCAAGGACAAGTATTTCAATTTTGGCTTTTGATTATGAAGGCACATTTTATGTAATTCTTATTTGGGCTTTCTGTGACACGATTGGTTTTATAAAATTTTCTCAGTGACATATCAGACCCGGTTGTAGTGTTTGGGTCGGGTTTGGGGTGTTATAAATTGGTATCAGAGCCTAGTTCAAAACTCGACTTTGGGATTTTGGGCCCAAAATATTTTCTAAAAATGGGTTTTTAAAACATGGATTTTTATTAGTAAAGGTTTATTAGTTCAGCATGGCACCTGCGTCTCCGACCAAGTTCGCCAGGTAAGCACTCTAAACCATTGTGTGATATAAATATGGGCTTAATGGGCTTATGGGACGTAGACTATTTAGGTTAGAACCTGATGGACTCTAGGCTTAGATAAACAAACTCTTAAAAATCCATAAGACTTAACTTCATTAAACAAAACCTGTAAACAAGTCACAAGACTAAAGTGTGGTAACAAGCATATGCATGTCTAGGAGTAGATCCGGAAGAGCTTGGTATTTAAGCAGTCCTAGTGACTCACCTCCTGTCGCAGGAATCTCACCTGGTGCACAGTGATTGTTCACTTTAGCCATGACAGGGTGTGGCAATAGGCATATGCATGTCTAGGAATGGATTCAGGGAAAGCTTGGTACTTAAGCAGTCCTAGTGACTCACCTCCTTTCCACTAAAATCCTACCTGGTGCGTAGTGACTATTCACCCTAGTTACGAGTACATGTTGACAGGCCAAAACTACAATTAAAACCCGAAAGGGACTAGCCACCTATTTCTCTCACAAAAAAAATTAAAATATCCTTACTTTGAAAAAAATACCTATGATTTGCAAATATACCCGATTTACAAAGTCAACAGAATTTTTCCATAGAAAACAAAAACAACAACAACATCAAAATATCCTTGAATTGTAAAAATTACCAAATTACCCCTGAGTTGTAAGTGACAAAACACCCTTAATTTGCAAACGACCACAATACCCCTGATTGGCAAAATTACTAAAACACCCCCAAATTTTTTAAAATTTCTGAATAACCCTAGATTTTATAAATTACTAAAATAACCCCAGATTTGCAAAATTACCAACATACCCCCAAATTTGTGAAATTACCAAAATACCCCCAAGTTGGAAAATTACCAAAATACCCAAATCACCCGGAACCTTATTTTGGAAAATTACGAAAATACCCCTGTAGGATAAAATTACAAAAATACCCCTGGGTAGCGAACTGATGAAAATACCCTTAGGTAATGAATGTTACTTGTATGAATGTTGTGTGTGCATAATTCCTAAAATATGAAGACTGAAAACTGTAGATAGGTTCGAATTCAAAAGAATCACTTTTAAACTATGTTTCATAAGATTGTTCGGGGATAATTAGTGGAAACAATTAATGACTCATAAAAATTTAAATCAGATAAATGTGAACTAGAAGAATGAGTACAAGAGGTCGAGGACATCTGCCACGTGGATGCAGTAGAGGTAGGATGACCGTATCAAAACCCGTAGGATTGGGTCATGGGTTCGGAAGTGAGATACCGGCCCACCACTCTTGAGGTGGAATTCTAGGACCGCATGTGGAGAGGACGTGGTGTCTCGGCCGATCTTGAGCATTTTGGAAAGAGTGGCCGAGGCTGGTATGGGCAGAGGAGCCCAGAAATCTGTGCTAGAGAGGCTGAGGAACAGTGGGGCCAAAGTATTTAGGGGATTCTCTGGTGTATCCCTGAGTTCCGCTGAATATTAGTTGGAGGTAGTGGAACGTATAATGGATGACCTAGACTTCACGGTGGAGGAGGAGATGAAGGGGGTGTGTCTCTTCTTCGAGATGAGGCCTACCAATAGTGGCTCACGGTGAAAGAGGGTACGGCCGCGGACCTGATTGACTGGGATTTCTTTAAGGATTCATTCCAGGGAAAGTACATTGGGGCTAGTTACATGGATGCTCAAAGAAAAGCATTCCTGAATTTGGTGTAGGGGAGTAAGTCTGTGGCTGAGTATGAGGCTGAGTTTCTGCGCCTGAGTTGTTACGCTCGGGGAATTGTAGCAACGGAGTATGAACGATATGTTCGGTTCGAGGATGGGCTAAGAAATGAGCTAAGGGTTTTGATCGCGCCACAACGAGAGAGAATTTTTGCGGTTCTAGTAGATAAAGTTAAAATAGCTGAGGAAGTGAAACGGGAGGAAAAACAAGAGAATGATAAGGACCGGGGCAGGAATAAGAGGAGTTTTGGACCCTCCAGAGCAACTGGAAATTTTCAAAAGAGGCCTAGGACTGATGGGCCAGCTTGTACTCCATCGGGCCAGAGTCAAGCATGTTCGATATGTGGGAGAACCCGTTGTGGGGAGTACAGAGTGAAAACCAGAGGATACTTTAGGTGTGGGTCCAAAGAACATTTGATGAGGGATTGTCCTCAAGTGAATCGTGGGTAGCCAACGGGTCAAGGTCCTGATCAGACTAAGAGGGGTGATCAACTTAGACCAAATGGTAAAAGTGCAACTAGAAGAAGAAATGGATCCGGTCGGGGCCGTGGAGCATCTGGTAGAGGTACAGGTAATACGGATGCAAGACAGCCGGGTTTAGTTTATGCGGCTCATCGAAGGGAGGACGGTGATGCATCGGATGTTATAACCGGTATGTTTCTTATCGCTGGTAACCCTTTTCTTGCTTTAGTTTATATTGGATTAACCCACTCCTATGTTGCATGCTCAGTATCTGAGACTCTAAGCATAGATTATGAGATAACCATTAGGAAAATAACCATGGTTAGTCCCCGAGGATAATCTAGGGTAGTGGACAAGCTGTTTAGGGAAGTACCTTTAGAGACTCAAGTGGTAGTGTTCCAAGCAGACTTGATGGAATTTCCATTTGGATAGTTTGACCTCATCTTGGGAATGGATTGGTTAACTAAGCATCGTGCCAAGTTAGACTGTGAGAACAAGCGTGTGATGTTGGGTACCCCAGAAGGCGGGGAGGTGGTTGTGTTAGAAGAAAGGAGGAATTACTTGTCCAACGTGATATCCTCCTTAAAAGCTATTAAGATGATTCGGAAGGGATATAGTGCATATCTGGCTTTTATTAGTGCGTTAGATGTTAAGAAGGTGACTGTTAATGAGGTCCGAACAGTTAAGGAGTTCGAGATGTCTTTCGGAGGAATTGCCAAGATTACCCTTGGATCGCGAGGTGGAATTTGGAATAGACCTACTTTTGGTACAGCTCCAGTATCTATCGCTCCTTATAGAATGGTGCCAAAGGAATTGGTGGAGCTTAAGGCTCAGATTAGGAACTATTGGATCGTGGGTTCATTCGACCGAG
Source organism: Gossypium rotundifolium (assembly GCA_025506655.1). Lineage (NCBI taxonomy): Eukaryota > Viridiplantae > Streptophyta > Magnoliopsida > Malvales > Malvaceae > Gossypium > Gossypium rotundifolium. The sequence goes on from CP106722.1 coordinate 134,921,724, forward strand.
TGTGTCTCCATGAGGAGCGCCGGTCTTGTTCGTGAAGAAGAAGGACAGATCCATGCGTATGTGCGTGGACTATCGTCAATTGAACAAGTTGACGATCAAAAACAATTACTCATTACCGAGGATTGACGACCTGTTCGATCAGCTCAAAGCAGCATCGATCTTTTCTAAGATTGACTTAAGATCTGGATACCATCAATTAAAAGTTAAAGAAGGGGACATTCATAAGACGGCGTTTCGAACTCAGTACGGGCATTATGAGTTCTTGGTAATGCCGTTTGGGTTGATGAATGCACCAGTGGCTTTTATGGATATGATGAACTGGGTGTTTCCACCATATCTTGATCGGTTCGTGGTGGTGTTCATCAATGATATCCTGGTTTACTCTAAGTTGGAGGAGGGGCATGATGAACATCTTCGCGTGGTGTTGCAAACTTTGAGGGAGAAGCAGCTATTTGTAAAGTTCAGTAAGTGTGAGTTCTGGCTAAAGGAAGTGACTTTCTTAGGACATGTGGTTTCGGCCGAGGGAATCAGGGTGGACCCTCGAAAGATAGAGGTTGTATTGTATTAGAAACCACCAAAGTCTAAGGCAGAGGTTCGGAGTTTCTTAGGTTTGACAGGGTATTACTGAAGGTTCGTTGAAGGGTTTTCTCTAATAGCAGCTCCTCTAACTAAGTTGTTGAGGAAGGGAGTATTGTTTGTATGGACCGACAAAAAGCAAGAGAGCTTTGAGAAGCTAAAGAGAATCCTAACTAAGCGCCAAGATTAATTCAAATGGAGGCGTGAAAGGAATTTACTGTCTCATCGTGATGCGTCACACACGGGTTTAGGGTGTGTGTTGATGCAAGAAGGAAAGGTGGTGGCGATCGTCTCAAAAGTTGAGACCGCATGAGTTGAACTACCCCACGCATGACTTGGAGTTGGCGGCGGTAGTGTTTTCCTTAAAGATTTAGAGGCACTACTTATACGGGGAGAAGTCGATAATTTACATCGACCATAAAGGTCTGAAGTACCTCTTTACCCAAAAGGAGCTGAATTTGAGACAATGTAGGTGGATCGAGCTCCTAAAGGATTATGATTGTTCAATCAAAATTATCCTAGAAAGGCGAATATGGTAGCAGATGCGCTAAGCCGCAAGGTAGTATCGGAGTTAAGAGCCATGTTTGCTAATTTGAGTTTATTCAACGATGGGAGTTTGCTAGCTGAGTTGCAAGTAAAGCCAGCATGGGTAAGTCAGGTTAAGGACAAACAGTTAGTGGATGATGTTCTGAGTGCTCGATTTTTGCAAGTGAGGGATGGTGAAATGGAGGACTATAGTCTGAACGAGGATGGAGTTCTGTGTTATCGTGGGAAGATTTGCATGCCTAAGGATGATGAGCTAAGATAGAGGATTCTTCAGGAATCGTATAGTAGCCCCTATGCTATGCATCCTGGAGGAGTCAAGATGTATCGTGATTTGCGAGAGCAATTTTGGTGGCCAGGTCTAAAGAAAGAGGTAATAGAAGTCGTAGGAAAATGTTTGATGTGTCAGTAGGTCAAAGCTGAACACCAAGTGCCATCAGGATTGTTGCAGTCGGTGAAGATTCCCCAATGGAAATGGGAGAGAATCACGATGGATTTTGTTAGTGGGTTACCCCTTACACCCACTAATAAGGATTCAATTTGGGTGATTGTTGACCGATCGACAAAGTCGCTCACTTTATCTGGGTTCGGTGGACTATTCTTTACAAAAGTGGCTAAATTGTATGTGGTTGAGGTTGTAAGATTGCATGGCGTGCCAGTGTCGATCATATCAGATAGAGACCCTAGGTTCACGTCCCGATTTTGGAAGGCTCTTCATCAAGCAATGGGAACAAGGCTAGACTTTAGTATCGCTTTTCATCCACGTGATCGATGGTCGATCTAAAAGGTAATTCAAATCTTGGAAGATATGCTAAGGGGTTGAACCATCGACTTTAGGGCAGTTGGGAAGAGTATTTGCCCTTGGAAAAATTTGCATATAATAATAGTTATCAAGCTAGCATTCAGATGGCACCTTATGAAGCGTTGTATGGAAGGAGATGTCATACTCCATCATGTTGGACGGAGTTGGGCGAATGTAAGGTGTTAGGTCCAGAGTTAGTTTCGAAAACCGAAGGGAAAATAAAGTTAATACGGGCTCGGCTAAAGGAAGCGTCGGATCGACAAAAGTCTTACGGATCTAAAGTGGAAGGATGGTAGGTGATCAAGTCTTCTTGAAGGTATCTCCATGGAAGAAGGTAATGAGGTTTGGTCGAAAGGGGAAGTTAAGTCCACGGCTTATTGGGCCTTACGGTAATAGAACGTGTGGGCTCAGTGGCTTATCGGTTGGAGTTGCCTTCGAAGTTGGAGCAGATACATGACGTGTTCCATGTCTCAATGCTGGGACGTTATCAATCTGACCCATCGCACGTAGTGCGGGAAAAGAGATAGAAGTAAGGCCAGACTTGTCCTTTGAGCAGGAACTAGTACAAATTTTGGATATAGATGTGAAAGTATTGAGAAGGAAGTCTATTCCATTGGCTAAAGTTTTGTGGCAAAATCACGGCACAGAAGAGGTGACGTGGGAGCCAGAGGATGTTATACGCCAGCAGTATCCCTATCTTTTTGACCAAGTAAATTTCGGGGCCAAAATTTATTTTAAGGGGGTAGAACTGTAACATCCTTAAAGTGGGCCTACGCATTTATATTATAATCTAATATGTTAAATTGAGATTGTAAAGGTTGGACTGACTTTTTGATTAAATATTTGTATTAGGGTTAAAGTTAGTGCTCTGGATAATTTAAAGTGAAATATTGGGCTTTAAAAATTTAGGTTAGGTGGCTAATAAATGGTGTTAGCTTATAATTTAAGAAGATGGTTAATTAAGTGACAAGCTGGGCTTGTGGCCCAAATAATTAAAATGTTTTAAGTGGGCATAAGGTGGCGTCATAAGGGGGGAGAAGTTTGGGCCCTTGTATGGCTGATTGGGCCTTAGGAAATGGGTCAAATTTGGCACTTAACTGAGAAGAGGGTGGACGGCATGTAGGCTACTAAATTAGGAGCTTTATTTCTTTTCATTTAAGTAATAAAAGATGATAAACAAGGATGGAGGAGTTGGCTTTAGTGAGGGCTCTTCAAAAGGGTAAGATAAGGATTGGGGTTATTAGGTGAGATGAAGGCTATCAGGAGGGAGAAAGTTGGCAAAAACTCCAACTCTGTGTAGGGGTGTGATATGCCGAAATTGGGAGGCCAGATATCATCTTTTCCATTTGGTTTTTCTCACTTTCTCATATATTCTCCTCAAACGAAAATTATTTCTCTTTTGTACCTCTGCTTCTTGTCAAAACCGAAAACTCTTTAGCTCTTCTCTTTTCTCCTAGATCCTTTCTGAAAGCCGAATGCTGTTAGTGCATAATTTCTTCCTCTATAGCTGAATCTACAAGGGAGATATCTGTTTTCCCGAAGATGCACTGTAAGACGTATACTCCTTAGTAATCCGGTGAGTTTTGGGATTTCTCCTTTTCTGTGATTCCTTTATTGTTATCAAACTCATAATCTAAATCATTATTTCCAAGGCCTTGTCGATTATACTCTTTACCCTTGAAGTTTAATCATCCCATTAAAGTCGATTTGGTGGAAAAATCAAAGGTAGGTAGTGGTAAGTGTGGCCGAATGGCCTTCCATGATTCTTTTGCTTTGACTGAATACTATGTGGGGTTAGGTTAATTGTGTGTATCAGTTGGTTTGATATTTGGAGGATGGCCAAATGTAGGAAGGTTGGTGGTGACAATTTCTAAAAGATATTCGGGATTCGGCTAACTTGGTAAGTGTTCGTTTTAAAAGTTACATTTAACTAATGAGTTAGATCTCATCGTTTATTTGGTTTAGTGATTAAGGGATTGTAATGGACTCAACTAATGATCAAGCGAGAGAAGGTTGGATCTGTAAAACCGTCACCCAAATTCAAGAAGCAATCTGTTTTGATAGTGCGAGATTGGCCAAGAGGGTGTGGGCCAAAATCGAAGTCAAATCATGGGCCAATAGTAGTTGTTTCAAGTGATAGTAACGTAGACATAGCGAAAGCCTTAGTACCTTTAATCGTGTGTAATACTTCCCCACCGTCTAGATCTAATCAATAATAAATATATATATATATATATGTGCTCATAAGATTTATATGTTACATTAAAAGCCGAAATCTCGGATTTAAATAGCGGACCCTTAGGTTAGTAAATAATCTGACTATATGTTACAAGTAAACTGTTGTACATGTTTTAAATTATTGTGCATGTTGCATGGGTTGGGTGATGAAAGGAGGAAGTTATATGAACATGTATATGAGTAGTAGTTTTTACCATGAATTACTGTAGCGGCTAATGCCGTGATCATTATATAGCTTGGCCAATATATGTTGATGAGCGAGATGGTCGCCATCTTGGAGTGTAGCGGTGTGGGTTGATTGTAGAAATCCCCAATGGTGTGTTGGTTGGTACGGGGGCGTGTAGCGGATGGAAACCTAGGCAAATGGGTTGGGCTTTGCATATTACTTGTTATCCATGTAAATAAAATTGTTGTTATGTTTTATGAGGCCCAAATCTAGTGGTGCATGAGGGTTGCACACTGAGTTTCGCGACTCACCCAAATTAATCTAACCTTTCAGGTGACGATTAGTGCATCGGACCAGGCCGGAGTGAAGCGCAAGGTGGCCATGCAAAAGAATGAGGATCCGGTGAAAAGTTCCCCATATTAGTTTTTTTAAAGCATTTTATATGATGGATTTAAACTACGTTGTAATAAGGCCATGGGCCATTAGTTTACATTTTAGTTTTATTATGGGCCTTTATTATTTAATCTCGTTTTAATTACTTTCAAGGACATGTATTTCAGTTTTGGGCTTTTGATTATTAAGGCACATTTTATGTAATTCTTATTTGGGCTTTCTGTCGACACGATTGGTTTTATAAAATTTTTCTCAGTGACATACCAGACCCAGTTGTAGTGTTTGGGCTAGGTTTGGGGTGTTACAATTAAGGTGGTATCGCACTTAGCCCACCATCAAATATTGATATAACACATTTACATATCCATTCCATCATTCACACTAGAGTTATTCAATAACTACCACATTCTACCCACTTGAAATATACATGTTCTCAATTGTGCCATGTACTAGCTAGCAACAACAATGTATATATATATATATATATATATATAATGCATCGTTTACGCATAAACTTACCTCGGTGCAAAATGTATTGAATTGCGATTCACTCCATAACCTTGCCTTTTCCTCAGTCAAGGTTAATTCCTCATTTTTCTTGATCTATAACAATAAGATTCATTCATTTAGATCATTTAATTATCATAATGCATTAAAACCTACACTTAGGAAAAATGACCATTTTGCCCTTACACTATGGCAAAATTACAATTCTACCCATAGGCTCGTAAATCATGTTTCAACACATTTTATCAATAAACAAGCCTAGCTGAACATTTATTTCACTTACAACTACTCACCATTCCAACCACTTAATGCATTTATGACACAAATTCATTCTTTGCATTTAAGTCCTATTTAGGTGTTTTCATGCTAACACCTTTCACAAAAGTTGTTTTTCATCTTCCTAACATGTTCATCTTCCTAACATTAATTTTCTTCCACAAAAACTCAGCTAACAACATAAACATTGTCATGGTAAGTCCCTATACTTTCAACCATATCATAAATTAGTCCCCTTATTAGATAGCTTAAGCTTTGGGGACTCTAAAAACACAAAAAGTCATCAATTAAAACCACATAAATCACTTACTTGAATGAGAATTGAGTGGATGAATGTTTGAACCTCAAAGACCTCTATTTTTTCTTCAATTTTCGATGGAAAGATATGAGTGAATAGTGAAAGATGATAGTTTTTCTTTTTACCATATTTTAATCATCTTTTCTCACCTAATTCCACCCAATTTGACTATAATTAATGCTCTTGTCCCTTTTGCTATCTATGGCCTACCAACACATTCTCTAGGGCCTAATTGCACTTTAGGGACCTCCAATTTAGTAATCTACGACTATTGGACACCTCTACCTTGAAAAAACTAGAACTTTTGTACTTTATACGATTTAGTCCTTTTTCACAATTAAGCATGCTATCACTCAAATTAAAGCACCAAAATTTTATCACAGCCATTTTAATACCATAACACATAAAATAACATTAAAATAGTTTTCCTCAACCTCAGTTTAGTGGTCCCAAAACCACTGTTTCGACTAGGCCCTAAATCAGGCTGTTACAACTCTCCCCTCTTTTAGAGATTTTCGCCCACTAAAATATTACCGGTAAAGAGGTTTGGATATTGATCTCTCATGGCTTCTTCGGTTCCCATGTAGCTTCTTCTACACTGCTTTTTTGCCATAGCACTTTTACTAAAGCTATATTTTTATTCCTCAACTATTTCAGTTCTCGTGCCATAATCTTAATCGGCTCCTCCTCATATGTTATGTCCGGTAGTTTCTCAATTTCTATTGGAAGGATCACATGTAAAGGATCAGAGCGATAACGCCTTAACATCGATACATGAAACACATTGTGAATTTTCTCTAACTCTATCAATAAAGCCAACCGATATGCCACTAGCCCAATCCTCTCGGCTGCGGACTCAATTTCCCTTTTCGGCCAAATCTCAATATTTTCTTCCATGGGGACACTTTCAGAAATACTTTGTCACCGCATTAAACTCGATTTCCTTCCTTTCCAAATCTGTATATGACTTTTGTTGGTCTGAAGCAGCTTTCAGACTTTCCCGAATCACTTTCACTTTCTCCTCAGTCTCTTTAACCAGATTGACCCCATGAATTTGCTTCTCACTCAGCTTGGTCCAATACAAAGGAGTCTGACACTTACGATCATACAAGGCTTCATACGGTGCCATTCGTATACTTGATTGATAACTGTTGTTGTAGGCAAACTAAACCAAAGGTAGGTATCTCTCCCAACTACCTTCAAATTCCAACACACATCATCGGAGCATATCTTCAAGAACTTGAATCACTCTTTCAGATTGACCGTCAGATTGAGGATAAAATACAGTACTATAATTTAATGTTGTACCTAAGGCTTCTTGCAACTTCTTCCAAAACCTCGAAGTAAATCTCGGATCTCTATCCGAGATAATAGATACAAGCACTTCATGTAATTTTACCACCTCCGCAATATACAACTCAACCAACTTATCTAGCAAATAATTAACACGCACTAGTATAAAGTGAGCCGACTTTGCTAGTCTATCAACGACAACCCACACAACATCTTTCTTTTTAGGAGTCATAGGCAACCCCATCATAAAATTCATGGTGATCCGATCCCACTGCCATTCGAGAATCATCACTGGCTGAAGCAATCTCGAAGGAACTTGGTGCTTTGCTTTCACTTTTTGACATATCAGACACCTTGATACAAACTCTGAGATGTCTCTTTTCATACTAAGCCACCGATAAAATTTCTTCATATAATTGTAAATTTTGTACTACCTGGATGTACTGACAAATAACCACTATGTGCTTCATTTAATATCTTCCAGATCAATTCATAATTCTTAGGTACACAAATCCTAACATGAAACATCAAACAACCATTCGAACTTATCTGAAAATTAGATTCATCTTCTGATTCACACTTAGCTATATCAACTTGCATCTCATTATCATTCTTTTGAGCTTCACATATTTGTTGAACAAATAATGGCCTAGCTCTCAACTTGGCTAATACAACACTATTGTTAGACCATGCTAAGCTCGTGCTCATAGTTTTTAAAGCATGTAGGGATTTCCTACTCAGGGCATCACCAACCACATTCGCTTTCCCCGAATGGCAATCGATTACTAGCTTATAGTCCTTCAATAACTCAAGCCACCATCGTTGTCGTAAATTCAAATTCCTCTTGATCCATCAAGTACTTCAAACTCTTATGATCTGTGAAGATTCGGCACTTCTCACTATACAAATAATGTCGCCAAATTTTTAACGCGAACACAATCGCGACCAACTCCAAGTCATGAGTCGGATAATTCCTCTCATGCAATTTTAACTTCCTTGAGGCGTAAGCAACTACTTTACCCTTTTGCATCAACACACACCCAAGACCATTAAATGATGCGTCAATGTAGACCACAAACTCTTTCCCCGACTCAGGTTGAACCAAAACTGGCGCCACGATTAACAATGTTTTCAATCTCTCAAAACTCTGTTGACATTTCTCAGTCCATTCAAACATAACATCTTTGTGCAACAGTCTCATCATCAGAGTAGCAATCATGGTAGATCCCTTCACAAATCGTCTATAGTACCTCGATAAACCCAAAAAGCTTCTGACTTTCGACACATTTCTCAGTGCTTTCCACTCCACAATAGCCGAGATCTTACTCAAGTCAACTCTAATACCATCAACCGAGACAATGTGTCCTAAGAATCTGACCTATCGGAGCCAAAACTCGCTCTTGCTAAATTTAGCATACAACTGCTTGTCTCTTAAAGTCTACAAAACAATTCTCAAATGCTCTGCATGATCACTCTCATCTCTCGAATAAATCAATATATCTGTAACAGATCGAATTTGACGCTAATCGAAATGATGGTTTCAGGACCACGAATTCGACTCTGAGAAATATTTAAATATTATATTTTGTGTTTATTATATGTGAATTAATGTGTGTGAAAGTTTCGTAGAAAAAATTATTATTTGTGTGTTTAATTTAGAAAAATGACTTAAACACGTAAATGGTATAAGTTGCAAACTATAGTAAAATGCACCAAAGTTATTGTGGCTTTATAAATGGAAGTCCAAAAAGGGCAATTAGCCCATTATTCATGATAGTGGATGGTAATGTTCTCAAATGACCTTATGGTTATGTTTTGAATTTTTATTATTAAAAGGTTAGTTTAGTAAATTGATAAATAAGTAATATATGTTATTATTATTATCAAAATTAAACCATTATCATCTTACTTTTCTCAAGGCCGAATATAAACTAAGAAAAGGGGTTAGGGAAAGCTTTGAATTTCGGCAATTATAAAGCTTGATTAAGGTAAGTTTAATCTTCGATTTTTATTAATTTTTATGTTTTTTAAATCGTTGCTTCGAACGGTAGCTTACCCATGTTGAAATTTTTAAATCTAAGCATGTTTGATATTTAGTCATTGATGTGTTCATGTAGTTTTTGATGTATGTTAAAGATTAGTATGTTTTGTATTGGAAATTTTAGTGAAATTGAGTATTTTAGGCTAAATTACAAAAATAAAATTTTAGAGGGACTTATTTGCAAAATAAATGAAATAAATGGACTTGTAAGGTCCTTAGGAAGATTCGGCTCTTGAGTAGCATGGGGAAATTTTGTGTATTTTGTGTTTTATGCAAATAGGATTAAATTGTAAAAATGTGAAACATTAGGGGTAAAATTATAATTTACCCATTTATGTGTTTTGGGACTAAATTGAAATGAAATATACTTGAATGAGCTAAATTTTAATGTGTTTAGATCAAGAACAAAGAAGAACAGATTTGGATCGGGGAATGACAAAAGTTATCCAATAGTCGGATTATGCGGTTCGTCGACAGTCGAGGTAAGTCCTTAAGTTGAATTATATCTAAAAAAATTATTTATGAACCTGTTAAATGATGATGTTTGATAAATTTGAGTATATATTATTGTAAACGCCGAATGTATATGGGTTAATTTGGTTTGAATGCATAAATTGACAATATGATATGAATATGTATCATTGATATAGTATTTGGGAAAAATGTGAATTATGTGATTGGTTTGTGAAATCAACTTTTAGAAATGTGTATTACAAGAATAATTGTATTGTATTTCAGGCTTAATGCCTAGCATGCCTCGTGCCGATTATATAATTAGGGCTTAATACCTAGTAGGCCTCGTGTTTGATATAATTGTGCTTAATGCCTCAGCGTGCCTCGTCTTTGATATAATTCGTGCTTATTGCCTAGCGTGCCTTGTGCTTTGATATAGTTTGGGCTTAATGCTTAGCAAGCCTCGTGCCGGTGATATATATATTTCGGGCTTATTGCCTAGCAGGCTTAATGCCGGTGTTATGATTTCGGACTCTGAGTTCAATAGGCTTAGTGCCAGTGTGTGAGATTTAGGTAATGTTTAGTAGGTTTTAGATATTGAATCACTATTTTAAGAGAAAATTTAAGTGCTAATGGTTTTGGTGGAATGAATTAAGTATGCCTATGTGTGTGGAAGTGAATTTGTTAATTTGGTAGTAAGGTATGTATTATTCTTACTTAAGTGATCTATGAATATGCATGTATGTATATAGATGTATGTATATGATGTTATTGAGAACAGGAAGATCTAAGTGATAAGAAAATTGGCTAAACGAAAACATAAGTAGTTAAGGTATTTGTAAAGGTATAAGGAAATGTATAAGTTGGTGTTATATATATATATATGCATATTCGACCATAATGTAAATATATAAGATAAGAACTGTTTATTAAGGTTATAAGTTGGTTATTTAAATGTTTTACCATTGAATATAATAATGCTTTTGCTTAAGACTTACTAAGCTAGCATGCTTATGGTATGTTCTTGTCTATTTCTATTTTATAGACTTTTGATTCAAGCTACGGGCTCGAAGGATCTTTGAAGAAGTTAACCACATTATCGACTCTCTTTTGGTATTGATAAACTTAGTTTTTGAGTTGAAAAGGCATGTATAGGCTAGACTAAGCTGTATTACTAATGATACTTGATCATGTATATATATTTAGCCATGCAAAGATGGCTATCTATTTTGGTTAAACTTTGTTCATGTGGTTTGATGAAATGGCTTGCTCATGCTATGAATTATTGTTTTTATTCGGATGTGGTTTAGGTACTATTTGAAATGTGAATGGGTGATATGAATGTTATGTATCTAGTTGAAGAAAAACTTGACTTGGGTCGTTGTTGCTTAATATAGTTGATTCGATTAAGTAATATGAGTGATATTATAATTAAAGATTGTGTATGTAAGTTAATTTGTTTGATTTGTTGTTAATGATAAGTATAAGTAGTTACAAATTATGGAAAAGTTGTAATGAATATTCGGTCAAGGTATGGTTTATATACTTGTGTTTTTAGGTTAAGTTGGTTTTGAGACCTATGTTCATGTATGGTAAATTGTTGTACAGTTAGTAATATGAATTTTCATGAGTTATGGAAGTTTAGTTGGCACATTCAGTCTTTGATCTAACCTTATAACATGAAAGAAAATTAGGTTGTGGTTATACATTAAAAGCTAAGGTTCTGCGTATTCGGATATATTCATTTATTTATAAATGAAGTGTATTGTCTATTAGTCCATAGATGTAAAGTCAAGTGATATATGCATGTAACTGTAATGATGCTTATTAGTAGTTCCAACTACAAGGTTCGGTGTGCTTTGATTCAAAATGAAATAGTACATGAGGCATGTTTGCATGAAACAGTTACAAAAGTAGTGGTACTAAATAGGTGTCTGCATCATAGAATAAAATAGATAAATATGCTAATAATGAGGTTAGAAGTATATTGTTTGATCATTTTTTATATGTGGATGATTATATTGAATATGTTTAACTTATTATATCAAGTATATATATACTATACCCATGTGCTTTGTCTGTCTAAGATAAGAATTAATTGATTGAAAAAGATTTGGCTATTTGGTAATGCCTGTAACCCTAATTCGACGACGGATACGGGTTAGGGGTGTTACATTTTATTGGTACTAGAGCTTACGATTTAGTCGATTCTAGTACTACCGTAGTGCTTGTGAGTCTAGTTATACATGCCTTTAATGTATATTTGATTGTGTGGTAACTTTTGACATTCCAAACTGTGTTTTATATTGTAAATGGATTCTGATCCTGACAGAGCCGTAGCTGATGATGTAGAAAGTGTAGCACCTGATCTTGCACGCGAATCAGTGCCAATAGACTCTCGACCAGTTTCGGGTAGCCATGAGGGGGAGGCTAAACAAGCCTTTTACTAGATAATGAATGAATGGTTTACCCAGTTTGTTTAGAATAATCCGTCTGTACAATAGCCTCCACCCCCGAATAATTCAACTCCAAAGAACTTCAAAGACTCAGATGATAGATCCGATGAGATCAAGTAGGCCTCTGCTGATAAATTCGTAAAATATAAATAAGAATTTAAAGCTAATGATGATGATAACTTATGAGCGAGCCGAGATGTGGCTTGATAATACCATTCGGGTACTTGATGAGTTATCCTGTACTTCAGAGGAATGCCTAAAGTGTGCTATATCTCTACTTCGGGACTCTTCTTACCATTGGTGGAAAACACTAGTATCAGTAGTTCCAAAAGAAAAAGTGACTAGGGACTTCTTCCAGATTGAGTTCCGAAAGAAATATATCAGCTAGATATTCATTGATCAAAAAACGTAAAGAATTTCTTGAACTGAAATAGAGGCGAATGACTGTGACAGAATATGAGCGAAAATTTGTCAGACTCAACAGATATGCTAGAGAGTGTGTTTCTTCTGAAGCCATTATGTGCAGAAGATTTGATGATGGTCTGAATGAATACATAAAGTTACTTGTGGGCATTCTTGAGATTAAAGAGTTTGTGGTACTGGTCGAGCGAGCTTGCAATGTTGAAAAGCTCAGAAAAGAGAAAAGAAAGGCTCAGATAGATGCTAGAGACACTCGAAAAAGATCGTTGAGTAAAACTTTCCATTCAACATCTAAGGAGTTTAGAGATGACTTTAACCGACATAAGACTACTCTTGACCTGTCTGGACGAGATTGACCTCCAGTGAGTTCTCGAGCCACTTCGATGGCTAGTGTTGGCAATGTTCAACAGGATCAGATTGATTGCAAGCATTGTGGAAAATGGCATTCTGGGAGTTTTAGATTCCGTGATCAGTCTTGTTTTAAATGTGGATCGTCAGATCATTCCATTCGAGAGTGTTCGATGCTAGCTTAGCAAAATACAGCTTAGAACACTAAACCGAGCAACGCATCAGCATGGGGCAGACCACCCAGACATTCAGGCAATGTAGGTGGCAGTCAGAGAGGGATGAAGGACACTGTAGTTCGATCAGAGGCCAGAGCTCCAACTAGAGCTTATGCTATATGAGCTAGAGAGGATGCTACTACCCTAGATGTCATTACCTGTACTTTCACACTTTATGATACTACTGTGATTGATTGATTGATCCTGGTTTGACTCATTCATATGTGTGTGAAACTCTAGTAACCAGTAAGAATTTACTTTTCGAGTCTACTGAGTTTGTAATTCATGTGTCCAATCCTTTGGGTAGATGTGTACTTGTTGATAAAGTGTGTAAAGGTTGCCCATTGATGATTCGGGATTCTTACTTTCCGGCCAATTTAATGTTGTTACCCTTCGACGAGTTTGATATAATTCTGGGAATGGATTGGTTAACTTTGCACGATGCAGCGGTGAATTACAAAAGAAAGATCATTGATTTGAGATGTCAGAACGGTGAGACAATCCGAGTTGAATCTAGTGATTTAAATGGGTTACCTACAGTAATATCCTCAATGTTAGCCCGTAATATGTGAGAAAAGGATGTGACGTTTACCTGGCTTGTGTGCTGGATAATGAAGTGTCCGAAAAGCAGATTGAGTCCGTACCAGTTGTGTGTGAATACCCTAAGGTGTTCCCTGATGAATTATCGGGTTTGCCACCAATACGAGAGATTGAGTTCGGCATTGAATTAGTATCGGGACGACTCCGATTTCGATAGCTCCGTATCAGATGGTACATACTGAGTTGAAAGAGTTGAAAGCACAGTTGCAAGAGTTGACAAATAGGGGTTTTGCACAACCGAGTTTTTCTCCTAGGGGTGCGCCAGTTCTGTTTGTGAAAAAGAAAGATGGAAATATGCGAATGTGTATCGATTACCAACAGCTGAGTAAAGTGACTATAAAGAATAAATACTTGTTACCTCGGATTGATGATTTATTTGATCAGGTGAAAGGAGCTTCAGTGTTTTTGAAAATAGATTTGAGATCAGGTTATTATCAATTGCGAGTCAGAGATTCTGATGTGCCAAAGACTACATTTCGGATGAGGTACGGCCACTTTGAGTTTCTGGTTATGCCTTTTGGGCTTACTAATGCACCCGGTGTATTTATGGATTTAATGAATCCGATTTTCAGACAGTTTTTGGATCAGTTTGTAGTAGTGTTTATTGATGATATACTGATCTACTCTGAAGATGAAACCGAACACGCTGAGCGCTTGAGAATAGTGTTACAGACTTCACGAGATCAGCAGTTGTATGCAAAGTTCAGTGAGTGTGAGTTTTGGATGAAGGAAGTCAGCTTTTTGGGTCATGTTGTTTCAACTTCAGGTATTCGGGTTGATCCAAACAAAATATCGGCTATACTTTATTGGAAACCACCAAAGAATGTCTCCGAAATTCGGAGGCTTTTAGGACTTGCTGGATACTACAGACGATATATCAAAGGCTTTTCCATGATAGCTACACCTTTGACAAAGCTGCTACAGAAAGATGTTAAGTTCGAATGGTCAGAAAAAATGTCAGAGAAGTTTTGATGAGTTCAAAGCCCTTTTGACCGAAGCTCTAGTGTTAGCTCAGCCTAAATGGGTAAAGAATTTATTATTTTTAGTGACGCTTCTTTGAATGGTTTGGGTTACGTTTTGGTGCAGGAAGGCAAAGTCATAGCCTACGCCGAGACAATTGAAGCCCCACGAAAGAAATTATCCGACTCATGATTTGGAACTTGCAACTATTATTTTCACTTTGAAAATATGGCGTCATTACTTGTTCGGCGAAAAATGTCATGTTTATTCAGATCACAAAAGTCTGAAGTATTTGATGACTCAGAAAGTTTTGAACATGAGACAATATAGGTGGTTAGAACTGTTGAAAGACTATGAATTAGTGATTGACTACCATCCGGGGAAAGCAAACATTGTCATAGATGCCTTAAGCCGAAAATCATTGTTTGCTCTTCGTGTGTTGAATGCACATATGATTATGTCTGATGATAGTTCGATCATAGTCGAGTTGAAAGCAAGACCGATGTTTATTCAACAAATTGGTGATGCACAGAAAATTGACAAAGATATGATTGCTAGATGGGTTCAATGTGAAAATGATGCAGAGGCAGAGTTTCGAATCGATGCAAATGATTGCTTAAACTTCAAAGGTCGAATATGTGTTCCGAAGAATATGGATTTGATTCAGATGATTTTGGACGAGGCTCATAATAGTCGACTATCTATACACCCTGGTAGCACGAAAATGTATAATGATGTAAAACAATTTTATTAGTGGCCTGGCATGAAGTGGGATATATCTGAATTTGTTTCAAAGTGTTTAATTTGTCAGGAAGTAAAAGCCGAGCATCAAGTGCCTTTCGGATTACTTCAGCCAATTATGATACCTGAATGGAAATGGGATAGAATCACTATGGATTTTGTATCCGGTTTGCCTACGACATCAAGCAAGAAAGATGGAGTCTGGGTTATAGTAGATAGATTGACCAAATCAGCTCACTTTATCCCAGTTCGTATAGACTATTCACTCGATAAACTTGCTGAATTGTATGTATCACAAATTGTAAGATTACATGGTGTGCCAAGTTCCATTGTTTCAGATAGAGACTCGAGATTCACATCGCGGTTTTGGAAGAAGTTACAGGATGCTTTAGGTACTAAACTTCACTTTAGCACAGCCTTTCATCTGCAGACAGACGGTCAGTCTGAACGAACCATTCAGATACTTGAGGACATGTTGAGATATTGCGTCTTAGAGTTTGAAGGTACGTGGAAAAGATATTACCTTTGATTGAATTTTCTTATAAAAATAGTTTTCAATCGAGTATCAAAATGGCACCTTATGAAGCTCTATATGGCATCAAGTGTAGTACACCGTTATACTGGACTGAGCTCAGTGAGAATAAGATACACGGGGTTGATTTGATTAAAGAGGCAGAATAGAAAGTGACTGTAATCAGGGATAGTTTGAAAGCAGCCTCGGATCGTCAAAAGTCCTATGCGGATTCAAAGCACAAAGACATTGAGTTTCATATTGGAGACCGGGTATTCTTGAAAGTTTCTCCGTGGAAGAAGGTACTCCAATTTGGTCAGAAAGGCAAACTAAGTCCAAGGTTCATCAAACCATACGAGATCATCGAACGTATTGGGCATGTTACTTATAGATTGAAGTTGCCCTCTGAATTAGAAAAGATACACAATGTATTTCACGTTTCGATGCTTCGTACATATAGATCAGATCTGTCACATATGATCGCTCCGTCTGAGATTGAAATCTGACCCGATATGACGTATGAGGAAGAATCGATCAGCATTTTAGCTCGAGAAATGAAAGAGTTGAGAAACAAGAGAATTCCACTAGTGAAAGTACTATGGAATCGGCACTGAGTTGAAGAGGCTACGTGGGAGCCTGAGGATTCAATGAGGCATCAATATCCGACCTTGTTTAATGGTAAGATTTTCGGGGACGAAAATCCCTAAGGGGGAGAGTTGTAACAGACCGAATTTGACCCTAATCGAAACGATGGTTTCGGGACCACAAATCCGAGTCTGAGAAATATTTAAATATTATATTTTGTGTTTATTATATGTGAATTAATGTGTGAAAGTTTCGTATAAAAATTTTACTGTTTGTGTGTTTAATTTAGAAAAAGGACTTAAACGCGTAAATGGTAAAAGTTGCAAACTATAGTAAAATGCACCAAATTGATTGTGGCTTTATAAATGGAAGTCCAAAAAGGGAAATTAGCCCATTATTCATGATAGTGGACAGTAATGGTCTCAAATGACCTTATGGTTATGTTTTGAATTTTTATTATTAAAAGGCTAGTTTAGTAAATTGATAAATAAGTAATATATGTTATTATTATTATCAAAATGAAACCATTATAATCTTACTTTTCTCAAGGCCAAATATAAACTAAGAAAAGAGGTTAGGGAAAGCTTTGAATTTCAGCAATTATAAAGCTTGATTAAGGTAAGTTTAATCTTCGATTTTTGTTAATTTCTGCATTTTTGAAATCGTTGCTTTGAACGATAGCTTACCCATGTTGAAATTTTTAAATCTAAGCATGTTTGATATTCAGCCATTGATGTGTTCATGTAGTTTTTGATGTTTAATGATTTTATGTTAAAGGTATGTTAAAGATTAGTATGTTTTGTATTGGAAATTTTAGTGAAATTGAGTATTTTGGGCTAAATTACAAAAATAAAATTTTAGAGGGGCTTATTTGCAAAATAAATGAAATAAATGGACTTGTAAGGTCCTTAGGAAGATTCGGCTCTTGAGTAGCAAGGGGAAATTTTGTGTATTTTGTGTTTTATGCAAAAAGGATTAAATTGTAAAAATGTGAAATATTAGGGGTAAAATGGTAATTTGCCCATGTATGTGTTTTGGGACTAAATTGAAATGAAATATACTTGAATGAG
Organism: Gossypium rotundifolium; assembly: GCA_025506655.1. NCBI lineage: Eukaryota > Viridiplantae > Streptophyta > Magnoliopsida > Malvales > Malvaceae > Gossypium > Gossypium rotundifolium. Next base: position 134,939,216 of record CP106722.1, read on the forward strand.
CTAAATTCTAATGTGTTTAGATCAAGAACAAAGAAGAACGGATTTGGATCGGGGATAGACAAAGGTTATCGAATAGTCGGATTATGTGGTTCGTCGATAGTCGAGGTAAGTCCTTAAGCTTGAATATATCAAAGAATTATTTATGAACCTATTAAATGATGATGTTTGATAAATTTGAGTATATATTATTGTAAAAGCCAAATGTATCTGGGTTAATTTGCTTGAATGCATAAATTGACAATATGATATGAATGTGTATCATTGATATAATATTTGGGAAAAATGTGAAGTATGTGATTGGTTTGTGAAATCAGCTTTTCGAAATGTGTATTACAAGAATAATTGTATTGTATTTCAGGTTAATGCCTAGCAAGCCTTGTGCCGGTGATATAACTCGGGCTTAATGCCTAGCAGGCCTCGTGCCGGAGATATAATTCGGGCTTAATGCCTAGCAGGCCTCGTCCCGGTGATATAATTCGGGCTTAATGCATAGCAGGCCTCGTGCCGATGATATAGTTAGGGCTTAATGCCTAGCAGGCCTCGTGCCGGTGATATATATATATTTCGGGCTTATTGTCTAGCAGGCTTAATGCCGGTGTTATGATTTCAGACTTTGAGTTCAGCAGGCTTAGTGCCAGTGTGTGAGATTCAGGTAATGTTTAGTAGGTTCTAGCTCTTGAATTACTATTTTAAGAGAAAATTTAAGTGCTAATGGTTTTGGTGGAATGAATTAAGTATGCCTAAGTGTGTGGAAGTGAACTTGTTAATTCGGTAGTAAGGTATGTGTTATTTTTACTTAAGTGATCTATGAATATGCATGTATGTATGTAGATGTATGTATATGATGTTATTGAGAAAAGGAAGATCGAAATGATAAGAAAATTGGCTAAATGAAAACATAAGTAGTTAAGGTATTTGTAAAGGTATAAGGAAATGTATAAGTTGGTGTTATATATATATGCATATTCACCATAATGTATATATATATAAGATAAGATCTGTTTATTAAGGTTATGAGTTGGTTATTTAAATGTTTTACCATTGAATGTGATAATGTTTTTGCTTAAGACTTACTAAGCTAGCATGCTTACGGTGTGTTCTTGAAACACCCCAAACCCGACCCACGAGCCTCGACCGGATCTGGTATGTTCCCTGGTGTAAACCTTTTCGATTTCTTTTGTTACTTAGGAAAAACTTGTGTATTTTGAAAGAAAGATTGTTTTGGGTTGGGCTTGAGTTGAAAACAAGTTTATTTCATTATTAAAATTCTTTACTTTAAGTGACAAAACGTTTAGGGCTTTGTTTAAAAATAAATTTACTTAATCTTTAATTGATAAAAATTCATAAAATAATAATTAAAAGAATAAAAAAGTATTTCAACTATGGACTTATTACATCAAATAATTCCCAAAAATTAAACCAAAGCACATAAAATAAAATAGTCCAAGTAAAATGAATTTCTTGCTGAGCATGGCCATCCCTAAGCTCCTGCCGACCCGGTCCATTACTATTCGTCACCTGAAAAAAAAAAGGTTCCCACAACGGGGTGAGTCAACAGACTCAATGTGTAACCACAACACTAAGTCATAACAAATTCAGACATTTCAGAGCATACATAATTTTATATCATTAAAATGATGCAACCCGAACCCAAACCTAGATAGCCATCCGCTACACGTCCCCCGTACCAACCTGCACACCATGGGGACTACTAAGTCAACCCTCCATCCGCTACACACCATCGAAGGTAGTCACTGCAGTTGACGTGCTCATCGCCCTTATAAAATTCGTGGTCTTAGGTCACCACATTTAGATATCGTGGTCTTAGGTCACCACATTTAGTTATCGTGGTCATAGGTCACCACATTCACTTCCCCTTTTCATAATATCCCATATGCCCCCATATATCATACACATTATGCAATTTCATGCCTTAATTCACATTCTTATCGCTTTTCACATGTTAAAATAACATATATCCATAATCTTAGTAGGTGTAGGAAACGTACCTGGGTACTCTGTACCATTGCATGGTACTCTCGCCATATTTTCACATTTTTAACAACATATTTAACTTAATCATTGTCATAAATCTATTATGAGTTAAGGAAGGGTACACACCTGATTCGCTTAACAAATTCACTGAAATCCCGAAATATGATCTACTGCCTTAGATCATTAGCTACCTTGCTGCCGATTGATGTCTAATCAAATGTCGAAAACTTTGTATCCTCCTTTCTTGAATTCGGCAATGACTAGATTACTTGAATAGATTAGTTCCGGCTTTTTAAATATTAATGAAACACATCTATTTACTCAACATGGCCTTGGTTGAATGCTATAGATACTTACCTTGTGGATTTTAAATCCCGAAACTCACCGAATAACTAGGGAACACGCGGCCTATGGTGTACCTTCGGGAAAAGGATTTCTCCTTCCTTGTAGTCAACACTTAGTAAATCCTGAAAGATCTCCTTACTAAAGAATTCGACAGTAGCTATGTCAATCTCCACTGAGATATTCGGCTTTGAACTTGATGAAAATTCAACTAGAAGTACCCTATATATTGGCTCTTGAAAGGAGTAATAAGGGTTATGGATTCTGGCCCACAAGGGTCACAAAAGAAAAGGGTATGGAGCATTAAGGGTAACGACAATGGTGAAAATAGGGAATGGGAAGTTCAGCTAGAACAGATAAAAAGAAAAGAAGAAGAAGATGATAGCTTGGAGAGAAAAGAGTAAACGATAGGGAGGCCAACGTTCTTAATGAAATTCGGCTATAGCCCCCCTTTACAACCTTGGCCGAAAATACCATCCAGGGAACCCCTCAATCGGCCAACTCTCATATTTTGATAAATTTTATCTTTTAATTATCACCTTAATAAAATTAATCCCAACCATTATCTCTTCTTTTATCCACTTAAAATAAAAGGAATTTAATCCACACTTGAGCACACCTTTAGGCGAATTTTAAAGAGAATAAAACTCTTATTTGAAGTTCCTTAGTGCCGCCCACCTCCTTTTGCTCCTTGTAGCAAAATAAAATCCTTCATTTGCTTCCCACGTTGCTCGAACCTAGGCCCATTTGCATAGCTTGTGGCGTCACTTACCTCGGCCTTAAGTGGTGCCTCCAAGCCACTTAAAAAGCCTATGTTAGTGTCAAATTTCTTCTATTAATTTTCTTAAGGCCACCTTGTTTTAGTTTCCTATTTTAAACTTAACATTTCTAAAACATTTCCTTACATTTCCAAGTTTCCAAAAATGTTCACCATACATTCATAACACATAGGACATGCCATTTCGTATAATTAAATCAAAAATGCATAGGCCCATTTTTAGGGTGTTACAGTTCTACCCCCTTAAAATAATTTCATCCTCGAAATTGTCTGGCTAAAATAAATGAGGGTATTGTTGTCGCATTGCCTCTTCTGGCTCCCACGAAGCTTCTTCCGATACATGGAATACGTCGTGCATCTGCTGCAACTCTGGTGGCAACTCTAGCTGGTATGCCACTGGTCCAACTCGCTTCAACACTCGATAGGGTCCTATAAACCTTGGACTTAACTTCCCTTTGCGACCAAATCTCATCACCTTCTTCCAAGGTGAAACCTTAAGAAATACTTGGTCTCCCACATCAAATTCAATCTCCTTCCATTTGAGATCTGCGTACGACTTTCGTTTATCGGATGCTTCCTTTAACCGTGCTCAATTATCTCAACCTTTTCTTCGGATTCTGCCACTAACTCTGGACCCAAACATGTAGGAGTCTGACACTTTCGACCATACAGTGCTTCATAAGGTGCCATTCGAATACTTGCCTGATAGCTATTATTGTAGGCAAACTTCGCTAGAGGCAAATATTCCTCCCAACTTCCTCTGAAATCCATCACACAGCCCCTCAACATATCCTCCAATACTTGGATTACCCTTTCAGATTGCCCGTCCGACTATGGATGAAAGGCCGTAGTGAAGTCCAACTTAGTGCTTAAAGCTTGATGAAGTGCCTTCCAAAATCGAGACGTAAATCTTGGGTCTCTATCGAAATGATAGACACCAAAGACTCCATGTAGTCTCATAATTTACGCCACATATAATTTAGCCAATTTCAAGAGAATAATCAACTCTTCAGGGATAAAGTGTGCGGACTTGGTCGACGGTCCACTATTACCCATACCGAGTCCTTCTTAGTAGGCGTAAGGGAAGCCCACTAACGAAGTCCATGGTAATTCTTTCCCACTTCCATCTGCGGAATCTCGATTAGTCAAGCAATCCCGATGGAACTTGGTATTCAGCCTTAACTTGCTGACACATCAGACATTTCCCCACGAATTTAGTAATTTCCCGCTTAAGATCAGGCCACCAAAACTATTCCCTTAGATCTCTGTATAGCTTGGTGCCTCCGGGATGCATAACATATGGGCTACCATGCGCTTCCCAAAGAATCCTCTGTCTTAACTCCTCATCCCTCGGCATACAGACCTTTCCTTTGAAGAACAATACTCCCTCATCACTAACACCATAGTCCTCTAACTCTCCGTTCTGTACTTGTTGTAACTTAACACTTAGGTCCTCATCCACCAACTGACTTTCCTTTAGCTCTTTCAACCATGTCGGCTTGACTTGCAATTCTGCCAATAGGCTCCCATCATCATACAAACTCAAGTGTGCGAATAACGCCCTTAAATCCGACACAACCTTCTGACTTAGTGCATCTGCTACCACATTCGCCTTGCCCGGATGGTACTCTATTGAACAATCATAGTCCTTTAGTAATTCAACCCACCTTCGCTGCCTCAAGTTTAACTCCTTCTGAGTCTACAAATACTTAAGGCTCTTGTGGTCTGTGTAGATCGTCGACTTTTCGCCATAAAGGTAGTGTCTCCACACCTTAAGAGCGAAGACCACTGCCGCTAATTCCAAGTCGTGCGTCGGGTAATTAACCTCGTGTGGCCTCAGTTGTCGAGACGCATAAGTGACTACTTTCTTGTCTTGCATCAATACGCAACCCAAACTTCTATGGGAAGCGTCACAATACACCGTAAAATCCTTTCCTGCCTCAGGCTGAATCAACACTGGAGCTTCCGTCAATACCCTCTTAAGCTTTTCAAAGCTCTCCTGCTACTTATCCGTCCATACAAAGGGTACTTCCTTCCTTAACAACTTTGTCAAAGGCGCGGCTATTGACAAAAATCCTTCTACAAACCTTCTGTAATAGCCTGTCAATCCCAAGAAACTACGAATCTTTGCCATCGACTTAGGTGGTTTCCAATCCAACACTGCTTTAATCTTTCTAGGATCCACCCTTATTCCTTCAGCAGACACCACGTGCCCTAAGAATGCAACCTCCTTAAGCCAAAATTCACACTTGCTGAATTTGGCATAGAGCTTCTTTTCCCTCAATACCTACAGACTATCCGGAGATGCTCATCATGATCCTCCTCAGTCTTGGAGTATACGAGGATGTCGTCGATGAACACAATGACGAACCGATCCAAGTAAGGTTGAAAAACTTAGTTTATCATATCCATAAACATGGCTGGGGCATTGGTCAACACAAACGGCATTATTACAAACTCAAAATGGCCGTATCTTGTCCTTAAGGCTATCTTATGGATATCTGCCTCCTTTACCTTCAACTAATGATATCCTGACCTTAAGTCGATATTTGAGAACACTGCCGCCCCCTTAAGTTGATCAAACAAGTCATCAATCCTCAGCAAAGGATACTTGTTCTTGATGGTCAGCTTATTCAATTGACGATAATCTATGCACATTCGCATAGTTCCGTCCTTCTTCCTCACAAATAGGACCGGTGCTCCCCATGGAGACACACTGGGTCGAATAAACCCACGATCCAACAATTCTTGAATTTGAGCCTTGAGCTCAACCAATTCCTTCAGTGCCATTTTGTATGGGGCAATGGACACAGGAGCTGTACCCGGCAGTAGGTCAATTCTAAACTCTACCTCCCTATCTGGGGGTATTCCTGGTAATTCCTCTGGGAACATATCCTCAAAGTCCCTTACAGTTCTAACTCCACTGACACCTCCTTCCTTTCCATCTAACTCACTTACAAAGGCTAAGAATGCCCTGCACCCTTTGCGAACCATCTTATCCGCCTTCAATGCCAAAACTACGTTAGACAAGTAGTTTCTTCTTTCTCCTATCATTACTACCACTTCATCTTCCAGGGTCCTTAGTTCCATTCATTTAGCCGTGCAATCCAACACGGCCCGGTGCTCTACTAACCAATCCATACCAAGTATGAGGTCAAGTTCTCCGAAAGGTAACTCCATTAAGTCAGCCCGAAAGCTCACTCCCTAAATTTCTAGGGATACACTCCAAAAGATCTTATCCACCACTACAGTTTGGCCTAATGGGCTTACTACAGTCATCTCCCTATCAGAAAGTTCAGAATCTAGGCCCAGTGTTTCCACTACACTACATGCAACATAAGAATAGGTCGAGCCCACATCAATAAGAGCAAAATAGGGCTTGCCATGAATAAGGAACGTACCTGTTATGACGTACGGTGCGTCTCCATCCTCCCTACGGTGAACTGCATAAACCAAACTTGGCTGTCTTGCCTCAGTGTTAGCGGTACCTCAACCCGGTGTTCCACGTCCTCTGCCAATACCATTTCCTCGATTATTCAGACCACGACCTTGCTGAGGCTGCTGTCCACCTCTACCAGCCTCATTAATATTCTGAGCTACTAGTTGATTCCCATCTGGTCTCTTCAGACAGTCCTTGATCATATGGTCCTTTGACCCACATCCAAACATCCACTGCCTTCTTCCAAAGATTCTCCTAAGTGCTTCTTTCCACACTGATCACAAGGACGATACTGCCTTCCTGTACCAACTTACTAACCCCGCGGCCCATTAGCTCTGGGCCTTTTCTGCACGTTTCCCGATGATCTTGACGACCCATAACCCCTCTTGGGTCTATTCCTATTAGAGCTCTACTTAATCGAGTCCTTGATTCCCTCGGCTACCTTAGCCTTTTCTACCAACGCAAAAAACTCCCGCTCTTGATGTGGAGCTATCAATAACCTGAGGTCATCCCTTAAACCGTCTTCGAACCGAACACACTGCTTATGCTCCGTAGCCACTACTCCTCGAGCATATCGGCTTAACCTTAGAAATTCAGCTTCATACGCTGCTGCTGACTTGTTCCCTTGTACCAGCCCCAAAAACTCCTTCCTTTGCTCATCAATATAACGTGTGCCAACATACTTCTTCTGATATACCACCTTAACAAATTCCTGTGTCGATCCTCACCGTGGCACCATCCCGAATCGTTAACCACCATTGATACACTTCATCGTGCGGTGGCACCATTCCTTTCAACTTCTCCTCAGGGTCGATCGAGCTCATCCATAATGCGCTCGGTTGCTTCCAACCAAGATTCACCATCTTGGGTGCCACACCAGATACTCCACGGAACACTTCAGCTCCGTTGGCTCGGAGTCACTCGGGTACAGATTTTTGAGCTCCCATATTTCCTCTAGCACCAGCCACCATTTCCAGAACTTGCAAAGATAACTGCGACATAAAGATCATCCCCGTCCGAGCCTCGCCGCCGACACCAACGTTGGGGGTGGTGGTGGCGGTGGTAACTCATTATCAGACCCTTGACCCGATCTAACGGGTTCTGACACAGTCATTCTCCATCTACCGCATCCATGATGACCGCGTCCTCTAGAACTCATATCTAACGACGCACTTTAATCTGATTAAGAAATTTTATGAATTAGCCTTTATTCCACTGATTAACCGTGAAGAAGTTTTATGAAAAAATTTTAGGATTGGTTCTTTTGTATTCATACATGCACACAGCCTTTACATTCATACATCCATCAATCAATTATGAACTCTCGCTCATTTAGAGAAATGTTGTAGTTTTCATTGTTGTTGTTTTTCCACTACCTGTGGGTATTTTGTAATTTGCCCTCTGTGGGTATTTTTGTAATTTGTCAAAATAAGGTTCCTTGGTGATTTTGTCAATAAGGGTATTTTGGAAATTTTACATTCTCGGGGGTATTTTGGAAATTTTGAAATTGAGGGTATTTTGGTAATTAACCCGGGTAAATTTATAAATCTTGATAAATCAAGGGTACATTGGAATTTACAAAACTTAAGGGTTATTTTTGAGAATTTGTTTTCCAAATCAGTGTTGTTGTAGAAATTTTTAAAGATCTAAATGCTCGTAATTTTGTAACTTGGGGTATTTAGTAATTTGCAGGTTAGGGTAATTTTGTAATAATTTTTTTCTTTCCATAATTAAGGTATTTTGATATTTTGTAAATTTAGGGTTCCTTTAAGCAAAGTAGTGAAATTTTGATAAGAACTGTGGGTATTTGAAAATTTTCATAAACCAAGGGCATTTTTGTAATTTTACCACTAGGGGTATTTTAGTAAATTTGTAAATCATAAATATTTCAGGAAAATTTATAAAAATAATCATTTCAAATCAAGAGGGTAATTTAGAAATTTTAAAACTAGGGTTTCCATAAAAATACGGCTAGTCCCTTTTAGGTTTTAGTTAGGGGTTTTGCCCGTGATTAAGTACTCTTGGTTAGGGTGAACCGAGGCTACGCACCAGGTAGGATTCTAGTGGAGAGGAGGTGAGTCACGCGGACTGCTTAAATACCAAGCTTCCACCAAACCAATCCTAGACATGCGCACCATGGTTACCACACCCTAACTCAGCGACTTAACCATAGGTTTGTTTAGTTAGGTATTTAAGTCTTATGTTTTTGTTGGGGTATACTAGTCCTAGGGTTCAAGTACTTAATCTCTATTCTACGTTTCATTCCTACCTTTCTACAAATCATAATAGAAATCACACAAAAAGATCGGAGTACTTACCTGGTGGACTTCGGGTCGGAGACTTAGTGGGCCATGCCAGAAAATCCTGCTTAATTCACAAAAAATTCTTTTTGGGCTTAATTTTGAAAACGTTTTGGGCGTTAAACCCAAGGCCGAGAGTCTAAAACTGGGCTCTGATACCAAATTGAAACACCCCAAACCTGGCCCACGAGCCTTGACCGGATCTGGTATGTTCCCCGGTGTAAACTGTTTCGATTTCTTTTGTTACTTAGGAAAAACTTGTGTATTTTGAAAGAAAGATTGTTTTGTGTTGGGCTTGAATTGAAAACAAGTTTATTTCATTATTAAAATTCTTTACTTTAGGTGACAAAACGTTTAGGGCTTTGTTTAAAAATAAATTTACTTAATCTTTAATTGATAAAAATTCGTAAAATAATAATTAAAAGAATAAAAAAGTAATTCAACTATGGCCTTATTACATCAAATAATTCCCAAAAATTAAACCAAAGTACATAAAATAAAATAGTCTAAATAAATTGAATTTCTTGCTGAGCATGGCCATCCCTAAGCTCCCCGCCGAAGGTCCATCCATTGTTCGTCACACCGAAAAAAAGGTTCCCACAACAGGGTGAGTCAACAGACTCAATGTGTAACCACAACACTAAGTCATAACAAATTCAGACATTTTAGAGCATACATAATTTTATATCATTAAAATGATGCAACCCGAACCCAAACCTAGATAGCCATCCGCTACACGCCCCCTGTACCAACCTGCACACCGTGGGGACTACTAAGTCAACCCCATCCACTACACACCATTGAAGGCAGTCGCTGCAATCGACGTGCTCATCACCATTATAAAATTTGTGGTCTTAGGTCACTATATTCAGTTATCGTGGTCTTATGTCACCACATTCACTTCCCCTTTTCATAATATCCCATATGCCCCCATATATCATATACATTATGCAATTTCATGCCTTAATTCACATTCTTATCGCTTTTCACATGTTAAAATAACATATATCCATAATCCTAGTAGGAGTAGGAAACGTACCTGTGTACTTTGTACCATTGCATGGTACTTTCGCCATATTTTCACATTCTTAACAACATATTTAACTTAATCATTGTAATAAATCTATTAAGACTTAAGGAAGGGTACACACTTGATTCGCTTAACAAATTCGCTGAAATCTCAAATCCGATCTACTACCTTAGATCCTTAACTACCTTGCTGTCGATTGATGTCTAATCAAATGCCGGAAACTTTGTATCCTCCTTTCTTGAATTCGACAATCACTAGATTACTTGAATAGATTAGTTTGACTTTTAAATATTAATGAAACACATCTATTTACTCAACATGGCCTTGGCCAATGCTATAGATACTTACCTTGTGGATTTTAAATCTCGAAACTTACCGAATAACTAGGGAACACGCGGCCTATGGTGTACCTTCAGGAAAAGGATTTCTCCTTCCTTGTAGTCTACACTTAGTAAATCCGAAAGATCTCCTTACTGAAGAATTCGACAGTAGCTATGTCAATCTCCACTGAGATATTCGGCTTTGAACTTGATGAAAATTCGACTAGAAATACCCTATATATTCGGCTCTTGAAAGGAGTAATAAGGGTTATGGATTCGGCTTCCACAAGGGTCACAAAAGAAAAGGGTATGGAGTATTAAGGGTAACGGAAATGGTGAAAATAGGGGAATGGGAAGTTCAGCTAGAGCAGATAAAAAGAAAGGAAGAAGAAGATGATAGCTTGGAGAAAAAAGAGTAAACGATAGGGAGGCCAAAGTGCTTAATGAAATTCGGCTATAGCCCTCCTTACAACCTTGGCCAAAAATACCATCCAGGGAGTCCCTCAATCGGCCAACTCTCATATTTTGATAAATTTTATCTTTTAATTATCACCTTAATAAATTTAATCCCAACCATTATCTCTTCTTTTATCCACTTAAAATAAAAGGAATTTAATCCACACTTGAGCACACCCTTTAGTCAAATTTTAAAAAGAATAAAACTCCTCACTAAAGTTCCTTAGTGCCGTCCACCTCCTTTGCTCCTTGTAGCAAAATAAAATCATTCATTTGCTTCCCACGTTGCTCGAACCTAGGCCCATTTGCATAGCTTGTGGTGTCACTTACCTGGGCCTAAAGTGGTGCCTCCAAGCCACTTAAACAAGCCTATGTTTGTGCCAAATTTCTTCTATTAATTTTCTTAAGGCCACCTTCTTTTAGTTTCCTCTTTTAAACTTACCATTTCTAAAACATTTCCTTACATTTCCAAGTTTCCTAAAATGTTCACTTTCCTAAACATTTACTTAACATTTCCAAGTTTCCAAAAATGTTCACCATACATTCATAACACATAGGACATGCCATTTCGTATAATTAAATCAAAAATGCATAGGCCCATTTCAGGGTGTTACAGTTCTTGTCTATTTTTATTTTATAGACTTTTGATTCAAGCTACGGGCTCGAAGGATCTTTGAAGAAGTCAACCACATTATCAACTCTCTTTTGGTATTGATAAACTTTGTTTTTGAGTTGAAAAGGCATGTATAGGCTATACTAAGTTGTATTACTAATGATACTTGATCATGTATATATATTTAGCCATGCAAAGATGGCTATCTATTTTGGTTAAACTTTGTTCATGTGTTTTGATGAAATGGCTTGCTCATGCTATGAATTATTGTTTGTATTCGGATGTGGTTTAGGTACTATTTGAAATGTGAATGGGTGATATGAATGTTATGTATCTAGTTGAAGAAAAACTTGACTTGGGCCGTTGTTGCTTAATATAGTTGATTCGGTTAAGTAATATGAGTGATATTATGATTAAAGATTGTGTATGTAAGTAAACTTGTTGGATTTGTTGTTAATGATAAGTATAAGTAGTTACAAATTATGGAAAAGTGGTAATGAATATTTGGTAAAGGTATGGTTTATATACTTGTGTTTTTAGGTTAAGTTGGTTTTGAGACCTATGTTCATGTATGGTCAATTGTTGTACAGTTAGTAATATGAATTTTGCATGAGTTATGGAAGTTTAGTTGGCACATTTAGATTTTGATCTATGCTTATAACATGAACGAAAATTAGGTTGTGGTTATGCATTAAAAGCTAAGGTTATGCGTATTCGAATATATTCATTTATTTATAAATGAAGTGTATTGTCTATTAGTCCATAGATGTAACGTCAAGTGATATATGCATGTAACTGTAATGATGCTTATTAGTAGTTCCAACTACAAGGTTTGGTGTGCTTTGATTCAAAATGAAATAGTACGTGAGGCATGTTTGCATGAAACGGTTACAAAAGTAGTGGTACTAAATAGATGTTTGTATCATAGAATAAAATAGATAAATATGCTAATAATGAGGTTAGAAGTATATTGTTTGATCATTTTGTATATGTGGATGATTATATTGAATATGTTTTAACTTAGTATATCAAGTATATATATACTATACCCATGTGCTTTGTCTGTCTAAGATAAGAATTAATTGATTGAAAAAGATTTGGCTATTTGGTAATGCCTGTAACCCTAATCCGGCAACGGATACGAGTTAGGGGTTTTACAATATCGTCAATAAAGACAACTACAAACTTGTCTAAATACGGTCGGAATACACAATTCATTAAGTCCATAAAGACTGCAGAGGCATTCGTTAAACTGAACAGCTTGACCAAAAACTCATAATGGCCACATCTTGCTCCTTAATCCTCAACTGGTAATAACCGAACCTTAGGTCAATCTTGGAGAATACCGTAGCTCCCTTTAGTTGATCAAATAGATCATCTATCCTTGGTAAATGGTATTTGTTCTTCACAGTCACTTTGTTGAGTTGTCTGTAGTCTATACACAATCTCATTGACCCATCCTTCTTCTTTACTAAAAGCACGGAGCACCCCATGGTGAATAGCTCGGTCTTGCAAAACCCTTATCCGTTAACTCTTGCAACTGAACCTTCAATTTTTTCAACTCTAATGATGCCATCCTATACGGAGCAACCGAAATTGGTGTCGTTCCCAAAACTAACTCAATCCCAAACTCAACTTCTCTAGCTAGAGTTAATCTAGGTAACTCTTCCGAGAATACATCGAATACTCACATACAATCGGTACTATTTCAATATTTACTTCAAACTCTTGAGTATTTAACACAAAAGTGAGATAAGACTCGTACCCTTTTCTCAAATATTTCTTAACAACCATGGAAAAAATCATCACCGGTAAACTATCTGACCCACCTGATTCAACCCGAATAATGTCTCCATTTTCACATTTCAATTCAATAAATTTAATACCACAGTTCACTAAAACACTATGGGTAGTCAACCAATCCATACCAAGAATCAAATCAATTTCATCAAAAGGCAACAACATAAGGTCTGCCGAAAACTAATGACCTCTAATTATCAAAGGACACTTCTTACACACCTTGTCAACTAACACAAATTTACCTAACGGGTTTGACACCTTTACCATAAATTCTGTAAACTCAACAATCAAGCTCAAACTCGATGCCAATCTCTTACAAATATAAGAATGGGTAAACCCATGATCAATCAAAGCAATAACGAATGTGTCATGAAGAGAGAAAGTACCCGTTATTACATCTGACGATGATGCCTCTTCTTGAGCATGAATAGTTTAAGTCCTTGCTAGCGCCCGACTCTCTGGCCTCACAGTAGAGTCTCGTGATTCACCTCTACCACTAGTCCCACCTCTCGGGTTCTTTTGTGGCCTACCCCTAAAGGATACACTATTTGATCTTATCTCTTGCTTCATCTCGTTGTCATCCCTTTTGGGGCGGTTTGAATGAAATGGTCAGGGGACCCATACTCATAACAATTTCGATTGTTTCCCCAACACTCTCTAGTGTGATGTCTGCCACAACTTGGGCACTCCGGTTTGGACTTTGGTTTGCCCACACTTGCCATTGAGGTGGCCTAAACTCTTGAACCTGAGTACGTGTTGCCCCACTCTCCTTGCGAAAACCCGATTGATGTAGTCTTTCGAGGGTTCACTTCCTTGGACCTCTTCGATTGAGCTTGGTAGGACTTGCTCATCGGCCTTTCCTTACATCCCGGGCCTCACTCATGGCCTTCCTCTTTTCATTACTCAATTCTTTGGCCTTACTAGCCCTATCCACCAATACCACAAATTCTTTTAATTCTAAAATCACAACTAAAATTCTGACATCTTCGTTTAGCCCATCTTCAAACCTTTTGTATAAAATGGCTTCTATAGACACGCACTCTTATGCATACTTACTGAGCCTAACAAATTCGCGTTCAAATTTTGCCATGTTAACTCGAGGAACTCCTTTCGTTTCTAGTCTACAAACCTCTAACTTATATACTTCTTTCGAAACTCTTCCAAAAAGAAGTCCCACGCCACTTTCTCCCTCAGAACCACTGATGTCAATGTTTTCCACCAATGGTATGCCGAGTCCTTAGCAAGGATACGGTACATTTTAAGCTCTCCTCAGGGGTACAGAAGAGTTCGTCAAATACTCTCATTGAGTTCTCAAGCCAAACTCTGCCCTCTCAGGGTTATCATCTATATTAGATTGAAAGTCCTCAGCCCATTGCTTCCAAATTTTGTCCACCGGGGTTTTGTGGTCCTCACTAATTCTATACCTTGGAGAGCCACAGGAACTGGATGAGGTATATGAGAGGGTGGAGGAGGTTGAGCATTGGGGTTTGCTCATCCATATTTTGTGTACCAATTACTCATCATTTTCAGAAAGGCTTCTCGAGCCTCTTCTCCCTGAACCCTAGTCCCGAGTCCACTTTTCCCTGGCGTGGTCCCTTACGCGGGAGCCGACGTAATACTAGTTGTGTCATTAGCAGCTGATTGATCGGGATCCATATACTGCATAAAAAAATTTAGAATCATCAGAAGCCACCACACTATCATTATACACTTATGGCATGTATAACTAGACTCTTACAAACGCTACGATAGTTTGAGAACTAACTAAACCATAGCTCTGATACCACTAAATGTAACACCCCTTACCTGAGTTCTCTGCCAAAACCAGGCGTAAGGCATTACCGGACTTGACTTATTGATCATTCCACTTTAGGCTATAAAATTTTTCTCTAATTTAAAACTTTTTGTTCACCATCACACCATCCCTATCATGGGTCAACGAGACCATATACACCAGCTAAGAATATTGTGGGACCAAAATGGAACTTTACAAACTCTTAGAAAATTTTCACTTAAATAGGGGCCACACACCCGTGTTTGAAACTGACTAATTTTGCACGGCTTCGGCACATTCATGGCCCTAGCCCATGTCCAAAACCTTAGCATTCTGACTCCTTCACACGGCCTATACACACGCCCGTGTTTGATGCCCGTAGTTGTCTTTGAATAATCCACACGGTTGGTCGCACGCCTGTGTGCTTTAGCAGTGTGGCAATTCAAATTATAAATCCTAAGTGCAGACTTTACACGGCCTGGGCACACGCCCATAAACTGACCGTGTGTCATACACAACCCAGACACACGCCCGTGTGTCTACCTATATGGACAAGAACGAGGCTATTTGCCAATCTCTTTCCACCCCTCTAGTTCACACCACATGAATCCATTCAACATATGATTAAACAACTCATAATTTGCAACATGAAATTTCATGAATAACTTCATATTTTCATAAATGACAAGGTGAGCCATCAACCATCGAAATATAAAAAATAGTTTTCTTAATAAGGGGCCAACACACTTTTGGCCAAATTAACAAAATACCCTATACATGCCATATACAAAATCACTAAGTCTAGATATACCAAGGTGAGTTGATAGTGTGGGTGATCTTATGCTTATTGGCATATCCCAGCTTGGCTCTTAAACTCTATAAATCAATGGAAAAAGAAAGAGAGAGTAAGCTTTAAGCTTAGTAAGTTTACATGTAAACAATTAGCATTATAGTATGTGCTAAACAATAAACAACATTACGTACTAAACAAGAAGCATTCCATATTCATAATGATGCTTACTCATTTCTTCCTTATCCACATCCAAACCATATCATAAGCTTAATGTACACATTTATTAGCTTGCCTCCCTCCACTTAGCACCATAATGTCAAATGATACAATGGATCACTATCGTTCAATCAACTACTCATAATCAAATTATTCGGTGGTTCCGCACTAAGCCCACCATCAGTCTTTATTAAGGTGATATCGCACATAGCCCACCAAAGAGGTTAGTTACGGTGGTGTCGCATGAGACGCCCCGAATTTGGGCTTATTGGGTTGTAACACCCTAACATCTCGAAACCCTAATTTTGTGCACTATAGTTGGTTTGTATGAGTAGCACTTAGGGTAATAATTTTAAGGTATTGTCGGGATTATTTGAAGCCTTAGAGATAGGGGAGACCATAAGGAAAAAATTATTTTTCTTGCTTAGTGGACCCTAGTCTCAAGCATGAGGCCTCTCAAGTATATTAAGAGAAAATAGGACACAAATGGGCTTGTGGTCTAGTGAAAAGTGGCATCACTTGGGAGCTATGAGGTGGCATGTGTGAAAGCTGAAGAGGTCCAAGGTTCGAGTAGGAAGAGTGTATTTTAGAGTGTTTTCTTTTTCATAGGTGGACGACAAGAGTTGTGTTGGTTTTGTACTCTTGCCGTGGAAAGTTTGAGGTAAGCAAGTGATATGAATGTGGAGGAAATTTCGGATAAGATTAAGGTGTTATCAGGGAGAAAAATTAGGAGATGAGGAAAGGGAGGAGTTGGTGCCGAATGGGGCTTTGGGAGATGGCATGTTCGGCTTGTGGCTATAAAAGGGAAGGGTCAAATGCTTAAAGGTTCTTTTAGCATTCTTTAATTTTTCTTTTTCCTCTCAATCGATTTCTCCTATAGTCGAATTCTTCTACTTGACAAAAAGAAACCCATCAGTCTTTTTACGAAAATTCCTATCAGAGTTGTGTTCTATTTCTTTCTCTAAAAGCCGAATACACCTTCTTATCATTTAGCTTCACTTGTGATGATTCTTTATTGGTTTTCCTTCATCACAATCGTTTGCTACCCACTTTTAGTCAAGCCGAATCATGTTCAGAAGCGATCTAGGTTGCAAGATCAAAGGAGAATTTTGGGTAAGACTCAACGATCCAAGCGTGGTAGGTAAGGATTGCTAATAAGATGGTAAATGTTTTCGACTCAGTCATGATTTAGTAGATGGCCAAATCTAATGTCGCTCATAATGGTGACTTATGAACAATATGAGTCACTTGGTTTTGATGATATAGGTATTTGGGTGCAGAGGATAATCGCCAATAGTAGCGAAGGAAGGGCTACTAGAACGTGAGGGACACGATAAGGGTACGGTGAGGTTTCAATTTTTGATAAGTATGTTTTAAAGCTTTGGTTAATCGCTAGGAATGTCGATTGTAGGTTCGTGACTAAAGGGTTTGCAGCATGCGATGTCACCAGGTGTGTACAAACACTACACACACGATATCGGCAATGCCAAAAAGCTGAAAAGTCGAAAGTGGCTAAATGGGCCTGATGGGCCCTAAGGCTAGGTTGGATGAGTTTGTTTGGTTTGGTGTATGAATTAAGTTAGTCAAGCATAATACATGATTTGGAATTATTTTGGGCCTAACAGGCCATAAGGATGTGATTTGGACCTAATGGGCCGTAAGGATGTAATTTGGGTTTGATGGGCTTTATGGGGACGTAGAAAAGTCTGCTGGGTTTATGGACTTAGGCCTAGTTTGAACAACTCTTAAATTTCATAAGACTTAATCTAATTAAACATGTCCGTGAACAAGTCATTGGGTTAGGCTATGGCAACGAACATACGCATGTCTAGGATTGGGTCTAGGGAGAGCTTGGTACTTAAGCGGTCCTAGTGGTCACCTCCTCTTCTCTGGAATCCTACCTGGTGCGTAGTGTCTGTTCACTTTAGCCGCAAGGACTTGTTGATGGGCCAAAGTTCATAACTAAAACCCGAGAGGGACAAAATAACGTAGCTGCATGGTGTTGCTCACACAAGCTGTCAAGTAACCGTAACACATACTGGTATACTCAGCCACCGATAGGACGTAAAGGACCATCACCCGGATTACATAATCACAATAACCCCTAATGACATGTCACTAGTATCCTATCTATTCCTAAGGTTTAATCGGGATTTCCAATGCCAAATTGTTGTCGAAGCATTTTTGAGCATATCCGTAATCTCGTGTTCATATTTTATGCAATATCAAAGCATTTAAAATATATTTACAACGTAACTTATTACATACGAACTTACCTCAAATGTAAAAATGGCTAAACTAGTCGATTAGTCGATAACTTTATTTTTCCCTCGATCTAGATCCAAGTTTCTCTTTTCTTGATCTATATGTAATCAAAATTAACTTATTTAATCATCTCTCTTTTCAATTTAGTCCAAAATTCACTTAAAGGAATTTTTATACAATTGCCTCTAATGTTTCACATCTTTTACAATTTAGTCCTTATTTCATAAAATCAAAAATCCATGTAATTCAATCAAAACCCATGCTAGCCAAATTTCAATTACGTCCCTATCAGCCCATATTTTTCAATTATTTCATAGTTTAACCACTAAGTTTCCACATTTCACAATTTAATTCCTAATTTGTATTTTCACTAAAAATCACTTAACAAAACTTATATAACTATCATCAAACATTTATAATATATCATTAAACATCAAAATACTCATGCATTCATCAATGGAAACTTCTAAAATCTTTAACAGTTTGCAAAATAGTCCATGGGCTAGCTAAACCTAGTTGCAACGATCTCAAAAACATAGAAACCATTAAAAACTGAGTACAATAAATCACTTACATGATAGTTTTGAACCTTGAAGCTCTTTTAATGGTGATTTCCTAGCTTAAAATTCGGTGGATGAGCATAATAAAGAAGACAACTCTTTTTTTTTTATATTTTATACTTTTTTAATAAGTTACTATTTTAACCTATAAGTTACTATTTTAACCTTTAATAAAAACATTAAAACACTTAATAATGTGTCCAAAATGTCCACTCATATTAACAATTTGATAATTACAACATAAGGACCTCCACTATTTAATTTCATAGATTAATACTTTTAGCTAATAGAACATGAGTTTTACACTTTACATGATTTAGTCCTTTTATTAAATTAAGCACTCAAACGATAAAATTTTTGAACGAAACTTTTACATAGTCATTTTATCATACTGTAAACATTAAAATAATAACAAAAGAATTATTTCTACTTTGGATTTGTGGTCCTAAAACCACTATTCTAATTTGACTAAAATATGTTGTTACAACTCTCCTCCGCTTAGGGATTTTTGTCCCCTAAAATCTTACCATAAAAGAGGTTAGGGTACTATTTTCTCATAGCTTCCTCGGTTCCCATGTAGCCTCTTCGAAATCGTGTTGTTACCAAAGTACTTTCACTAAAAATATGCTTTTATTTCTCAACTTTTTGACCTTTTGAGCTAAACTTCTGATCGGTTCTTCATTGTATGTCATATCAGGTTAAATTTCAATCTCTGCCAGTGAAATTCTATGTGATGGATCTGATCTATACCGGCGTAACATCGACACATGAAACACGCTGTGAATCTTTTCTAATTCTGATGGTAAAGCTAGCAGATATGCCATTGGCCTATTCTTTCGATGATCTCGTACAGCCTGATAAATCGCGGACTCAGCTTGCCTTTGAGACCAAATCTAAGGATTTTTATAACATTTAGATTTAGGGCCTAGTTAGAATAGTGGTAGAGAACATAAATCTGAAGTAGAAATATGTGTTTTATGATTTTTACGAGGCTTATGATGTGTTTGCATGATTGTGTGAAAATTTCATAAAGAAATTTTATTAATTAGTGATTAAATTGTCCATTAGGACTAAATTGCAAAGATTAGAAAATATGAGATTCTAGAATATTTAAGTATGAAATAGCATCATAAAGATTATTAGAAGTCCTTATTTAGCAATTGGACCAAGATGGACAAAAAATGGGCATGGGAAGGAAAAATCTTAAGAAAGGGCTTTAAGGGCATTTTAGTCATTTGGTTAATTAATGAATTAAAAAGGGAAAATAAGTCAAAAATGGTGTCCATCTTCTCCAAGTTTCGTGAAAATCACAAGAGCACCTTAGCTAGGGTTTCTTCAACTTCCAAGCTTGATAGTAAGTGCATCCTAGCCCCATTTTTAATGTTCTTCGTATTTTTTAGACCCTGTAGCTCGGTTTAGCTATTTCTAGCTATATTTTAAGCTAGGGTTTATGTTTAAAAATTTACCCATGTACGACATTCATGTATTTTGATGTTTTATGGAAGAATATGAAAGTTTGATGTATGATAATCATCTTTTTCTATGTGATTTTCATGAAAAATGCATAAAAGGACCAAATTGTAAAAGTTGTAAAAATGGTCATACATGAGTAAAATAGTAGAAATTGAATGCTGTTGTAGTTAAGATAATGATTTGGCTAGGCTTGAAATACAATAAATTTGAATGTAAATCATTTTACGAGCCTAGGGGCAAAAGTGTAAATATGTGAAAGTATAGGGGCAAAATCATAATTTTGGAAAAGTATGATCCATGAGTTGATTTAGTCAATGTGATTATTAAACAAATGAAATTGTTATTATAGATCAAGAAGAACGAAGCCCGGACCAAAATCGAGGCAAGAACAAAGTATAGGACTAAATCAAACATCTACACGCATTTTGAGTACCGAGGTAAGTTTGTGTGAAATTAAGCCTACATATGCTATTGTGTTTAAAATTACTTATTATATTGAGAAATGCAATCATTTCCTTGAAATTTATGAATAGTGTCCTAATGAGAAAATGAATGGGAATATGCTAAGAAAAGTCCCTGTTGAAATTTCGAAATAAAGAGGATACCTATGTCATGACATGAGATAATGACAGTCCCGTATAAGACCATGTCTGGGACATGGCATCGGCAATGAATGTAGGTCCCATATAAAACCATGTCTGGACATGACATCCGTACCAAATGTAGGTCCCGTATAAGACGATGTTTGGGACATGGCATCGGCACCGAATGTAGATCCCGTATAAATGTAATAGTCCGGTTTAGACCCTAGTCAGAATAGTGGTTTTGGGACCACAAATTTGAGTCATAAAAATGTTTTAATATTATTTTTCGTGCCTATGATACGTGATTAAGCATGTGTTAAAGTTTCGTGAATTAATTTTGTCATTTGTGTTTTCAATTTAAGAAAAGGACTAAATCGCATTAAAGATAAAAGTGATATGCTATTTGTTAATGTGTTATATGGTCATGGCATATTAATATGGAGTCCTTAGTATGAAATTGGACCATTGATATTATTGATGGACAATTATGACCATCCATTATGTTTTGTTAAATGTTTTTATTAATGGAAATTTTGGTAAATCAAATAATAAGTAATGTTATATTAAACAAACATAATAATAATAATAATAATAATAATAATAATAATAATAATAATAATAATAATAATAAGCCATTTATTCTTTGTTCATCCACCGAATTTTGAAAGAAAAAGAAAGAATAAAAGCTTTCAAGGGTTCGGCTATGGTTTGGCTAATTTGAGGTATGCAATCTGTTCGATTTTTTATAATTTCTATGCTTTTTTTTTTTGTAATTGTTGCTTCGAGTACTTCAAAACCCATGCTTCAATTTTGTGAATTGATCAAGATCTTGAAAAATGCCATTGATGAATTTATGATATTTATGATGTTTGATGATGAAATATGAAATATATGTGTTAGAATAACATAGTTTGTTTTTGGAGTTTTGATGATTTTGAGTAATTTGGATTAAATTGAAAGTATAATATTTTGAGGGACTAAATTGTGAAATAAAAAAATATGGGTTTCTAGGGACCTATAGAGAATTCGGCTAAGCATGGGTATATAGTGATTTTGTGTATTTTGTGATTTTATGAAATAAGGACTAAAATGTCAAAATGTGAAAATGTGGGGGCTAATTTGTAAATTGCCCTAAATATGTGTCTTTGGATTGAATTGAATGAAATACTGAATAAACAAGTTAAATTTGAATATGTATAGATCAAGAACCAAAGAAAACGGATTTAGATCGCAGAAAGTCTAAAGTGATCGAGTAGTCAAAATCGCTCGTTTACTCCGAATTCGAGGTAAGTCGATATACAAATAAATGCATCTAAATTGAGTGTTATAGGTATTCATGAAATTTATTTTGCAATGAATAATGCTTGAGATGATACATATATGAAATCCGATGGATTATTGACAAAGTATAAATGTCCGAGAAGCTCCGTCTGAACCTAGGAATAGATAGGATTACGTATGTCATGACATAGGTGTCCGATATGTGATATCATGTAAGACCGCGTTTGGGACATTTGCATTGATTTGCGTTATCTTATAAGACCATGTCTTGGATGTTGGCATCTATATGAGATTTAAATGTAAGACCATGTCTGGGACATTGGCATAGTATTGATTCGTGTAAGACTATGTTTGGGACAGTAGCATCGATATCTGAGTGCATGAAAGACGTTGTCTGGGACGTTGGCATTGTATGACTATTTCAAGCACTCTGAGTATCCAATTAAATTTTGAATGGTTCAACGGGAAAATCCGATAAATGAAAGTCTAAGTGATATGTATAAACGAATCAGGTATGTTTGAACTATACACTAAACAAGTGTATGAAAGGTAAGTATGTATATGAACTTACCTAGATGAGATATGTGAATTGATTTGATAAGATAATATATGATTCATGCTTGCATGAGCTATAAGTAAAGTGATATTATGAGTTATGATATGTGGAAAGTAATGGCTAGTTAATGAGCCAAGGATGATATTATGAATTTGCAAATAAGATATATCAGTGTTATTGTGTCTATGTGGCTATGCATTTTTATTGTTAAGTTTATTTGTATATGGCTTACTAAACATTGAAAGCATACTTTATGTGTGTTTGCTCTGTATTATAGATCGTCAAAGCTACGGAAGGCTCGAGGACCGTCGAGGATCATCATCACACTACTTAATCTTATTTTGGTACCTTTTCAAAGTGTATATACTAAGTATGGCATGTATAGGACAGTTACTTTAAGTTATGTTTGATATGTGTATAAAACCATGTGATTTGGCTAGTTAAATGCTTGAGTTATAAATGACTAGTTATGTCTTATGATGCTAGTTTTGGAATGGTACGATAGCAAATGGAATAGTCATATGGATAATAAGTTTATAGATGAATAACTGGCATATTATTGATGATAAGTTTGTGATGGAATTTGTCTTGGAATTCTTATGGTTAAGTTGAGTTGAATGGTTATTAAGTTGGTATGGATGTTAAGCTTATAAGTGCTTAGAAATGTTGTATATTTAGGCATGTTTTGGTTGCCTTGGATGCTTGGTTTGGTGCTTAATTATATTTGTAAGAATGACCCATGTGTGGGTGGCAATTTGGCCTTGAAAATGTCCCATATTGGCCCACACGGTTGAGCACATGGGCGTGTGGCTCGATTGTGTCTTTCAAGGTTGCAATTCAAAAAAGTTAGACTCGATGACGGGCTGGACACACAGGCGTGTGACTGGCCGTGTGGTGCAAGTCAGGATCGGGTGGGGCACCGGGCGTGTCGCAGGCAGTGGGGACAAGTTAGTATGTATGCCCTATTTTGGCACGACTTAAACACACGGGCGTGTGACCTCTATAACTTAGAAAAAATTTTAAATTTCTGAGAAGTTTGTATGTGTTCAGTTTAGTCCCGACCATATTCTAAAGTATGATTATGGTCTCATTAACCTAGTTAAGGGACTTTTTGACTTGAATGGTTGAATAAAATTATGAAATGTTCGTAAAATTTTTTGATTATTCGATAATACCTTTTAACCCTAAATTGGTGATGGTTACGGGTTAGGGTTGTTGCAATGAGACCATGTATGGGACATGGCATCGTCATCGAATAAGGAAGGTTTAGTGTAAGACCATGTCTAGGACATGGCTTTGGCACCAAAAAAAGATCTCGTGTAATACCATGTCTTGGACATGGCATCGACATCTATGTAACGCCCCGAATTTTGGGCCTTGGGCTTGGGAGCACCTAAAATTCTTGAGAGATAGAAAATGGCACAAATGCATGTTAGTACTGCTGGGTTAGCAATATTGGAGTGTTTGGGGTCTTGGTGAAGTCTTAGGTTCAAGCCTTGTCATAGGGAAAATTTTTTTTTAGCATTAGGGGAACCTTGACTCCTGGTATTAAGCCTTTTAAGTAATTGTGATTAAAAAGAGACACAAAGAGAGCCTGTGGTGGAATGGTTGTGGCGTCACAGGTGTGGCAAGGAGAACAGAGGTTCAAGTCTCTCTACATGCAAATGGGATTATTTATTTTACTCATGTGTGGGCAAGAGTTTGTGTTGGATTTGAACTTTGTGTTAGAGAGTTTGAATTGGTTAAGTGAGTGATTCAAGGAGTGGATTATGGAGTGATAATTGGAGAAAATCAAGAACATTCAAAGTTGGTGTGTTGTAGCCGAATGAGGACTCTATGGGAGATTTGGGTTCAGTTTTGGGAATCATTTGGGACACCATTTGAGGTAGGGAAATTGCTGAATGCTCAGTATTAAATTTCGGTAGTCTTTGTTCAGGATTGTGGTGCTTTTCTTTATTTTACACATTTTTCCCCTTGGCTGAATAGGCCTTTTCTTTTAGGTTCTATTTGTTTTCTCAACTCTCCCTTTTGTGGTAAGTTGAATCTTGCTCTTCTCTTTTGGCTGATTTTTCCTATCAATTGGCTTGTCTTTCGAGCAACTTTATTTCTATTCTTTTCTCCCCTTCTCCTCTCATAATCCTAGCCGAATTCACTTTCCTTTCCTCCCTCTTCATTTACATTTCTTCCTCTTCTCGTCCCATTGGCTTTTTTTTTCATAGTGGCCGAATATTACCTTTCTCCTTTTCCATCCCTTATTCTTTCTTTGGGTTTCGGGTTGGATAATTGTTTTTTGGTAATTAGCCAAGTATCTATTACACCTATTTATCTCTATTGTTCCGATTGTGGGGATTAGAGCACCATCTCGTGCTTTGGTTTGAGGGTGCAATTTTGTGAGTGATTTCTACCGTTACTCACTCTTTGTCTACTTTTGGTAGTCGTTCAATTGGTCCAAGTAATCAAGTCTAAGGTTTTGTGGTTGCAATAAGTTTACATATGGATTTAAGCTATGTGACTAAACAACCCAGCTGTAACGCAGATTTTCAGCAAGGAGATTGTAGTTAACCTCCATCAGCGTTATTAGGGGGCTAAGCACCTTTATCAATCAAGGCAAGTTTTATTACTAATATAGATTAAAAGTGTTATAACAAATAAGATTATCGATCTTCTGGTAAAGAGGACTGATGGTGGATTATGTTCAAATATAGGGTTGGAGTGCTTGCAGACTGATTGTACATTTTCGTAAATAGGTGTGTAGCAAGACCCAGTGACCAATAATCGGCAAAAGAGCCAAAAAGCGTGTGTACACACACACCACTCCAACTAGATTGGCAAATGCCGAAAAGCTGAATACGATGAATGATGCCACACAAGCATTCGATCGCACGTGCAGTGCACCGAGCCCACAAATATAGGCGTAAGATGGTCAAGGCCACCATGAGCGTCCTCATGGGTTTAGGCCGTTTTTAGGGCCAAATGGACAGATAGGTTGAGTGGGCCTAATGGGCCTGTGGGTCCTACGTGAGTAATTTTGTGGATGGATAGGAAATAATGAGCCGGCCATGGTGATCAGATGGCCAAAGGTAGTTCTGGGTTGAATGGGCCACACGAGAGTGTAGGCCCACTTAGGTTGAATATTGGGTTTTAGGCCCAAATACTCCGTTTGATCATATATATTATCTGTGTCGCTCGAGGCGACTGCAGACCTTTGGGAAGGTTGTAAATTGACCAAAATAACCCTGGATGGTAAAATAACTTAAATACTCCCAATTTGTAAAATTACTAAAATACCCTTAATTTGTAGAATTACTGAAACACCCTCAATTTGTAAAATTAACAAAATACCTCTGATTTGTAATAACCTAATTTGTAAAATTACTGAAATAACCTTAATTTGTAAAAAAAAACTGAAATACCCTCGATTTATAAAATTACTAAAATACCCTCGATTTGTAAAATTATTGAAATACCCTTGATTTGTAAAACTACTAAAATACCCCCAATTTGTAAAATTATTAAAATACTCTCGATTTGTAAAATTATCAAAATACCCTCGTTTTGTAAAATTATCAAAATACCCCCGATTTGTAAAATTACAAAAATACCCTCGATTTGTGAAATTATTGAAATACCCCTAAAGGGTAAGATTACCGAAATACCCATATAGGGTAAAATGATTGTTTTCCCTTTGTGGGTAAATGACTGACTTGTGCTATGAATTGACCGATTTGATTGTGATCGTATGACTATGTTTAAACTGACTTGACTATGGCCGTGTGACTGATATGCTTTTAATATATGTCTAAATGACTGTTACTGGGCATGCCCATTTTGCATACACGTGTAATGATTGAGCATGACATACACGACATATTGCATGGGGTTGGGATATTGATAAGGAGGAAGATCTGATAGGGTCGCACGGGTCGCATGAGACGACTATGGACCGATGGACGACTTAAAGCTGCGTAATCTGATTATGGCTCTGTGCCAACCTAAATATGGCTCTATGCCATCTTGATTATGGCCTTGTGCCAATCGTATTTACCCATCGCTATGTGCCTAACATATATATTGATGACTCTGTGTCGATCATAATTATCCGTGGCTATGTGCTGATTGTATTACCGTCGCTGATGGCTATGTGCCAAAATTATTATAGTTATCGATAGCTTTGTGCCATCCTGATTATGGCTCTCTGCCATCTTGATAATGGTTTATAACCATTTTATCTATGGCTTTTAGCCGTTCTGTTATGTAACACCCTAAACTCGGCCTAAACGTTATGACCGGACTTAGCATGTCACATAGAAGGATAAATTGAAAACTGCGTGTTCATTTAAAAATTCGTAATCTTTTGAAACTCCAAACCTTGTTTTTTGTGAAATTCAAATTTCCTTTAATTGTTAACTTGAGAAAAATGTTATTATTCCTTTTGAAAACTTTGTTTGTTAATGTAATTTAATTGAGAAATTACAGCTACGTGATATTTTGAAAAACAATTATTTTTGTTTTAAGAAAACTACGTATTAAAAAAAATTTAACGGTTATTAATGGAAACTTAAAAGAAATTAAACCAGCGGCCTCATTACAAAAATATTAACCCAAAATAAAATAACCTTAAAGTAAAGAAAAAACGAAAAGTTACTAAGTCGCGGGAAATATTTCCGGTGTATGACAACCACAGAGTCCTCCGTTGCTCCAAATCCTCTAACATTGGCGATCACCTGCAAGTTTAAAACAGAGGGGTGAGTTACGTGAACTCAGTGTGTAACCCCCTAAATGGTCCCTATCTGGGCCTGAGCCTATACGACATCAATCTGGCCCTAAGCCCTATAATCATGATAATGTAGATGATGTAATGTAACCCAACCCAATCCAACCAATCACACCCCCATACCAACCAATTGTCACCTGTGGGGATCAAATCAACCCACCCTGCCAATCGCACCAATAATGCAGACGAGCTACTATTCACAATATTTGTGGCTGAGCCACTAGAGTCATAGTATATAAATATGTGGCATAGCCACTAAAACAGTATGTGGCAGAGCCACCAGGCTACACTGCTCTTCAGTCATTATCCCACCCTATGTAATATGATATAATGTCATGTCTCAACGTATAATAGTGTAAATAAAACCATACATACAAGATTAAATCACAATTAAGCGTATATCTATCATTTTACCCCCTGAGGTATTTTGGTAATTTACCCATCGAGGGTATTTTAGTAATTTCGTATTCACCAACCTTTTTAAAGGACTATCGCCTCAAGTGACACAGAACTCTTTTTAAGTCACTTACAGAGTTAATGGGCCTAAAATTCATTTTAGGCCCAATCGAGCCCACACGTTCGTGTGGCCCATTTCGTATGATTTCAGTCTTAGATTTATAAATCTGGCATTCAGACTTATCACTTGACAATTTTTCCAACAGTTTTGCCCAAGTGGGCTGGATAGCCCATTGGGCCCATTTGGCCCGTTTTGCCCTGGTTAGGCCTGTTACAGCCTCGATATCGCGAGAGTGTTCGTGACACTCTCCACGACTTATCGCCATGATTTGTATCTCAATTTACCACTACGAGCGCTCACACGCTCGAGTGATCACAGTTGCTGGCTTTTCATCTTTTCGGCTCTTAGTCGTTTCACAGAACACCACATGCAATCATCGAAGTGGGTGTGAGATTACACACATGATTTGGAATATGTAACACGATACTCTCTAAAGCACCTAAGGATACAATCGGTTAACAATTAGTCTAAAACCTTATTACAATTTCATCCAATTATTGCGATTGACTAACAATTTACATCACTTACCAACAATCCGAGACTTTTACTGCAAGGGATAGGTGTTCGGTTGGCCCTCTGATAAAGCACTTAGAGACCCTAGCAGTGATTGACACAAGAACATATGTTAGCAACACCTTTTCAGCGTGAGTAAGAATCAACCAAACAGTACAACCCCATCACCTATATTCAGCCTTAAACTTACTTGCCAATCCACTTCCGAAAGCCAAAGGCTAAAAGGTCGATGAGAGTATATGCTAACACTCTACCGATTCGGCCCACACCAAAAGAATCAAGAAGATTGAGGTAGCAAGGAATAGATCGATTTGAACTTAGTCAAAAGAACAGGGTAAGCGATCGGTTTTAGAAGAGGGGGTAAAAGAGAAATAAGAAGGAAATAAAATAAGAGGAAAACACTACCTTTCAACCATCGAAAAACGAGTAGGCAAAAAATCTTCGGCAACCACAAGAACCAAGTTTCGGCTATGAGATGAACTGAAATGAAGGACCCAAAATGAGAAGGAACGGAGTAAGCCAATTGAAACTAGAAGAAAAGGGGATATAGATTTCGGCTAAAGAGTGTAAAAGAATAAGTGGAAAAGATGAGAGGTTGAACCAAAGTTCACGAGTGGTCAGATTCCCAAAAAGAGAAAAAGAAGAAAGAAGAGAATGGTTTCGGTACACAGGGAATTGCCAAGAGAAAGTAACCCAAAATGCTAAAAAAGAAATGCCAAAAATGCTAAGACTCCTATAGAAATTCAGCACATGCACCAAAAGGTTTCGGTTTATTCTCCCTGCACCAAAGTGCTGAATTTCCTTGCTAAAATCACCCCTAGTCGAATTTCTCCTCCCCACACACCCCACATTTAGCCAACTACTACCTCTCCGCTCAAATCCCCTGATTTTCTCACCTTTCTACTCCGCCTTTCACTCTCCACCATTCATTCAAATAGATTTGACCAATTCAAATCTTCACCTGGTAGAGTTCCACGCCAACTCCACATCTTATCCTCCTTGGGCACAAAATAAAACTCCAATACGCTACATGTGGGATTCGAACCCCACTTCCCTTGCTACACAAGTGATGTCGACACCACTCCACCACAAGCTCCCTTGTGTTAGCTATATACCAACAATTTCTCTTAAGCCTTGCTTCCAACAGTCCTCTCCCCTAAAGTGCCCAAAAACAAAAATTTCACCAGGGCTTAGGCTCAAACCTGAGCCTCCCCAGGGCCCCCAAACATACCCAAATAACCCGTAGAGAAACCATAACATGCATTAACACAAATATCACAGACCCCTAAATTTTAGGATGTTATAGTTCTACCCCCTTTAAAGAAATTTTGGCCTCGAAATTTACCTGATTAAATTAAGTGAGGGTGAAACACCCTATACCCGGCCCACAAACCCTGACCGGGTTTGACATGTTCCTTAAGAAAACTTAGCTAAATCTCGTTTTGTCATTTTGAAAAATTAGGTGGTTTTGAAGAAAAATAGATTTGTGTTATGGTCAAGTTGAAAACCGTGTTGTTATTAAAGTTTGTATTTCATTAAAACATTATCTTCATGTTTCAAAAATTACAAGTTAAAAGAAATGCCGAATTTTAGAGCTTATCACTAAGTTGAAAATCGTAGGTGTTTTGGTGTCAAAACATTTGAAGTTGTTTTACGAAAAATTGTTTAACCATTTGTTTGATGTTGATCGTATTAGAATAAAAATTAAAACGCATAAATAAAACAGTTAAATAGCAATGGCCTTATTACAACAAAACAAAACCCGAAATAAATCCCGAAAACATAATAATAAAACATGATAAGTTTAATCATAAGAAAACCCGAAATGTTGAGCTGAGCATAGCCACCACAAAGTCCCTACCGACCCGGTCCATTTCACTGAGTATCACCTGCAAAATGTTAGCCCATGAAGGGTGAGTCAAGAGACTCATTGTGCAACAACCAACACAGATTCCCAATCGATTAAGGCATATTAAATCACATACAAACAAATATAAGCAATGATGCAACCTAAACCCACCTAGATATCCAACCTCTACACACCACCCGTACCTGCCAATCACACCGTAGGGATTACTAAATCGACCCTCCATCTACTACACACCCTCAAAGGCAGTCGCCGCAGTCAACTGCACATCGCCCTTATAATCGTGGCATAGCCACCAGATAATGTGACAGAGTCACCGGATTCATAATATGTGACATGAGTCACTAGATAATGTGGTAAAAATCACTGAACACTTCCCCTTATCATTTCACCCATTATGCCCATGCAACATACATATTATTCATATATCATGCAATTTACCTTACCCCAAAGTCATAACGAAATTACACATATTTCCATATCAATGCCTATAAGCATTATTAACTGAGAGTTAGGGGTAACGTACCTGAATGCATTGTACCATTGAATGGTACCCTTAGCCATGTTTTTCATATTTCCATTAACACATATTTAATACTAAGACTATTAATCTATCGGGAATTAGTGTAAGGCTACACACTTGATAACACTGAGAATGACACTCTCGATACCGACACTCTCACTAGCAGGGATAACAGCGATCTGCTTATCCTTTTTCGATGCTGGCCCACAACCCGGTGGCCAATCACGTACGGCAGAAACTGAGAGTTTCTTGAATCTAGGGATGGGAACTACCCCTTTCTCTCCTCCACTGGTACTCGCATCCATTGAGGAACTCTTAATCAAAACCCGATTAATCGACATATAAGATCTAAATGAATTACAATATATAACTTAAACACCTTTATCGAAATAGATATGAATCCCGAAATAGATACTTTCCACCAAATCACGTTTGAATAAACTTGGAGAAGATGGTCGACGGCACTACCCTTAGAGATTCGACTCTTGAGAAATGACAGAAAAAGAGAAAGATTTCAGCTAATGACAAAGAGTGTTTTGGCTTTAGGGACTTATGAAAAGAAAAGGGAAGGAGGGGTTACATGATTCGGCTATGGCTCTCAATGAAGATGGTATATTCGGCCACGAGAAAAAAAAGGTATAGGATTGAGGTTGAGATAAAGAAAAGAAGAGTAGGAGGTGATTAGGAGATTTTGGCAACACTCCTTAAGTGCACTAAATGAACAAGCGGCTCACATATAACACTGTCGACAGAGAACTTGGAGAAAACGAGCAGAATAACCTGAAAAGAAAGCCTACCAACTAAGGATTTCGGCACACAACCCCTAGTACAACCCCAAAATCGGTTATACATCTCCTAGAGTCCCACATTCGGCCACCTCTTCCCCTCTCTCCCAATCCCACGTTTTCCTCCTATTTTTCCTCTTCACCTCTCATTCAAAGGAGTTTGAATGAGTCAACACCTATCCTCCTCTCTTAGCTGAATATTCAAACGAATTTGACCAAGTCCAATGCTCATCCTTCGTAATCCTTGTCCGTCCAACACCGCACTCCCCGCAAAAAATAAAAGCTCAAAACGCTACCTATCTTTGCTGAAACTGGTCTCTTCACACTCTCTCGAGGCGCCACTCTCCTGTGCTCTAAGTGGCGCCTCCCTTGCCACTTTACCATTTCGGTTCTTGCATCATAATCCACCCACTAAACTCCTAAGGCCTAGCTCCCTTAGCTCTCCTTTAAGGCTTAGAAATCAAATATTTTTCTAAGGCTTCTACCTACATCCCAGGGTTCCTGAATCCCCCAAAACACATACAAATCATACACAAGCATGCCACTACATGCATTTAAGAATGCATAACCACTAAACCCTGAATATTACAGTTCTACCCATCTTAAAAATAATTTTGGCCTCAAAATTACCTGGCTAGAATAGGTGAGGGTATTGCTGCCACATTGCTTCCCCTGGCTCTCAAGAAGCTTCTTCCCATGGTTACGCCATAACACTTTGGCTAGAGGAACTGATTTCCTCTGTAGCACCTTCACATCCCGTTCCAGAATCTGAATCGGCTCTTCCTTATAGGACAAATCTGGTCTCAGCTCCACCTCCTCAACTAGCACTACATGAGATGGATCCGATCAGTAATGACGTAGCATCGAAACGTGGAACACATCATGCATCTGCTTCAATTCTGAAGGCAACTCTAACTGATATGCCACTGGTCCAACCCGCTTGAAAATCTGATAAGGTCCTATAAACCTGGGACTTAGCTTTCTCTTGCGACCAAATCTCATCACCTTCTCCATGACGAAACTTTCAGAAACACCTGATCCTCCACTGCAAACTCTATCTCCTTTTGCTTGAGATCCGCATATGACTTTTGTCTGTCAGATGCCTCCTTCAATCGTGCCCGAATTACCTTAACCTTTTCTTTCGATTCTGCCACAATCTTCGAAACCAAAACCTGATGTTCTCCCAACTCTATCTAACACGTAGGAGTACTTCTGTCCATACAGTGCTTCGTACGGTGCCATCCGAATACTTTCTTGATAGTTGTTATTGTACGCAAACTCCGCTAAAGGCAAGAACTCCTCCTTGCTTCCTCTGAAGTCTATCACGTAACCCCTTGACATATCCTCTAACACTTGAATTACCCGCTCAGATTGGCCATCTGACTGCAGATGAAATGCGGTGCTGAAGTCCAACCTGGTGCCTAAAGCCTGATGTAGTGCTTTCCAAAACCTCAACGTGAACCTCGGATCCCTATCCAAAATAATTGACACCGGCACTCCGTGCAGCCTCACAATTTCTGCCACATACAACTTCGCTAACCTTTATAGAGAATAGTCAACCCGCACTGGTATGAAATGTGCAGACTTCGTCAACCGATCTACTATCACCCATACCGAGTCCTTCTTAGTAGGCGTAAGAGGAAGCCCACTAACGAAGTCCATGGTAATTCTCTCCCACTTCCACTGCAGAATCTTTATCGGCTGAAGCAATCCTGAAGGTACTTTGTGTTCAGCCTTAACCTGCTGACATGTTAAGCACTTCCCCACAAATTTTGTAACTTCTTGTTTTGCATCAGGCCACCAAAATCGATGAGATCCCTATATAACTTACTTCCTCCAGGATGCATAGCGTAAGGGCTACTATGTGATTCCTGAAGAATTCTCTGCCTTAACTCCTCATCCTTTGGCATACAGACCTTGCCCCAAAAACACAGCACTCCATCGCTATTTACACCATAGTCTTTCAACTCCCTATTCTGCACTTGCAGCAGCTTAGCACTCAGATCGTCATCTACCAACTGTTTCTCCTTTACCTGACTTAGCCATGTCAGCTTCACCTGCAACTCTGCTAGCAAACTTCCATCATTATAAAGACTCAGGTGTGCAAACATCACCTCAGATCCGACACTATTTTTTGACTTAGGGCATCTGCCACCACATTCACCTTACCCGAGTGATACTCTATTGAATAGTCGTAGTCTTTCAACAACTCCACCCATATTCGCTGTCTCAAACTTAGCTCCTTCTGAGTCAACAAATATTTCAGACTCTTGTGGTCCATGTAGATCACCGACCTTTCTCCATACAAATAGTGCCTCCACACTTTTAGAGCGAATACTACCACCGCCAACTCCAGATCATGCATCGGATAGTTAACCTCGTGTGGCCTCAATTGTCGAGACGCATAAGCGACCACCTTCTCGTCTTCCATTAGAACACATCCCAGTCCTGTGTGAGAAGCATCACAATACACCACAAAATCCTTCCCTGCTTTCGGCTGAATCAAAATCGGAGCCTCTGTCAATACTCTCTTAAGCTTCTCAAAACTCTCCTGCTGCTTATCTGCCCATACGAAAGGTACCTCCTTTCTTAACAATTTCGTCAGAGGAGCTACTATTGATGAGAACCCTTCTACGAATCTTCTTTACTAGCCAACTAACCCCAAGAAACTGCGAACCTCAGCCATAGACTTAGGTGGTTTCCAATCTAGCACTGCCTCAATCTTCCGAGGATCCACCTTTATACCTTCCGTAGACACCACATGACCCAAAAACGCAACTTCCTTCAACCAAAATTCGCACTTGCTAAACTTGGCATATAACTTCTTCTCCCTTAACACCTGCAATACTACCCGGAGATGCGCATCATGCTCTTTCTGACTTGGAATATACTAGAATGTCGTCTATAAACACAACGATGAACTAATCCAAGTAGGGTTGGAAAACTCGATTCATCATATCCATGAACGCGGCTAGGGCGTTCGTCAATTCGAATGGCATTACTAGAAACTCATAATATCCGTATCTAGTCCGAAAAGCTGTCTTATGGATATCTGCTTCCTTCACCTTAAGCTAATGATATCTCAACCTTAGATCTATTTTTGAAAATATTGCCACCCCCTTAAGCTGATCGAACAAGTCGTCTATCCTCGACAACGGGTACTTGTTTTTGATCATCAGCTTATTCAACAGTCGGTAATCTATGCACATGCGCATAGTCCCGTCTTTTTTTTCACAAATAGGACCGGTGCTCCCCATGGAGACACACTAGGTCGGATAAACCCACGATCGAGTAACTCTTGGATTTGGGCCTTAAGCTCTACCAACTCCTTTGGCACCATCCTATACGGAGCAATTGACATAGGAGCTGTATCTGGTAGTAAATCAATTCCGAACTCCACCTCCCTGTCCGGGGGTAACCTAGGCAGCTCCTCCGGAAAGACATCCACGAATTCTCTTACTTTTCTAACTCCACCAACCCCCTCTTCTCTTGCATCCAAGGCACTAACGAAGGCCAAAAATGCCTTGCACCCTTTCCAAACCATGTTATCAGCCTTCAACGCGGAGACTATGTTAAACAAATAGTTTCTTCTTTCTCCTATCATAATTATCTCCTCATCCTCTGAAGTCCTCAACTTCATTTGCTTAGCTGCGCAATCCAATTTAGCCCGATGTTCCACTAGCCAATCCATGCCTAGAATGAGATCAAATTCCCCAAAAGGTAGTTCCATCAAGTCGGCAGGAAATACCACTCCCTAAATCTCTATAGGCACACTCTGGAATATCTTATTCACCACTACCGTTTGACCTAACGAGCTCACTACAGTCATCTCCCTAACCGACAATTTAGATACTACACCTAGTGTTTCAGCTACTCTACATGCAACATATGAGTGGGTCGAGCCAACATCAATTAAAGAAAAGAAAGGCTTATCAACTATAAGAAATGTACCGATTATGACGTCTGGTGCATCACCATCCTCCCTCCAATGAACTGCATACACCAGACCTGGCTGTCTCGCCTCCGTGTTACCAACACCTCTACCGGTGTCCCGCGACCTCTTCCAAAACCATTACCTCTGCCAATCGGACTAGGACCCCGCGACGGCTGCTGTCCACCTCTTCCATCTGATTAAAACCATGACCTGCTTATTGGCCCCTATTTGTATCCACCGAACAGTCTCTAATCATATGGTCTTTTGACCCACACTTAAAACACCCTCGGTCTTCTTCCAACACTCCCCCGGGTGCATCTTTCCACATTGAGCACACGAACGATACTGACCTCCCACAATAACCTACCGATCTCGCGGCCCATCCACTCTAGGTCTTTTCTGGAGACTTCTGGATGACCCTGATGGTCCAAAACCTCTCTTATGTTTATTCCTATCTGAATTCTGTCTCGTAGATTCCTTGACCCCTTCGGCTACCTTAGCCTTCTCTACCAACACGGTAAACTCCCGCTCCTACTGTGGAGCAATTAGTAATCTCAAATCATCCCTCAG
The DNA here is from genome assembly GCA_025506655.1 of Gossypium rotundifolium. NCBI lineage: Eukaryota > Viridiplantae > Streptophyta > Magnoliopsida > Malvales > Malvaceae > Gossypium > Gossypium rotundifolium. Next base: position 134,975,274 of record CP106722.1, read on the forward strand.
TCCGTCCTTGAACCTAACACATCGTTCATGCTCCGTAGCCACGATACCTCAAGCATACCGGCTCAACCTTAAGAATTTGCCTCGTACTCCGCTACGGACTTACTCCCCTAAACCGCCTCAGAAACGCCTTCCTCTGCGCATCAATATAACTGGACCCAATATACTTTTTCTAATACGCCGCCTTGAAGTACTCCAAAGTGAGATCATCTGCTGCAGCACTATCCCGAACCGTGAGCCACCACTGGTATGACTCATTCCGGAGAAGCGACACCACCCCTTTCAGTTTCTCCTCAGCAGTTAGATCCAAATCGTCCATGATTCATTCCGTCGCCTCTAACCAATACTCAGCCATATTGGGCGCCACACTAGATTCACCTCAGAATACCTCATCTCCATTGGCTTGGAGTCACTCGGATACAGATTTTTGAGCTCCCATACCTCCACCTACTCCAGTCACCCTCTCAAGAACTCGCAAGATCGCATGCGCATCGTGATCATCCCCGTCGATCACGATACTTAACACCACCAGCTGGTGATGGTGGCATCTCATTCTCGGACACTTGACCAGACCTAACTGGCTCCGACACGGTCATTCTGCCTCTTTCACGCCCACGCACATTACTACCACATCCCCTAGAACTCATGTCTATGATCACGATTTAACTGATTTAAGAAATTTTATGTATTAGCCACATTCCACTGATTACCCACGAACAAGTTTTATGTAAAAAGTTTAGTAGTAGTTCTTTCGATCATTACAAAGTTTTCATTCTAATCTCATACCTTAATTTAGAGAATCACATTCATTTAGTAGTATCTACTACACACGTTCATCACTTTGAGCATTTTCGTCTGTTCCAACCCAAAGGTATTTTCGTAATTTATCCTATAGGGGTATTTTGGTAATTTTCCAAATCCGGTATCTTAATATTTTGCAAAATAGGGCTTTTTGGTATTTTTCCAAAATAGGAATATTTTGGTAAAAATTGAGGGTAGTATGGTAATTTTATAAACTGAGGGTATTTTGGTAATTTCCACAAATCAGAGTACTTCGATAATTTTTTTCAAATCTAAGGTAGTTTTTGCAAATCGGGGGTAATTTGGTGATTTTACAACTATGTTTTTTTATAAAACAATGTAGCTAGTCCCTTTCGGGTTTTAATTATTGAATTTAGCCTGTAGGTAAGTCCTCTTGGTTAGGGTGAACCGTCACTACGCACCAGGTAGGATTCGAGCGAAGAGGAGGTGAGTCACTAGGACTGCTTAAATACCATGCTCCCCCTGCATCCAATCCTAGACATGCGCACAACTATTGCCACACCCTTAACTCAGCGATTCACTCACAGGTTTGTTCAATTAGTCTTTAAATTTTATGTAATTTTGTGTTGGAGTAAGCTAATCCTAGAGTTCAATAGCTCATAATCTACTAATCTACGATCCCGTAATACCCACATACAAATCACACAATAATTAGGGGTACTTACCTGGTGGACTTTGGGCTGGAGACTCAGGTGCCATGCCAGAAAACCTGCTCATCTTTTAGTAAACTCACTTTTATAAAACATTTTGGGCCCAAAAAGCCCTTCAAGCTGAGTTTTGAATCGGCTCGATACCAAATTGAAACACCCCATACCCGACCCACAAAATCGACCGGGTCTGACATGTTCCTTAAGAAAACTTAGCTAAATCTCGTTTTGTCATTTTGGAAAATTAGGTGGTTTTGAAGAAAAATAGATTTGTGTTATGGTCAAGTTGAAAATCGTGTTGTTATTAAAGTTTGTATTTCATTAAAACATTATCTTCATGTTTCAAAAATTACAAGTTAAAAGAAATGCCGAATTTTAGAGCTTATCACTAAGTTGAAAATCGTAGGTGTTTAGGTGTCAAAACATTTGAAGTTGTTTTACGAAAAATTGTTTAACCATTTGTTTGATGTTGATCGTATTAGAATAAAAATTAAAACACATAAAGAAAACAATTAAATAATAATGGCCTTATTACAACAAAACAAAACCCAAATAAATCCCAAAAATATAATAAGAAAACGTGATAAGTTTAATCATAAAAAAACACGGAATGTTGAGCTGAGCATGGCCACCACAAAGTCCCTACTGACTCGGTCCATTTCATTGAGTATCACCTACAAAATGTTAGCCCACGAAAGGTGAGTCAACAGACTTAGTGTTCAACAACCAACATAGATTCCCAATCGATTAAGGCATATTAAATCACATACAAACAAATATAAGCAATGATGCAACCCAAACCCACCTAGATATCCAACCTCTATACACCACCCGTACCTACCAATCACACCGTGGGGATTACTAAATCGACCCTCCATCCGCTACACACCCTCGAAGGTAGTCACTGCAGTCAACTGCACATTGCCCTTATAATCGTGGCATAGCCACTAGATAATGTGACAGAGTCACCGGATTCATAATATGTGACATAAGTCACCGGATAATGTGGTAAAAACCACCGGAACACTTTCCCTTATCATTTCACCCATTATGCCCATGCAACATACATATTATTCAGATATCATGCAATGTACCTTACCCCAAAGTCATAACGAAATTACACATATTTCCATATCAATGCCGATAAGCCTTATTAACTGAGAGTTAGGGGTAACGTACCTGAATGCATTGTACCATTGAATGGTACCCTTAGCCATGTTTTTCATATTTCCATTAACACATATTTAATACTAATACTATTAATCTATCGGGAATTATTGTAGGGCTACACACATGATAACACTGATAACGACACTCTCAATACCGACACTCTCGATAGTAGGGATAACAACGATCTGCTTATCCCTTTCCGATGCTGGCCCACAACCCGGTGGCCAATCACGTATGGTAGAAATCGAGCGTTTCTTGAATCTAGGGTTGGGAACTACCCCTTTCTCTCCTCCACTGGCACTCGCATCCATTAAGGAACACTTAATCAAAACCCGGTTAATCGACATATAAGATCTAAACGAATTACAATCTATAACTTAAACACCCTTATTGAAATAGATCTGAATCCCAAAACTTCTCCTTATCTCTGTTGAACTCCCCCTAAAAACCATAATTAAAATCGGCCATCATTTAAAATAATATGGCCTTTGGCCGAATATTAACCCTTACCTTGAGTAGTCGAACCCAAGAGATCCTTACGCTCCCGTACTCGGCTACACACGAAATAAGCACAAGATTATGGCCTTATCAAGATTCGGCCATCCCTCAAAACCAAGGCTAAGCATTCGGTTTTGACACACCCAAAGAAAAAGAGATGAAACTGATAACTAAAAGGAAGATACTTACCACCAAATCACGTTTGAAGAAACTAGGAGAAGATAGTCGATGGCACTACCCTTAGAGATTCGACTCTTGAGAAATGACAGAAAAAGAGAAAGATTTTGGCTAATGACAATGAGTGTTTTAGCTTTAGGGACTTATGAAAAGAAAAGGAAAGGAGGGGTTACACGATTCGGCTATGGCTCTCAATGAAGATGGAATATTCGGCCACAAGAAAAAAAAGTATAGGATTGAAGTTGAGAGAAAGAAAAGAAGAGTAGGAGGTGATTAGGAGATTTCGGCAACACTCCTTAAGTGCACTAAATGAACAAGCGGCTCACATTTGACACTGTCGAAAGAGAACTTGGAGAAAATGAGCAGAATAACCTAAAAAGAAAGCCTACCAACTAAGGATTTCGGCACAGAACCCCTACTACAACCCCAAAACTGGTTATGCATCTCTTAGAGTCCCACATTCGGCCACCTCTTCCCCTCTCTCCCAATCCCATGTTTTCCTCCTATTTTTCCTCTTCACCTCTCATTCAAAGGAGTTTGAATGAGTCAACACCTATCCTCCTCTCTTAACCAAATATTCAAATGAATTTGACCAAGTCCAATGCTCATCCTTCATAATCCTTGTGCTATCCAACACTTTGCACTTCCCTACCAAAAATAAAAGCTCAAAACGCCACTGTCTTTGCTCGAACACAGGTCTCTTCACACTCTCTGAGGCGTCACTCTCCTGTGCTCTAAGTGGCGCCTCCCTTGCCACTTTACCATCTCAGTTCTTGCGTTATAATCCACCCACTAAACTCCTTAAGGCCTAGCTCCCTTAGCTCTCCTTTAAGGCTTAGAAATCAAATATTTTTCTAAGGCTTCTACCTACATCCCAAGGTTCCCGAATCCCCCAAAACACATACAAATCATACACAAGCATGCCACTACATGCATTTAAGTTAAAATGCATAACCCCTAAATCACGGATATTACAGAGGATATTGCTGTCGTATTGTCTCCTCAGGCTCCCACGTGGCTTCCTCTGAACCATGGTTATGCCATAGCACTTTGACCAATGGAACAAATTTCCTCCTCAACACTTTAACATCTCACTCCAAAAGTTTATAGGGGTTCTTCTTCAAATGATAGATCAGGTCTAACCTCGATTTCCTCCATTGGCACTATATGAGATGGGTCTGAATGATAGTGCCTTAGCATTGAAACATGGAATACATCATCTATATTATTCAACTCTAGGGGCAACTCATGCTGATAGGCTACCGGTCCCATACGTTTCAACACCCGATAAGGCCTAATGAATCTGGTGCTCAACTTGCCCTTCCTTCTAAATCTTAAAATCTTCCTCCAAGGCGAGACGTTCAAAAAGACATACTCCCCCACCAAATACTCTATCTCCTTATGCTTTAGATTCGCATATGACTTCTATCAATCAGAAGCTTCTTTCAACCGAGTCTGAATTAGCTTCACCTTCTCCTTAGTTTCTAAAATCAATTCTGGACCCAACAACCATTGCTCACCCAATTTTGTCCAACAAGTAGGGGTACGACACCTACGACCATATAACGCCTCGTTGGGTGCCATCTGAATGCTCAATTGGTAACTATTGTTATACGCAAACTCCACCAGAGGTAAATAATCCTCCCACCTACCTCTGAAGTCGATCACACAGCCCCTTAACATGTCTTTCAAAATTTGGATTACTCTCTCTGACTGACCATCAGTCTGTGGGTGGAACATTGTGCTGAAGTCTAGTCTTGTACCTAAATCTTCATGAAACACCTTTCAAAATCAAGATGTAAACCTAGGATCCCTGTTCGATATGATAGACACTGGTACCCCATGCAGCCTCATAATTTCTACCACATACAACTTGGCCAACATTTGTAGCGAGTAGTCAGTACGAACCAGTATGAAATGCGCGGACTTAGTCAGTCAGTCAACGATTACCCATGTTGAATCCTTCTCAGTAGGCGTTAAGGGTAGCCCACATACAAAATCCATTGTAATCCTTTCCTACTTCCAGAGTGGAATCTTTACCGGTTATAGAAGTCCTACAGGCAGCTAATGTTTAGCCTTCACTTGCTGACATGTCAAACACTTGCCTACAAATTCGGTAACCTCATATTTCAACTTTGACCACCAGTATTGTTCTCGTAGATCTTGGTACATCTTACTTCCACCTGGATGTATAGCGTATGGGCTACTATGTGCCTTCCGCAGAATCATCTATCTTAACTCAGAGTCCTTCGGCATACAAACTCTTCCACGAAAACATAATACCCCTTCACTGTTCAGCCCAAAATATACTGTCTCCCCACTCTTCACCTGCTAAAAACAAGAACCCAACGACTCATCCAACAATTGCTTCTCATTAATCTGAATAACCCATATCGATTTTACCTGAAGTTCTGCCAATAAAATACCATCCTCATATAGGCTGAGACGGGCAAACATTGCTCTCAAATCCGATACCACCTTATGACTTAATGCATCTGCCACCACATTGGCTCTACTCGAGTGATACTCAATCGAGCAATCATAGTCTTTTAGCAACTCTATCACCTCCGTTGCCTTAAATTCAACTTCTTTTGGGTAAGTAGATACTTTAGACTCTTATGGTCAGTGTAGATAATCGACTTTTCTCTATACAGGTAATGCTTCAATATTTTTAATGCGAACACCACTACGGCTAGTTCCAAATCGTGAGTAAGATAGTTCACCTCATGCATCACAATAAACAACAAATTTTTTTCCTGCCTCAGGTTGAATCAACACTGATGCTTCAGTCAAAATCTTCTTCAGTTTCTCAAAACTCTCTTGCTGCTTATCGGTCCACACAAATGGTACCCCTTTACGCAACAATTTAGTTAGAAGCATAGCAATTAATGAAAACCCCTCGATGAACTGCCTGTAATACCTAACCAAACCCAAAAAACTTTGAATATCTGACACTAACTTTGCCACAATCTAATACAGCTTCAACTTTCTGAAGGTCAACCCTTATCCCTCGACAGAGACAACATGACCCAAGAATGTCACTTCCTTCAGCCAAAACTCGCACTTACTGAATTTGGCGTAAAGTTACTTCTCCCTCAATGTATGCAGAACAACCCAAAGATGTGAATCATGCTCCTCATTCGTTCATGAATACACCAGGATATCATCTATGAAGACTACCACGAACCGCTCTAAATAGGGTTGGAAGACCCGGTTCATCATATCCATGAACGCAACTGGTGCATTCGTAATGACCATAACGAGTTTAGAATGCCGTCTTGTGAATATCTGCCTCCTTAACCCTTAGCTAATGGTACCCAGGCCTTAAATCTATTTTTGAGAAGAACGAAGCTCCCCGTAGCTGATCAAACAGGTCATCAATCCTTGGTAGTGGATACCTATTCTTAACAGTTAACTTGTTTAACTGACGATAGTCAATGCACATACGCATTGGCCCATCCTTCTTCTTCACGAACAATATCCGGTGCTCCCCGTAGAGATACACTTGGTCGAATAACCCTATGTTCAACAACTCCTAGATCTAAGCTTTGACTTCTACCAGCTCCTTTGGTGCCATCCTATAAGGGGTGATGGACACTAGAATCATTCTCGATAACAACTCAATGCTAAATTCAACCTCTCAATTCGGAGGCAACCTTAAAAGCTCTTTGGGAAAAACATCCGGGAACTCCTTCACGATTCTAACATCCCCAACAGACAACTTCTTGGCATCAGATACACTGACAAAAGCTAGAAATACCTCACACCCTTTAGGCACCATCTTTTCAGCCTTTAGTGCCGAAATTACATTGGACAGATAATCCCTTCTATCTCCTATCACGTTCACTTCTTCGACATCTAAAGTCTTTAATACCATATGCCTAATAGTGCAATCCAAATTCGTATGATGCTTAACTAGCCAGTCCATGCCTAGAATAAGGTCAAACTTGTCGAAGGGCAATTCCATCAAATCTGCTGGGAATGCAGTCCCTTACACTTTTAAAGACACATTTCTAAATAGATTGCTTACTACCACAGATTGTCCTATAGGACTAATTACCGACATATCTCTATCAGCAATCTCCAATTATATCCCCAGAGTCCCAAACACGGTACAGTCAACATATGAATGGGTATATCCAATATCAGTTAATGCTGTAAATGGCGCATCAAATATGAAAACTATACCGGTTATGATGTCTGGTGCGTCGTCATCCTCTCAATGTCGAGTCATATAAACTAGTCCTCATTGCCTCACATCTGTATTAACCACATTACCAGCACCTCTTCTCGGTGCTCCCCGACCACGTCCAATCCCAATTCCACCCCTAAGCAGTCCATGACCTCTCGTTGGATGCTGACCACCTCTCTCTAGCTACACAAATCTCTTACCTACTACCTTTGTTTGAACGGGCTCTCGAGGGCAGTCTCTAAACCGATGACCTTAGACCCACATCTGAAACACCCGTCAGTTCTTCTCCAGTACTATCCCGAATGAGATTTCCCACATTTCACACAAGGTTGTAATCGACCCACATCAACTGGCGCCCCAACTTGAGTGGCCCTATCAAACCTAGGCCTCTTTTGAAATCCCCTAAAAGAGTCTGATGATGCAAAACTTCTCTTATTCTTGCCCCTTTTCCTATCTCGATTTTGACGCTCAGAGCATTTTACCTTCTCAGCAATCTTGGCTTTTTCCACCAATGCAGCAAAATCTCTCTCCCTCTGTGGGGCTATCAATACCCACAACTCATCTCGTAGACCATCTTCAAACTACACACAACACTCATAATCAGTCGAGACTATTCTCCTGGGCATCCACATAACTTGCCCCAACATATTTTCCTTTGAAAGCTTTCTTAAAGAAGTCTCAAGTTAAACGATCTGCTTGTGTACCTTCCCTCACAGTAAGCCACCACTGGTATGCCTCATCTCTCAGTAGAGATACTGCCCTTTTTAGTTTTTGTTCTACGGTGCAATCCAGATCATCCATAATCCGCTCAACTACCTCCAACCAATACTCAACTACATTCGGAGCTACACCAAAAATGCCCTTAAAAACTTCAACCCTATTTGACCGGAGTTGCTCAGAAATAGACCCACGAGTTGTCGATCCAGTACTTGCTCCAGCAACCCATTCCTAGACCCATACATAGTATTGCTTGAGACAGAGTGTTGCCCCCTCCAGCCCTATCATAGGATCCTGTTTCGGTCACCCGTGATGCAGGTGCTCCCATCTCAGGCATATGCCCTGATGCTGAGGATCTAGTCCTAACATCTCGGCCTCTACCACGGCCGCGTGTCCCTCGTCCGCATCCTCTTATACTCATATTGCAAAATTGTATTGATCTGATTAAGAGTTTTATGAATCAGCCTATAATTACAATGTTGATTAACAAGTGTTTTATAAAAGACAGATATAAGAGTTGTTCTTGTAGATTGAACCTCCCTTCTAATTCAGTCTCTATAATCTTAGCTCCTATAGCTAAAAGTTTCAATATACTATTACTATCTCTAGTAATTTTATTCCTACAGGCATCTCAAAATATAAGGTAAGAAACTTATGGACTTGGTGCTAGAGACTCGGGTGCCATACATCCAATAAAGATATATTTTTCTAAACAAATTTCAAGCAAGTTTTGAAGAACATTTTCAAACCCATTCCACAGCAAAGTTTTGTAACCTGGCTCTCATGCCATAAAATCTAACACCCAAAACCCACCCTAAATGGTATGACCGGACTTAGCATGTCACATAGAAGGATAAATTGAAAACTACATGTTCGTTTAAAAATTCGTAATCTTTTGAAACTCTAAATCTTGTTGTCTATGAAATTCAAATTTGCTGTAATTGTTAACTTGAAAAAAATATTATTATTGCTTTTGAAAACTTTGTTTGTTAATGTAATTTAATTGAGAAATTGCAGCTACGTGATAGTTTGAAAAACAGTTATTGTCATTTTAAGAAAACTATGTATTAAAAGAAGGAATTAACAATTATTAATGGAAACTTAAAAGAAATTAAACCAGCGGCCTTATTACGAAAATATTAACCCAAAAGAAAATAACCTTAAAGTAAAGCAAAAATGAAAAGTTATTAAGTCACGATAAATATTCCCGGTGTATGGCCACTACAGAGTCCTTCGTCACTCTAAATCCTCTAACACTGGCAATCACCTGCAAGTTTAAAGTAGAAGGGTGAGTTACGAGAACTCAGTGTGTAACCCCCTAAATGGTCCCTATCTAGGCCTGAGCCCATACGACATCAATCGGGGTCTAAGCCCTACAATCATGATAATGCAAATGATGTAATGTAACCCAACCCAATCCAACCAATCACACCTCCATACCAACCAATCGTCACCTGTAGGGATCAAGTCAACCCAACCCACCAATCACACCAATAATGCAGACGAGTTGCTATTCACAATATTTTTGGTTGAGCCACCAGAGTCATAGTATATAAATATGTGGCATAGCCACTAAAACAGTATGTGGCAGAGCCACTAGGCTACACTACTCTTCAGTCATTATCCCGCCCCATGCAATATGATATAATGTCATGTCTCAACGTATAATAGTGTAAATAAAACCATACATACGAGATTCAATCACAATTAAGGGTATATCTATCATTTTTCCCCCTCGAGGGTGTTTCAATAATTTACCCATCGAGGGTATTTTAGTAATTTTGCAACCCAGGGGTATTTTGATAATTTACCCATCGAGGGTATTTTAGTCAGTTCACAACCCAAGGGTATTTTAGTAATTTACCCATCGAGGGTATTTTAGTAATTTTGCATTCACCGGCCTTTTCAAAAGCCTACTGTCGCCTTGAGTGACATAGAACTCTTTTTAAGTCACTTACAGAGTTAATGGGCCTAAAATCCATCTTAGGCCCAATCAGGCCCACACGCTCGTGTGGCCCATTTCGCATGATTTCGGTCTTAGATTTACAAATTTGGCATTCAGACTTATCACTTGATAGTGTTGCCCAAGTGGGTTGGATAGCCCATTGGGCCTATTTGGCCTGTTTCGGCCCAATTAGGCATGTTATAGCCTCGATATCGCGAGAGTGTTTGTGACACTCTCCACGACTTATCGTCATGATTTTTATCTCGATTTACCACTACCAACACTCGTACGCTCGAGTGATCACAGTTTCTGACTTTCCTTTTTTTCGGCTTTTGATCGTTTCACAGAACACCACATGCAATCATCGAAGTGGGTGTGAGATTACACACCCAATTTGGTATACGTAACACGATACTCTCCGAGGCACCTAAGGATACAGTCGGCTAATAGTTAGTCTAAAACCTTATTACAACTTCATCCAAGTATTGATATTGACTAACAATCTACTTCACTTACCAACAATCTGAGACTTTTACTGTAAGAGATAGGTGTTCGGTTGGCCTTCTGATAAAGCCTTCGAGACCCAAACAGTGATTGACACAAGAACATGTGTTAGAAATAGCTTTTCAGCTTGATTAAGAATGAACCAAATAGTACTATATTCGGCCTTAAACTTATTAACCAACCCACTTCCGAAAAGCAAAGGCTATAAGGGTGATGAGAGTGTATGCTAACACTTTACCGATTTGGCCCACACTAAAAGAATTAAGAAGATTGAGGTAGCAAGGAATAGATCGATTTGGCCTTAGTCAAAAGAATAGGGTGAGTGATCGGTTTTAGAAGAGGGAGTAAAAGAGAAACAGGAAGGAAATAAAAGAAGAGGAAAACACTACCTTTCAACCACTGAAAAATCGAGTAGGAAAAGAAGCTTCGGTAACCACAAGAACCAAGTTTCGGCTATAAGAAGAACTGAAATGAAGGACCCAAAAATGAGAAGGAATGGAGTAAGCCAATTGAAACTAGAAGAAAAGGGGATATAGATTTTAGCTAAAGAGTAGAAAAGAACAAGTGGAAAAGATGAGAGGTTGAACCAAAGTGCACGAGTGGTCAGATTCCTAAAAAGAGAAAAAGAAGAAAGGAGAGAATGGATTTGGTAAACATGGAATTTCAAAGAGAAAGTAACCCAAAATGCTCAAAAAGAAATGCCAAAAATGCTAAGACTCCTAGAGAAATTCGACACACACACCAAAAGGTTTCGGTTTATGCTCCCTACACTAAAGTGCCAAACTTCCTTACTAAAATCTATCGTAGCCGAATTTCACCTCCCTACACACCCCACATTCAGCCAACTACTACCTCTCCCCTCAAATCCCCTGATTTTCTCACCTTTCTGCTCCACCTTTCACTCTCCACCATTCATTCAAACAGATTTGACCAATTCAAATCTTCACCTGGTAGAGTCCCACACCAACTCCACCTCTTCTCCATCTTGGGCACAAAATAAAACTCCAATACGCTATATGTGGGATTCGAACCCCACTTCCCTTGCTACACAAGTGACGCCAACACCACTCTACCACAAGCTCCCTTGTGTTAGCTATATACCAACAATTTCTCTTAAGCCTTACTTCCAACAGTCATCTCCCTTAAAGTGCCCAAAAACCAAAATTTCACCAGGGCTTAGGCTCGAACCCGAACCTCCCCATGGCCCCCAAACACACCCAAACAACCCATAGAGCAACCATAACATGCATTAACACAAATATCATAGACCCCTAAATTTTAGGATGTTACATGTTATCCGGTAGTATTTCTGCGATATTTATGGCTTTTAGCCATTACATTCCTGGCACGAGCCGCTCTATTGACTTCATCACGCACCAAAGGCAAAGCTTGGTGTGTTGGCTGGGTGGGTCGATTTTATCTCCACGGGAGTCTAGGGTTGGTACGGGTGGTGTGTCAGCTGGATTGGGGTAAGACTCATCCTCATACTATTGCATATCTGTTTATGAGATCTGTCACTATACTGGGCTTAGGCCCACTTGTTCTGTTATTGGTTTGGGCTGGGCCCAATTGATTCCTTTATGGGCTGTGACCTAGATGATATTGTAGTGGGCTTTGGCCCACGTATGCTCTGAGCCAGACTGTACTGTTACTGTTAAAGGGCTTTGGCCCAGACTTTTTCAGTTTTTATTTTTGTATACTGACTGTTACTCTAGTGAGGGGATTACACATTGAGTTTTTCTAAACTCACACCATTTTTAACTATGCAGGTAATCCCTAGTGCTAGGAGGATCGGTGTTGTGAGGGACTCGGAGAAGGCCACACACTACTTATTATTTTCGTCTTGATTATTTACATTCAAGTATTTTGATTTGGGGTTGTAATAAGGCCTCTTTAAGTTTTTGGATTTTAACTTTGGGTTTTTATTTACTTTGGTATATATGTTAGAAGTAAGTCATGATTTTTCCAAAATGTTAACTATTTTATTTTTTCAACAACACTACTTTTCCGCAACATTTTCGAAATGGTTTCGAGGCTTAATCTTTAAACATCACATTTTTGTAAATCGGTTACTTCTAAACTTAGCTTTCACATATGAAAAGGAACTTTGGAAATAAACTTAATAATTTTTCTATGTACCACGTGTTAAGAATAAACTAACGAATTGGGATTTTACTCAAGCTTTTAAATAAGAAGGGTTTTTAATGAAAACATGGTTTTCAAAAAATACTTCAATGTGACATGCCAGATTTGGGCCTAACTTCTAGGCTGAGTTTGGGGTGTTATAATCTAAGTACGATCTCGTATAAGACCATGTCTAGGACATGGCATCAACATCGAGCTAAGAGATTCTGTGTAAGACCATATCTGGGATATGGCATCAATATTAAAAGGTGATCCCATGTAAGACCATATCTTGGATATGGCATTGGCATCGTGATACATGTATGATGAGATTGAGTATCCTCTGATATTTTGAGTAGTTCAACAGGCAAAAGAGCTAAGTATGTAAAGATGCTATAAAGGTAAATTATACAATGATGATAATGAGTTCCATTTATGTTAAAGATGATGATGATCTAAGTTTATATCCAAGGTATCATAAGTTCTAAATTATGTGACTAAAGGATACAAGTACCATGAGTCAAAATACAAGTTATGAAACCATAATGTGATGTGTGATGGTAAGAGTGAGTATGAGTAAGTATGCCTAAGTATGCCTAAGTACTTGAGAACTTGTGTTTCTATTGTTATATGAGATGAATGGATTTTTACCATGAATACTTATGTTGCTATATTAATTCATACAAACTTACTAAGCTATATGCTTACCCTCTCTTTTCCCTTTTTCCTTGTAGTATTGCCAAGCTAGCTCGAGGATCGTAGAACGTCGGAGCTTGGATCACACTATCAATCATTCTTTTGGCATGGTAAAGTTGTTTTAATTTGCGTATGGCATGTATAGGAACTTGGTCATTTTGAATTATGTCATATTTGAGAGCCAAAGTGTTGGCTATTAATGTTATCCCCTCATTTTGTATATGGCCATAGGAAATTAGCCAATATTTGTCAAGTTTCATATTTTAATGATGATAAGTTTTATGAAGTAAAATGTGAAATGTATGAATGATGATTAGTGGTTCTTTATTGTGTATTATTGTCATATCATGTATTGCTTGAGTTGGTATAAGTGTGTTTATGTTGCAGGGTGGCAATTGGCTTGGAAAATAGCCTTCTAATTGTCCACATAGGTAGACACAAGGACATGTGTTTAGGTCATGTGTGACACATGGTTAACCCCCATATGTGTGTTCATAGGCCGTGTGTCCCCTGCACCAAATTTATGAGAATTCGACTCGTCACACGGGCCATTAACGGGTGTGTACCTAGGCCGTGTGCCCATTAAGAGGTTTCTGACGTCATAAATAGAATGCTAAGGTTTTTACACAGGCGAAAAGACATGGGCATCTCTACGCCGTGTGAGGGACATGGGCCATTGACACGGACGTGTGTTCGACCGTGTGAAAACCCCTATAGGTTCGAAATGAAAAATAAATTCTACACGGGCTAGGAACATAGGCGTGAGTGAGCACACGACCTGCCCACATGGGCGTGTTCCATTTCACACGAGCGTGTGGCCCCTATTTAGGCAAAACAATTTCTAAATGAATAAAAGTTTTGGTTTAATCCCGAAACCTTCCAGATTTATGTTTAAGACCTCGTAGACCCATAATAAAGATTTTATGCATATTAATGAAAAGTTGTAAGTTTAAAAAGAATTTTTATAGCTCGATAATGTAACATCCTAGATTGGAGGCTCTGTATTTGTGATGTGTTGTGTGTGTATGCCATGCTATGTGTGTATTTCTGGTGTGTTTAGAGCTTTCGGGAAGGCTTGAGGTTAAGCTTGAGCCTTGGTAGAAATTTTTGTTTTTAGACTCTACTAGGGAGAACTAGGTGAAGTGGGCCTTAAGGGTACTTGAATGGGAAAGTTGACATAAAAATCTAGTTGGTAAAGTGGCAAGGAGGTGCCACTAAGGGCATAGGTAAGTGACGCCACAAGGAGGGTTTGAAGGGAGCAGGTTCGAATCCCATGTTAAGCAAAAGGAGTGTTTTTTTAATATATGTGCCTGAGGAGTGAGAGGTGGTTTCGGCTGGAACTCTGTAGGAGTGAGTGTGGATTAAGTCAGAAGAAAAGAAGATGAGGATAAGAGGGAAATGTGGGATAGGATAGAGGTGGAAGAGGTGGCCGAGTGTGGGACACTGAATACAAGGAGGGAAACGGCTAGAAGTGGCTAAGGGTATGCCAAAATTCTCATTTGTTTTTAGCTAAGGGTGTGCCAAAATTCATTATTTTCCTAAGAGCATAGCTTTTATTTTCTCTCCTATTTTTGACAATTAAGGGTTTATCTTCTTCTCTTTTCTTCCAACACCGAAAAACTCCTAACTCTATTCTTCTAAAGCCGAAAATGCCCAAGCCTCTTATTTGTTCATCTCTTTTTTAAATCTTTCTTAAAAGTCAAAAACTCTTAGATCTCATTTACCCCATTTCAATCTTCTTATTTGGCATTACCGAATCTTCTCGCAAGTAGTAGCCGAAATCTTCTGTAGAGGTAAGTGTCGACTTGTATTATTTTTTTATAATTTTTTTTGGCTTTTGGAGACCAAAGCCAAATGGCTAGTTGGTTGTTAGGGCCATCATTAGATTGATGTTTTTCACAGATCTCGTGTTCTTTTTGGGCGGCATTCCGAGATTTAAAGGAGATCTAATCTCCTAAGTTTCTAAGCCAGAAATCGTTAACGTTCGAACGATATTATTTCTTTCAGGATTTCAAGGTAAGGATTTCAATTCTCCCTAAGTTTATCAATCGGTTTCCTTTCGTTGTTCATGTCTTAAACTAATGTTTCGTTAAGCGATCATCGTTTCAATATAGTACCTTCTAAACCAGATCATTCATGGACTCGCATGTCAGCAAATCAAAGGAAGGGGTTGGATCTGTAGTCCCAGCCCCACAGTTCAAGAAACGCGCAGTGTTTACTATTCGGGATTGGCCACCGGGTTGTGGGCCAGCTTTTGAGTAGAATAGTCGGTAAATAGTGGTAGTTTCAGCTAGTGATAGTGTCGACATAGAGAGTGTCGTCATGCATATTATCAGGTGTGTAAACCTTCACACACTATACTTTATTTGTACTAACATTTGTATGGGCTGAAAAGTGGGAAAAATGGCTGTGTAGATAGTCGTGATGCCCTTAGGGGTAAGGCTAGGATTGCCAGGTACATGACCGTATCGATTTCTTTGCATAGCCGAATATATATATGGCAAATTGATGTGTTATGAATAGCATGTTGCATTGTTAGGATTTGTATGTAGATCATGGGTATGGGTTTGATATGAAGGGAAAGTGCTTAATCATTCACATAGTGATCGGTGGCTTTGCCACTATATATATACATATGTTCAAACATTATTTTTGGTCACATTATGATCGGTGGCTCTACCACGATGTATATATATATTTTAGTTGGTCACATAGTGATCGGTGGCTGCGCCACGAAATATTATTTGGTCACCTAGCGATCGTGTGTAATTGGCAGCATGACTGTCATGATGGAGCGCAGCGGATGGAGGGTTAATTATAGAAATCCCCACGGTGTGATTGGTTGGTACGGGTTGGTGTGTAGCGGATAGAAAAACTAGGTTTGGGTTGGGCTATTTGCATTTCATATGTTGTATGTTGATATGTGGGCTAAGGCCAATGCGTGACTATGGGCTTCATGTCGTATGTATAATGTGGGAAATTTACACACTGAGTCTTGGTGACTCACCCTTTTTCTTAACTTTTCAGGTGACCAGTAGCTCGTGGATGCAGGAGCCGAGGCGGACTCGTGGAGGCCATAATTTTGATTTCTTTTATTTATAGTGTCGGCATTCCTATAAATTTTTTTTTTTTAATTTGGGCTTTTCGTTATGTAATAAGGCCTTTCAAGGTTGTACTTAGGTTTTTTTTGTTTACTATTTATAACAAACTCGACACCTCGGTAGTTTAAATATTAAAGTAAAAGTTGAGTTTCTTAAATCTAAACATCAATGTTTTCAAAAGACTACGTAATACTCAAAAAAAGTTTTCTTCCAAATCATCGATTTTTCTAAGATTTAATTAAGACTTGACTACAGTTCACCCTGTGACATACCAGATTCGAGTCGTAACGTATGGGTCTGGTTTAGGGTGTTACATTTTTTGTATTAGAGCCTAGTTGCAAAACTTAGACTGTGAAATGGGTTCAGTAGTGTTTTATAGTTTGATGTGAGTTTAAGAAAAATGTTTTGGGTTGAGATATGGCCTTCGAGTCTGGCGGCACCGGATCCACGCAGGTAAGTATTCTAACTCTCGATATGGTATGTTTGATGGGCTTTATGGGGACATAGATAGGCATGCTAGGGTTTATGGACCTTAGGCCTAGTTAAACAACTCTTAAAATCCATAAGACTTAATTTCACTAGTTAAACATGTCCATGAATAAGCGATTGGGTTGGAGTGTGGCAACGGGCATACGCATGTCTAGGATTGGATCTAGGGAGAGCTTGGTACTTAAGCGGTCCTAGTGGCCCACCTCTTCTTCGCGAGAATCCTACCTGGTGCGTAGTGTTTGTTCACTTTAGCCGAGAGGACTTGTTAATGGGCCAAAATTCATATCTAAAACCCGAAAGGGACCAATACCCTATTTTTGTAAAATTACTCATATGCCCCTAGTTTTGTAAAATACCTAGAATACCCTAGGTTTGAGAAAATTACCAAAATACCCCTAATTTATGAAATTAACAAAATACCCTTATTTTGTAAAATCACCAAGATACCCTATTTTGCGAAATTATAAAAATACCCCTGTATGGTGAAATTACGAAAATACCCGTGGATAGTGAAATGAAGAAAATACCCTTGTGTGACGATGGTGAGGTTATGGATGTCACCTTTTGTTTGATGTAGTTATGTGATACTCTGTTTGGAATACGTATGTTTGTTGAATGTATGTGATTTTTAGAACTAGGAGATACAAACTTGAGACTGAACTCTGTAGATATAATCTCGAATTTGAAGAACTACTATTGAAACTACTTTCCATAAGATTGTTTGTTATTAGTCAGTGGAAGAAATTATTAGTTCATAAAATTTTTAATCAGATAAATCGTGAACGTTAGAAATGAGCACTAGGGGGTGTGGTGTGCATGGCTGAGGTAGAGGCAGGATTGCTGTGTTGGAACCAGTAGGGTCTGGTCATGAGTCAGGAAATGAGATACTAGTGCCACCAGCTGTGGAGGCAGAGTATCAAGACCAAACGGGCAGAGACGATGCAGTGTCTCATGCAATGCTCCGAGTGTTGGAGAGAGTTACGGGATCAGGCATGGGTACGGGAGCTCAAAAATCTGTGCCAGAGCGACTTAGGGCTAATGTAGCGGAAATGTTTAGAGGAATTTCGTTGCTCCTAGTACAGCTGAGTATTGGATAGGAGTAGTGGAGCGTATAATGGATGATCTTGACTTCACAGAAGAGGAGAAGCTGAAGGGAGTAGTGTCCCTTCTTCGGGATGAAGCGTACCAATGGTGGCTTATGGTCATGGATGGTGCGGTGGCTGACCTCATTACTTGGGAGTTCTTCAAGTCGGCATTCTAGAGTAAGTACATTGAATAAATTTTATTTGGGCGAATGTTGGGTAGGTGACAGGAAATGTTTTAGGTGTGGGTCCCTGATCATCTGGTTAGGGACTATACATAGGATCGGGGTGGCAGCGGAGCTGGTAGGACAGACTAACGCTCAGCCTGGTAGAGGAGGTCCACAATCGCAGAGAGGTCGTGGTCCAGCCAGAAGGGGTGATGGTTATGGTCGAGGTCATGGAACGCAAGGGAGAGGTGTAAGGAACACCGATGTAAGACAATCAGGGTTATTCTATGCATCAAGACATCGAGAGGAGGGAGATACACCGATGTCATAACCGGTACATTTTTTATTTTTGGTTTTCCTTTTTCTGCATTAATTGATATTGGATCGACGCACTATTATGTCGCTAGTATAGTCTCTGGAACTTTAGGTATAGACTTTGAGATTATCCCTAGGGAGATGACTGCAATTAGCCCACTAAGTCAGCCTGTAGTGGTGAATAAACTGTATAGGGATGTACCTCTAGAAGTGTAAGGGGTAGTCTTTCCGGTGGATTTAATGGAACTACCTTTTGAGGAGTTTGATCTAATCTTAGGTATGGGCTGGTTAGTGAAGTATCGAGCGAATCTAGATTGTGCAGCTAAGCGTATGGTATTAAAGACTAGTTAGGAGAATGAGGTGGTGGTAATAGGTGAACGGAGGAACTACTTATCTAATGTAGAATCTGATCTAAAGGCTAAAAAAATGATGAGAAAAGGGTGTAGGGCGTCCGTAGCCTTTGTTTGTGCTTTGAAAGTTCAGGATTCAACGATGAAGAATATTAGAACGGTGAGGGAGTTTCTGACGTTTTCCTAGAAGAACTTCCCGGACTACCTCCAGATCGTGAGGTGGAATTTGGAATTGATCTTCTTTCGGGAACAACAATAGTATCCATTGTACCATATAGAATGGTGCCGAAGGAGTTGGTGGAATTGAAAGCCCAAATTTAAGAATTGTTGGATCGGGGTTTCATTTAACCAAGTGTATCGCCTTGGGGAGCACCAGTGCTATTTGTCAAGAAGAAAGATGGATCAATGCGTATGTGCATTGACTACCGTCAGCTGAACAAGTTGACTATCAAGAATAAGTATCTGTTGCCAAGGATTGATGACTTGTTCGATCAACTGAAAGGGGCGTCAGTGTTCTCAAAGATAGATTTGAGATAAGGATACCATCAGCTTAAGGTTAAAGAATCGGATATTCATAAGACAGCTTTCAGGACCTATTATGGCCATTACGAATTCTTGGTAATTCCGTCTGGGTTGACTAACGCACCAGCGGCGTTTATGGATATGATGAATCTGGTGTTCCAACCCTATTTGGACCGGTTCGTGGTGATATTTATAAATGATATCCTGGTGAATTCAAGGTCGGAGAAGGAGCATGATTCACATCTGCGAGTGGTACTACAAATCTTGAGGGAGAAGAAATTGTATGCAAAATTAAGTAAGTGCAAATTTTGGTTAAGGGAGGTTACTTTTCTAGGACTTGTTGTGTCAGCTGAAGGGGTAAGAGTTGATCCCCGGAAGGTTGAAGCTATCATGGATTGAAAAGTACCCAGGTCTGCAACGAAAATTTAGAGTTTCTTGGGTCTTGCTGGTTATTACAGGAGGTTCGTTGAAGGATTTTCCTTGATTGCGGCACCTTTAACCAAGTTGTTGAGGAAGGGAGTACTTTTTGTGTGGGGTGACAAGCAACAGGAAAGTTTTGAAAAGTTGATGAAGGTGTTGACGGAAGCTCCGGTGTTGATTCAACCGGAGGCTGGAAAGGAGTTCGTGGTTTATTGTGATGCTTCGCACACCAGGTTAGGATGTGTGTTGATGCAAGGCGGAAGAGTGGCTGCTTATACGTTTCGGCAGTTAAGACCGCATGAGCTAAATTATACCACGCATGATTTGGAGTTGGCGGTGGTGGTTTTTTCTTTAAAGATTTGGAGACACTATATGTATGGGGAGAGGTTCATCATTTATACAGATCATAAGAGCTTGAAATATCTCCTCACCCAAAAGGAGTTGAATTTGAGGCAGGGGAGGTGGACGGAGCTACTAAAGGATTACGATTGCTTGATTGAATACCATCCGGGCAAAGCTAACATGGTGGAGGATGCGCTAAGCTAAAAGGTGATCTTGGATCTGAGCGCGATGTTTGCTCATCTGAGCCTGTATGAAGATGGGAGTTTATTAATTGAGCTTCAAGTAAAGCCAACATGGATAAATCAGATTAAAGAGAAGCAGTTGCAGGATGATGACTTGAGTGCCCGATTATCTCAAGTGTAACATGGTGAAGTAGGGGACTATAATCTAAACGATGATGGGGTTCTGTGTTTTCAAAAAAAGGTTTGTGTGCCGAGGGATGTGGAATTGAGGTGGATGATTCTTCAAGAAATGCATAGTAGCCCATATGCTATGCATCCGAAAGGAAGTAAAATGTATCGAGATTTACGAGAACAATCTTGGTGGCCAGGTCTGAAGCGGGAGGTAACTGAATTTGTAGGTAAATGTTTGACATGTCAGCAGGTAAAGATGGAGCATCAGTTGCCTTAGGGGTTGTTGCAACTGTGAAGATTCCACAATGGAAATGGGAGAGAATCACTATGGATTTTGTTAGTGGGCTACCTCTTATGCCTACTAAGAAGGATTCGATATGGGTAGTCATAGATCGGTTGATGAAGTCCGCTCATTTTATACCAATTTGGGTTGATTACTCTCTACAAAAATTGGCTAAGTTGTATGTAGCGGAGATTGTGAAGTTTGATGGAGGACCTGTGTCCATTATCTCGGTCAGGGATCCTAAGTTTACGTCAAGATTTTGGAGGGCGTTACATCAAGTGTTGGGTACAAAGTTAGATTTTAGTATGGCGTTTCATCCACAGACAGACGGACAGTCAGAAAAGGTGATACAGATTTTGGAAGACATGTTGAGAGGTTGCATTATCGATTTCAAAGGTAGCTGGGAAGAATTCCTACCATTGGCAGAATTCGCATATAATAACAGCTACCAGTCCAGCATTCGGATGGCACCGTATGAGGCATTGTACGGGCGAAAGTTTCGTACTCCTACATGTTGGACAGAGTTGAGTGAACAATAGATTTTGGGTTCGAAACTAGTATTGGAAACGGAGAATAAGGTTGGGTTGATTCGGGCTAGGTTGAAGGAAGCGTCAGACAGGCAGAAGTCTTACGCTGACCTGAAGCAGAGGGACATGAGTTTGCAGTGGGTGATCAGGTTTTCTTGAAAGTATCACCATGGAAGAAAATTCTAAGGTTTAGACGGAAGGGTAAGCTAAGCCCTAGGTTCCTCGGGCCTTATCAGGTGTTAAAGTGTGTAGGACCAGTTGCTTATCAACTTGAGCTACCTTCGGGGCCAAGTAAGATCCATGATGTGTTCCATATTTCAATGTTACGATGTTACCGTTCAGACCCATCTCATGTGATACTATTGGAGGAACTCGAAGTAAAGCCTGATTTATCTTTTGAGGAGGAGCCAGTTCAGATCTTGGAGCATGATGTTAAAGTTTTACGAAGAAAATTGGTTCCTTTGGTTAAGGTTTTATGGCAGAATCACGGATCAAAGGAAGCTACATGGGAGCCAGAGGATGTTATACGACATCAATACCCTCACCTCTTTTGATCAGGTAATTTCAGGGACGAAATTCTTTTAAGGGGGTAGAGCTGTAACATCCTAGATTAGAGGCTCTGCAATTTGTGATGTGTTGTGTGTGTATGCCATGCTGTGTGTGTCTGGTTTGTTTAGAGCTTTCGGGAAGGCTTGAGGTTAAGCCTGAGCCTTGGTAGAAATTTTTGTTTTTAGACTCGACAAGGGAGAACTAGGTGAAGTGGGCCTTAAGGGTACTTGAATGGGAAAGTTAACACAAAAATCTAGCTGGTAAAGTGGCAAGGAGGAGCCACTAAGGCCATAGGTAAGTGACTCCACAAGGAGGGCTTGAAGGGAGCAGGTTCGAATCCCATGTTAAGCAAAAGGAGTGTTTTTTTAATATATACACTTGAGGAGTGAGAGGAGGTTTCAGCTAGGACTCTACAGGAGTGAGTCTAGATTAAGTCAGAAGAAAGGAAGATGAGGATAAGAGGGGAATGTGGGATAGGATAGAGGTGAAGGAGGCGGCCGAGTGTGGGACACTGAATGCAAGGAGGGAAACGGCTAGAAGTGGCTAAGGGTATGCCAAAATTCTCATTTGTTTTTGGCTAAGGGTGTGCCGATATTCATTGTTTTCCTAAGAGCATAGCTTTTATTTTCTCTCCTTCTATTTTCGGCAATTAAGGGTTCATATTCTTCTCTTTTTCTGTTAAAACTGAAAAACTTCTAACTCTATTCTTCTAAAGACGAAAACGCCTAAGCCTCTTTTCTATTCATCTATTCTTCAAATATTTCTTAAAAGCCGAAAACTCTTAGATCTCATTTACCCCATTTTAATCTTCTTCTTTGGCATTACCGAATCTTCTCGCAAGTGGTAGCCGAAATCTTCTGTAGAGGTAGGTGTTGACTTGTATTATTTTTTTATAATTTTTTGAGCTTTTGGAGACCAAAGCCGAATGTCTAGTTGGTTGTTAAGGCCATCATTAGATTGATGTTTTTCACTGATCTCTTGTTCTTTTTAGGCAGTATTACGGGATTTGAATTAGATCTAATCGCCTAGGTTTCTAAGCCAAAAATCATTAACGTTCGAACTATATTATTTCTTTCGGGATTTCAAGGTAAGGATTTGAATTCTTCCTAAGTTGATCAATAGGTTTCCTTTCGTTGTTCGTGTCTTAAACTAATGTTTTGTTAAGTGATCATCGTTTCAATATAGTACCTTCTGACCAAGATCATTCATGGACTCGCATGTCAGCAAATCGAATGAAGGGGTTGGATCTGCAGTCCCAGCCCCAAAGTTTAAGAAACACGGTGTCTGCTGTTTGGGATTGGCCATCGGGTTGTGAGCCGACTTCTGAGCAGAATAGTAGGCAGATAGCGGTAGTTTTGGCTAGTGATAATGTCGACATAGAGAGTGTCTTCGTCGTGCGTATTATTAGGTGTGTAAACCTTCACACACTATACTTTATTTGTACTAACATTTGTATAATGAAAAGCGGGAAAAGGGTCGTGTAGACAATGTGATGCCCCTAGGGGTAAGGCTAGGATTGCTAGGTACATGACTGTATCGTTTCTTTGCATAGTCAAATATATGTCTGGCAAATTGATGTGTTATGAATAGCATGTGCATTATTAGGATTTGTATGTAGATCATGGGTATGGGTTTGATATGAAGGGGAAGTGCTTAATTGTTCACGTAGTGATCGGTGGCTTTGCCATGATATATATACATATGCTCAAACATTCTTTTTGGTCACATTGTGATCGACGGCTCTATCACGATGTATATATATATTTTAGTTGGTCACATAGTGATCGGTGGCTGCGCCACGAAATATTATTTGGTCATCTAGCAATTGTGTGTAATTGGTAGCATGACTGTCGTGATCGAGTGCAGCGGATGGAAGGTTGTTTGTAGAAATCCCCACGGTGTGATTGGTTGGTACGGGTTGGTGTGTAGCGGATGGAAAAACTAGGTTTGGGTTGGGCTATTTGTCTTTCATATGTTGTATGTTGATATGTAGGCTAAGGCCAATGTGTGACTATGGGCTTCATGCCGTATGTATAATGTGGGAAATTTACACACTGAGTCTTGGTGACTCACCCCTTTTCCTTAACTTTTCAGGTGACCAGTAGCTCGTGGATGCAGGAGCCGAGGCGGACTCGTGGAGGCCATAATTTTGATTTCTTTTCTTTATAGTTTCGGCATTCCTATAAGTTTATTTTTTTAATTTGGGCTTTTCGTTATGTAATAAGGCCTTTCAAGGTTGTACTTGGGTTTTTTTTTTTGTTTACTGTTTATAGCAAACTCGACACCTCGGTAGTTTAAATATTAAAGTAAAAGTTGAGTTTCTTTAATCTAAACATTAATGTTTTCAAAAGACTACGTAATACTCGGAAAAAGTTTTCTTCAAATCACCGATTTTTCTAAGATTTAATTAAGACTTGACTACAGTTCACCTTGTGACATACCAGATTCGGTCGTAATGTATGGGTCGGGTTTAGGGTGTTACATTTTTGGTATCAGAGCCTAGTTGCAAAACTCGAACTGTGAAATGGGTTCAGTAGTGTTTTATAGTTTGATGTGAGTTAAAGAAAAATGTTTTTGGTTAAGATATGGCCTTCGAGTCTGGCGGCATCTGATCCACGCAGGTAAGTATTCTAACTCTTGATATGGTATGTATGTTGGGTATGATGGGCTTTATGGGAACATAGATAGGTATGCTAGGGTTTATGGACCTTAGGCCTAGTTAAACAACTCTTAATATCCATAAGACTTAATTTCACTAGTTAAACATGTCCGTGAATAAGCCGTTGGGTTGGAGTGTGGCAACGGGCATACGCATGTCTAGGATTGGATCTAGGGAGAGCATGGTACTTAAGCGGTCCTAGTGGCCCACCTCTTCTTCGCGAGAATCCTACCTGGTGCATAGTGTTTGTTCACTTTAGCCGAGAGGACTTGTTAATGGGCCAAAATTCATATCTAAAACCCGAAAGGGACCAATACCCTATTTTTGTAAAATTACTCATATGCGCCTAGTTTTGTAAAATACCCAGAATACCCTAGGTTTGAAAAATTACCAAAATAACCCTAATTTATGAAATTAACAAAATACCCTTATTTTGTAAAATCACCAAGATACCCTATTTTGCGAAATTATAAAAATACCCTTGTAGGGTGAAATTACGAAAATACCCCTGGGTAGTGAAATGAAGAAAATACCCTTGTGTGACGAAGGTGAGGTTATGGATGTCACCTTTTGTTTGATGCAATTATGTGATACTCTGTTTGGACTACGTATGCTTGTTGAATGTAGGTGATTTTTAGAACTAGGAGATACAAACTTGAGACTGAACTTTGTAGATATAATCTCGAATTTGAAAGAACTACTATTGAAACTACTTTCCTTAAGATTATTCGTTATTAATCAGTGGAAGAAATTATTAGTTCATAAAATTTTTAATCAGATAAATCGTGAACGTTAGAAATGAGCACTAGGGGGTGTGGTGTGTGTGGCTGAGGTAGAGGCAGGATTGCTGTGTTGGAGCTAGTAGGGTCTGGTCATGAGTCAGGAAATGAGATACTAGTGCCACCAGCTGTGGAGGTAGAGTATCAAGACCAAACGGGTGGAGACGATGCAGTGTCTCAAGCAATGCTCTGAGTGTTGGAGAGAGTTACGGGATCAGGCATGGGTACGGGAGCTCAGAAATCTGTACCAGAGAGACTTAGGGCTAATGTAGCGAAAATGTTTAGGGGAATTTTCGGTGTTGCTCCTAGTACAGCTGAGTATTGGATAGGAGTGGTGGAGCGTATAATGGATGATCTTAACTTCAGGGAAGAGGAGAAGCTGAAGGGAGTGGTGTCTCTTCTTCGGGATGAAGCGTACCAATGGTGGCTTATGGTCATGGATGGTGCGGTGGCTGACCTCATTACTTGGGAGTTCTTCAAGTCGGCATTCCAGAGTAAGTGCATTGAATAAATTTTATTCGGGCGAATGTTGGGTAGGTGATAGGAAATGTTTTAGGTGTGGGTCCTCGGATCATCTGGTTAGGGACTGTCCACAGGATCGGGGCATGAGCCGAGAGGGATGACTAACGCCACTGGTAGAGGAGGTCCACAATTGTAGAGGGGTCGCGGTCCAGCCAGAGGGGGTGATGGTTATGATCGGGGTCGTGGAACCCAAGGGAGAGGTGTAGGGAACACCGATGTAAGACAATCGGGGTTAGTCTATGCAGTAAGACATCGAGAGAGGGGATACACCGATGTCATAACCAGTACATTCTTGATTTTTGGTTTGCCTTTTTCTGCATTAATTGATATTGGATCGATGCACTATTATGTCGCTAGTATAGTCTCTGGAACTTTAGGTATAGACTTTGAGATTATCCCAAGGGAGATGACTGTAATTAGCCCATTAGGTCAGCCTGTAGTGGTGAACAAACTGTATAGGGATGTACCTCTAGAAGTGCAAGGGGTAGTCTTTTCGGCGGATTTAATGGAACTACCTTTTGAGAAGTTTGATCTAATCTTAGGTATGGGCTGGTTAGTGAAGTATCGAGCGAATCTAGATTGTGCAGCCAAGCGTATGGTATTAAAGACTAGTCAGGAGGATGAGGTGGTGGTAATAGGTGAACGGAGGAACTACTTGTCTAATGTAGAATCTGATCTAAAGGCTGAAAGAATGATGAGAAAAGGGTGTAGGGCATCCGTAGCCTTTGTTTGTGCTTTGAAAGTTTAGGATTCAACGATGGAGAATGTTAGAATGGTGAGGGAGTTTCTGACGTTTTCCTAGAAGAACTTCCCGGACTACCTCCGGATCATGAGGTGGAATTTGGAATTGATCTTCTTTCGGGAACAACAATAGTATCCATTGCACCATATAGAATGGCACCGAAGGAGTTGGTGGAATTGAAAGCCCAAATATAAGAATTGTTGGATCAGGGTTTCATTTAACCAAGTGTATCGCCTTGGGGAGCACCAGTGCTATTTTTCAAGAAGAAAGATGGATCAATGCGAATGTGCATTGACTACCGTCAGCTGAACAAGTTGACTATCAAGAATAAGTATCTGTTGCCAAGGATTGATGACTTGTTCGATCAACTGAAAGGGGCGTCGGTGTTCTCAAAGATAGATTTGAGATAAGGATACCATTAGCTTAAGGTTAAAGAATCGGATATTCATAAAATAGCTTTTAGGACCTGTTATGGCCATTACGAATTCTTGGTAATGCCGTCTGGGTTGACTAACGCACCAGCGGCGTTTATGGATATGATGAACCTGGTGTTCCAACCCTATTTGGACCGATTCATGGTAGTATTTATAAATGATATCTTGGTGAATTCAAGGTCAGAGGAGGAGCATGATTCGCATCTGCGAGTGGTACTACAAATCTTGAGGGAGAAGAAATTGTATGCAAAATTCAGTAAGTGTAAATTTTGGTTAAGGGAGGTTACTTTTTTAGGACTCGTTGTGTCGGCTGAAGGGGTCAGAGTTGATCCCCGAAAGGTTGAAGCTATCATGGATTGAAAAGTACCCAGGTCTGCTACGGAAATTTAAAGTTTCTTAGGTCTTGCTGGTTATTACAGGAGGTTCGTTAAAGGAGTTTCCTTGATTGCGGCACCTTTAACCAAGTTGTTGAGGAAGGGAGTACTTTTTGTGTGGGGTTACAAGCAACAGGAAAGTTTTGAAAAGTTGATGAAGGTGTTGACGGAAGCTCCTGTGTTGATTCAACCGGAGGCTGGAAAGGTGTTCATGGTTTATTGTGATGCTTCGCACACCAGGTTAGGATGTGTGTTGATGCAAGGCGGAAGAGTGGTTGCTTATACGTCTCGACAGTTAAGACCGCATGAGCTAAATTATACCACGCATGATTTGGAGTTGGCGGTGGTGGTTTTTTCTTTAAAGATTTGGAGACACTATATGTATGGGGAGAGGTTCATCATTTATACAGATCATATGAGCTTGAAATATCTTCTTACCCAAAAGGAGTTGAATTTGAGGCAGGGGAGGTGGACGGAACTACTAAAGGATTACGATTGTTCAACTGAATACCATCCGCAAAGCTAATGTGGTGGAGGATCGCTAAGCTAAAGGTGATCTTGGAAATGTTTGCTCATCGAGCTGTATGAAGATGGGAGTTTATTCGAGCTCAAGTAAAGCCAACTGGATAAATCAGTTAAAGAAAAGTAGAGGATGATGACTTGAGATTATCTCAAGTGCAACATGGTGAAGTAGGGACTATAATCTGAACGACGATGGGGCTCTGTGTTTCCAAAGAAAGGTTTGTGTGCCGAGGGATGTGGAATTGAGGTGGATGATTCTTTAAGAAGTGCATAGTAGCCCATATGCTATGCATCCGAAAGGAAGTAAAATGTATCGGGATTTACGAGAACAATCTTGGTGGCCAGGTCTGAAGCGGGAGGTAACTAAATTTGTAGGTAAATGTTTGACATGTCAGCAGGTAAAGACGGAGCATCAGTTGCCTTCGGGTTGTTACAACCGGTGAAGATTCCACAATGGAAATGGGAGAGAATCACTATGGATTTTATTAGTGGGCTACCTCTTATGCCTCCTAAGAAGGATTCGATATGGGTAGTCATAGATCGGTTGACAAATTCCGCTCATTTTATACCAGTTTGGGTTGATTACTCTCTACAAAAATTAGCTAAGTTGTAT
The DNA here is from genome assembly GCA_025506655.1 of Gossypium rotundifolium. Lineage (NCBI taxonomy): Eukaryota > Viridiplantae > Streptophyta > Magnoliopsida > Malvales > Malvaceae > Gossypium > Gossypium rotundifolium. The sequence continues at coordinate 135,003,908 of CP106722.1, forward strand.
ATAGCAGAGATTGTGAAGTTGCATGGAGGACCTGTGTCCATTATCTCAGACAGGGATCCTAAGTTTACGTCAAGATTTTGGAGGGAGTTACATCAAGTGTTGGGTACAAAGTTAGATTTTAGTATGGCGTTTCATCCACAGACGGACGGACAGTCAGAAAAGGTGATACAGATTTTGGAAGACATGTTGAGAGGTTGCATTATCGATTTCAAAGGTAGGCGGAAGAATTCCTACCATTGGCGAAATTTGCATATAATGTGACTACCGACCCAAAGATTCGGATGGCACCGTATGAGGCGTTGTAGGGCGAAAGTGTCGTACTCCTACATGTTGGACAGAGTTGAATGAACAATAGATTTTGGGTCCGGAACTAGTATTGGAAGCGGAGAATAAGGTTGGGTTGATTCGGGCTAGGTTGAAGGAAGCGTCGGATAGGCAGAAATCTTACGCTGACCTGAAGCAGAGGGACATAGAGTTTATAGTGGGTGATCGGGTTTTCTTGAAAGTATCACCATGGAAGAAAATTCTAAGGTTTAGACGGAAGGGTAAGCTAAGCCCTAGGTTCCTCGGGCCTTATCAGGTGTTAAAGCGTGTAGGACCAGTTGCTTATCAACTTGAGCTACCTTCGGGGCCAAGTAAGATCCTTGATGTGTTCCATATTTCAATGTTGCGACGTTACCGTTCAGACCCATCTCATGTGAGACTGTTGGCGGAACTCGAAGTAAAGCCTGATTTATCTTTTGAGGAGGAACCAGTTCAGATCTTGGAGCATGATGTTAAAGTTTTGCGAAGAAAATTGGTTCCTTTGGTTAAGGTTTTATGGTAGAATCACGGATCAAATGAAGCTACATAGGAGCCAGAGGATGTTATACGACAGCAATACCCTCACCTCTTTTGATCAGGTAATTTCGGGGACAAAATTCTTTTAAGGGGGTAGAGCTGTAACATCCTAGATTGGAGGCTCTGCATTTGTGATGTGTTGTGTGTGTATGCCATGCTGTGTGTGTCTGGTTTGTTTAGAGCTTTCGGGAAGGCTTGAGGTTAAGCCTGAGCCTTGGTAGAAATTTTTGTTTTTAGACTCGGTAAGGGAGAACTAGGTGAAGTGGGCCTTAAGGGTACTTGAATGGGAAAGTTAACACAAAAATCTAGCTGGTAAAGTGGCAAGTAGGAGCCACTAAGGGCATAGGTAAGTGACTCCACAAGGAGGGTTTGAAGGGAGCAGGTTCGAATCCCATGTTAAGCAAAAGGAGTGTTTTTTTAATATATACACCTGAGGAGTGAGAGGTGGTTTCAGCTAGGACACTATAGGAGTGAGTGTGGATTGAGTTAGAAGAAAGGAAGATGAGGATAAGAGGGGAATGTGGGATAGGATAGAGGTGGAGGAGGTGGCCGAGTGTGGGACACTGAATGCAAGGAGGGAAACGGCTAGAAGTGGCTTAGGGTATGCCGAAATTCTCATTTGTTTTTGGCTAAGGGTGTGCCGAAATTCATTGTTTTCCTAAGAGCATAGCTTTTAGTTTCTCTCTTCCTATTTTCGGCAATTAAGGGATCATATTCTTCTCTTTTTATGCCAAAACTGAAAAACTTCTAACTCTATTCTTCTAAAGCCGAAAACGCCTAAGCCTCTTTTCTGTTCATCTCTTCTTTAAATATTTCTTAAAAGCTGAAAACTCTTAGATCTCATTTACCCCATTTTAATCTTCTTCTTTGGCATTACCAAATCTTTTCGCAAGTGGTAGCTGAAATCTTCTGTAGAGGTAAGTGTCGACTTGTATTATTTTTTATAATTTTTTTAGCTTTTAAAGACCAAAGCCGAATGGCTAGTTGGTTGTTAGGGCCACCATTAGATTGATGTTTTTTACTGATCTCGTGTTCTTTTTGGGTGGCATTCCGGGATTTGAATGAGATGTAATCGCCTAGGTTTCTAAGCCATAAATCATTAACGTTCGAACCATATTATTTCTTTCGGGATTTCAAGGTAAGGATTTGAATTCTCCCTAAGTTGATCAATAGGTTTCCTTTCGTTGTTCGTGTCTTAAACTAATGTTTTGTTAAGTGATCATAGTTTCAATATAGTACCTTCTGACCAAGATCATTCATGGACTCGCATGTCAGTAATCGAATGAAGGGGTTGGATCTGCAGTCCCAGCCCCAAAGTTTAAGAAACGCGCGATGTCTGTTGTTCGGGATTGGCCATCGAGTTGTGGCCGCTCGAAAGCGTAATAGTAGGCATATAGCGGTAGTTTGGCTAGTGATAATGTCGACATAGAGAGTGTCATCGTCGTGCGTATTATCAGGTGTGTAAACCTTCACACACTATACTTTATTTGTACTAACATTTGTATGGGCTGAAAAGCGGGAAAAAGGGTTGTGTAGACAGTCGTGATGCCCCTAGGGGTAAGGCTAGGATTGCCAGGTACATGACCGTATCGTTTCTTTGCATAGTCGAATATATGTCTGGCAAATTGATGTGTTATGAATAGCATGTTGCATTATTAGGATTTATATGTAGATCATGGGTATGGGTTTGATATGAAGGGGAAGTGTTTAATTGTTCACGTAGTGATCGGTGGCTTTGCTATGATATATATACATATGTTCATACATTATTTTTGGTCACATTGTGATCGGTGGCTCTGCCACGATGTATATATATATTTTATTTGGTCACACGGTGATCGGTGGCTGTGCCACGAAATATTATTTGGTCACCTAGTGATCGTGTGTAATTGGTAGCATGACTATCGTGATGGAGTGTAGCGGATGGAGGGTTGGTTGCAGAAATCCCCACGGTGTGATTAGTTGGTAGGGTTTGTGTGTAGTGGATGGAAAAACTAGGTTTGGGTTGGGCTATTTGCATTTCATATGTTGTATGTTGATATGTGGGCTAAGGCCAATGTGTGACTATGGGCTTCATGCCGTATGTATAATGTGGGAAATTTACACACTGAGTCTTGGTGACTCACCCATTTTCCTTAACATTTCAGGCGCGCAGTAGCTTGTGGATATAGGAGCCGAGGCGGACTCGTGGATGCCATAATTTCGATTTCTTTTCTTTATAGTTTCGGCATTACTATATGTTTTTTTTTAAATTTGGGCTTTTCGTTATGTAATAAGGCCTTTTAAGGTTGTACTTGGGTTTTTTTGTTTACTGTTTATAGCAAACTCGACACCTCGGTAGTTTAAATATTAAAGTAAAAGTGGAGTTTCTTTAATCTAAACATCAATGTTTTCAAAAGACTACGTAATACTCAGAATAAGTTTTCTTCCAAATCGCTGGTTTTTCTAAGATTTAATTATGACTTGATTACACTTCACCCTGTGACAAACCATATTCGGTCGTAACGTATGGGCCGGGTTTGGGGTGTTACAGATAACGTATGTTTAAGCAAGTTAAGTCTGGTAATGCCTCATACCATGTCCCGGCGTTAGACATGGGTAAGGGGTGTTACAATTTTCTTCCACAGAGATACTTTTAAAATACTTTATCACCGATCTGAAATTCAATGTCCTTACGTTTCAAATCTACGTAAGATTTCTGTCGATCTGAAGCTGCTTTCAAACTGTCATGGATTACTTTCACTTTTTCTTTAGTCTCTCAGATTAAATCAACCCTGTGAATATTTTTCTCACTCAGCTCAGTCCAGTACAATAGAGTTCGGCATTTGTGACCATATAAAGCTTCATACGCTGCCATCTTTATACTCAATCGAAAGTTATTATATGCAAATTCAAACAACGGCAAAAATTTCTCCCAATTACATTCTAATTCTAGCACACAAAAGCGAATCATATCTTCGAGAATCTGTATCACTCTCTCAGACTGACCGTCGGTTTGCGAATGAAATGCTGTACTAAAATTCTACCTCATACCTAGAGTTTCTTGCAATATCCTCCAAAATCACGACGTAAACCTTGAATCTTTATCTGAAATAATCGAAATTGGCACCCCATGCAATCTAACTATCTCAGAAATGTACAATTCAACCAATTTATCAAGCGAATAGTCTGTACGTACCAAAATGAAATGTGCAGACTTCGGTAGTTGATCTACAACAACCGAAATAGCATCTTTATCTTCCGAAGATAGAGGCAAACCCTACACAAAATCCATTATAACTATGTCCCATTTCCATTCTGGTATCATCACAGGCTGTAGTAATCCAGATGGCACTTGATGTTCAACTTTAACTTACTGAGATACCAAACATCTCGATACAAATTTTGAAATGTCTAGTTTTATACCCGACCACCAATATAATTGTTTCAAAACATTGTACATTTTGGTACTCCCCAGGTGAACAAATAAGCAACCACTGTATGCTTCATGCAAAATTTTTTGGATGAGCTCAGAATTCTTTGGTACACAAATTCTACCTTGGAACATTAAACAATCATCAGATTCAATCTGAAATTCAGAATCACTAGTCGACTCACATTGCGCTCTTTTGGTTTGAAATTCATTATCATAATTTTGAGCTTCGCAAATTTGTTGAAGAAATATCAGTTTAACTTTCGACTCTATTAGAATTGAGCCATCATTAGATAAAGTCAGTCTTTTATTCATTGCTCTCAAAGCAAATAGAGATTTTCTACTCAAAGCATCTACAACTACTTTTGCTTTCCCCGAATGATAATCAATCACTAACTCATAGTCTTTAAGCAACTTGAGCCGTCTTCGTTGTCGCAAATTCAAGTCTTTCTAAGTTATTATATACTTTAAACTTTTGTGATCAGTAAATATGTGACATTTTTCACCATAGAAATGATGTCGCCAAATTTTCAATGCAAAAACAATTGCAGCCAACTCTAAATCGTGCGTCAGATAATTCTTTTCATGCAGCTTTAATTATCTAGAGGCATAAGCTATAAATTTTCCTTTTTGTATCAAAATGCAACCCAAACCATTCAATGATGCGTCGTTGTAAATCACAAACTTTTTACCTGACTCAAGTTGAACTAAAACTGTGCCTCAGTTAACAATACTTTGATCTGATCAAAACTCTGTTTACATTTCTCTGACCCCTCGAACTTCACATCTTTCTATAGCAATCTGGTCACCGATGCAGCAATTATTGAGAATCCTTTAACAAAACTTAGATAATAACAAGGTAACCCCAAAAACTTCTAACTTCAGATACATTTCTCAATGCTTTCCAGTCAACAACTGCATAAATCTTGCTAGGGTCAACTCGTATACCTTCCACTGAAATAATGTGTTCCAAAAATCCAACTTCTCGGATCTAGAATTCACATTTACTAAATTTAGCATAGAGTTGCTTATCTCTCAAGGTTTGTAACACAATTCTCAAATGCTCAGCGTGTTCAAGCTCATCTCGTGAATAGATTAGAATGTCGTCGATGAACATAACAACGAATCTATCTAAATACGGGCTAAAAATCTAATTCATCAAATCCATAAAGACTGCAGGAGCATTAGTCAATCCAAAAGGCATAACAAGAAATCCATAATGTCCGTACCTCATCCTGAATGCAATTTTCGACACATCTGAATATTTAACTCGCAGCTGATAATAGCCAGATCTCAAATCAATCTTCAAAAACACTATTTCCCCTTTCAACTGATCAAACAAATCATATATTATTGGCAACGGATACTTATTCTTTATTATTACTTTATTTAGCTGTCGATAGTCAATACACATTCTCATTAACCCGTCTTTCTTCTTTACGAATAACACTGGTGCACCCCAAGGTGAAAAACTAGGTCATGCAAAACCTCTATCTGTTAATTCTTGCAACTGAGCTTTCAACTCTTTCAATTCTATCAGAGCCATTCTAAACTGAGCTATCAATATCGGTGAAGTTCCTGGCACTAATTCAATAGCAAATTCAACCTCTGATCAGTGGCAACATCGATAATTCTTCAGGAAACACATCTGAATATTCACAAAAAACTGGCAGTGATTCAATCGTAGATTCAGACACTTTTGTATCTAAAACATGAGCAAGATAAGCTTCACAACCTTTTCTCACACATTTTTGAGCTAACATTGAAACACCCCTAACCCATAACCTTTGCCGATTTAGGGTCAAAAGGCATTACCGAACAATTGGAAACTTTTATGGACATTTCATAACATAGTTTAACAAATCACATCAAAGTTTCCCTAAATAGGTCTATGAGACCTTAATCATGCTTTAGAAAGGGCTAGGACTAAATCGAACACATACAGAAATTCTCAAAAATTTAAATTTTTTTCTAAGTTACAGAGGTGACACGCCCATGTGGGTAGGCGGTGTGCCTCTCACAGCCTCAAACACACCCGTGTGTCTAAGCTATGTCAACATACTGACTTATCCACACGGCCATAGACATGCCCGTGTGCTTCACCCGTGGTCACTACTGACTTGCACCACACGGCCAGTCACACGCCCGTGTGTCCAGCCCATGGTCAAGTCTGACTTGTTTTGAATTGCAACCTAAAAGGACACGATCGAACCACACGCTCGTGTGCTCAATCGTATGGGAAAATATAGGCCATTTGCAAGGCCAAATTTGCCACCCACACATTGGGTCATCCCTACAAGCAACATACCAATACAATTCAGGCCAAAATAACCAACTTTTCCAAGCATTCAAAAGCATCTTAAGCACAACATCTCATACAACAATTACCTCAACTAGTTTCAAGTATAATTCATCACAAACATACCATTTCCTTATAACAACCATTCATCTAATATATGTTTACCTTGCACAATTGAGCTTACCATTATTTTGACCATTTCATTAGCTAACAAACCATACCAAACTAAACATCATAAAGCTTGATCACTCATACATATCACCAACATTTATCTAGGCATATCACATGGCTATTACATATCATAAATATAATCCATTGTATCTAGACTATACATGCCATACTTAATATATATATGCACATAAGGTACCAAAATGTGATTTGAGTAGTGTGATGACAATCCTTGACGATTCTCGAGCCCCCAATAGCTTTTACGATCTATAAAATAGAGCAAACACACACAAAGTAAGCTTTCCAAAAGCTTAGTAAGCCATATACAAATAAACTTAACATAAAATGAATATAATCACATTGACACAATGACATTAATATTTCTCATTTGCAATTTCATAACATAATCTTTAGCTCATTTGTTTAGCCCTAGATTGTCAACGTATCTCCAAGCATCACTTATGCTCATAGCACATTCAAACATATATCACATATTAACTCATCAAGTCCATACATATATTTACCTTGGGTAAGTTCATATATATACTTACCTTTTATATACATACATAGTGTATCTTTCAAACGTACCTGACTCGTTTATACATTTCACATAGTCTTTTAATTCTCAGATTTGCCCATTGAACCGTTCGAAAACAAATAGGATACTCAGAATGCTCGGACTAGTCGTACAATGCCAACATCCTAGACGTGGTCTTACATGTACTCATATATCAATGCCAATGTCCCATAGGGTCTTACACGAAATTATATACAATGCCAATGTCCCAGACATGGCCTTACACGTAAATCTCATATCGATGCCAACATCCCAGACGTGGTCTTGCACGAAATCACAAATCAAGGCTAATGTCCCATACATGGTCTTACATGATATCACATAACAGAAACCAACGTCGTGACATATGTAATCCTACCTATTCCTAGGTTCGTACGGGACATTTTCAAATGTTAACACCATGTCGATACTATCTCAGAATTCATGTACTCATCATTTTATATACATATTCATCATTATGAATTTTTCATATGAATATACATATATCAATGTAAATACATTTATTTGTATATCTGTAACACCCTTTACCCGTGTTTGATGCCGAGATAGGATACGAGGCATTACTGTGCTAAAGCTTACTTGAACATGCACTCTTGGGCTATAAAATTTCATTCCAACTTAAAACTTTTACCTTCTTATTCATAACGCACATATTATAGACCTATGAGGCCTTAAACTGACATTCGGAGGGTTCCAAAGATCAATCGGGAACTTTAAAGCTCTTAGAAAACTTTTGCCTAAATAGGGGCCACACATACATGTTGTCCAAAGGACACACCGGTGTGCCCCTAAGACATGCCCGTGTTCGTCACCCGTGGTCGACACTAACTTATCTCATAAGACTGAGCACACGCCTGTGTCTATAACCGTGTCCTTCACGCGGCTTAGACACACCTATGTCTCCTACCCTTGGAGCTCTATGTTTATGACGTCATCATACTCTTAAAAACACAGGGCCAAGACACACGCCTGTGTGCTAGCCCGTTTGACGAATTGTATTCTCGTAAATTAGTGCAGGGGACACACGGCCTACTAACACACCCATGGGGTAGACCGTGTGTCACACACGCCTGTGTGTCTACCCATGTGGACAATTATATGGCTATTTTCCAAGCCAATTGCCACCCTGAAACATAAACACACTTATATCATCACAAGTAACTCAATTATTCCATCCATACAAAGGATTAAATGAATAAACTTGTCATCATGAAATGTTTATAACTTAACAAATATTAACCAATTTCTAAATGGCCATATACAAAAGAAATGCATAATCTTGATAACTAGCCATTTTCTCTCAATATGACATAACTCAAAATGATCAAGTTCCTATACATGCCATACTCAAAATAAATTAACTTTGCTATACCAAAACAATGATTGATAGTGTGATTCGAGCTCTAACGTTGAATGATCCCTGAGCTATCTTGGTGAAACTACAAGGAAAAAGGAAAACAGAGGGGTAAGCATATAACTTAGTAAGTTTGCATGAAATTCCAAAGCTACATAAATGCTCAAACTATATTCATTTATCTCATGAAACAATGGCAATGTACGACTCAATTACTTTGGCATACTTATTCGTACTCACTCTCTTTCTTACCCATCTCATGTTACCTTATGATTTCTTAACTTGTACTTATTCATGATACCTGTATCACTCAATCACATAACTTAGCACATATACTAACATGAACATAAACTCAATTCTCCATCATTCTTATCATGAATGAATCTCAAGTCATTCATAAACAAAATTTATCTCTATACCATTTTACAAAATTAGCATCTTTTGCCCATGAACTAAACAAATTATGGTAGGATATTCGAACTTATTGAGCTTAAATCTGGTTACCAATGCCATATCCCAATTATGGTCTTATATGGGATCACCTCTGGAAGATGATGCCATATCCCAGATATGGTCTTACACGGGATCACTTCTGGATACCAATGCCATATCCCAGATATGGTCTTACACGGGATTTCAAAGCTCAATGTTGATGCCATATCCCAGATATGATCTTATACGAGATCGTACATGAATGTGAATGCCATGTCCCAAACATGGTCTTATACGAGATCTTTCTTTGGTGTCGAGGCCATATCCCAAACATGGTCTTACACGGAACCTTTTTATTCAATGTTAACGCATGATTACCCTCATTTCTCCGAATCTTTAATTTGGATTCACAAAACATATTTTCACTATTTCCTCATTGAGACTTCACCACTCGATTATTCATTGAAATTACATACCTTATCATAATATTAAGTATTTGTAAACATCGAATCATCATGAAACTTTAGCTTCATACAAACTTACCTCAAATCTCAAAATATGTATCAATGCTCGATTTAGTCCTCGATTTTGTTCTTGCCTTGGTTTCGATCCGGGCTTCACGTTTCTTGATCTATAATAGAAATTTCACTTGTTAAATATACACACTGACTAAATCGACTCATATTTCATATCTTGGCAAGATTATGATTTTGCCTCTAATCTTTTACATAATGACACTTTTACCCCTAGGCTCGTAAAATGATTTTCATTCAATTTTTTGTATTTCAAACCTAGCCGAATCATATTATCCACTATAGCAACCTTCAATTTCCACTATTTCACTCATGTATGACCATTTTTATAACATTTACATTTTAGTCGTTTTATGCATGTTTCATGAAAATCACTTAGAAAAAGATGTTTATCATACATCAATCTTTCATATTCCACCATAAAACATCAAAATACATGCATGTCACACATGGGTAAATTTTTGAATATGAACCCTAGCTCAAAATATAGCTAGCAATAGCTAAACCAAGCTACGAAAGTCTCAAAAATACGAGAAACATTAAAAACAGGGATAAAATGCACTTACTATCAAGCTTGGAAGTTGAACAAAACCCTAGCTATGGCTCCTTGTGATTTTCGGCCAAGAAGAAAGAAAGTGGACATGATTTTTGCTTCTTTTTCCCTTTTAATTCTTTTATTAACCAAATGACCAAAATGCCCTTAATGGTCCTTTCTTAAGATTTTTCCTTCCCATGTCCATTTTTGTCTATCATCAAATATAAAGGTCTAATTGCTAAATTAGGACTTCTAGAAATTTTCATAATTCCATTTCATACTTAAATCTTCTAGAATCTGATATTTTCATACCTTACAATTTAGTCCTAGTAGATAATTTAATCACAAATTAATAAAATTCCTTCATGAAATTTTTCATACAAACATGCAAATACCTCATAAGCCTTATGGAAATCATAAAACTCATATTTTCTATTTCATATTTGTGGTCTCGCACCATTATTCTGTCTAGGCCCTAAGTCGGGCTGTTACAATTCTTTCGCCCTTAGGGATTTTCGTCCTCTAAAATCTTACTAGTGAAAATGTTTGGGTACTGGTTCCTCATAGCCTCCTTGGGCTCCCATGTGGCCTTTTCTACCCCATGTCTTTGCCATAATACTTTCACAAGGGCTATACTCTTATTTCTCAACTATTTCACTTTTCGTGCTAGGATTTTGACCGTTCTTCACCATATGTCATGTCGGGTTGAATATCAACCTCTGTCAGTGTGATCACATGTGAAGGGTCTGATCGGTAGCACCGCAACATAGGTACATGAAACACATCGTGAATCTTCTCTAATTTGGATGGCAAAGCCAATCGATAGGCTACCGGCCCTATCCTCTTGGTGATCTCATAAGGTCCAAAAAATGCAAACTCAGTTTGCATTTCCGCCAAATCTAAGGACTTTTCTCCATGGCGACACTTTCAAGAATACTCTATCATCGACTTGATACTCAATCTCTTTTCTTTTTAAATTCGAGTAGGATTTTTGTCGATCAGAAGTAGCTTTTAAGCAATTTTGAATCACCTTTACTTTTTCTTCGATTTCCTTAACCAAGTCAACTCCGTGAATGTGGTTTTCCATAAGTTCAGTCCAATATAAAGGCATTCGACACTTTCGCCCATATAAAGCCTCAAATGGTGCCATTTTCAAGCTCGCCTGATAACTGTTATTATAATCAAATTCCACCAACGGTAAGTATTTTTCCCAGCTGCCTTGGACCTCAAGGACACAACATTGGAGCATAACTTTGAGTATTTGTATCAATCTCTCCGACTGACCATTGGTTTGAGGGTGAAAGGCCGTACTAAAATTCAACTTTGTGCCCAAGGCCTCTTGTAACTTTTTCCAAAATCTGGATGTGAATCTCAGATTTCTATCCGATATAACCGATAAGGGCATTCCATGTAGCCTCACAATCTCAAAAATATACAAGTTTCCCAACTTGTCAAATGAGTAGTCAACTCAAATAGGTATAAAATGGGCTGACTTCGTAAGTCTATCAATTACAACCCATGCAACATCTTTCTTAGTCGGTGTCAAAGGAAAACATATTACAAAATCCATGGTAACCTGGTCCTATTTCCACTAGGGTACCATTATAGGTTGAAGCAATCCCGAGGGTACTTGATGTTCAACTTTTACTTGTTGACAAATTAAGCATCTTGAAACAAACTCAGAAATATCATTCTTCATACTTGGCCACCGATACCATTTCTTTAAATCATTATACATTTTGGCACTACCTGGATGCATAGATAGGCATCATTATGTGCCTCATGCAAAACTTTACGAATGAGCTCATCATTCCTCGGTACACATATTTGGTTCCTAAACATTAAACATCTGTCTACATTGATCCAAAAATTGGACTCAATACCTGACTCGCATTAAGCTCTTCTAGCTTGCAAATCACTGTCATCTTTTTGAGCCTTATGAATTTCTTGAAGAAACATCAGTCTAGCCCTCAACTCAGCTAGAATGGAACCATCGTTTGTTAAAGTCATCTGTGTATTCATAGCCCTCAAAGCAAATATGGATTTTCTACTTAAAGCACCGACGGCTACATTCGCCTTTCCCGGATGGTAATCAATAATTAGCTCATAATCTTTTATTAGATCCAATCATCTTTGTTGCCTCAAGTTCAATTCCTTTTGAGTCATCAAATACTTTAAACTTTTGTGATCAGTGAATATTGACATCTTTCACCATATAAATGGTGTTTCCAAATCTTCAATGCAAAAACTATGGCAGCCAACTCTAAATCATGTGTCAGATAGTTCTTCTCATGTGGCTTTAGCTGTCTGGAGGCATACGCTACCACTTTGCCTTCTTGCATAAGTACACAGCCCAATCCGTTTAAGGATGCATCACTGTAAATCACAAATTTTTTCCGGTTCAGGTTGTACCAGAACTGGAGCCTCTGTCAACATCGACTTTAATCTCTCAAAACTCTATTGACACTTTTTCGTCCATATGAACTTTACATTTTTCTGTAGCAGTTTCATCATTGGAGTAGCTATCATGGAAAACCCTTTGATGAACCGTCTGTAATAGTTAGCTAGGCCCAGAAAACTCCTAACTTTAGATGTATTTTTGGTGATTTACAATCAACAATAGTTGAAATTTTACTTGGGTCTACTCGGACTCCTCTCCCGAGAAAATATGCCCCAAGAATCTGACTTCCTTAAGCTAAAACTCACTCTTGCTGAACTTGGCATACAACTGATTATCTCATATAACCTCTAAAATGGCCCTCAAGTGGTCAGCATGCTCATGCTCATCCCGATAATATACCAGTATGCCATCAGTAAAAATAACAACAAACTTGTCCAAAAACGGACAAAAGATGCGATTCATTAAATCCATAAACACTGTAGGGGCATTCGTCAAACCAAATTGCATGACTAAAAATTCATAGTGCCCATATCTCGTTCAAAAAGCCTTCTTAGGCACATTATCATCTTTTACTCTCAACTAGTAGTATCCCGACCTCAAGTCTATCTTGGAAAACACAGTGGCTCCTTTCAATTGGTCAAACAAATTGTTAATCCTTGGCAATGGATACTTGTTCTTCATAGTTACCTTCTTAAGCTGTCGGTAATCTATACACAATCACATGGAGCCATCATTCTTTTTCACAAATAATACTGGAGCACCCTATGGAGAACAACTTGGTCTAGCAAAACCTTTGTCCGTCAACTCTTGCAACTGTGCCTTCAATTCTTTCAACTCTGTTGGAGCCATTCTATATGGAGCAATCGATATCGATACTATACCGGGAGCTAGCTCGATACCGAATTCACTCTCTCTAACTAGAGGTACTCTTAGAAATTCCTCAGGATAAACATCTGGGTACTCACATAGTATCGATACTGATTCACTCTTTAACTCAATTTTTGGCATTCACCAGAAAAGCAAGATATGCCTCATACCCTTTCCTTATATACCTCTGAGCAGACATATGAGAGATCACAACTGGTGATCTGTCTTGTCCATCTGATTCAACATAGAGAGTGTTCCCATTTTCACATCTCAACTTAATATATTTTTTCCATAATTTACTGTCACATCATGAGTGGTTAACCAGTCCATACCAAGAATTACATCAAATTCATTAAATGGCAATAACATGAGATTCTCCTTAAAGCAATGACCTCTAATTATCAACAGGCAATCTTTATATACCTTATCAACTAGTACACTTTTTCCTAAAGGATTAGACACATTTATCAGAAATTCTATGGATTCTGCGGGTATACTCATTCTAGATACTAATTTTATGAAAATGTATGAATGGGTAGTTCTCGGATCTGTTAAAGTAATAACTTTATTATCATGGAGAGAAAATGTACCCGTAATCACATCAGGAGATGATGCCTCTTCGCAAGCGCGAATGGCATAGGTCCTTGCGGGCGCTCTACCCTCAGATCTCGAAGCCTGCTCTTTATGTGTATTCTTACTAGTTGCTCTACTTCCTGGGTTTTTTAGTGGTCTTCCTCATCCTCCTCTAGGAAATTTCTAATAAAATGGTCTAAAGATCCACACCTGAAACAAGCCTTCTCATTTGCTCGACACTTGTCGAAATGATGTTTGCAACACTGCGGGCACTCCGGTCTACTCGGCCGGGCATTGCCAACACTAGCAACTGATGTAGTCTAAGCTTTAGATCCTAAGTACTATTTGCTCTTACTTTTACTTCAAAACTCGACTTAAGTTGTCGATCGAGTAGAAAAATCTCTTGACTTCTTGGATGAGAGCTGAAATGACTTACTCCACTGTCTCTTTCTTGAATCACGAGACTCCATCTCAACTTTTCTTTTCTCTTTAACTAATTCTTCAACTTTACAAGCCTGATCCACTAGCATAAAAATTCCTTTATCTCGAGGACACTAAAAAACAATTTGCTATCCTCATTTAGTCTGTCCTCAAACCTCTTACACATGATGGCTTCAGAGGACACACATTCTCGAGCGTACTTGTTGAGCGTCACAAATTCACTCTCATACTCAGTTACTGTCATCTTTCCTTGTTTTAGTTCAAGGAACTCCTTTCTCTTCTAGTTAATGAACCTTTGACTGATATACTTCTTTTGAAACTCTTCTTGGAAGAACTCCCATATGATCCTTTCCTTTGGTACTACCTACACAAGGGTATTCCACCACTGATAAGTAGAATCTCTCAAAAGAAAAACCACACACTTCATGCACTCTTTGGGTGCGCAAGATAGTTTATCAAATACCCTGATGGTATTTTCAAGCCAAAATTTGGCTCTTTTCGGATCATCATCTTTACTAACCCTAAATTTTTGGCTCCTTATTTTTGAATTCTATCAATTAGAGGCTTTTCTCTTCTTACAACTTCTACCACTTCGGGCATTACATGGGTAGGCTGAGGAATAGGTGGGGGTAGAGGAGGTGGAGCATTCGGATTTGATTGAATGTACTCCGTGTACCAATTACTTATCATACAAAGAAAGGTTTCTAGGGCCTCTTCTCCCTAACCCAAAGTCTTAGGTCTACTCTCTACGGGCACAATCCCTTGCTCAGGAGTCGGTGCATTACTTACAGCATCATCGGCTGCAGCTCGATTAGGATCAGGATCCATTAACTATATATAAAATTACAATTCAAATTTTCAGGAGTCATCACACTATCATTATATAAATACTCTTAGGTATGACATGTATGGCTGGACTCATGCTAACGCTATGTTAGTCCTAGAATCAACTAAACCGTAGCTCTAATACCACTAAATGTAACACCTCTTACCCGCGTCTAACACTGAGACATGATACGAGGATTTTCCATGCTTAACCTTACTTGAACATGCATTCTTGGGCTATAAAATTTCATTTCAACTTAAAAATTTTACCTTCTTATTCATGATGCACATATTATAGGCCTATGAGGCCTTAAACTAACATCTGGAGGGTTCTAGAGATCAATCAAAACTTTAACGCTCTTAAAAATTTTTGCCTAAACAAGGACCACATGCCCATGTTATCCAAGGGACATGCCCGTGTGCCCCTAAGACATGCCCGTGTTCGTCACCCGTGGTCGACACTGACTTGTCTCACATGGCCGAGCACACGCTCTTGTCTATAACCTGTGTCCTCCACACGGCCTAGACAAGCCCGTGTCTCCTACCTATAGAGCTATCTGTTTATGACATCATCATACTCTTAATAGCACATGGCCAAGGCACACACCCGTGTGCTAGCCCATGTGACAAATTGTATTCTCGTAAATTAGTGCAGGGGACACACAGCCTACTAACACACCCAAGGGGCAGGCCGTGTGTCACACAGACACACATCCGTGTGTCTACCCGTGTGGACAATTATATGGCTATTTTCCAAGCTAATTGCCACCCTAAAACAAAAAAAAAAATACTTATATCATTACAAGAAACTCAATTATTCTATCCATACAAAGGATTAAATGCATAAACTTGTCATCATGAAGTGTTTATAACTTAACAAATATTGACCAATTTCTAAGTGGCCATTCTCGTGTGTCAGAGTCTTAAAAATTTATAATATGAATGATCTAGCCTAAAAACTAACTGTGACAACGACTTGAGGCAAGCGCACCTATCAAACAGTAGTATAATTTAGTGGCAAGACCAGATTGTCGAACCTAATGGAGCCAAAAGTACTAATACTAACTTTCTTTTTATTATTTAACCTATGAATTAAAGGAATTGTTGTTTAACCTAAAATTAACTAACTACTAAGCTAAAGATGCTAAGACAAAAAGAATGAATTGGGGAAATACTTGAGGGAAAAAACAATTGATTAAGACAATACCCGAGGAAGAATCCACCTAGACTTCACTTGTTATTTAACTCTGAACCAGATGATTTATTCACTTGACTTGATCCGTAGGATTCCCTAATTTATATTAAAACCTCTCTCGAGGCTACTAACTTCTAACCCTAGGTTGATTAATTGAAATCTTTTTCTAATTAAAACCCCTAGAATTGCATTAGCTAGATCTATGGACTCCCATATTAGGTTTGACCCTAATCCGATAGATTTTTGTCATCCTATCCTTAGGGTTGCAATCAACTCCGCTTAACTATGCTAGATCTACTGTTAGATAGGGTCTATACCTCCTCTATCAAACAGCATAAGTGCTCGAATCAATATCCTGAAATATCAAAATAAGAATTAAGAATACATAGTTAAGAACAAACCAAGCATTTATCATACAGCTCAGAAAATAATAATAAGATCCATCTTAGGTTTCATCCCCCTCAGGTATATAAGGAGTTTAGTTCATAATCATAAAAAAATACATCTTAGAAGAAAATATAAAAAAACATAAAGAAAACCCTAAAAACCCTAAAGGAATTGAAGGAGAGGTCCTCAGTCTTGAGTATGATTCTATCTTCTTGAGATGAAGCAATTGGCTTTCTTCGAGTGAAACCCACAATTCGACCCTCTGGCTTGGCTCTTTGGCCTAGCTGAATGCCCCTTAAAGGTTGGCCTCTATGGTGTTTATATAGGCTTTTAGAATGTCTTTTTTTTTTTTACCTCTAAGTACCCTAATCCGAATGAAACTCTTCTTTTCGACGGCAGAGACATGCCCGTGTGCCACACCTGTGTGATTCGAGTTATAGGCCGTGGTCAGTCCTACTAAAGAGGCACGAGCGTGTGACTCGGGGTCCAGGTCGTGTGGATTTCGTACTTTGGCCTATTTTCTCCATTTTTTGCCCATTTCTCATTCTTTTTCATCCTCCAGTGCTCTCTTGAGTATAAAACATGAAAACAAAGGATTAAGAGCACCTATTTCCATAATTAAAGGGATAAATCATCCAAAAGTATGCTAAATGTGGGATTAAAATATGTGTATATTATGGTTTATCAAATACCCCCACACTTAAGCTTTTGCTTGTCCTCAAGCAAAATTCTCAACTCACAATTAAAACTAACTTCCCTCGATTCATGATTCTTATCAATGATGCCTCATCATAATTCATAGATAATTTATACATGGATAATTTAACTAAAAGAGTCCTGAAGATTCAAGCAATCAAAGTCACAAGTTTGTAGCACGAAAAATATAGGTATTTTCCCATTTCTAAATAATTACCTTTAATTCAAAATCGATGAGAGTTGACATCCTCACTAAAGATTCACTTAAATCATTCAAAGTGTTTAAGGCTCAAAATTAAGCTCTCAAAAGTCGAACATGAAAAGTTAATCCCATAGGCTTGCCTGAAAATCAAATTTCCACAACTATAAAATGAAATGATACACAGAACAAAAGGTCTTTAAAAAAAAGTTTGTAACGGGGCTTAGGTTAAATGTGTGGATAAAGGCTAAATTAAAGGCTTAGAATCGAGATTGAATTGACAATTTACCTAACTAGAAAAATGAAACTAATATTGAATAATTACATCAATTGAAAATTTGAAACACTAATAATACGAGCTTCTTCTTCAAGATGTTGAATTTAAATGTATAAGCTCACTTAATCAGAGAACTAATAATGAATATACTTCGATTTTTTTTAAGAACAAATCAATAATAATAAGAAAGAACTTTAACAACTGAAATATAAACATAGTTAGGCAACTGCTGCTCAAAATCAAATCTAGAAAAAAATGTTAGTCAAGGGAAACGGTGATAACAAATACAAGATGGGTTTTAGGTTAATTTTAGTTGGTGAATCAATAAAAGGGTTGTTAGGATAAAAGGGGTTCACTAGGGGTTAATTGTGATGGTAGGCTTTTAGTGGAGTAAGTGGGTTAAATCCTAAATGCCTTTATCATCTCTGTATATCAAATCAAAGGTATAGTCTTGACATGTATAATCGAAGCAAGTTCTAGAATAACAAATCAATGTTGACACAGTCATAATCAATAAAGTGAGCACAAAAAATGTATGCTCTTAAGGCTCAAAATCTCACAAAAATTATGGTTTTTGATGACAACCTTGCAAATTTAAAACTACAAGGTAATATTCAAATTTAGGTCAACAACCTAGCAAATTTTTTTTTTTAAAAAAAAATTTGAAAATAGACTTATCATGCTTGATTCTCTAGTATCTTAAAGTATAAATCATCAATGCACAATTACCTAAGACTTAATCCAAAACATATTAATAAAAGTCCTAAATCAATAGAAGTTTCATTCTAATTAGTGATATGAGAAAATTACTTAAGACAAGATATCATTCAGGGATTTGAGAATAGTGCAAAAAGTTTGGAACTTTTCAAAATAAAATTCACCCCCCCACTCTTAAGATGTACATTGCCCTCAATGTACAAAGAGAAATAGTAATCATATATTAAGAAAATTAAAAGAGAGGGAAAGAAGTGAAACTTCCTGAATTTTTGGATGGATTCCTTAAGGATGACCAATGATGAATATGATGACTAAGACATAGGTTAAGGTGGTGGAGAATACTCTGGTGGTGTGTTCGTTCCTTGAGTGGCATCTTGAACCTTTTTAAATTGTGTAGTCATCAGTAAAGTTTTTAGGGAGTTCTTATTTTATGGACGTTTGTTATAGTTACTCGAGAGTTTAAACGACCAGAGATAAAAGAAATCAAATTATACTTAAAAATTTAAAGAGTTTGATAATAAAGGGAAATGAACTAAAATAAAAATAAAAATAAGAGTAGAAATAAAAATAAAGAAAATGAAAGGACTCAAAGGTCCTCATCATAGGAGTGATCTCGAGGTGGTGGTGGTGGCGATATGTGAAAAAGCTGATAATGTCGACCACGACCGCCTCGCACGGCCGTGGTTTTAATCGTAGCCTGTGTCTTGGGGAAAATTTTTGTCCTATTTCTACACGATCTCCGCCACGCCCCTGTACTAAAATCCGTAGTGTCCATACGGCCACGGCCACGACTGTGTGCAAGGCTATGTGGTATGGAAATCTGCACTTTGATTAGTTCATAGTTAGGTGCTAAAAAAGGAAAATATGACATTAGTGAAGTTAGTGCTCGGGTTGCCTCCAGAGAAGCGCTCGTTTAAAGTATTGAGCTAGACTTCCTGTTATTCGTATGGCCATGGTGGTTCACGGAGTTGAAACTCCTTTTTCTTACTATCAATTTTATTAACATATGGTTTGAGTTGGGTAATATTTACCTCAAAAGTGCTGAAATTAGAATGTGTTACCTCGACCGTTCCGTATGGAAGGACCTTACGTGCCGAAAAAGGAGTGGCACCATTTGTATTAAGCTTTGAAGTGGCTATTCTAGGGTCGGTTGCATCTGACAATACCTAGTCCCCAACTTTGAATTGATTGGTTCCACCTTTAATACTCGATGTCCTAGCCGTGTCAAGAAATGTGTTTAGCTCTACATGTGACGTATCATCTAACTTCCGTTTGTTTGTCAAAAATTCTTTTAAAAATTTCCTTGAATCTGGCATCTGCGAAAGAGCTTCCTTTACCAAATTCTCTTGCTTAATTTTTGGTTCATCTAACCCTTCACTATCGTGGGAAGTTATTGCTTGAGGTTTCTCTCTTGGGTTAGTTTTGGTGATGCTAGGCAAGATACCTTGTGGTCTTTCTGATATTAGCTTAGCAAGTTGCCCTAATTGGTTTTGTTCTCTTGAATTGATGCTTGTTGATTTTTAAGTGTTGTTTCGGTGTTTTGGAAACGTGTTTCTGACACCGCTATGAATTTTGTCAGCATCTCTTCAAGGTTCGGCTTCTTTTCCTGTGGGTAGGGCTGTTGTTGGAAGTTTGGGAGGGGTTGTTGTCTCTGATTACCTTGACCACCCCACAAGAAATTGGGATGGTACCTCCAACCTACATTATATGTGTTACTGTAAAAATTATTTTGAGATCGAAAGTTATTACTCATATAGTGAACTTGCTTGTTTTCAGCGCTTGGGCTGTAAGGTGGATATTCTGTATTGCTCATCCTTCCTCTATTCATATCACACAGCATAACTGGATGTACCTGCGTAGAACCATACAAACCATCAATTTTTATATTTAAAAACTCTACCTGCTTAGATAACATGGTGACTACGTCAAGGTTGAAAACATCGACTGCTTTAGTAGGCTTTGTCCTCATGACTTGCCACTGATAATTATTCAGTGACATCTCTTCGGTTTCTGTTAGCGGTATGTTCTATTTCACTATAAAAAAATCAAGGCTCCTGACGGGTTCCTCCTAGTCATAAACTAGAATGACCTTCCAAAAGCAAATAAAAGAAGAATTAACAAAGTAAAAATTAAATTAAATTGCAGAAAAATAAAAAAATGGCTAAAGGAATAAAAATTGAGCATTCTTAATATTGCAGTTCCCCGGCAACGGCACCAAAAACTTGATCGTGTGTCAGAGTCATAAAATTTATAATATGACTGATCTAACCTAAAAACTAACTGTGACAATGACTTGAGGTAAGCACACTTATCGAACAGTAGTATAGTTTAGTGGCAAGACCGGATTGTCGAACCTAAAGGAACCAAAAGTACTAATACTAACTTCCTTTTTATTATTTAACCTAAGAATTAAAGGAATTGTTGTTTAACCTAAAATTAACTAACTACTAAGCTAAAGATGCTAAGACAAAAAGAATGAATTGGGGAAATAGTTGAGGGAAAAACCAATTGATTAAGACAACACCTGAGGAAGAATCCACCTAAGCTTCACTTGTTATTTAACTCTGAACCAGACGATTTATTCACTTAACTTGATCCGTAGGATTCCCTAATTTATATTAATACCTTTTTTGAGGCTACTAAAGTCCAACCCTAGGTTGATTAATTGAAATCTCTTTCTAATTAAAACCCTTAGAATTGCATTAACTCGATCTATAGACTCCCATATTAGGTTTCACCCTAATCTGGCAGATCTTTCGTCATCCTATCTCTAGGGTTGCGATCAACTCCGCTTAACTATGCTAGATCTACTATTAGACAAGGTCTATTCCTCCTCTGCATAAGAGCATAAGTGCTCGAATCAATATCATTAAATATCAAAACAAGAATTAAGAACACATAGTTAAGAACAAATCAAGTATTTATCATACAACTCAAAAAACAATAACAAGATCCATCTCAGGTTTTATCCCCCTCAGGTATCTGAGGAGTTTAGTTCATAATCATAAAAGAATATATCTCAGAAGAAAATATAAAACAAAACATAAATAAAACCCAAAAACCCCTAAAGGAATTGAAGGAGAGGTCCTCAATCTTGAGTATGATTCCGCTTCTTGAGATGAATCAATTGGATTTCTTCGAGTGAATCCCACAATTCAGCCCCTCTGGCTTGGCTCTTTGGCCTAGCTAAACGCCCCCTTGAAGGTTGGCCTCTAGGATGTTTATATAGGATTTTATAATGTTTGTTTTTGCCTCTAAGTACCCTAATTTGAATGAAACTCTTCTTTGCTACGGCAGGGACACGCCTGTGTGCCACGACTGTGTGAATCGAGTTATAAGCCGTGGTCGGTCCTGCTAAAGAGGCACGACCGTGTGACTCGGGATCCAGGTCGTGTCGATTTTATACTTTGGCCCATTTTCTCCATTTTTAGCTCGTTTCTCATTATTTTCATCCTCCGGTGCTCTCCTGAGTATAAAACATGAAAACAAAGGATTAGGAGCACCTATTTCCATAATTAAAGGGATGAATCATCCAAAAGTATGCTAAATGTAGGATTAAAACATGTGTATGTTATGGTTTATCATGCCATATACAAAAGAAATGCATAATCTTGATAATTAACTATTTTCTATCAATATGACATAACTCAAAATGATCTGGTTCCTATACATGTCATACTCAAAATAAATTAACTTTTCTATACCAAAACAATGTTTGATAGTGTGATTCTGAGCTCCGACGTTCAATGATCCCCAAGCTATCTTGGTGAAACTATAAGGAAAAAGGAAAAGAGAGGGGTAAGAATATAGCTTAGTAAGTTTTCATAAAATTCCAAAGCTACATAAATGCTCAAACTATACTCATTCATCTCATGAAACAATGGCAACGTACGTCTCAATTACTTACTTATTCGTACTTACTCACTCTTTTTCTTACCCAACTAATGTTACCTTATGATTTCTTAACTTGTACTTATTCATGGTACCTATATCACTCAATCACATACCTTAGCACATATACTAACATGAAAATAAACTCAATTCTCCATCATTCTTATCATGAATGAATCTCATGTCATTCATAAACAAAATTTAGCTCTATACCATTTTACATACTTAGTATCTTTTGCCCATGAACTAAGCAAATTATCGTAGGATATTCAAACTCATTGAGCTTAAATCTGGTTACCAATGCCATATCCCAAATATGGTCTTATATGAGATCACCTCTGGATGCCGATGCCATATCCCATATATGGTCTTACACGTGATCACTTTTGGATACAGATGCCATATCCCAGATATGGTCTTACTCGAGATTTTAAAGCTCGATGTCGATGCCATATCCCAGATATTGTCTTATAGAATATCATACATGAATTTCGATGCCATGTCCCAAACATGGTCTTATACGAGATCTTTCTTTGGTGCCGAGGCCATATCCCAAACATGGACTTACACGGAACCTTCTTTATTTAATGTTAACACATGTTTACCCTCATTTCTCTGAATCTTTGTTCTGGATTCACACAACATATTTTCACTATTTCCTCATCGAGACTTCACCACTCGATTATTCATAGAAATAACATACCTTATCATAATATTAAGTATTTGTAAACATCGAATCATCATGAAACTTTAGCTTTATACAAACTTACCTCGAATCTCAAAATATGTATCAATGCTCGATTTAGTCCTCGATTTTGTTCCTACCTCGATTTCATTCTGGGCTTTGCATTTCTTGATCTATAATAGCAATTTCACTTGTTAAATATACACAATGATTAAATTGACTCATAATTCATATTTTGCCAAAATTATAATTTTGCCCCTAAACTTTTACATAATTACATTTTTTACCCCCAAGGTCGTAAAACGATTTTCATTTAACTTTCCTGTATTTCAAACCTAGCCGAATCATATTCTCAACTATAGCAACCTTCAATTTCCACTATTTCACTCATGTATGAACATTTTTATAACCTTTACATTTTAGTCCTTTTATGCATGTTTCATGAAAATCACTTAGAAAAAGATGTTTATCACACATAAATCTTTCATATTCCTCCAAAAAACATCAAAATACATGCATGTCACACATGGGTAAATTTTTGAATATGAACCCTAGCTCAAAATATAGCTAGAAATAGCTAAACCGAGCTACGAGGGTCTCAAAAATACGAGAAACATTAAAAATGGTGCTAGAATGCATTTACTATCAAGCTTGGAAATTGAACAAAACCCTAGATAGGGCTCCTTGTGATTTTTGGCTAAGAAGAAAGAAAATGGACATGATTTTTCTTCTTTTTCCCTTTTAATTCTTTTATTAACCAAATAACCAAAATGCCCTTGATGGTCCTTTTTTAAGATTTTTCCTTCACATGTCCATTTTTGTCCATCATCAAATATAGATGTCTAATTGCTAAATAAGGACTTCTAGAAATTTTCATAATTCTATTTCATACTTAAATCTTCTAGAATCTCATATTTTCCATTCTTTACAATTTAGTCCTAGTGGACAATTTAATCAGGAATTAATAAAATTCCTTCATGAAATTTTCACACAATCATGCAAATACCTCATAAGCCTCATGGGAATCATAAAACTCATATTTTCTACTTCGAATTTGTGGTCTAGCACCAGTATTCTATCTAGGACCTAATCAGGCTGTTAAATATCGACTTACCTCAGATTCGGATAAATGGAAACAAACTCGGCTACTCAATTACTTTCGATTTCCAACGATCTAGGCCTGTTTTATTCGGTACTTGATCTGTACATGTTCAAATTTAACTCATTTATTCACTAATTCATCCAATTCAATCCAAAAACACATATTTAGGGAAATTTACAAATTAACCCTCACATTTTAACATTTTAACATTTTAACATTTTAGTCCCTATTTCACAAAACCACAAAATACACATAATTTGCTTGTACCCATGCTTAGCCAAATTCTCTATAAGTCCCTAGAAACCCATCTTTTCATTTATTTCACAATTTAGTTCCTCAAAATATTATTTTCTCAATTTAGTCCAAATTACTCAAAATCATCAAAAATCTAAAGACAAAACATGTTAATCTGTCACATATCTTTCATATTTCATCATCAAACATCACATAGCTCATGAATTCATCAATGAAACTTTTCAAAATCATCATCAATTCAAAAAATTAAAGCATGGGTTTTAAAGAACACAAAGCAACGATTGCAAAATCATAGAAATGATCAAAAACCAAAACAAAACATACCTTGAATCAAGCTTAGACTTAGCTGAAACCTAGCTTTCTTTTTCTTTTCTTTTTCTTTGGTATATTTGGTCAAGAATGGATGAACAAATGCCTATTTTTCATACTTTATTTTTATTATAAAACATTTTAATACATAATTTACTATTTTATCCTTAATGAATTAATAAGAAAACTATATAATTTAAGTCCATAATTGTCCATCCAATTAACTAAAGGTCAAATAATGACTTAAGGGCCTCATACTAATAAAGACATGACAATGTAGCACATTAACAAATAGCATGTCACTTTTATCTTTTATGCGATTTAATCCTTTTCTCAAATTAAACACACAAACGATAAAATTGATTCACGAAACTTTCACAAATGCTTAATCATATACTGTAGAAACAAAAAA
The DNA here is from genome assembly GCA_025506655.1 of Gossypium rotundifolium. Taxonomy (NCBI): domain Eukaryota; kingdom Viridiplantae; phylum Streptophyta; class Magnoliopsida; order Malvales; family Malvaceae; genus Gossypium; species Gossypium rotundifolium. The sequence goes on from CP106722.1 coordinate 135,029,290, forward strand.
TAATATTAAGATATTTTTTTGACTCAGATTTGTGGTCTCGAAACCACTATTTCAACTAGGATCTAAACTGGACCGTTACAAACATACACGAAATCACAACAGGTAATTCACTCGATTCATTTGATTCAATTCGAATGATTTCATTGTTCTGAAATTTCAATTCAATAGTATTTTGTTTACAATTCACAATAGCATCATGCAATGTCAACCAATCCATACCCAGAATTACATCGAATTCATCAAAATGTAGTAGCATCAAATCAGCTGAAAAGCAGTAACCTCGAGTCCTTAAAGGATAATTCTTGCGAACTTTATCAACTAGAACATACTTGGCTAATGGGTTCAATACTTTAATCACAAACTCAGTTGACTCAACAAGCAAAATCTTATTAGACACCAAATTCATACATATATACGACTGAGTCGGTCCAGGATCAATCAAAGCAATCATATTATTGCTATAAAGAGAAAATGTACCGGTGATAACATCTGGTGACAACGCATCTTCGCGAGCGCGAATAGTGTAAGCTCTAGCAGGTGCTCTAGCCTCAGATTTCTTAGCCGAATCTTTTGTCACACCTCTACTACTGGTCACATTTCCTGCATTTCTTGGTAGCCTCCCTCTAGCAGTTGTATTGCTTGATCTTGCATTCTGAGATTTATCATTTTCATTTAATTTAGGATAATCTCAAATAAAGTGATCTTGCGAACCACATTTGAAACAAGCCTGGTTATTCATTCTACATTCACCAGGATGTCGCCTTCGCATTGTTGGCATTCAGGTCTATAATTTATCACACTGCCAACACTTGATACCGATGTAGCTTGAGCTTTAGGACTTGAGTATTGTTTTCACGATCTCTGTTTGAATAACTGATTGAAGCATTTGGACGAGTATACGAGTCTCTACATTTATTTGATGAAGATTGATATGACTTACTCTTCGATCTTTTTCTCGAGCCTCTAGCCTCTGAATCTACTTTTCTCTTTTCTTTACTAAGCTCCTCGGCTTTGCAAGATCTATCAACCAGGACTACAAATTCCTTTAACTCTAGAATTCTAACTAGAAGTTTAATATCCTCATTCAACCCATCAACAAACCATTTACACATGATTTCTTCAGTAGAAGCATACTCCCAAGCATACTTACTCAATCGTACAAATTCTCTTTCATACTCAGTCATAGTCATTCGGCCCCGATTCAATTCTAGAAACTCTTTGTGCTTTTGATCAAGAAACTATTGACTTATATATTTCTTCAAACTCTATATAAAAGAATTCCCAGGTCACTCTTTCTCTCGGTACAACTGATACCAAAGTATTCCACCTTTGATATGCTATGCCCCTCAATAATGAAATGGCACATTTTAAACACTCAACTGGCGTGCACGAAAGCTCATCGAATACCCGAATAATGTTTTCAAGCCAAAACTCGACTCTCTCAAGATCACCGTCAATAGTAGCTTTTAAACTCTTCAGCCCCGTACTTCCGAATCTTATCAACCGGTAGCTTATTTAGTCGTAGAAGTTCCACACCTTGAGGAGCTACAAGAATCGATTGGAGATTAGGTGGGGTGGAGGTTGTTGAGCAGCCAGATTTGTCCGAAAAAATTGTGTGAACCACTCGTTCATCATTTGAAAAAGGCTTCTTCAGCCTTTCTTTCGTGGCTACTCAATATGTTTCTAGATTCAAATGGCACTGCCTCTTGAACGGGAGATGGCGCATTACTCTGTACATCATCAACTATAGGTCACTTGGGATCCATTAGCTATATGAAAACACAGTTTAAATTGTCAGGAGTCATCACACTATCACATGTTATATATGGCATGTATAGCTAGGCTATCTCATACGCTATGTTAGTCATAGAATCGACTAAATTGTAGCTTTGATACCAATAAATGTAACACCCCTCACCCGTATTCAATGATGGAATAGGGTTTCAGAGTATTACCGGACTTATAACACAATTACATATACATTTCCAAATTTCATTCAAATATCAATCAACACATTCATATCATCCCTAATATGAGCCTACAAAACATGCATTAGAAGTGGTTCGAGACTAGACCAATAACTTTGGAAACCCTTAGAACACTTAGAAAATTTTCTCAAAAATAGGGGACAAATGCCTGTGTTGCCCGACCGTGTGTCTCACAGGGCCAAAGACATGCCCGTGTTACAAGCCGTGTGGACATTCAAAATTGGAGCACATGGCCATGTACCAACCCATGTCCGACCCCGTGTAACTCTCTGACTTGGGTCACATGGCCAACACACATGCTCGTGTGGCTAGCCCGTGTGCCCTACAAATGACCATACACGCCCATGTGCCAGGCTGTGTGCTAGGCAGCGTCAAACCTGTAGGGTATACTAACTTATACCACACGGCCAGGTCACACGCCCGTGTTTGAGGCCGTGTGGAGCATACTGACTTGGTTTCTATTTCAACACTAGGGAACACACGGCCGTGTATGCGTCTCAGCCCATGTGGACAGAAATAGGCTATTTACCAAGCTATTTTGCCACCCAAACTTGCATGTACCTACACCATATCAATTGGCACCAATACATATAAACATTTAAACTAGTCAATTCAACATAAATCATGCACATTCTATACTTCCATTTTACATATACACAAATAACCTAAACATGCCATGCCATTTGTACCAAACTTTACTTCCTTAAATCATCAATATGACCATTATCAACTATGCATCATTTGATCTATTTTCTAAAGCATGTCAATCAATCAAAACTTGGCTATTAGATATCTATTATGATAATTATCCACAAGCATCACATGCCCAACTTTGAAAACATCACACAAGCCACATACATATATATATATATATATATACATGATTCAAACATACCAAAATAAGCCAACTCAAATGGAAAAACACAACCAAGTTTAAAACATTTACAAGCCATTACAAATGGCTAAATGCCTTGACAAAACATATGACAAAAATGACCAAAGTCCCTATACATGCCATATACCAAAATACCAAAATTCAAAAGTACTAAGTGATAGTAGGATAGTGTGACGTAGTCTCTAACGATCCCCGAATCCAAGTTAGCTTGATTTCACTATAAAACATGGAAGATTAAGCTTCGTAAGCTCATACAAAAATAAGTATAATAGCCAAATCAATCACAATTTAAAGAACATAGATAATACATTCAATTTAACAATTTACATATTACCATGATTATTGATATCATGTATAAATTCATCAACTTACTTACTTTTCAATCAACTTGTCGATTATCACTTACTTGCCAAGCTTATCAGAAGTACCTAAAATGTTCCATATCATTGTACTCATCCTTGTAACATAATCTTTTCCTGTTGAACCATTCGAAATAATATCAGATTCTTGGGAATCTCACACCAAAGTGCCACATATATATAGCCAATGCTATCTCAATCACATATCACACATATGCTCACTCTCGAGCTATCAACGGGCATGCTCACACAAGTTGTGGGTCAAGACGTAGCTACATAGTGTTTCTCACACAAGCTGTCAAGTAACCATAACACTTGCTGGTATACTCAGCCACTGATAGGACGTACAGGACCATCACCTGGATCACATAATCACGATAACCCCTAATGACATGTCACTAGTATCCTATATATTCCTAAGGTTCAATCGGGATTTCCAATGCCTAATCATTATCGAATCATTGTCGAACATATTCGTAATCTCTGTTCATAGTTTATGCAATATCAAAGCATTTAAAATATATTTACAACGTAACTTATTACATACGAACTTACCTCGGATGTAAAAACAGCTAAACTGGTCGATTAGTCGAGAACTTTGTTTTTCCCTCGATCTAGATCCGAGTTTTGCTTTTCTTGATCTATAAGTAATCAAAATTAAATTATTTAATCATCTCTCTATTCAATTTAGTCCAAAATTCACTTTAAGACATTTTTACACAATTGCCCTTGATGTTTCACATCTTTTACAATTAAGTCCTTATTTAATAAAATTACAAATTCATGCAATTCAATCAAAACCCATGCTAGCCAAATTTCAATAAGGTCCCTAGCCGCCCATATTTTTCAATTATTTCATATTTTAACCACTAAGCTTCCAAATTTCACAATTTAATCCCTAATTTGCATTTTCACTAAAATTACTTGACAAAACTTGTATAACTATCATCAAACATTTATAATCTATCATTAAACATCAAAATACTCATGCATTCATCAATGGAAACATCTAAAATCTTTAACAATTTTGCAAAATAGTCTTTGGGCTAGCTAGACCTAGTTGCAACGATCTCAAAAACATAGCAATCATTAAAAACAGAGTAAAAAAATTCACTTACATGCACCTAGGATAGTTGTCGAACCTTGAAGCTCTTTTAATGGTGATTTCTTAGCTTAAAATTCGGTCGATGAGCATAATAAAGAAGACAACTCATTTGTTTTCTATATTTTACATAGTTTATTTAATAATTTACTATTTTAACCTTTAATTAAAACATTAAAAACACTTAATAATGTGTCCAAAAATGTCCACTCATAATAAAAATGGGCTAATTACAACATAAGAACCTCCAATATTTAATTTCATAGCCATTTAATACTTTTAGCTAATAGAACATAAGTTTTACACTTTACATGATTTAGTCCTTTTTATCAAATTAAGCACTCAAAAGATAAAATTTTTGAACGAAACTTTCACATAATCATTTTATCATACAGTAAACATTAAAATAATAATAAAATAATTATTTCTACTTCAAATTTGTGGTCCCAAAACCACTATTCTGATTTGACTAAAAATGGGCTGTTACAATTTTCAACACTGTAGGGGTCACACAGCCGTGCGGCAAGGTCGTGTGACTCACACGGCCAAGAGGCACACTCGTGTCTCAAACCATGTGGGCATTCGAAGTAAGAGCACACGGCCGTGTCCCAGCCCATGTCCATGCCCGTGTAACTCACTGACTTATGTCACAAGGCTAAGCCACACACTAGTGTGCCAGGCCATGTACCCTTTGAAAAAACCTCACATGCCAGTATACCAGGCCGTGTGCTAGGCCATGTAACAAACAAACTTGCAACCCTTTGAAAGCTATAGTGAACACACGGTTGAGACATATGCCCGTGTCTCTGCCCGTGTGGACAAAGATAGGCCATTTTACAAGCCATTTTTCTCATCCAACTTGTCATATACCTATAATAAAAATTCCACAAATAGACAAACCATAACAAGGCATCAAAATCATGCATAAAAAAGTCATACACATATGGTATAATATCATACAACCAATATGCCTTTAGACACCTAAAATGACAATATATAAACATGTCTAGTTAGGTACTCATTTTGGTCAAAATGATAAACTAACTTCCAACTAGAATTGCATGAATTCATACCATTGAATTCACTTACCAAAACATACCAAATAGTACTAAATATACCATTCAACTACTAGCATCAATATTCATATATGTCATTCATAACCAAGTACCAATTCACCAAATTCCCAACAAGTCACATGACATATATAATATACATATTCACTACTATCATTTCTTCATCCATTATTCAAATATATCAAACTAAACATCAACCAATTTAAGGCTACTTATATACATGCCAAAACATGCCATTATACCAACAAAATGCCAAAAACACAAGCCAAGTTAAATGGCCATATCAACAACCAAAACACATAGGCCAACATTAGCCAAAATAACTATACATGCCATTATAACCAAAATTAAACAACCGAAAGTACCAAAAGAGCTGATGGATAGTGTGATATAGCTCTGATAAGCTTCCAACCCAAACCGAGCTTTTGATTCACTATAAAACACAGAAAATGACACAAAGTAAGCATTTAAGCTTAGTAAGCTCGTATAACTTAAAATATAACTTACCATTTAATCACAAATAGGTAAGATAAACATAGCATATCCCAACATAATTTGGCCAAATACCTAAACGCATATACATCAACCATGTTAGCCATGTAAATAAATATACAAACCAATAATCATGGATAAGCACAACTATTGATTAAGTTTCATATATATGTATCATCCAAGTCAATTTTTCCATATACCATGTAACAACATTTCCATATAATTCATATGTATCCTGTAATTGTTCGTAATGAACCCTTACCATTTCGTATCAGAATAACACCCATTGAACCATTAAAATACAGTTGGATATTGGAGATAGCTCACACATAGTGTGCTAACTCAAATAATTGTAATCCATCAAATCTTTTACATGTATGCTCACACGAGCTGTGAATCGGTATGCTCACACAAGCTGTGGGTCGGAACGTAGGTACACGATGCTGCTCACACGAGCTGTGGAGTATCCACAACTCATGCTGGACCTCAGCCATCGGTAGGACATTCAGAACCATTACTCGAATAATGTAAACCCTAATGTCATGTCATTTGTATCCTATGAATTTCTAAGGTTCAACCGAGGCTCGGTAATAGTCGTACGTCGTTAGATATGCAACCAGTATATACGTTTAGTAATTCACAACACAAGTATATTTTAATCAAAAGCATATATACACAATTTACTTACACAAAATTACATCGATGAGTATACGTCGATACGGAGGTGATTAATCTTAGACTTTCTATTTGCCCTGATCTAAAGTCGTACGAGGTTTGTCTTGATCTATATGATAAATTTAACTCAATTCAATATATATATCTCATTCAATTTAACCTAAAATCATATTTTGGAAAAATTACCATTTTGTCACTATGCTTTTAATTTCTTTACAATTTAGTCCCTAGCTCATGAAAATGGAAATTCATGAAATTCCACCATAACCCACTATGGTCGAATATCAACTAGGTCCTTAGAAAGCCTTATATTTCATTTATTTCACAACTTCACCATGAATAATTTTTTATTTTTTAATTTAAACCTTGTTTGATAATTTCATCAAAATCTCTTTACAAAAGTTATTTATCTAACAACAACTATCAATTTTCTTCCATAACTCATTAAAACTCATGCATATTCAATAATGGAAAAACCCTAATAGTTTAACAATTTCACAAACCAGTCTCAGGGCTAGCTAGATTAAGCTACAACGACCCCAAAAACATAAAAATAATTAAAAACGAGAAAAAATTTATATCAATTTAGCAACAATGAAGATAGTCGAATCCCTACCTTAGAAGAACAAGAAATTTTATTGGTGGCTTGATAAATAAAGAAGATGAATGCCTTTTTCTTATTTTAATTATCATTTAAGTACCAAATTACATTTATAACCTTTAAAAACTTTTAAATTTACACAAATGCCAAGCCATCAAATTCCATTATCTTCATTAGTAGTCAAATTTCCATTTAAGGACTCTTACTTTAAGGTTTTATAGCTATTTAATACCTTTAGCTACTAGAACTCAACTTTTGCATTTTACATGATTTAGTCCTTTTTATCAAATTTAGCATGTAAACGGTAAAACTTCTTAACGATATTTTTATAAGGTACTACTACATGTTGTAGGAAATAAAATAAATTTTTTTACTGCAGATTTATGGTCCTGAAACCACTGTTTCGATTTCACTAAAAACGACCAGTTGCAGCCACATACTTCCCTTGGCTGGCCACACATAGAGCAAAGTTTAAATGTTTTAAACTTTGCTAAATTTAGCTTGGGGCAAATCTTTAAAGGCATAAAAAGTGGAGGGGTTTGAATATGATTTTAAGGAAACTTGAGGGCTATTTTGCAATTAATTTCATCAGCTAAATAAGCTGATTGGGTCAGTTTTAGGTTGCAAATTTTCTTATTGGATCAGTCTTCAGTGCTTAGCACACTGGGCCACTTTCTCCTTTAGGCTTTATATTAATTTTTAACCCAATTTAACTTGGATAAAAATTAAACATAAAGTATATAAAATGATCATCATTTGAACCGACCTTGGCTAGAAAAATATTTCATCTTGCCCTAAGATGATCTCAAATCAGTCTAACCTTGTCCTTAGTCTCAGAAACCAACTTTAGACCCAAAACTCGTGTCTCACCCAACTCAGTCCAACACAAAGGGGCACGATACTTACGACCATATAAAGCCTCTAAGGTTCCATTTGAATACTAGACTAAAAGCTGTCATTATAAGTGAACTCAACCAGTGGTAGAAATTCCTCCCAGCTACCTTAGAAGTCAATTACATAACTCCATAACATAACCTCTAGAATCTGAATTACTCTCTCAAATTGCCCATCAGTCTGACGCAGTACTGGATTCCAGTCGAGTACCTAGAGCCTCATGAAGTTTCTTCTAAAATTGAGAAGTGAAACAAGGGTCTCTATTAGAGATAATCGACACCAGAACCCCATCAAGTCTAAAAATCTCTGAAATATACAGCTTAGCCAATTTCTGCAGAAAATAGTCAACCCTAACTGAAAGAAAGTGAGTAGACTTGGTCAAATGAACCACATAACCCAAGCAGAATCCTTCTTAGTAGGTGTTAAGGACAACCCACTAACGAAGTCCATAGTCACACGATCCCATTTCTAAAGAGAAATCTTAATGGGTTGAAGCAAACCCGAAGGCAGTTGGTGCTTAATGTTAACTTGCTAGCACGTCAGGCAATGAAAGACGAAGTCTGTTACCTCCCCTTTCAAACCAGGCCACAAGTATAACTCTCAGAGATCATGATACATCTTATTTCCATGGGATGCATAGCAGAAGGGCTACTATGCGCTTCCTGCAGAGTAGATTGTCTCAACTCAAAATCATTAGGCATACAAACCCGTCCTAAAAAACACAAAACCCCATCACTATTCAAACTAAAATTAGAATTACTACCTTCTTGATCCTGATGAAATTACGAAATTAGAGAATCATCCACTAACTATTTAATTGAATCTAATTAATCCAAGTCAGCTTAACTTGCAACTCGGCTAACAATGTAATGTCATAAAAAAGACTTAGGTGAGCAAATATCACCCTTAAATCAGTCATCACTCTACGAATAAGAGCATCAACCACAACATTTGTACTACCAAGATAATACTCAATAGTGCAGTCTTAGTCCTTAACTAACTCAATCCATCTAGAATGCCTAATGTTCAACTCCTTCTGAGTAAGGAGATACTTAAGGCTCTTGTGACTATTGTAAATGATACACCTCTCACCATATAGATAGTGCCTCCAGATTTTCAAAACGAAGACAACTGCAGTCAACTAAAGATCATGTGTGGGATTATTGCTTTCATATGACTTAAGCTATTAGGATGCATAAGCCACTACTATACCATCTTGCATCAGAACATAACCCAAACTGGTGTGAGAAGCATCAATATAAACCATCAACTCTTTACTGAATTCAAGCTGTATCAGAATGGGTGCTTGAGTCAAGACAAACATGAGCTTCTAAAAGCTCGCTTGCTGCTTATCAGTCCATACAAATGTTGTGTTTTTATGCAACAATTGAGTTAGAGGAGCTACGATAAGCGAGAAACCTTTAAAAATCTCTTATAATATCCCACTAAATTGAGGAAGCTTCAAATCTCAGACACATTCCTAGATTCTTTCCACTCAAGCACAACCTTAATATTTTTAAGGTCGACTTGGATTCCCTTCACAGAAACCACATGTCCAAGAAAAGTGACCTCCCTTAACCAGAACTCACATTTTCTCAACTTAGCGTAGATCTTTTCCTCATGACAATGAAAACCACAACAAACTAATCAAAATATGGTTGGAAAACCCGATTCATAAGATCTATGAATGCAACCAGAGGATTCATCAAATCGAAGGTCATGACTAGGAACTAGTAGTGCCCATAATGAGTCCTAAATGAAGTCTTATAAACATCATCTTCTTTAACCTTTAGCTAATGGTACCTAGAAAAAAAAAATCAATCTTCATACACATAGAGGCCCCATGAAACTGATCAAACAAGTTGTCAATCCTCAGAAGTGGTTACTTATTGTTTACCGTCAATTTATTTAGCTGACGGTAGTCCACGATCATCCTCATGGTACCATATTTCTTTTTCACAAATAGAACCGGTGCTCCCTATAGAGACACACTAGGTCTGATGAACCCTCGATCTAAAAGTTCCTGAAGCTGAGCTTTCAATTCCATAAGCTCCTTCAGTGCCATGTGGTAGGAAGCGTAAACAGTGAAGTTGTACCCGAGAAAATATCAATACCAAACTCAAACTCCCTATCCAGAGGCAACCCCTACAATTCCTATAGAAAGACATCCAAAAATTCTCTAACTGTCCAAATATCCCCAACAAAAGATTCCACAAAACACAAATCATGGACAAAGGCCAGAAATGCCTTACACCCTTTCTAAACTAACATCTTAGCTACTAGAGCGGAGATCACATTGGAGAGGTAATCTCGGTGCTCACCGATCATGATAATCTCAATATCATCATCATATCTCAAAGTTATCCTCTTAGTAGCATAATCTAATTTGACTCGATGCACTACATGCCAGTCCATTCCCATTATCAGATCTCCAAATGGTAACGTCATCAGAGTAGTGAAAAATACAACACCTTGTATCTCCAGCGGACACCTCCTATAAATCTTATTAACCTGTACTGACTGACTCATTGAACTAATTACATAAACCTCACCAGAAGTACTCTCAACAAGAATTCCTAGATTTGCAGAAATAGTACTAATTATGTACGAATGAGTAGAGCCAATATCTATCAATGTAAAATATGAAACAAAATTAATAAAGAACGTACCGACTATAATGCTAATGACACCACTGTCCCCATGACACATTGCGGCATAAACCATTGCAGGCTATCTAGCCTCAGTCTGATTTGCTCCTCTACCTACCCAAACCATTAGCACTTCTAGCCTGTCCATGGCCCTTAAGTTGCTGCTGAACTTCCCTTTAAGGCTGAACTAAACACAGAGCTAGAGCTTGTACATGATTAGAATGGAGCGGGCAGTCCCTAATGCAGTGCTCTAAAGACTCGCATCGTAAATAAGCTCCCAACCTTCTCCAGCACTAGCCTAAATGGCCTTTACCATAGTCCCCATATAACTGAATCTCAGTAGATGCCACTGATGCCTCGACCTGTAGAGGCCCATCAAATTTAGCCATTTCCTAGGCCACTGAACATAGCTGGAAGAACCCGAATCCCTTTTATTCTTACTCTGGCTCATCTCTTTCTCTTTCTTTTTTCATTCCTCACACTTTATATTCTCAGTGATCTTAGCCTTCTCCACTAGAGTTTTGAAGAATCATTTCCTCTGAAGAGCCACCAACACCTTAATGTCATAACGTAAGCACTCCTCAAATAGAATACTCTTATCGTAGTCCTCATATTCGGCCACAATCCTATATTCCTAATTTACCCCCATAAACTCCCATCTACACACCTCAATATAACTTGCCCCCACATACTTGTTCTAAAAGGCATTCCAAAAATAATCCCAAGTAATCCGCTCAGGCTGAGTACCCTCCTCTATGGTCAACCACCACTGGTAAGCTTCATCGTGAAGAAATGGCAATGCACCTTTTAATTTCTACTTAGGATTGTAGTCTATGTCATTCATAATCCTTTCTGTGGCTATTAACCAATACTCGACTACAATTGGGGTGACCCTAGCAACGACCCTAAATAACTCTGCTCCATTATACTAGAGTCGTCCAATTACCAACCCATGGCTCCCAAATCCAGAATGGGTCCCAGTGACCCTCTCAACAACTCTTAACATGGCTTAAGACAACACATCATCTCTCGCCATCCAAGTCTGAGACCCTATCTCAATAGTAAGCATACCTAAAGTCTCACTTGTATCCAAATAAGGCAAATTGCCCATCGAGGATGGCTCAACTCAAGCCCCTCTTTGACCTCTGTCACGCCCATGGGTATCTCATTTATGAGTTCCATGTGTACTCATTATATGTGATTTGCCAAAGTTTGATGTAGTGGATTAAACTAGTTTTCACACTTAAGGAGCATGAGTACAAGCTTTTTCATTACATTTTTCTTAAGTTTCTTTAGTTTGACTTACATTCAATAAAGTGTGCAAATTGAGTCTTTTATTGACCCTAAAGGCTGGATGACGCCTAAGGAGAGCTAGCGTAATTTGTAAGTGTGTAGTAGACTATCAAAAGGCACTTTCGGATGATACCGGATGCTATGTGACAACACGGGAGGACCGATTTCAGAACATAGGGAATAGAATGAAGAAAACTCAAGTCTACCTCTGATGTCGTGACACAGGTTGAGGGTGTCACGACATACCCCTGAAGATGGTTATAGAGGAGCATATTGGTGATATATCGCAAAACAGGTCCTAGTGTGCCGTAACACCGACTCTGGGATGAAAATTAGATACAAAAAAGGGGCATTTTGGTCCGCACAATCAAACTTAAAGCTCAAAAACATCAGCTAACCTAGGGTTAAAGACAACGACCACTTAAAGGCTATAAATAGGCTCCTTTGGCACATGTTAAATGCACCTTTGAATTCACCAAGTTTTTTTTCCTTTATATTAGGTTTGTTTTCTTTATTAGGTTTCGATAGTTTTAGTTTATTTGTTTGTTGTTTTCTTTCAAGAGATATGAATTGTGGAATTATTCAACTCTGTGGATTTACGCTTAATATCAATACAATTAGGCTATTTCATTTAATCTATCTTCTAGATTTAATTAGCATGCTTTCTTTTTACATCGATTATATATTGTTTATGAATGTCGTAAGGAACTAATCCTTCTATAGAGGATTAGTGAGTGGAGGTATGATCTGTTAACTATTTTGTAGGGTTACTCAACGGATCAATTGTTTGGGAAAAGGAAAACATGAAGTAAACCCTAAGCCTGACACCCTAGGAATTCATCAATGTAAAAATTAACCCAAAATTGGTATTGCCCATTCGTGAACACCTTAACCCCAAATCAGTCTGGACTGTGAGATCAGAAGATAGGTAGTTCTTACTAATTCATTATGTTAGTGGAAGATCAAAAGATCCTGCTAGGGTAACGACTAGTTGATTGATTAGGAACCCGAAGTGATAGCTGTTGGAGATTACCGAAGTGATCTAATCACCCATAGTCATATTTGATTTATTTTTCCTTTTTAATCTCTTAAATTTCATTTTTTTATTATTGTTTTATTTTTATCATTATAAAAACCCAAAAAAATCCTTTATTTTATATTCTTCATACTATAATTAAATATAAAGTACTAATTAGATCTTGTAATGCTTAAGTTAGAATTGATCTAGCACTCGCCTCCCTTGGGTACGATCTTCGGAGTACTCTCCCACTCTGTTGTAAAACTATATTATGACTAGACCTGTATACTTGTGAATACCACCTCGTAATTCTATCTTTTATTACAATAGTTACACTTTGGTGGTTAGTACGTCTAGAGGTGATCAAGTTGTTGGTGTCATGGCCGGGGAGGCAACATTACTAGGTTAATTTTAATTTTTGCACTTAATTAGAATAATTAGAAAAAAATTAAGTTATAGATATGATTTCATTTTATATCATTTGTTGTTACTAATCCTTTCTTTCTAGGTTAATGTATGACTTGTAATAGGGGCACACCTATTGTAGCAGCCACAGATCCATGGAAAATAATCTGAAGAAATCGTCGACAGCAATAATAGTAAAAACTACATATGTAAGAGCCATCACCTCCAACTGTGGGTAACATATCACATGAAAATCCACTGTTTAACTAGGCTAACGATAACACCCTAGGAAACCCACCAACAGCAAAGCTTCCTACAAACATTTAGATAGCTCAGAATAAAAGAACTTTAAGGGATTATGCCTTACCAAGTTTGTATATGGTCAAAGAAAGTATCGCAAGACCGACAATTACAGCTAATAATTTCGAGATAAAACCTGTTACGATTCAAATGATCCATAATAATCTACAGTTTAGGGGCACTATGACAGAGGATCCTAATCAACATTTAAGATGGTTACTTCAACTCTGTGATACTTTTAAGTATAATGAGGTCACTGATGACGCTATTTGTCTTTGGTTGTTCCCCTTCTCCTTAATTGATAATGCTTTTTCTTGGTTAGACTAGCTGTCACCAGGGTCTATCACGACATGGGATGAACTCACTGAAAAGTTCTTACAAAAGTTTTTCTCAATCAACAAAGTAGTACAACTAAGAAGAGAGATTGTTGTTTTTAGATAGATAGAGGAAGAAAGCTTCTATGAGGCATGGGAACAATTCAAAATGTTGATTCAAAAATGTTTGCACCATGAATTTCCTAAATGGATGCAACTACAGGTGTTTTACAATGGGTTGGGTACAAATGCATGATCTGGATTAGACAAAGCAGTAGTATGAGCCCTTATGAACAGAATGAACAAAGATGCGTAAGAGATCATTGAGAATATGGCACTAAACTCCTACTAGTGGCCAATTGATCGATTCACATATTGTTAGAAAAAAACTATGGCAAAAGCTACCCAAGAAGATGATAAGTATCAATAGTTAGTGGATAGACTCAACCGTATCAAACTAGCTTTTACACCATCTATCCATGGGGGAGATAAACCACACTTCCACTATATCAACAACCCGGCTGAGGATGTGAATTACGTTGAAAATAGGGGTGGAAACCCTTATTCAAATACATATAATCCATGCTGGAGAGATCACTCGAATCTGAGATGAGGAGGAAACCAAGAAGCAGGTAATAATTTAAATTAAGTTAAATACACTAATTACCAACCTCCTTATTTACAAAAACCTCAAGACAAGGTCAACCCAAATGACCATATTGCATGTGGTTAATGGTTGGACAGAATTGAGGGAGAAATGCAGTCAATGAGAAATTATTTTAAGCAGGCACAATCTGAGTTCACCAATTCAACAAGAACATTGACTGAACTCAGGGATCAAATAAGCCAATTGATGACCATGATTGGTGACATCAAAAGACAAATTGGCACAGGTTTTCCTAGCAACATAGAAGAGAATCCAAGGAGATAAGATAAAAGCATGTGAAAGCAATTGCACTCCGATCAGACAAAGTACTATATAGATTAAAAACCACTACTCTAGAGACAATGGTGGACAATAATGGCAATCCTCAAGAGGTATCCCTAGAAGCAGAAAATGAGCCAGGATTCAAAGGAGGTAATCATATTGGGCAGTAGAGACAGAGAAGGAAGTAACTAAAGATTATACGGGGATAAAAATCTCATTCCCTTCAAGACTAGAAGAAAAACAAAAGTCGGATGAGGATGAATCTTTAAGTTTCCTAAACCTAATTAGAATATTGAATTTTAGCCTACTTTAACTGAGTTAATTGAAAAAGTTCCAAAATACGCCAAATTTTTAAAGGTGATGATGACTAGGCGTAAGAAAATTAGGGTGGAAGAACATATTACACAAAATGCATCCTATAGTGTGATTATTTCAAGACAAGTACCATGAAAATTGAAAGACCTGAGGAGTTTTACTATTCTAATAATGATAGGAAGTATTCATTTTAGTAGAACTCTATGCGATCTAGGAGCTACTTTTAATTTAATGCCTCTATCGATTTTTGAAAAACTCGAGTCAGAGGATCTAAAAACTACTCAAATAACATTACAGTTGGCTGACAAGTCTTCGGTATGACCAAAAGGAGTATTGGAAGATGTGTTAGTCAAAGTGTGAAGTTTTATTATCCCCGTAGATTTTGTGGTACTTGATTTCGAAAAAGATCGTGAGATATAGATCCTATTAGGAAGACCCTTTTTAGCCACTTCGAGATCCACCATTGATTTAGTAAAGAATGAATTAACAATAAAAAATAATAGTGAGACTGAAACTTTTAAATGTGGCCACCAGTCAAGCGATGAAGATAAGAAGAAGTTAGGGAACAATGTAAAAACTTATTTATTTATTACGTCCCCGAGTCAAAGGACAACTTCCTTTCATGCATGCAGAAAGAAAAAACAAGTTTAAGGAAAGGGACAAATAGGCACAAGTAGAATGGCACAATGGAAGATGGAACAAAATTGACAGAACAAGGAAATCCTACGTCGGTGAATTAATGACACTATCGAATGAATCTGGCAATAAAACTAAAAAAATTAGTTGAATTGTTGTTTAACTTTTGTAAATTATTGTATATGAAATTAATGACCTAGTTTACATTTTGACTTTCATTTAGTGTAGGTTCATCTCCAAACCAAAATATCCATAAAGCTTGAAGTTTTTAGCCAAAATAGAGTCAGTGTCGTGACATTGCCCGAGGGAGTCGCGACATAGAAGTTAGTTTCCTTCAGACCTCCAAACTCTAGGGTGTGTCGTGACAACGAAACCCGATATTGCGACATAGGTAGCCAGCTAGGGATGTCACGACACAGAACCCCGTGTTGCAACATCGCTACAATTTTCTATAGGGTCGGCCCGACCCAGTCACGCAACCTGGCAAAATAATCTTCATTCAACCCAATTTTTAACCTTTTAAAACCCTTTTCTCTAACCTAAAACCAGACTTAAGTCTAATTAAAACACATTATAACCCCTAATTCCCCAAACTCTCTCAAATCCTATAAAATTTCTTAAACCGTAAACCCTTAATTTCTCACACTTTTCAATCATATTTGGGGTAACAAGGAACAAAAACATAGCAGGGAAGCAAGGAATTTAAAAAACTTTGATTAAAGGTTAAGGTTCCTAAATTCAACTTTTTGCTATTCCATTGAATTGTTTGCTTAGTATTGTATTAGAATATCATGCCTCCTAGAAAACTTAGAAGAACCAATGAATCCGAACCATCGGCAAATCCAAATCCCCCTAATTTTGCAAACCCGAATATTTGGAAATATTTTATGGAACTTCATGGAAAAACCTTTATCCAAGAGAGGGGATTCGATCCGTTAATGGTTATGTGTAAAGACATATGTCTTTTAGCTAGATATCATAGGTGGGAACATTTTTGGATGGTCCCGAAAGAGAATGTTATGGTTCCCATTGTTGAAGAGTTTTATGTGTCTTTTCTGAACCATGATTCTAGAAATACTGAAGGTCGTATGTGGGCTATGGTACTTGTGCGGAGGAAGGAAGTGCGAGTAACCCCTTGAATCATTTGCAATTTTTATAATGCTCCAAATTATAAGAATGATTTTATTGATGAAATCGATCTAGGATATAGAAAATATAATAAATTTCTTGACTAAAGATAGGGGTGAATAGAAATATCATGCAGGTACCAATATCTAGGTATTCTTGCATCAAGTGATCATGTTTCGTGAGGCTAAAATGTGGATCCAATTTGTATGCATAAGAATCATACTTGCTTTAAATGTTTCTAACATTAATACTTTTAGAGCAGTGTTACTATATGCTATTTTGTCGAAAATGCAGGTATGTATCAGTAAATGGATTCATCAGAACATGAGGAAATGCACTGGTAGCTAGAAGATGGGAGTCTTCTTTCACCACATAGTGACGACATTATGCATAGAGGTGAGTGTACCATGACATCCACTGAGTAGTCACTAAAATTGTTCAAAAGTGTTATTGATGACACCTTGTTCTAATAGTATACAGAATTGCAGTGCTAAACAAATAAAGGATTGGAACAATCGGCAACAAGAAGCAACGGCTATCTGGCTTCATTGTAAATATTGACACGAGCTCAATCAGACGTCGGTCAAAGTAATCATCCAAAGCTTGATTCGATGATAAAATGGATGCAAGATTTATGACAAGTAGTCCAAGAATTTTCAAGGAAAAAGAAAAATTCGTGTCCCCAATTACACACCTAACATGTTCGGGCCAACGAATGCAGAACAAGAAGAAAAAGTGCATCAAAGCGAGGAGGAAGGAGAAGACGAGGAGAATGATGGGAGTGAGGAGATGGATTGGGAGGACTATTGAACTATTTTAATTTTATAAAGACCTGTACTAATTATTGCATTATTTTAATTTAGACTTTGTAGGAGTAGGATTAATCAGTAGAATTTTCATTTTGTTGTCCCTTGTTGAATTTTCTATGTAGGTACCCAACACAAAGGAGACATAAATAATTCAAGCTAACACGATCAAAGGAGGAAGCACCCATAATTAGCAATTGGAGTCACCACAATCAATCGAGTAACTTCCTTCCTTATCTATTTTTTGGCTACACATTAAAGACAATGTGTCAACTAAAGTGTGGGGGTAACATAGAAAATTTTCTTTAAATTTTTACATTTTCTTTGATTTTTCATCTTTTGTGTGCTTGAGCTTGTAGAAATACAAGTGATTGGTTAGAAGCATGTATGTAGGTTGCTTGTGTCTATGAATAAATTAGGCATGATGATAGGTGATTTTAAACTTGTGATTATTAGGCTACTAAGTTTTATATGTTACACTATAAATAGGTATTAAGCAATAAATTGTACCAAGTGATATAGAAAATACTAGGAAAAGAGCATGCTAGTACAAATGATAAACAATTGAATTTGTATTTGTTTGTTTGATTAAATTTGTGCATGTTGATATATTAGGGATAACCTAAGGCATTGTTTGGAACACATCCAGAGCCAAAAAACTGTCCTAATTATATTTTTACCTTTAGTACCAATTTTTGAGCCTGTTGACACTTCTTGATGAACCATATTAGAAACCCCAAGCCTAAAAATGTCCATTTGTATTTTCCTTTTTGGTCCTATACTGTACGATTATAGACGTCTAGCCATACGTATTGAAGGTTAAGTAGATACATCATGGTGGAGTTTTTAAAAATAAAGTGAAAAAGGAAAGACTAGTGTGATATGGGAATGATAGGTTACCTTGAAAGTGCAAAACAAAAAGAAAAATCAAAAAAGAAAATCCATACGAGTAAAAAAGTACTTGAAAAAAAAAAAAAATCTTGTGTGAGAAAAAATTGAAAAAGAATAGTGACAAAGTCACAACAATAGAAAAACTCGTTCATTAGTGTATCAAAACTCGTGGGCTAGCCTTAGTTACTATGCCATGCTATGATTTAGTATATGGAGAGACAAAGAAGGTGAGATAAGGAGAAATAAAGCAGTGAGTGGGTAAGGGTCACTAAGGGGGAAAAATAGGGATCAATACGACATGCCAAACTATTTTTGTGTTTGTACCACTTTTTATGCTTACTATTTTTGAATTCCATACATGTCCTAAGCTTCAGAACATTTCAAGCCGAAAAGTCGTACGTGCCCTAAATATCCTTATACATGAATGGACATCTTACTAGACATATGCATAAATTACTATTTGTATTATGCTTTGATAATCAAAGTACTTGTATGATTTGTAGATGGATTCCTATATGTGAGACCCTTAATATTTGTATATTTTGTAACATACTGAACTTAGATGATTAAAGTCAAAGGTGGTAAGTCAACTATTCATCATGTTGAAATTGTTAGTAAGCATGAAATGCCTAACTCATATGCTCCGAAGTCAATACTCGTATCATACTTGCTCAAGGGTCATCATGTTTTGTTTATGTTCCTTGAGGACAAGCAATTACTTAAGTGTCGGGGAGCTTGATCTACCAAAATTCAGTGTAGTAGGTTAAACTAGTTTTCACACTTAAGGAGTCTGAGTACAAGCATTTTCATTACATTTTGGTTAACTTTCTTTAGTTTTACTTACATTCAATAAAATGTACAAATTAGGTCTTTTATTGACCCTAAGGGCTGAATGACCCCTAAGGGAGGGCTAATGTACATTGTGAGTGTGCAGGAGACCATCAGAAGGCATTTTAGGACGATATTGGATGATATATCACAACAAGGGAGGACTGATGTCACAACATAGGGGACAGAATGAAGAAAACTCAAGTCCACCTTCGATGTCGTTATTGAGGTTGAGGGTATTGCGACATACCCCTGAAGATGGCTACAGAGGAGCTTACTGGTTGCTATGTCGCAACATCGACTCTAGGATGGAAATTAGATACAAAGTAGGGGCGTTTTGGTCTACACAATCAAACTTAAAGCTTGGAATTGTCAACTAACCTAAGGTTAAAGACGAAGGCCACCTAAAGGCTATAAATAGGCTCTTTTGGCACATGTTAAATACATTTTTAATTCACCAAGTTTTTTTCCTTTATATTAGTTTCATTTTCTTTATTAGGTTTTGATAGTTTTAGTTTATTTATTCATTGTTTTCTTTTAAGAGATCTGAATTGTGGAATCATTCAACTCCATGGATTTATGCTTAATATTAATACAATCAGGCTCTTTCATTTAATTTATCTTCACAATTTAATTAGCATGCTTTTTTTTATATTGATTATATATTGTTTATGAACACCGTGAAGAACTGAACATTCTATGATGGATTAGTGAGTGGAGGTATGATCTGTTAACTATTTTGTAGGGTTACTCAACGAATCAACTATTTGGGAAAGGGAGAACGTGAAACAAACCCTAGGTCTGACAATCCCGGGAAGTCATCAAGGTGGGAATTAACCCAAAATTGATATTACCCATTCGTGAACACCTTAACCCCAAACAAATTTGGACTGTGATATCAGAAGATAAGTAGTTCTTGCCAACTCGCTATGTTAGTGGAAGATCGGAAGATCCCACTAGGTTAGTGACTAGTTTATTGACGAGGAACTTGAAGTGATAGTTGATGGAGATTATAGAAGTAAGCTAGTCACCCATAATCAGATTTGATTTATTCTTCCTTTTTAATTTCTTAAATTTGATCTTTTTAATGTTCTTTTATTTTTATCATTATAAAAACCACAAAAATCCTTTATTTTATATTCTTCATAGTATAATTGAATCTAAAGTACTAATTAGATCTTGTAATGCATAAGTTAGAATTGATCTAGTACTCGCCTCCCTTGGTTACAATCCTTGGACTACTCACTCACTCCATTCTAAAACTATATTACAACTAGTTTCGTATACTTGCAGATATCACCTCTTAATTTTATCTTTTATTGCAGTATTCACACTCTTGACGTTAGTATGTCCAGGTGGTCAGTATGTTATCTACATTAGCAAAATTTTATGTATCAGTTTTGAAGTTTATTATCGAATTTTTTTGTCCAGAACATTATCTAAAAAGTTTATAGAGTTGTTATAGTCTATAACTACTACAGGGTAATTCAATATCACAGTGTTTTTCTAAACTAAAATTTTGGCTAAAGTATAAGTACTGACAAGACCGATGTTGGAGACTCGATATTCTATAAACTCATTTTTTAGATTTAAATAGAAATTAATTTTGTTCGAAAAACACTTTTCACAAAATTTTTTTACCAAATGTAACACCCCAAACCCACCCTAAATGTTATGGCTAGATCTTGAGTAATTATTGTAATTTATTTGAAAACCCAAAATTCATTTGATTTGTAAAAATAAAGCCAACTCATGCTAAGTAAAAATTCAATTTGTTGGGGAAAGTATCTTTCTTATCTAATTTGATGAAATTGTATACTTTCAAAAAATTCAAGTTTGTAGTGAAATTCTTGATCTAATTTCATTTTTGAAAAATACAATTTGTTGTTGGAAAACCATGGTTTTGCAAATAAAGTGAATGTCATCAGGAATACATTAAAAAATTTAAGATTGGAAAATAACAAAATAAAATCCAAATTTTTTTAAACAGTCCAAATTAGTAAAAGAACAACTAGGTTAAATACGGATAGTTTAAAGTTACGCAACAGTAATATGCAACTAAGCTTTCATTGCATCAACCAACATAAGTCTAAGGATTACCTAAGAATCAAACAAATCGAGAATGAGCTTACAAGCTCATTGTGTAACTCATAATAAAATCAACAAATATGAATTCAAACAAGCTTGCAGATTACAACAAACATATTTCATACGTGGAAACAGAATCAAAACATATCATATGCAGATATAAAATCCTACCCTCATCAACTACACACCATCCCTAACCATCCCTACACACCATATAAGGTATTAAATACTCATCCAACCTTACGCTCTACTTAGTGATTGTATGTCACTTTTCAGGATGTTTGTAGTTTAGCCGCTAGATCATTAGGTGATAATTCGCCCGAACAAATATATATATGTGGCTGAACCACCAGATACGACAGATAGATTAAAATGTCCACACTTCCTCCATAACCATATATCCCATCCTTGATGCACATACAGAACTAACAGATGTCAGAAATGTATATGATATACATGTTTTTATAATAGACTCAAATCATGAATAGAAAATAAAATCTCATATCATACCTAACACAGTACAAAAAAAAAAACCTAACATATAACTCATTAATCACACGTAAATAACTCATTTTTTGTGCTAATAGAACATCAGAAATCATGGTTTATAACTTGATCCGCTGTGACATCGACTCTGGACGAGAACTAACATGAGCGAGATCAAACTTCAAGCTTGAGAATGTTCACTAAACTAAGGTTAAGGACAACAACCACCTGAAATCTATAAATAGGCTCATTTTTCACACATTATGGATATAAATTACGTAGCTTAGAATTTTCTTTTAATTCCAGTTTAGTTTTTTGTTTTCTTAGGTTTTAGATCTATTTCCCGATTGTTCTTTGTTTTATTTTGAGAGATATGATTTTAGGATACAATAAACTCTTGTGGATTCACTTTTATTGATAATAAAAATAAGAAACTCTATACTTTCGATTCATTATCATATATTGATTCTATAATGTTTAAGAAAACCATAAGGAACTAATCCCTTTATAGGGGATTAGTGAGTGGTGGTATGATTTATTAACTATTTTTTAGGATTCCTCAATGAATCATCTATTTGTGAAAGGAAGAACCTAAACCCTAAGCTTGACGACCCTAGGAAGTCATAAAGGTAGGAATTAACCCAAAATTGGTATTACCTATCTATGAACACCTTCACCCCAGACCAGTCTGAACTGTGAGGTTGAAAGATAAGTAGTCCTTGCTGACTCGTTATTTTAGTGGACATATCAAAAGATCCTGCAAGGACATCAACTAGTTGATTAATGAGAAACTGGAAGCGACAATTGATGAAGATTGCAGAAACAAGCTAATCACCCATAACCAGATTTGATTAGTTCCACTTTTCAATCTCTTCATATTTATTGCTTTATTATATTTTACTTTTATAAAAATCCTAAATATCCCTTTTATTTATATTTTCGTACTATATTTTATTTAGAGTACTAATTAGATCTTTTGTTGTTTAGGTTAAAATTAATCTAGCACTAGCCTCTTTTGGGTACAATCTTCGTAGTACTCACCTACTCTATTGTAACTATATTAAAACTGGACCCATATACTTGTGGATACAACCTCATTTATATATCTTTTACTACAGTACACTTTGGATGTTAGTACGTCCAAAGGCGGTCACTAAAAAACCAACACCATTACAAAGATATCCATAGGAACCCAAAATCACCAATATGTGCAAGAACACCAAACTTGAATAGCCTAAAGTGAAGATACAGACAATAAGATACTTACAACAGTCTCTTGAACACGACACTTAGAGAAACAATCCCAAAATGAT
Organism: Gossypium rotundifolium; assembly: GCA_025506655.1. Lineage (NCBI taxonomy): Eukaryota > Viridiplantae > Streptophyta > Magnoliopsida > Malvales > Malvaceae > Gossypium > Gossypium rotundifolium. The sequence goes on from CP106722.1 coordinate 135,052,766, forward strand.
TCGATGGCACCAAAGATTTTATTTTGAACGAAAAGTAACAAAGCAAATCAAAAGAGATATAAGAGAAGAAAGAAAATAAATTGAAAGTAAGGAATGGGTTAAAACATGTCAACGTGACAGAAGAGGAAAATTTTTTGGAAAAAAATTATAAATAAAATAGCTAAATTTTACAAAAACAATCCCAACCAAATCCCAACGTCCTGATATTTTATCAGATTAATCCGTGACAGAGTTTGATCCAACCACAAACACTACAAGAGCGGTACACTAAATTAATAGCAAACATTTTGCCACTTTCTCACGCAAAGACTCGAACACCAAACTTAAGGTAACACCTTACCACCGAACCAGTAGGCTCATTCTATCACAAGTTGAATGAAAATAATATTTAAATCTAAATAACAGAGATAAGGATATGGAAAAAATTAATAAAATTTTTCAAGAGTGCGATTTGAACATAGGACCTCAAACACACGCCTAAGGCTCCTAACCACTGAAGTAGATACTTAATTGTGGTAAAATTTAACAAATTTAAAATCTAAAATTTTGGGGTGTTACACGAATCCTGTCACTTGTTGAACAAATAAATCCAACGGCAAAATAAGGGGATCTAATGGGATAGAGCCCCCATGGTACGGACCATACCGCACAAGTTGAATCCGTATAGAACTATTATTCTTCTAATTGAATTTGATTAAAACATGGTTTTTTCAACCCTTAAATAGTTGTAGTCGAAACTCCTCTTGTATCATTGGTTTTTCAACATTAGTGAAATTGTCCTCCTCTACACTTGATTTTTCCCAAAAGGGTTTTCCACGTAAAATTTGTATGTTCTTATTTTTATTTTTGTATTGCTTTGCGATCATTTTACTGCCATTATTGATGTTTATTATAATAGATAGTGTGACAGGCCAGTTGTAATATTTATAGTGTTACAATGAAGCACTAGAGTATTTCAAGGATTGAACTAAAGAGAATCGTGGATTAAATAGTTTCTAAAAAATTGTGTGTAAAATAAAGAGTCTAACCAACTAATTGCAAAAAGTTATACTACTGTAAATCATGAAGTCAAGATAAATTAATATAAATTACTATCTAGCTACCAATGACTAAATTGTAAATCATGCAAAGTTACGAAATTAAAAATTAATTAACAAACGGTGGTTGGTTAAATTGATGTGGTTCACTAATCCCAAAATTAAGGATCCAAATCGCTTTAACACTAAAATGTCTCCGTTTTACACTTGTTCTCCACTTTACAAAGTGTTGCGTGTAAAATAACTAATGCAATTGTGCAAGTGTACACGTCATTCAAGTAATAAAGTAACAAGTAAGTATTGTCTCTACAAGGATCAAAAATTGGTAAGAAATTGAGTATGTTATTATAATAATGTTAATTACAGCAAAATATTAGGAAATAATCTCAAAAGTGAATAAGAAACTAGAATAATGAATTATTAAAATCAAATTTTAAAGAATAAATAATTGATATGTCTAGAGCTTTTCAGAATTAAAAGCACCTAAGAACACATCATACATTCAACTATGTCTAGAGTTTGCATGCATGTATTTAAAATAAGCATGAATTGAATGTAACATTGATATAGACAATCTCAAATCCTAGGCATTAAAGATGATAAAACTTTCACCCAAACAACTCTAACCCAAGAAGATTTAGTTCATGGGTGGAAAAGTAAACATCAACATAGAATCATTCATCAAACTTTCTCAATTAATTTTAAATCAAAGAAAATTCAATCTTGAAAACTAAAGGCAGAACTGCAGGAAGTTAATTCCACACTCCAACTTCTCTTTTATCTTTCAATTGTATCTGAATCTAAGATAGATTTCTCTTCCCCTTCCTTATGTCTATATTATGCTCTCTTCTAAGCTGTTACCCTTTCTTTTCTTTGGAATTCTCCAATGGAGTTATTTTTGCTCTGAGAGAGAGAATTGATGTCACCAGTCTCTTTCTCATGCTGGTTCTTCTCTTTTTTTTTCTTATTCACTCTCCTTCTTTTATTGGGGAGATCCATCCCACTTTAGCACACATTTTGCATTCTTCTTTTCATGTTGGGTTTTCTAGTACACGTCCAGCTGGCTAAGAGTGACGTGGATATAGTGCTAAGTCATCTTCCTAGAATTGTCATGGCAATTTTGTTGACAATCAATATTACCAATTTCCATGGTAATATTTTATTTCCCTTATTTTCTTTCATCATCCTCTTCATCCTTTTCTTCTACTTGCACCTGTGTTCACACAAAACCACACATTTCCTCCCTAAGTGATAAAAGTAACAAATACAGGCCAATGTAGCACAATCGAAGCTTTGTTATGCAATGCTCTAAAATTATCCTAGAAATGCAGATGTATTTACTTAATTTCAAACAATTAATTCCATCTAATGGCCTAAAGTATAACTCTTTTCAAGGGTTATCACACCTCAAAACTGAATTATTGCTTGTCCTCAAGCAAATAATGTATGTGATAAACCATAAAAAGTAACATATTTTAGGCCCACATTTAGTATGCTTTTGGATGATTTAGCCCTTGATTTATGTAAAAAGGTGCTTTTAATCCTTTCTTTCAATGTTTATACCTAGGAAAGCACCCGAGGACGAAAAGAACAAGAAACGAGATTAAAATGGGCCAATTTGGGCCAAAGAGGAAATCGACACGGCCTGGACTTCAAGCCACAAGGCCGTGCCTCGTCAATTTACTTCACACGGCCTAAACCGCAATTCACACAGCCATGCCTCAATCAACAGTGTAATATCCTGGTTTATGGCTTATGCATTTATGCTTAATTATATGAAATAGCATGCTTGAGTGTGTTGTGAATGTGTATTGTGAATTCTGTGAACCTTCGAATGTAGGAAAATGCCTTAGAAAATATTTAATTTTAAGTTTTAATAAGGGAGCTAAGCTTAGTAGGGCCTTAAGAGAAATTGTATGTAGAATATGACACGAAATGGGCTTGTCTAAGTGGCTTGAGGCGCCACTTAAAGCCCGTGTAAGTGACGCCATATCAGGGGCACGAGGGCTTGAGTTCGAAATGCATGGGTAGCAAAAGAATTTTTATTTTTTGGTCGCAAGGAGCTAGAGAAGTGGACGGCAAGGGGGCACTTAAAAGATGAGTTTTATTCTTTTTAGAAATCGGCTAGAAGAGTAGGGGATAATTATATTTTTTATTATTATTTATTTTGAATAGGTGATTAAGAGATAAATAGGAGAAATATGAGGGATATGATAAGTAAAGATAAAGTGGCCGGCCAAGGGACTCTGTAGGTGAGTATTTTCGGCTATGTAGAGAGGGATTAGGTGCCAAAATTGTTTGTTCATCTTTTAATCTCCATTGCCGAAATTTGTAGTCAAGAGAGTTCTCTCTTTTTCTTCTTTGTCATTTGAAGCCAAATTCTCCCTAGTCACCTTTGCCGAAATTCTTCTACTCTTCTTTTATTCTTTTCCTTCCTCTCAACCCCAATTCCCTTGTAGTCGAATATGCTTTTGTGATTTAGAGGCTAGCCGAACCATTATAAGCATTCACCTCTTCTTTTTACAAGTTTTTCAAAAGTTAAAATATTCTTTGTGATACTCGAATGTTTCATCATCATTAGAAGTCATAGCCGACTATCAAGGGGCCCTTATCTTTTTTCTTCTGTCGCAAGTCTTAAAGCCGAATCTCTAAGGGGGGCTGTCGTCTACTCTTTTGATCTTCCCTAGTCTTAATCGTGTTTGGTGGTAAGTATTTCTTAGCAATCGATTTCCCTTCTTTCTATTAGGGTACCAAAATCATGGTGTTAGGCCTTAAAGATGGCCGAATGTTCTTTAGGCCATATTATGTGTCTCTGTTGAAGGTAGCCAACGCTAGGAGCATCAAGGGAGTCTTTCGGGATTTGAAGCATTCAAGGTAAGCAGCATGTACTATTCGGCCAAGGGCCATGGTTATGGATTTATATACTAAGTCAATTCTAGCAATGATTATAGGGATTTCGACAGCTTCTAAGGCAAGTGATAAATTCAAGATTTTAGATACACAAGGTAAGTGAATCGACATTCGGCCAAGGCCCTATTGTGATATTTAGATCTATTTCTTATTCACTTTAAAGCCAAAAATTAACCAAGCCAATTGATCTAGTGCTTGCCAATTACCAGGAAAAAGGATTATGATGTTTCGGGATTTAGTTAGGAGACAAATCGGCAACAAGGTAAGTTTTGGGATTTGACTACTTGGCGAATGACCTTTAGCTAAAATATTGCATGTTGGCCGAATGTAGGAACTTAAGATCTAAGGCTTTAGATCGGGCTTTTTGGGATTTGGAGTGAATTTTCTAAGTTAATTAGGTGTGTACCCCACACTAAATCTTAATAATTTTATGGCTTGAATTTATTATATGAGTTAATAAGAATGTGGAAAATAAGGCTAAAGTACCTTGCCATGGTACAAAGTACTCAGGTACGTTTTCCTACCCCTACTATGAATATGACTTGATTTGTTATGGAATCTATGTGCACCTATAAGAATGTGAATATATAGAACATGCATGTTAATGTATGATTTGTATAACATGGGCATTTGGGAGATTATGAAAGGGGAAGTGAATGTAGTGGTTTTATACCACGATATCCGAATGTGGTGACTTCGGTCACATTATCTGAATGTGGTGTCACATGACACAAAATAACTATCTGGTGGCTATGCCACAAATTATAAAGGCGATGAGCACGTCGACTGCAGCGACTGCCTTCGATGGTGTGTAGCGGATGGAGGGTTGACTTAGTAGTCCCCACGGTGTGCAGGTTGGTACGGGTGATGTGTAGCGGATGGCATCTAGGTTGGGTTCAGGATTGCATCATTTTTTTTATGGTTTTATATTTGTATGTATGATTCTGTATGCCATAATCTGTTGGGCCTTAGTGTTGGCCGTACACATTGAGTCCGTTTGACTCACCCCGTTGTGGGAACATTTTTTTCAGGTGATGATCAGTGATGGACCGGGTCGGCAGGAGCTTAGTGGTGGCCATGCTCAGCAAGGAATTTATCTTATTTGGACTTTTTATTTTAAGTACTTTGAATTTAATTTGGGTTTTATGTTGATGTAATAAGGCCATAGTATGAACCATTTTATGCATGCATGTCATTTATTTCAGTACGACACAATTTCTATAAAATCTAAAGTTAAGTAAGTTTTCTTAAAATAAACCTTCAAATATTATAACATCTATATACAAATGCTTTAAATTCAAAATTAAAATTCTTAAAACAAAATCGGCATGTGTTTTTTATATAAAAACCAAGTTTTAATAATTCTCCGATTTCAAAATTTACAAAGTTTCCAATTGGACCCAACATAATCAAATTTTCCTTCAAAACTATTCGAATTTTTCCTAAGTGACAAATAGCTTTTCAAGTGTTTTACTCGAGGAACATACTAGACCTGGTCAAGGCTCGTGGGCCGGGTTTGGGGTGTTTCAATTTGGTATCAGAGCCCAACTTTTAAACTCTTGGCCTTGGGTTTAAGTCCCAAAACGTTTTCAAAAATTAAGCCCAAAAAGATTTTGTGAAAAATTTTGAGAAATAAGTAGGTTTTCTGGCATGGCACCTGAGTCTCCGGCCCGAAGTCCACCAGGTAAGTACCCCTATCTTTTGTGTGATTTATGATATGAATTGTAGAAGGGTAGAAATGGAACATAGATTAGCATGATAAGTACTTGAACCCTAGGACTAGGTTACCCCAACAATTACATAAAATTTTAAGTGCCTAATTAAACAAACATGTGGTTAAGTCGCCGAGTTAGGGTGTGGCAACCATTGTGCGCATGTCTAGGATTGGTTTCGGTGGGAGCTTGGTATTTAAGCAGTCCGCATGACTCACCTCCTCTCCACTCGAATCCTACCTGGTGCGTAGCTTTAGTTCACCCTAACCAGGAGGACTTAGTCACGGGCTAAACTCAATAATTAAAACCCGAAAGGGACTAGCCACATTTTTATGGAAACCCTAGTTTTAAAAGTCAACAAACTACCCTTTTGAATTGTGAAAATTATTATTTTGGAAAAAACTTTCTAAAAATTTTTAATTTACAAATTACCTAAATACCCCTAGTGGTAAAAATTTCTAAAATGCCCTTGGTTCTAAAATTTCCATATTACCCTTGATTTCAATAAAATTTCCCTACTTTGCAAAAGTATTCATGAAACCCTAACTTGTGAAAATTCAAGATACCCTGGTTTGAAAAATTTACGAAATTACCCCTGATTTGCAAAATGACCAAAATACCCTCAAAAAGGAAAACTACCAAAGTACCCTCAATCTAGAAATCTTTAAAAATACCCACATTTTTAAAAAAATCATCATGAAACATATTTTTCAAAAAATTACCGAAATGACCCTAGCTTGTAAAATTACAAAAAAAATACCCCTAATGCATAAAATTATCATTCCATCCTTGAAATTTTCCCGGCAAGTATTTTATTTATTTTTTAAAACATCAACAATCTCTATTTTACAGCATTTTCAAATACCCAAATTTGAAAATTACCAAAATACCCCTGTAGGACAAAATTACAGAAATACCCCTGTGTAGTGAAAAACAACAAACAACGACAACTACAACATTTCTCTGTAATGAACGCAAGTTCATGTGTGTGACTAAATGAATGATGTGAGACTAATGTGTATGACTCAAAAGAACTACTTTCTAGAACTATTAAACATAAAATTGCTCGTGTTAAATCAGTGGAACAAAACTAATTCATAAAATTTATTAATCAGATTAACGCACAATCATAAGAATGAGCACAAGGGGGCGTGGTCGTAATGTGTGAGGACGCGATTGTGGTAGAATGACCGTGTCAGAACCCGTTAGATCGGGTCCAGAATTTGAGGATGAGGTACACCGCCACCACCACCACCACTTTTGGTGTTAAGCAGTAAGATCAGAGGAGAGGATGCTGTATCGTAGGCTGTGCTGCGAGTCCTTGAAATGGTGGCTGGTGCTAGAGGGAATATGGGAGCTCGAAAATCTGTACCGAAGACTCTGAGCCAATAGAGCTGAGGTGTTCCGTGGCATATCTGGTGTGGCACCCACTACAGCTGAATATTGGTTGGAGGCGATCGAGCGAATTATGGATGAACTCGATTTGACCTCTGAGGAGAAATTGAAAGGAATGGTGGCGCTGTTACGCGATGAAGCGTATCAATGGTGGCTCACAGTTCGGGATGGTGCCACTGCTGAGGATCTAACCTGGGAGTATGTTAAGGTAGCGTATCAGAAGAAGTATGTGGGAACCAGATATACTGATGAACAGAGGAAGGCTTTTCAAGGGCTGGTTCAAAGGAATAAGTCCGTAGTAGAGTACGAAGCTAAATTCCTAAGGTTGAGCCGGTATGCTCGACTAGTGGTGGCTACGAAGCATGAACGATGTGTCCGATTTGAGGAGGGACTAAGGGATGACCTGAGGTTGTTAATAGCCCCACATCAGGAGCGGGAGTTTGCCGCATTAGTAGAGAAGGCTAAGGTAGCTAAAGGGATTAAGGACTTTGTAAGGCAGAACTATGATCGGAATAGACAGAAAAGAGGTTTTGGGTCGTCTGGATCATCAGGGAATGTGCAAAAGAGGCCTAGAGCTGATGGGCCGCGAGGTCTGCAAGTTACTACAGGAGGGCAATACCGTACGTGTGATCAATGTGGGAAAAACCACTTAGGCGAATGCTGGAAGAAGACAGGGGGATGTTTCAAGTGTGGGTCAAATGACCATATGATTAAGGATTTTCTGATGAGACCAGATGGGAATCGACCAGTAGCTCAGAATGTTAATCAGGCTGGTAGAGGTGGTCAGCAGCCTCAGCAGGGTCATGGTCCGAATAACAGAGGAAATGGTACTGGCAGAGGACGTGGAACACCGGGCCGAGGTGTTGCTAATACTGAGGCAAGGCAGTCGGGTTTGGTTTATGCGGTTCATCGGAGGGAGGATGGAGATGCACCGGACGTTATAACCGGTACGTTCCTTATTTATGGCAAGCCTTATGTTGCTTTAATTGATATGGGCTCGACCCATTCTTATGTTGCATGTAGAGTAGTTGAAACTCTAGACATAGCCTCTGAACTTTCTGATAGGGAGATGACTGTAGTAAGCCCACTAGTCCAAACTGTAGTAGTGAATAAGATGTTTTGGAGAGTACCTTTGGAGCTTCAAGGAGCGGTATTTTGGCCGACTTAATGGAATTACCCTTCGGGGAATTCAATCTTATACTTGGCATGGACTAGCTGGTAGAACATCAAGCTATTTTGGATTGTGCTGCTAAGAGAATGGAGTTAAGGACCCGGAGGATGAAGTGGTGATTATGATAGGAGAAAGGAGAAACTACTTGTCAATGTAGTTCCTACTTTAAAGGCTGATAAGATGGTTCGGAAGGGGTTCAAGGCATTTTTGGCTTTCATTAGTACTTTGGATGGGAAAGAAGGGGGAGTTAGTGGAGTTAGAACTATAAGGGAGTTCGAGGATGTTTTTTCGGAGGAATTACCCGAAATTCCCCCGGATAGGGAGGTGGAGTTTGGAATCGACTTGCTGCCGGGTATAGCTCCTATGTCCATTGCCCCATACAGAATGGCACCAAAGGATTTGGTTGAGCTTAAGGCTCAGATCCGAGAATTGCTAGACCGTGGGTTTATCCGACCCAGTGTGTCTTCATGGGGAGCACCGATCTTATTCGTAAAGAAGAAGGATGAAACTATGCGCATGTGCATAGATTATCATCAGTTGAACAAGCTGACCATCAAGAACAAGTATCCATTGCCAAGGATAGATGACTTGTTCGATCAGCTTAAAGGAGCCGTGGTATTTTCGAAGATAGATCTAAGGTCTGGATATCATCAGCTTAAGGTGAAGGAGGCTGATATCCATAAGACGGCTTTCTTGACAAGGTATGGCCATTTTGAGTTCGTGGTAATGCCATTTGGATTGATGAACGCCCCAGCCATGTTTATGGACATGATGAACTGGGTTTTCCAACCCTATCTAGACCGGTTCATTGTTGTGTTCATAGATGAAATATTGGTGTATTCAAAGTCTGAGGAAGAACACGATGAGCACCTTCGAGTTGTGTTACAAGTATTGAGGGAGAAGAAGCTCTACGCCAAGTTCAACAAGTGTGAATTTTGGCTTAAGGAGGTGATGTTTCTAGGACATGTTGTATCTGCTGAAGGAATAAGGGTAGATCCTCGGAAGATTGAGGCAGTTTTGGATTGGAAACCACCTAAGTCTGTGGTAGAAATTTAGAGTTTCTTAGGATTGGCAGGCTATTATAGAAGGTTCGTGGAAGGGTTCTCGTCGATAGCTGCGGCTTTGACAAAATTATTAAGGAAGGAAGTGCCTTTCATATGGACTGATAAGCAACAGGAGAGCTTTGAGAAGCTTAAGAAGGTCTTGACCGAGGCTCCGATTTTGATTCAGCCGGAGGCAGGAAAGGATTTCATGGTGCATTGTGATGCTTCCCACACAGGATTGGGAGCTGTTCTTATGCAAGATGGAAAAGTAGTCGCTTATGCGTCTCGACAACTAAGTCCATATGAGGTTAACTACCCAACGCATGACTTGGAATTGGCGGCAGTGGTCTTTGCCCTGAAGGAATGGAGGCACTATTTATATGGAGAGAAGTAGGTAATCTACACAGACCATAAGAGCCTTAAGTATCTGCTGACTCAAAAAGAGCTGAATTTGAGACAGCGAAGGTGGGTGGAACTATTGAAGGACTATGATTGTTCGATAGAGTATCACCCGGGCAAGGTGAATGTGGTAGCGGATGCCCTAAGTCGGAAGGTAGTGTTAGATCTGAGGGCGATGTTTGCACATCTGAGCTTGTATGATGATGGAAGTCTGCTGGCAGAATTGTAAGTTAAGCCAACATGTTTGAATGAAGTGAAGGAGGGACAGTTGGTGGATGAGGATCTAAGTGTTAAGTTGCAACAAGCATAGAATGGAGAGTTGGAAGGTTATGGTGTTAATGACGAGGGAGTATTGTGCTTCAAGGGTAAGGTGTGTATGCCAAAGGACGAGGAGCTTAGGCAAAGAATTCTTCAGGAATCGTATAGTAGCCCTTATGCTATGCATCCCGGAGGTAGTAAAATGTACAGAGATTTAAGGGAACAATTTTGGTGGCCTGGTCTTAAGCGGGAAGTGACCGAATATGTTGGCAAATGCTTAACGTGTCAGCAAGTTAAGGCTGAACACCAAGTGCCATTGGGGTTGCTTCAGCCAATACAGATTCCCCAATGGAAGTGGGAGAGAATTACCATGGACTTCATTAGTGGGCTCCCCCTTACGCCTACTAAGAAGGACTCGGTACGGGTGATAGTGGATCGGTTGACCAAGTCCGCGCATTTCATTCCGGTAAGGGTTGATTATTCCTTGCAGAAGTTGGCAAAATTGTACGTGGTGAAAATTGTAAGGTTACATGGAGTGCTGGTGTCAATCATTTCAGACAGGGATCCAAGGTTTACGTCTCGATTTTGGAAGGCACTGCATCAAGCTTTAGGCACCAAATTGGATTTCACTACGGCTTTTCATCCACAGTCTGACGGGCAGTCTGAACGAGTAATCCAAGTCTTAGAGGATATGTTACAGGGCTGTGTGATGGATTTCAGAGGAAGTTGGGAGGAATATTTGCCTTTAGCAGGGTTTGCCTACAATAACAGCTATCAGGCAAGTATTCGAATGGCATTGTATGAAGCACTGTATGGTCGGAAGTGTCGGACTCCTACATGTTGGACGGAATTGGGAGAACGTCGACTTTTGGGTTCTGAGATTGTGGCAGAATCCGAGGAGAAAGTTGAGGTAATCCGAGGCACGGTTGAATGAAGCATCTAATAGACAAAAGTCGTGCACTGATCTGAAATGGAAGGAGATAGAATTTGATGTGGGAGATCAAGTGTTTCTTAAAGTCTCGCCTTGGAAGAAGGTAATGAGGTTTGGATGGAAAGGGAAGTTAAGCCCAAGGTTTATAGGGCCCTATCGAGTGTTGAAGCGAGTTGGACCAGTGGCATACCAGTTAGAGTTGCCTTCAGAATTGAAGCAGATGCACGACGTATTCCATGTGTCCATGCTACGCCATTACCGATCGGATCCATCTCATGTAGTACGAGTTGAAGAGGTGGAGCTAAGGCCAGACTTGTCTTACGAAGAAGAGCCAATTCAGATCTTGGAGCGAGATATGAAAGTGTTACGGAGGAAGTCAGTTCCTCTAGTCAAGGTGTTATGGCACAATCATGGATCGGAAGAAGCTTCGTGGGAGCCAGAAGAAGCAATGCGACAGCAATACCCTCACTTATTTCGGCCAGGTAATTTCGAGGACGAAATTATTTTAAGAGGGTAGAATTGTAATATCCTGGTTTATGGCTTATGCATTTATGCTTAATTATATGACATAGCATGCTTGAGTGTGTTGTGAATGTGTATTGTGAATTCTATGAACCTTCGAATGTAGGAAAATGCCTTAGAAAATATTTAATTTTAAGTTTTAATAACGGAGCTAAGCTTAGTAGGGCCTTAATAGAAATTGTATGTGGAATATGACACAGAAATGGGCTTGTCTAAGTGGCTTGGAGGCGCCACTTAAAGCCCAGGTAAGTGATGCCATATGCAGGGGCCTGAGGGCTTGAGTTTGAGCTTCATGGGTAGCAAAAAGAATTTTTATTTTTGGCTGCAAGGAGCTAGAGAAGTGGACAGCAAAGGGGCACTTAAAAGATGAGTTTTATTCTTTTTAGAATTCAGCTAGAAGAGTAGGGGATAATTATGTTTTTTATTATTATTTATTTTGAATAGGTGATTAAGAGATAAATAGGAGAAATATGAGGGATATGATAAGTAAAGATAAAGTGGCCGGCCAATGGACTCTGTAGGTGAGTATTTTTGGCTATGTAGAGAGGGATTAGGTGCCAAAATTGTTTGTTCATCTTTTAATTTCCATTGCCAAAATTTGTAGTCGATAGAGTTCTCTCTTTTTCTTCTTTGTCATTTGAAGCCGAATTCTCCCTAGTCACCTTTGTCGAAATTCTTCTACTCTTCTTCTATTCTTTTCCTTTCTCGTAACCCCAATTCCCTTGTAGCGAAATATGCTTTTGTGATTTAGAGGCTAGCCGAACCATTATAAGCATTCACCTCTTCTTTTTACAAGTTTTTCAAAAGTCAAAATATTCTTTGTGATAACGAATGTTTCATCATCATTAGAAGTCATAGCCGAATATCAAGGGCCCTTATCCTTTTCTTCATCGCAAGTCTTAAAGCCGAATCTCTAAGAATAACGTCGACTACTCTTTTCTGATCTTTCCTAGTCTTAATCATGTTTGGTGGTAAGTATTTCTTAGCAATCGATTTCCCTTCTTTCTATTAGTGTGCCAAAATCATGGTGTTAGGCCTTAAGGATGGCCGAATGTTCTTTAAGCCATATTATGTGCCTCTGTTGAAGGTAGCCAACACTAGGAGCATCAAGGGAGTCTTTCGGGATTTGAAGCATTCAAGGTAAGCAGCATGTACTATTCGGCCAAGGGCCATGGTTATGGATTTATGTACTAAGTCGATTCTAGCAGTGAGTATAGTGATTTCGATAGCTTCTAAGACAAGTGATAAATTTAGGATTTTAGATTCACAAGGTAATTGAATCTAACATTCGACCAAGGCCCTATTGTGATATTTAGATCTATTTCTTATCCATTTTAAAGCTGAAAATTAACCAAGCCAATTGATCTAGGGCTTGCCGATTAACAAGAAAAAGGATTACGACGATCCGGGATTTGGTTAAGAGACAAATCGGCAACAAGGTAAGTTTCGGGATTTGATTACTTGGCCGAATGACCTTTAGCTAAAATATTGCATGTTGGCCGAATATAGGAACTTGAGATCTAAGGCTTTAGATCGGGCATTTCAGGATTTGGAGTGAATTTACTAAGTTAATCAGGTGTGTACCCCACACTAAATCTTAATAATTTTATGGCTTGAATTTATTATATGAGTTAATAAGAATGTGGAAAATAAGGCTAAAGTACCTTGCCATGGTACAAAGTACTCAGGTACGTTTTCCTACCCCTACTATGAGTATGACTTGAGTTGTTATGGCACCTATGTGCACCTATAAGAATGTGAATATATAGAACATGCATGTTAATGTATGATCTGTATAACATGGGCATTTGGGAGATTATGAAAGGGGAAGTGAAAGTGGTGGTTTTATAGCACGATATCTGAATGTGGTGACTTCGGTCACATTATCTGAATGTGGTGTCACATGACACTATCTGGTGGCTATGCCACAAATTATAAGGGTGATGAGCACGTCGACTGCAGTGACTGCCTTCGATGGTGTGTAGCGGATGAAGGGTTGACTTAGTAGTCCCCACGGTGTGCAGGTTGGTACGGGTGATGTGTAGCAAATGGCATCTAGGTTGGGTTCAGGATTGCATCATTTTTTTTATGTTTTTATATTTGTATGTATGATTCTGTATGCCATAATCTGTTGGGCCTTAGTGTTGGCCGTGCACATTGAGTCCGTTTGACTCACCCCATTGTGGGAACATTTTTTTCAAGTGATGGTCAGTGATGGACCGGGTCGGCAAGAGCTTAGTGGTGGCCATGCTTAGCAAGGAATTTATCTTATTTGGACTTTTTATTTTAAGTACTCTGAATTTAATTTGGGTTTTATGTTGATGTAATAAGGCCATAGTATGAACCATTTTATGCATGCATTTCATTTATTTCAGTACGACACAATTTCTATAAAATCTAAAGTTAAGTAAGTTTTCTTAAAATAAACCTTCAAATATTATGACATCTATATACAAATGCTTTAAATTCAAAAGTAAAATTCTTAAAACAAAATTGGCATGTGTTTTTTATATAAAAACCAAGTTTTAATAATTCTCCGATTTCAAAATTTACAAAATTTCCAATTGGACCCAACATAATCAAATTTTCCTTCAAAACCATTCGAATTTTTCCTAAGTGACAAACAGTTTTTCAAGTGTTTTACTCGAGGAACATACCAGATCTGGTCAAGGCTCGTGGGTCGGGTTTGGGGTGTTTCAAACAGAATCGAAACACGGCTTGAAGTCGATTTTCACGGTAGTGTGCCATGGTCATGCCCCTGTCGTGGAAAAGAGAAATTTCACTCAGATTTGGATACTTTAAGGCAAACTAACACTTTTCAAAGCTTATTCAAACACCGAGTAGGAAGTATTCTTGAATTAGGACACTTAGGGACCAAGTAAAGCAATCCAAAAGTTTATATAAACACCCTAAGTGTATCCTAAAAAGGGGGCGGTTAGCTAGGTCAAGGAGCCGAGACAGAAGGTTAGATTTGTGGGAATTACTAGAAGATAGCCAACTGATCCATCTCAAGGAGTCGAAAGTCTACTCAAGATGGCAGATTTCTCCTTCAATTCCTTAAAGGGGTTTTAGGGATTTCTTATGTTTTGTTTTATCTTTTCTCTTAAGATGTTTTCTTTATTCGTTATGAACTAAACCCTTCAGATACTTGACGGGGATGAAACCTAGATGAATCTTGTTATTGTTTTCTGAATTATATAAATACTTAGTTTGTTCTTAATTATGCGTGCTTAATCCAAATCTGATGTGCTTAGGTGGAGGAGGAATAGACCCTGTTGAAGAGTAGATCTGGCATAATTAAGCGGAGTTGATCGCACGCCTAGAGATAGGGTGACGAGATTTTGTCGGATTAGGGTGAAACCTAATATGGTAGTCCTGTAACACCCCAAACCCGGCCCAAACATTACGACCGAATTTGGTTTGCTACCGAGAAAACATTTTGGAAAAAAAAACTTTTTAAAACCATTATAAGTTTTGTCGAAACCCTTGTGTTTTCAAGTCTCTTGTTAAAAACCATACTCAGTGTTGTTTAGAAATATTTAATTAAGTCGGGTTGTTTACAGATTTCGAATGTGCCAGATGACACTTAAAACATTTTATGTTAATTTTGGGAAAACATGTGAACCCGTTTTAACATCATTAAATAATTTAAACAAAATATTCTAAACATGTAACAATAATAAAATAATTCTAGGAGGCCTTATTACAACCCAATTAAAATCAACCAACAATAATAAAAAAAATAAATGAACCAAATTCAAAGTCTATTAAATTAAAATCCACCGCATGGCCACCTCAAGTCCCTCCGGCCCATATCCATGAACCACGTGTCACCGAAAAAAATAAAGGAGAAGGTGAGTCACCAAGACTCAAGATGTAACCCTTCCCGGGTAAATACCACATCATACACAATTTATAACAAATTAACATGCATTAAGTCATGTACCCAACCTAGCCAACCAAATGCCTCTCTACCCCATTGTGGTACCAAACCCTTGGTGGTGACGTGACGATAGTCACAGATGTGATACCAAATCATTGGAGGTGCCAAACCTCCGTGTCCAAGACACAAATCGGTTGATGGGGCCAACCCATCGCGTGATACCAAATCACCGTGTCAATCCAGATTATCATCTGTGGGGCCAACCCATCGTGGTACTAAGCCATTGGGACGAGATGCTATGAGGTGCCAAACCTCGAGGTACCAAACCTCGGTGACCGTAGTCATAGTGTGTTACCAAAACACTAGTGTCCGTCGACACAATGTAACCGCCCTCCACTCATCAACCCATATCAAATCATTGTGTAACAAATCTCATGCCATCGATATTTAAGTTACAACTAAATTCATGCCATGCTTCCCAAAAGCATTAAATAGCAACACATATTAATGTGTACTTACAGAATCGTCACTTATACCAATACGGTATTAAATCCATTGCTACATAAACCAGAGTTAGCATTCACAACATTTAGCATAGTTAATAAGTCATAACGTGTATGTACACACCGTCACCAACGAGAAGTTTAAATTCAAAAGAGAAGTCGGCCACCCTAGATCTACTTGTCCCTATATTCGACCAAATACATGGGTTAGTATTATGGTCTATTCGCCAACCCAATTAATCCAAAGGGTCATTTGTGATCCCGAATCCTTACCTATCACCCTTGAGTACTCACTTCTTGTACTTGATATGCGATTCTGCTTCACTCCTACATTTGGCCATCAATAGAGTTATTAGCCTTCGCTTAAACGAATAATAAATAAATATAGATCCTTACCAAAATCACTTGACAGGAATGGGCTTGGATCGATACCTTAAGATCCCAAGACCAAATGTAATCGATTTCATCACCGATTAGCCACTTGAAATAATTCGCTTTTCCATTTAATCAAGTTGACAGAGAGAAGGGTATGGGAGAGGAGTTTCACATACCTACCCTTGCTTTAATATTCGCCAAGACTTCAAAATATGGAGGAGGAAAATTCGGTTATGCCTAGGGAGTAGGTTCGGCTAGAGAGAGTTTAACAGGGAGAAAAGGGGATTTCGGCAAAGGGTAAGGTGTAGGTTTGGCTAAGGTTGATTTCAATATTGATCAAGGCTTGCTCTTGAGTGGAAAAAGGGAATGAATAAGAAGTATGGGAGGAGTTTCGGCCAAGGTCTTGAGAGAATAGAAAAAAAGAAAACAAAGAGGGAAGAGGTTAGGAATTTCGGCTAATAGCTAAAAAAGAAAACAAGGTGGTAGGTTGAGGTTTTTATAGGCATTCGGCACCCCCTCCCCCTAATGCTTGCTATCCACTCCTTTCAACAAGGAGTTCAAACTCTAGCCAACTCCCCCAATTCATTCCTAGCCACCTATTTGAATTAACTCAAATTAATTTGAATTAATCCCAAATAATCCATTTATAATCCCTTAATATCCAAATAATATCCTTATTTATCCTTTATTATCTTATTATCTAAATAAATAATAAAAAGAGTTTAAAGAGAGAAAATCTCTCCCTTCCTATGCCGTCCATTCCAAGAGCAAAAAGAGAGAATTCTATGACTCGAACCAAGGCTCTCCCTTATCCCTTGTGGCGTCACATGTAACTCCCAAGTAGCCCTCCTTTTGCCACTTTACCAAGCTGATTTTTATGTCAAATTATCCCTTATTAATTCTTGTAACCCCTACTTGCTAAGGCTTCCTACCTTGAAAGCTTCCAAATAAAAATTCTACTATCTCGAGCCAACTTAAGACCCTTAATTAAATCTTATCACTCCATAAATAATACCATAACAATTCAAACACAAAGAAAAACATTTAATCACAAATAGCCCGGCTTTAGGATGTTACGTTCTACCCCTTAAAAAATTTCGTCCTCGAAATTACGATCGATCGAAGAGGTGGGGTATTGTCGTCAGATCACATCCTCGGGTTCCCACGTAGCTTCCTCCGCACCATGGTTCCGCCATAGCACTTTCACTAAGGGCATCGACTTCCCACGCAGAACCTTCACATCTCGATCCAAAATCGAACCGGTTCTTCCATGAAAGATAAGTCCGAGATGACCTCAATTTTGCCACGGGCACCACGTGTGATGGATTTGACCGATCTGACCTAAGCATCGACACATGAAAGATGTTATGAATCTAACTTAACTCAAAATCGGCGATTCGGTGATAAGCTACCGGCCCTACTCGCCTAACATCAGATATGGGCCAATGAATCTTGGGCTTAGCTTTCCTTTTCGCCCAAATCTCAACACCTTTTTCCAAGGTGATACCTTCAGGAAAACCTTGTCTCCTACATCATACTCCATTTCTTTGTGCTTCAGATCAGCATAAGACTTCTGTCTATCTGACGCTTCCTTAAGACGAGCCCGAATCACCCTAACTTTGTCCTCCGTTTCTGTAACCAACTCTGGACCCAACACTTGTCGTTCACCCAACTCTGTCCAACACATCGGAGTTCGGCATTTTTGTCCATACAATGCTTCGTATGGTGCCATCTGGATACTTGCTTGGTAACTATTGTTGTAGGCGAACTTGGCTAATGGTAAAAATTCCTCCCAACTACCCCAAAAATCCAAGATACAACCCCTCAGCATATCCTCTAAAATTTGTATGACCCTTTCTGATTGCCCATCGATCATGCGGATGGAAAGTCAGATTGAAATCCAATCGCGTACCCAAAGCTTGATGCAACGCTTTCAAAACCTCGACGTGAACCTTGGATCCCTATCTGAGATAATTGATACCGGTACACCATGCAATCTGACTATCTCGGCCACATACAACTTTGCTAGCTCCTGGAGTGAGTAATCCATTCTCACCGGTACGAAGTGAGCTGACTTAGTCAGGCGGTCCACAATTACCCAAACTGCATCTTTCTTGTTGGGCGTGAGGGGTAGACCACTTACGAAATCCATAGTGATCCTCTCCCATTTCCATTGAGGAATCTTTACTGGTTGAAGTAGTCCTGATGGTAACTGATGTTCAGCTTTAACTGGCGACACGCCGACACCTTCCCATGAACTCGGCCACTTCACGCTTCAACCCTGTGCCACGTAATCTATCTCCGTAAATCTCGTACATTTTGCTACCTCCGGGATGCATAGCGATGGGCTACTATGTGCATCTTGGAGAATTCTTTGTCTCGGCCCACATCCTTGACAAGACAGGCCATCCTTGAAAACATAATACACCATTAGTAATAATTCTTTCTCCATGGTGGTGTAATTAAGTTGTGAATCTGTCGGCATACGACTGGCATAATAAATAGCATGAAACATCTTGGTTTTTCTTTTCCCCAGCACTGCTCCAGTAGCAAAGTCACTTGCATCACCCATTAGTTCGAATGGTAGAGTTCATTCTAGTGCAATGACTATAGGTGGTATAATTAATCACTCATTTAACTCTTCGAATGCTTTTGAGCATAACTCGTTAAAATGAAATGGTTTGTTTTGCTCCAGCAATTGACATAAAGGCTTTCATATCTTAGAAAAATCTTTGATAAAGTGACGGTAAAACCTATCATGACCAAAGAAGCTTCTGATTCCTTCCACTGAAGTGAGATGTGGCAACTTTTCAATGACTTCTAGTTCTGCTTTGTCAACGGCAGTTCCTTGCTGTGAAATCTTGTGGCCCAAAACAATGCCTTCGCAAACCATGAAGTGACATTTTTCCTAATTCAACACTAGATTTGTTTCTTGACATCGGCAAAGTACTAACTCTAAGTTCTTTTAGCAACCTTTAAAAGCGTCACCAAACACTAAGAAATCATCCATGATTACTTCAAGGAACTTCTCCAGCATGTCGGGAAATATTGCCATCATGCAATGCTAAAAGGCTGTCGGGGCATTACATAACCCAAATGGCATTCTTCTGAAAGTAAATGTTCCATAAGGTTAGGTGAATGTATTCTTTTCTTGATCAGTAAGAGATATGACAATTTAAATGTACCCTAAGTAGCCATCTAAAAAATAGTAGAAGGCTTTCTCTACTAGTTTGTCTAGCATCTGATCTATAAAAGGCAAAGGGAAAAGGTCCTTCTTCGTTGCTTTGTTGAGTTTTCAATAATCCATTCAAACTCTCCAACCTATGACAATACGTGTGGGAATGAGTTCATTGTTATCATTGCTGACTATTGTGGCTCCTCCTTTCATGGGTACACACTGAGCAGGGCTCACCCAAGAACTATCAGAAATTGGGTATATAATCCCAACACCCAACCATTTTATAGTCTCCTTCTTAAGTACTTCCTTCATGAAAGGATTTAGTCTCCTTTGTTGTTCAATAGATTTGCCATGGAAATCTTTAAGTATTATTTTGTACATGCAAATTGTTGGGGTAATTCCTTTGATATCCGCAATTAACCATCCAAGAGCTTTCTTGGATGTTTTTAAGACCTTCAGTAGTTGCATCTCTTGGTCTGTTGTAAGCTCAACAGAGATAACTACAGGAAATGTATCATTATCTCCCAAGTAAGCGTATTTCAACTGTACTGGTAATGGCTTCAATTCCAATACAGGTGTATCTTCTATTGAAGAGTAAGGAGGATTGAAATATCGATCTGATAAATCTAATAATTAAAAGCTCCTCCTAAATCCATTTCTAGATTGTTGAATTTCCATCAGTTCTCTACATTCTTCAGTTAATTCTATTTCAGTTAATTCAACAGAATCTGCATCAGAATTCTAGTGCATATGTCCTGCAAATTCTTCTTGAATTACAACGTCAACAAATTCAATAGCATGGCATTCTTCATCTGGGTTTGCACACTTTAAAGCATCAAACAAATTAAATGCCAACTACTAATCATTAATTCTCATGGTTAGCTCACCTTTCTATACATCAATCAATGTTCTACCAGTTGCTAAGAAAGGTCCTCCAAGTATTATAGTTACCTCTTTATCTGCTTTACATTCCAGAATAATAAAATCTACTAGAAAGATGAACTTGTCAACTCTTACCAGTACATCTTCAATTTTACCTTTTGGATGGACATATGATCTATCAGCTAATTGTAGTGTGACTATAGTAGGTCTTGCCTTTCCTATCCCAAGTTTCGTAAAAATAGACATAGGCATTACATTGATACTGGCACCTAGATTGCATAATGTTTTACCGAAACAATGGTTTCCAATCAAACAGGGTATAGTGGAACTCCCTTGATCTTATAATTTTGGTGGTAGTCTATTCTTCAGCATTATTGTGCACCCTTTAGTAAGTGCAACGGTTTCAAACACCCCTAGCCTTCTCTTCTTGGATAGGATATCTTTCATGAATTTCACATAGTTAGTCATTTGTTCTAATGCTTCCACCAAAGGTATGTTGATATGTAATTGCTTCAAGACCTCTAGAAATTTCTTAAATTGAGCATCCTATTTTGACTTTTGGAAACGCTGGGGAAAAGGTGGCAGTGGCCTTCCTTCCATTTGTTGAGGTTGCTTTGCCATGGAATTTGTATTAGCTTTTCAAGATGAATTTGGTTTTGTTTACTCCCATTTTTTTTGTTTGTTTCACTACAAACTCGAAAGTTGTGCTTTCGGGAACTTCTAAACTTTCCTCCTGAACTGAGGACCATTTCCTAGCCACAACTACTGGCAACTAAGTGCCACTCCAAAGTGTTATGGCCTTACATTTTTCCTTTCCTTGAGATTGAGAACTTTTTGTCTCACTAGGCAATGCTCCTTGTCGTTTGGAACTTAATGCAGTGGCAATTTGTCTCACTTGATTTTCTAGAGCTCTTAAGGAAGTTGCCTGGCTCTAAATAATTGCTTCATTCTTAGCCAATTACTCATTTAATAGAGCTTCCATAGTTGATGTTGAAGATGATGAACTTTGTTGCACATTTTGCCGTAACATTGGTTGACTGTATCTGTAATGACCATTTTCAGTCAAATCGGAACAGTGGTTTTGGGACCATAAATTCGAAGTCAAAAAATTTATTTTTTTTATTATTCTATTTTCTACATCATTATAGTAGTACCATATAACAATTTTGTGAAGAAATTTTACCGTTTGCATGCTCAATTTGATAAAAAGCACTAAATCGCATAAAGTGAAAAAGTTGAATTCTAGTAGCTAAAAGTTTTCATTAGCTATAAAACCATAAAGTATGAGCCATTATATAGCAATTAGACTATTACTGTTGATATTGTATGTACATGGCTTGGCATTCGTGTAACTTTTAAAGTTTTTAAAGGTTAATTAAGTAATTAATGATAAAAATAAATGAAATAAAACAAACTATCATCTTCCATTATCATCATCAACCGAATTTAGAAGAAGAAAAAAAGCCATTGGAGACCTAGGTTCGGCCAACCTTAATTTTCCAATAGGTAAGTGATTTTGGTCCTGTTTTTAATGATTTTTACATTTTCGGGATCGTTGTCGCTTTATCTAGCTAGCCTGAGGACTAATTTGTGAAATTGTTAAACTATTAGAGTTTTTCCATTTTTGAATGTACATTATTTTTTATGTTTGATGATAGAAAATGAATGGTTGTTGTTAGATAAACAATTTTTGTAAAGAGATTTTTGATGAAATTATCAATTAGAGATTAAATTGAAAAATAGAAAAGTATACATGGTGAATTTGTGAAATAAATGAAATATAGGCCATGCCAGGGACCTAATATTCGGCCATAGTGGGTTGTGATGGAATTTCATGAATTTCCATTTTTATGAGCTAAGGACTAAATTGCAAAGAAATTAAAAGTATAGGGGTAAAATGGTAATTTTGCCAAAATATAATTTTGGGCAAAATGGTAATTTTACCAAAATATGGTTTTGGACTAATTGAATGGTTTATATATTAAATTGAGTAAATTTATCAGTATAGATCAAGACAAACCTCCTACGACTTTAGATTGTGGCAAAGAGAAAGTCTGGGATTAATCGCCTCAATATCTACGTATACTTGTCGAGGTAAGTTCGTGTAATTAAATTAAGTTTATGTGTTTCTAATTGAATTATACATATGTTGTGAAATGTCATACATATATACCGGTTGCATATCTAACGACGTACGATAATTACAGAGTCCCATTTGAACATTAAGAATTCGTAAGATACAAATGACATGTCCTTAGGGTTTAAATGATTCGGGTACTAGTCCTGAATGTCCTACCAATGGCTGAGGTCCTGCATGTAACATCCTGAAAATGGGCCTATGCATTTTTTATTTAATTATATGAAATGGCATGTCTTATGTATTATGAATGTATGGTGAACATTTTTGGAAACTTGGAAATGTTAAGTTTAAAAGAGGAAGGTGAACATTTTGGGAAACTTGGAAATGTTAAGTTTAAAAGAGGAAAGTGAACATTTTTGGAAACTTGGAAATGTAATGAAATGTTTTAGAAATGTTAAGTTTAAAAGAGGAAACTAAGGCAAGGTGGTCTTAAGAAAATTAATAGAAGAAATTTGACACAAGAACGGGCTTGGAGAAGTGGCTAGGAGGCACCACTTAAAGCCCAAGAAGTGACACCACAATCAAGGGGAAGGAGCCTAGGTTCGAGTCACGTGGGAAGCAAATAAAAGAGTTTTATTTTGCTGCAAGGAGCAAGGAGTTGGACGGCACCAAGGCACTTGGGGAAGAGTTTAATTCTCTTTAAATTCGCTAAATAGATAGATAATGATGGATTATTATTATTATTATTATTATTATTATTATTATTATTATTATTATTATTAAGAGATAAGAGATAAATATTGGATTAAGTTTTACTAAATTGAATGGGTGATAATTAAAGTGATAAAGTTATCAAAATAGGAGTGATGGCCAAGTAAAGGATTTTAAGTTAGTAATTTCGGCTACTAGAGGAAAATAGAGCCATTCATCATATCTTCTTTCAACTCTTCTCTCAGCTGAATTTCCTAGAGCATCTCTTCTTCTTCTTTTTGTTAGCCAAAGCCTAAAACTAAAGTAAGCCTAGCCGAATTCTTCATAGCTTTTTTGATCTCCATTAAAATCGAATCCATAAACTCCTCAAGATACCATCATTAGCCGATTTCTTTATACCAATCAAAAGCCAAAATCAAGATCCTTCTAGCCTACATAGCCGAATATTGCTAAAGGTTCAAGCAAGGATTGTCGATCTCTAAAGTAATGGGTAAGATCTCATTCAGTTTCATCCTTTTTCTTTTAAGATTTTTTGAAATCTAGGACTAACCCAATTAATATCTTGTTGCCGAAACTTTGAACAGATCTTTCGGAATTTACTAAGTGTCAACTACAAGGAAGGAGAAATTCTTTTCCCGAAGGTACACTATAGGCCGCATGTTCCCTAGTTATTCTGTGAGTTTCGGGATTTAAAATCCACAAGGTAAGTATCTATAGCATTCGGCCAAGGCCATGTTGAGTAAATAGATGTGTTTCATCAATATTTAAAAGCCGAAACTAATCTATTCAAGTAAACTAGTGATTGCCGATTTCAAGAAAGATGGATCCAAAGTTTTCGGCATTTGATTAGACATCAATCGGCAGCAAGGTAAGGATTTAAGTGTACTAATCCTACTGGGATTTGGTTTTATGGCCGAATGGCTCTTTACTAAGTATTAAATGATTTATCAAATGTAGAGATTTAAGATCTAAGGCATTAGATCAAGCTTTTCGGGATTTAGAGTGAACTTGCTAAAGCGAATTAGGTGTGTACCCCACACTATCTTTTAATAAGATTTATGGCTAAAATTTAATATGAGCATGTTTATAAGAATGTGAATATGGCTAAAGTACCATGCTATGGTACAAAGTACTCAGGTATGTTTCCTACTCTTACTAGGATTATGTTAAATATCCATTATGACACACATATGACATTATAAGAATGTGAAATAAGAATTTGGCATGTTAATGCATGATATGTATGATATGGGGCATATGGGTTATATGAAAAGGGGAAGTGAATGTGGTGACCTAAGACCACGACATCTGTATGTGGTGACCTAAGACCACGATATCTAAATGTGGTGACCTAAGACCGCGAATTTTATAAGTGCGATGAGCATGTCGACTGCAGTGACTACCTTCGATGGTGTGTAGCGAATGGAGGGTTGACTTAGTAGTCCCCACGGTGTGAGGATGGTACGGGTGATGTGTAGCGGATGGCATATAGGTTTGGGTTCGGGTTGCATCATTATTTTCTATCATTATATGAACATGTATGATAATGTATGCCCAATTATTAAATTTTAGTGTTGGTTACACATTGAGTCTGCTTTGACTCACCCTTGTGGGATTATTTTCGTAACGATCGGTAATAGACCAAGTCGTGCAGGAGCTTAAAGGTGGCCATGCACAAAGAAGGAATTTATTTAAATTTGGATTTTATTTCATTAAGTACTTTGAATTTTTTTTTTTTGGGGAATTATTTGATGTAATAAGGCCATAGTAGAACTACTTTACTTTGCTTTTATTTATTAAGCTTACAAACTTTTATTTATTAAAAGATCAAGTAAATTTATTTTAAAACAAAGCCTAAACGTTTTGTCACCTAAAGTAAATGATTTTAATAATGAAATAAACTTGTTCTCAACTCAAGCCCAACCCAAAACAATCTTTCTTCCAAAACACACAAGTTTTTCCTAAGTAACAAAAGAATTTGAAATGGTTTACACCAGGGAACATACCAGATCTAGTCAAGGCTCGTGGGCCGAGTTTGGGGTGTTTCACTGCATGTGTTGCGGATACTCCACGGCCAGTGTGAGCAGCATCGTGAAGCTAGGTTCCGACCCACAGCTCGTGAGAGCACATCGATTTACAGCTCGTGAGAGCATACTAATTTACAGCTAGAGTAAGCATACCAATTCACAGCTCATATGAGCATACGTGTACAGGATTTGATGGATTACAGTTATATGATTTAGCACACTATGTTTGAGCTATCCCAAGTATCCGATGATATTCTAAATGGTTCAAAGGGCAATGTTCTGAATGAAATGGTAAGAGTTTGATATGAACTATATAGGGATTTATATGAATTACATGGAAATGTTGTTACATGGTATATGGAAATGGATGATACATGTATATGAAACATAATTATATGTTATGCTCATCCTGTTTACTTAGTTTATGTATATGTTAACATGGCTAACTTGTTTGATTTATATGTATAGGTTTTGGCCAAATTATGGTTGGAATATGTTATGTTATTTACTTCATATGTGATATAATGGTAAGTTATGTTCTATCTTATACAAACCTACTAAGCTTAAATGCTTACTCTGTGTTATTTTCCGTGTCTTATAGTGAATCGAAGCTCTTCGGGTTGGAAGCTTGTCGGAGTTATATCACATTATCCATCGGCTCTTTTGGTACCTTCGGTTGTTTAATTTTGGTTATGATGGCATGTACAGGTATTTTGGCTAATGCTAGCCATGTGTTTGGTAGTTGGAAATGGCCATTTAGTTTGTCTTGTGATTCAACACTTTGATGATGATATGAGCTTAGTTCATGGTATGTAAATATTAGCCTTATAATGGTTAATGAATGACTTAATATGGTTGAGTGATGGAAGATGAAATTATGGTTGAATATGCATATTATATATGGTTTGTGACTTGTTGGAAATGTTGAGAATTAGTACTTTGTTTGAATGGGTTAAATGATTATAGATACTAGTGGTTGAATGGCATGATTAGTACCATTTGGTATATTTTTGGTAAGTAAATTACATTATATGTATTGATACAAATATGCATATAAGTTAACTAAACATTTTGGCCAAATTGAATACTTGATTATACATGTTTAATTTTTTTTCATTTGAGGTGCCATTAGGCGTATTTGTTGTATGCTATTATACCATATGTTTATAGCTTGATTATGCATGGTTTGGATGCCTTTTTGATGGCTTGAATATTAGTACAAATTTGGTTGTAGGTACTTGTGGACATAGGTGAGAAAATGGCTTATAAAATGGCCTATTTTTGTCCACACAGGCATGTGTCTCAGCTGTGAGTGACACATGGCCAAGTGACATGGCCATGTGTCCTCTGTAGCTTTCAAAGGGTTTTAAGCCAGGTGTTACATGGCCTAGCACACGGCCTGGCACACGGACGTGTGGCTTGGCCATGTGACCCAAGTTAGTGTGTTACATAGGCACAGACCCAGGCTGGGACATGACTGTATGTTCGTACTTCGAATGCCCACACGGCCTAAGACACGGGCGTGTCTCTTGGTCGTGTGACCCCTACAGTGTTGAAAATTTTCAATGTTTTCTACAAAATTCTTTGAGTTTTCAATTTAGTCCCGACTTGTTTCTAATGTGTTTTTAGGGCCTCGAGGGCTCGTATAAAAGATAATATGTATGTTTTGGATTAGTTTTAATATGATTATCGATATAATTTGAAATATGTGAAATTTTTTGTTCGTTTGATTTGAAACTCTAGTAATGCTCCATACCTTATTCCAGCGACGGACACGAGTTAGGGGTGTTACAGTATCCAGGTGGTACACTAGCCACATTCTATCGATTAACATTGCTGGCATTTTCCATTCCCTGATTACTCCAGCTGAAATTTGGCTGTTGTTTCCACCCTAGATTGTATGGATTGTTGTTGCTACAATTAAAATTCCCCATGTAAAATGCAAAAGCTGGATTGGATGGGCATTCATCAAAAACATGATCTTCTCTGCAGTATAGCGTGCTAGTTCTACAACCTTCATCTCCTACACTGCAGAGGGTCATTTCAGAGTTTTAATCATATTTGTTAAAAAAGATACTTGAGCTATTAACGATGTGATCACATCAAGTTCCATTGTCCCAGCAACTCTTCTACCAGTACCAACTCTGGTAGTGAGGTACTGATAATCATTATTTACTATTCTTTCCAGAATTTCGTATGCTTCATTGTAGGATTTGTCAAGCGTTTCATTAGCATATGCATCCATAACCATTCGCGTGTAAGCATTTAATCAATTGTAGAACATTTCCATCTGTGTCCAATGCTAAAAACCATGCATCAGGCGTTTTCTAATTAATTCCTTGAAATTGTAACACCGTTACCCGTGTCTGACACCGGGACAGGATACGAGGCATTACCAAACTTAACCTGCTTAAACATACATTATCGGGTTATAAAATTTCTTTTCAAACTTAAAAATTTTCATTCATATTCATAACATCCTTATTATGGGCCTACGAGGCCTTAAACATACTTACGGGAGGTTTCGGAATTAATCTGAAAAATTTTACGCTCTTAGAAAATTTTTACCTAAACAAGGGCTACACGCCCGTGTTAAGTGGGACACGCCCGCAGGCCGTGTAGTCACACACGACAATGTCCCTTGCCCATGTGGAATTTAATTTTTGTTTCGAACCTACAGGAATTTTCACACGGTCGAACACACACCGGTGTCAATGGCCGTGTCTCTCACACAACCTAGACATGCCCGTGTCCTCACCTGTGTGTGAAAACCTTAGTATTTTGTTTACGACGTCTGCAACTTTTCAAAGGGCACACGCCCGTGTGCTGGCTCGTGTGACGAATCGAATTCTCATAAATTTGGTGCAAGGGACACATGGCCTATCAACACACCCATGGGGGTTGACTGTGTGTCACACACGGCCTAGACACGCCCGTGTGTCTACCCCTGTGGGCAATTAGAAGGTTATTTTTCAAGCCAATTGCCACCCTAAAACATAAACACACTTACACCTACTCAAGCAATACTTAATATGGCAAAAATATCCTATAAAGAACCACTAATCACCATTCAAACACTTCATATTTTACCTCATCATTTGCATCAACTTTCCCATCATGAAAATTATCATTGTCAAAATATGAAACTTGACAAATATTGGCCAATTCCCTATAGCCATATACAAAGTGAGTGTAACATTAGTAGCCAACCCTTTGGCTCTCAAATATGATATAATACAAAATGACCAAGTTCCTATACATGCCATACCCAAAATAAATCAACTTTACTATACCAAAAGAATGATTGTAATAGTCCGGTTTATACACTAGTCAGAACAGTGGTTTCGAAACCACAAATTTGAGTCTGTATAATATTTTAATATTATTTTCTATGTCGTTGATATGTGAATTAGCATATGGTAAATTTTCGTAAGCGAATTTGTCTGTTTGCGTGTTTAATTTGACAAAAGGATGAAATTACATTAAATGCAAAACTAGCATGCTAATTGTTAAAGTACCTATGTGTTGTGGCTATTTAAGGTGGAGGCCTTATGTTGTTATAAATCCATTCATAAGATAATGGATGATTAAATGACATATTGACCATAGTATTATTTTGTCTTACTTGATATATGGAAGGATAAATTAGTAATTTGAGAAATAAAAGATGATTAAACAAATAACTAAGGCTAAAATGCTATCATCTTTATGCTTCATCACCGAAAATAAGAGCAAAGAAAAATGGTTCGAATTCTTTTTTACATTCGGCACATACTTGGGCTAGATTAAGGTATGTTTTGAGTCAATTTTTTATAATTTCTACGTTTTTGAAATCGTTGCTTCGAGAGTTATCAAACCCATGTCTCAATTTTGTGTTTTAATGATGTATGTGAAATATGCCATTGATGATTTTACAAGCTTTGTGATGTTTGAGGATGATATATGAAAGATTTGAGCTAGATGAACATGCTATGTTCTTGAAGTTTTGATGAATTTAGCTAAATAGGGCTAAATTGTGGAAATAGTAATTTGAGGAACTAAATAACAAATTTTATGAAATATTTGGGCTTATAT
This sequence comes from Gossypium rotundifolium, assembly GCA_025506655.1. Taxonomy (NCBI): domain Eukaryota; kingdom Viridiplantae; phylum Streptophyta; class Magnoliopsida; order Malvales; family Malvaceae; genus Gossypium; species Gossypium rotundifolium. The sequence continues at coordinate 135,081,857 of CP106722.1, forward strand.
TGTCCCTAGAGAGGTTCGGCCAAGCATGTGTATGTGTAGATTTTGTGAATTTGATGTTTCGTGAAAAATGGATTAAATTGATAAAATAAGCAAATATGAGGGTTAATTTACAAATAGCACTAAATGTGTGTCTATGGATTGAATTGAATGGAATGGTGAATAAAAGGGTTAATTCTGAATATGTTTAGATCAAGAACCGAGGAAAACGGACTTAGATCGTAGGAAAGCAAAAATAATCGAATAGCCGTTTTCGTTCGATAAACTAAATTCGAGGTAAGTTACTATGCAAATAAATCGATATGTATTGAATTGAATATATGTATTCATGTGTCTATCGATGAAAATGAATGAGTATGAGATGCTAAGTCTTTGAATTCTGACATAAGTTCGATATAATGATAAGCCGAGAAGTCCCGTATGAACCTAGGAATAGATAAGGTTAGCCATGTTATGACATAGGTATCTGTTCTGTTTTACCATGTAAGACCATGTTCGGGACATTGGCGTTGATTTGAAATTTCGTGTAAGACCTTGTCTGGGATGTAGGCATTGATATGAATTATATGTAAAGACCTCGTCTGGGACGTAGGCATCGATATGAACTTTATGAGTAAGACCGTGTTTGGGACATCGGCATCGTATTGACTCATGTAAGACCACGTCTGGGACGTTGGCATCGTTATGATCTGCATGAGAAAGACCCTGTCTGGGACAGTGGCATTGATATACAAGTGCATGTAAGACCTCATCTCGGACGTTGGCATTTTACTACTATTTTGAGCTTTTTGAGTATCCTATTAGGTTCCTAAGGGGTTCAACGAGTCTGCAATACAAATGGTATATCCAAGCTATGATCAATTAAGTGAATGAATATCCGATTCAGGTACATTGAATGTGCATTAAGTATGCATGAAAGGTCAGTGTGCATATGACTTTGATTTAAAGAAAGGTATGTTTGAATAGGATAATGTGAATGAGATGCAAAAAAGCTTATGAATGAGTTATGTGCTTTAAATGAGTTTGAATTGATAAATGAGACCAAAGTAGTCATAAGTATGAATCATGTATATGCATGATAAAGTCTTAAGTGAATGAGATGTGCAAATGTATTAAATTGTATATATATATATATATTTCTTATGCCTATATGACTTACTAAGCTTTCGAAAAGCTTACTCTGGGTGTGTATTTTCTCTGTTTTATAGGTCATCGACGCTACTGAAGGCTCGGGATTGTCAAGGATTGTCACCACACTACAAAAACTTATTTTGGTACCCTTTTGGAATGTATATGGCTGATTATGGCATGTATAGACTAGATATGTGTATCTGTTTGTGGAAGTGAACTTAGCCATGTGTTTCGGCAAGTTCATTTTGGTTCATATTATGCTTTGATGAATGTGGCATATGTAAAGTTTTGGTATGTTTTAAATGCCCATGAAATAGTCAGGTTTATGGTTAGTTATATGATGAAGTTTTGCTTGGTTATGTATGTGTTATTATTTGAAAGATGATATGAATGATTTGGTTATTAAATGCATGGATTGGAGGAACAAATTGGTATGTTATTGGTCGCCATTCATGCATGATGTTTCTTAGTATATTTTGTTTATAGGTGTGACCCTTATAGGTGGAAGTTTGGCCTTGTAAAAGGGCCTATAATGTCACAAGGTTGAGGCACACGGGCGTGCTTGAGACCGTGGGTAAATTGGCAGAATATAGCTTAAATTACACACGGCCTCGACATAAGTGTGCTTGGTGGCCGTGTGAGAAATGGCAGTATATGATCTGTTAGTACACGGCCTTAGTACATGGTCGTGCTTGGTGACCGTATTAGTTTTGGCAGTATATAGCCACGGGGAAGACACTGGGTGTGTCTAGTAGCCGTGGGAGAGTCACGGCCTACCCCCACGGCCGTGTGTCCCCTGTATTTTAGAAAAGTTTTAAATTTTCATGAAATTTCGTATGTGTTTCGGTTTAGTCCCGACTCGTTTTACAAGAATGTTTAAGGTCTCGATGACATTCTTAAGGGACTTTATGTTTGAGATTGATAAATGACTATTTGATAATTCTGTAAATGTTTTCGATCTGTCTGGTAGCGCCTTTAACCCTATTCTAGTGATCGGACACGGGATAGGGGTGTTACATTTGGTTGGTATCAAAGCTACGATTTAGTAGATTCTTGGACTAACGTAGCGTGTCGGACTCTAGCTATACATGCCATATATTTGAAATGAGATAGTGTGATGAGTCCTAACGTATAAAATGTGATTTCTATATAGTAATGGATCCTGAAAGAGCCGTAGCTAACGACATAGAAAGTAATGCGCCTGCTCCCGCGCAAGGGATTGTGCCCTCTGATTTGAGACCGGCTACGAGCGGTCAAGAGGGAGAAGCTAAACGAGCTTTTTTCCAGCTGATGAGTGAGAATGGTTCACTCAATTCATGAGAAATAACCCGACTATTTCACAACCCCCCCGGTTAATCCCCCTCAAACATCTAATATACCTCCGACTGTAAATCTGAATCTGTTAAATAAGCCTCCGGTCGACAAGATCCGTAAGTATAGGGCTGAAGAATTCTGAGCTACTAAGGATGATGATGCTAAAAGGCTAAGTTCTGGTTAGAAAACACGATCCGGGTATTTGATGAGATGTCTCTAACTCCGAAAGAATGCATAAAATGTGTTGTATCATTACTTCAAGATGCAGCATATCAATGGTGGAAAACTTTGATTTCTGTTGTTCTGAGAGAACGGGTTACGTGGGAATTCTTTCAGATTAATTTTAGAAGAAATATATCAGTGAAAGATTCGTCGATCAGAAATGAAAAGAATTTCTAGAACTAAAGCAAGGCCGTATGACTGTTACAGAATATGAAAGAGAATTTGTCAAGTTGAGTCAGTACACTCATGAATGTGTATCATCTGAAGCTATAATGTGTAAAAGATTCGAAGATGGTCTAAATGAAGATATTCGTTTGCTGGTTGGGATCCTAGAAATAAAAGAGTTTGTTACACTCGTTGATCGAGCTTGCAAAGCTGAAGCACTCGGGAAGGATAAAAGAAGAGCTGAGTCTAAAGCTCGAGATACAAGAAAGAGATTTTAGAGTAAATCATTTCAATCTACTTCGAAGAGATTTAGAGATTATCAAAGTCGTTTCAGAGAAAATGCGGGACATTTGAACAGAAATAGAGCTAGATCGCAAGTGAGTTCCAAAGCTCCGACAACTTCAGTGGCTAGTGTTGGTAATGTTCGATCAGAGAGAACCGAATGTAAACATTATGGAAAAAGACACTCGGGAAGCTGTAGATTAAACGACAAGACTTGCTTCAGATGTGGATCCCTTGATCATTTTATCCGAGATTGTCCTGAGACTGTTGAGCTAGAAACTTTTCAAAATCCGAGATCTGATAGGGCACCTGTGAGAGGTAGATCTTCAAAGAATGTAAGAAATGCCAGTGGTAGTCAGAGAACTACGAGAGACAATGTTGTCAGATCTGAAGCTAGAGCGCCTATCAGAGCGTATGCTATCGAGCTCGTAAGGAAGCTACATCACCTGACGTGATAACGGGTACTTTTACTCTTTATGATACTTCTGTGATAGCTTTAATAGACCGTAGTTCTACGCATCCGTACATATGCATGAATTTAGTATTTAGCAAGACTTTGCCTGTAGAGTCTACTGAGTTTACTATAAAAGTATCAAACCCCTTAGGTAAAAGTGTCCTTATTGACAAGGTATGCAAGAAATGTCCGTTAATGTTTTGAGATATCTGTTTCCTTGTTGATCTTATGCTTTTTCCATTTGATGAATTCGATATTATTCTGGGAATGGATTGGTTGTTTATGCATGATGCCGTTGTAAACTGTAAAAGAAAGACTATAGATTTGCGAGGTTCGAATGATGAGATTATACGGATTGAGTCTAATGATTTAAATGGATTGGCTACTGTGATATCCATTTTGAAAGCTCAGAGTTATGTGAAAAAGGGGTATGAATCATATTTTGCTTATGTGATTGATTCAAAAGTATCTGAGAAGAAAGTTGAATCAGTACCCATTGTTTGTGATTTTTCTGATGTGTTCCCTAAAGAGTTACCGGGATTACCTCCGATTCGTGAAGTTGAATTTGGTATTGAATTATTGCCTGGTACGACACCTATTTCAATAGCTCCGTATAGAATGGCACCAACAGAGTTGAAAGAGTTAAAGTCATAGCTATAAGAATTGACTAATAGAGGGTTTGCTAGACCGAGTTTTTCGCCTTGGGGTGCTCCTGTTCTGTTTGTGAAAAAGAAAGATGGCACGATGAGAATGTGCATTAATTACCGTCAATTGAATAAGGTGACCATAAAGAATAAATATCCTTTTCCCAGAATTGATTATTTGTTTGATCAGTTAAAAGGAGCTACTGTATTTTCAAAGATTGATCTGAGATCGGGATACTACCAGTTGAGAGTTAAAAATTTAGATATTCTAAAAACTGCCTTCAGAACGAGGTATGGGCACTATGAGTTTTTAGTTATGCCATTTGGACTAACCAATGCTCCTTCTATTTTTATAGATCTGATAAACAGAATTTTTAGACCGTACTTTGATCAATTTGTTATAGTATTCATAGATGATATATTGGTTTATTCACGGAATGAAAATGAGCATGTTGAACACTTGAGGATTGTGTTCCAAACTCTGTGAGAGAAGAAATTGTAGGCAAAATTCAGCAAATGTGAATTCTGGTTTCACGAGGTTAGCTTTCTGGGACACATTGTGTCAGCTTCTGGAATCTGAGTAGACCCAAGCAAGATTTCTACTATTTTGAATTGGAAACCTCCGAAAACTTATCTAAAGTTCGTAGTTTTTTGGTTTTGGCTGGTTATCACCGCAGATTTGTTAAAGGCTTCTCAACTATAGCTACTCCATTGACTAGATTACTTTAGAAAGATGTCAGATTTGAATGGTCGAATAAATGTCAGAAAAGTTTTGATCAGTTGAAAACTTTGTTAACAGAAGCCCCAGTGTTAGTACAGCCAGAATCGGGTAAAAAATTTGTTGTTTACAGTGATGCTTCATTAAACGGTCTGGGATGTGTTTTGATGCAAGAAGGCAAAGTTGTAGCTTATGCCTCGAGACAATTAAAGCATCATGAAAAGAACTATCCGACGCACGATCTTGAATTAGCTGCAATTGTGTTTGCGTTAAAGATTTGGTGTCATTATTTGTATGGTGAGAAATGTCATGTATTTTTAGATCATAAAAGTTTGAAATATCTGATGACCCAGAAAGATTTGAACCTGTGTCAAAGAAGATGGTTAGAACTGTTAAAAGATTACAAGCTTGTGATAGATTATCATCCGGGTAAAGAAAACATGGTTGCAGATGCTCAGAGTAGAAAATCATTATTTGCACTAAGTGCTTTGAATGCTCAGTTAGATTTGTCTGATGATAGTTCTGCGATAGCTAAATTGAGAGTGAAATCGTTATTTGTACAGCAAATATGTGATGCTCAAAAGGTTGATAATGAATTGTTGTTGAAACGAGCTTAGTGTGAATTGAATTATGAATTTGAATTTCGAGTTGTTGATGATTGTTTGAGATTCCGAGATCGAATCTGTGTCCCAAGAAATTTGGAGTTGATTCAATTGATTTTGAGTGAAGCGTATAATAGTCGCCTATATGTCCATCCGGAAAGTACAAAGATGTATCATGATTTCAAGCAACACTATTGGTGGCCTGGCATGAAACGAGACATTTCTGACTTTGTTTCAAAATGTTTAGTTTGTCAGCAAGTGAAAGCGTAACATCGTGTTTTGTGCGGGTTGTTACAAATAGATTTCGATTCTGAATGGAAATAGGATAGAGTAACAATAGATTTTGTTTCTGGATTGCCTCTGACTCCGAGAAAGAAAGATACAATTTGGGTCGTAGTTGAATGATTGACGAAATCTGCCCATTTTATTCCAATAAGATCTAATTTCTCACTAGAGAGATTAGCTGAGCTTTATATTTCTGATATTGTGAGATTGCACGGGGTGCCATTATCTATTGTGTCAGATAGGGATTCGAGATTCACATCACGGTTCTGGAAGAAATTACAAGACGCTTTGGGTACAAAATTGCATTTCAGTACAGCTTTTCATCGGCAAACGGATGGTTAGTCTGAGCGAATTATTCAAATTCTCGAAGATATGCTAAGATGCTATGTACTTGAGTTTAATGGTTCGTGGGAACAATACCTGCCGTTGATTGAATAACAATGGTTTTCAGACGAGCATTAAAATGGCACCATATGAAGCTCTGTACGGACGTAAATACCGTACACCTCTGTATTGGACTAAACTCAGTGAGAATAAGCTATACGGGGTCGATTTGATAAAAGATACCAAACAAAAAGTGAAACTGATTCGAGGTTGTTTGAAAGCAGCATCTGATCGTTAGAAGTCCTATGTAGACTTAAAATGAAAAGATATAGAATTTGAGATCGGCGACAAAGTATTTTTGAAAGTGTCTCCGTGGAAGAAAGTGCTCCGATGCAGACGTAAAGGCAAGTTAAGTCTGAGATTCATCGGACCGTATGAGACCATTGAACGTGTTGGGCCTGTGGCTTATAGATTAAGATTGCCCTCCGAACTAGAAAAGATACACAATGTGTTTCATGTCTCAATGCTCCGTAGATATCGATCCGATTCGTCGCATGTGATTGCCACATTTGAAATTAAAATCCGATCTGATATGACATATGAAGAGGAACCGATCCGTATCTTAGCTCGTGAAGTGAAAGAGTTAAGAAACAAGAAAATTCCATTAGTGAAAGTATTGTGGAATCGACACGGATTAGAAGAGGCTACGTGGGAGCCTGAAGATTCAATGAGACAGCAACATCCAAATCTGTTTAACGGTAAGATTTTCGGGGACGAAAATCCCTAAGGGGGAGAATTGTAACAGTCTGATTTATATCCTAGTCGGAACAGTGGTTTTAGGACCACAAATCTGAGTCTGTATAATATTTTAATATTATTTTCTGTGTCGTTGATATGTGAATTAGCATGTGGTAAATTTCGGTAAGTGAACTTGTCTGTTTGCATGTTTAATTTGACAAAAGGATGAAATTGTATTAAATGCAAAACTAGCATGCTAATTGTTAAAGTACCAATGTGTTGTGGCTATTTAAGGTGGAGGCCTTATGTTGTTATAAATCCATTCATAAGATAATGGATGATTAAATGGCATATTGACCATAGTATTATTTTATCTTATTTGATATATGGAAGGATAAATTAGTAATTTGAGAAATAAAAGATGATTAAACAAATAACTAAGGCTAAAATGCTATCATCTTTATGCTTCATCACCGAAAATAAGAGCAAAGAAGAAGGGTTTGAATTCTTTTTTACATTCGGCACATACTTGGGCTAGATTAAGGTATGTTTTGAGTCAGTTTTTGATAATTTCTACGTTTTTGAAATCATTGCTTCGAGAGATATCAAACCCATGTTCAATTTTGTATTTTGATGATGTATGCGAAATATGCCATTGATGATTTTACAAGCTTTGTGATGTTTGAGGATGATATATGAAAGATTTGAGCTAGATGAACATGTTATGTTCTTGAAGTTTTGATGAATTTAGCTAAATAGGGCTAAATTGTGAAAATAGTAATTTGAGGAGCTAAATTGAAAATTTTATGAAATATTTGGGCTTATATAGTCCCTAGAGAGGTTCGGTTAAGCATGTGTATGTGTAGATTTTGTGAATTTGATGTTTCGTGAAAAATGGATTAAATTGATAAAATGTGTAAATATGAGGGTTAATTTGCAAATAGCCCTAAATGTGTGCCTATGGATTGAATTGAATGGAATGGTGAATAAAAGGGTTAATTCTGAATATGTTTAGATCAATAACCAAGGAAAATGGACTTAGATCGCGGGAAAGCGAAAATAATGAGTAGCCGTTTTCGTTCGATAAACCAAATCGAGGTAAGTCACTATGCAAATAAACCGATCTGTATTGAATTGAATATATGTATTCATGTGTCTATCGATGAAAATGAATGAGTATGAGATGATAAGTATTTGAATTCTAACATAAGTTCGATATAGTGATAAGCCGAGAAGTCCTGTTTGAACCCATGAATAGATAAGATTAGCCATGTTATGACATAGGTATCTGTTCTATTTTATCATATAAGACCACGTCCAGGACGTTGGCATTGATTTGAAATTTCGTGTAAGACCTCGTCTGGGACGTAGGCATCGATATGAATTATATGTAAAGACCTCGTCTGGGATGTAGGCATTGATATAAACTTTATGAGTAAGACCGTGTCTGGGACATCAGCATCGTATTGACTCATGTAAGACCACGTCTGGGACGTTGGCATCATTATGATCTGTAAGAGAAAGACCATGTCTGGGACAGTGGCATTGATAAACGAGTGCATGTAAGACCTGGTCTGGGACATTGGCATTGTACTACTATTCTGAGCTTTCTGAGTATCCTATTAGGTTCCTAAGCGGTTCAACTGGCAAGTCTGCAATACGAATGGTATATCCGAGCTATGATCAATTAAGTGAATGAATATCCGATCCAGGTACGTTGAATGTGCATTGAGTATGCATGAAAGGTAAGTGTGCATATGACTTTGATTTGAAGAAAGGTATGTTTGAATAGGATAATGTGAATGAGATGCAAGAAAGCTTATGAATGAGCTATGTACTTGAAATGAGTTTGAATTGATAAATGAGACCAAAGTAGTCATAAGTATGAATCATGTATATGCATGATAAAGTGTTAAGTGAATGAGATGTGCAAATGTATTAAATTGTATATATATATATATATATATATTTCTTATGCCAAGTTTATTTGTATATGACTTACTAAGCTTTCGGAAAGCTTACTCTGGGTGTGTATTTTCACTGTTTTATAGATCGTCGACACTACTGAAGGCTCGGGATTTTCAAGGATCGTCATCACACTTCAAAAACTTATTTTGGTACCCTTTTGGAATGTATATGGCTGATTATGGCATGTATAGACTAGATATGTGTATTTGTTTGTGGAAGTGAACTTAGCCATGTGTTTTGGCAAGTTCATTTTGGTTCATATTATGCTTTGATGAATGTGGCATATGTAAGGTTTTGGTATGTTTTAAATGCCCATGAAATAGTCAGGTTTATGGTTAGTTATATGATGAAGTTTTGCTTGGTTATGTATGTGTTATTATTTGAAAGATGATATGAATGATTTGGTTATTAAATGCATGGATTGGAGGAACAAATTGGTATGTTATTGGTCGCCATTCAAGCATGATGTGTCTTGGTATATTTTGTTTATAGGTGTGACCCTTATGGGTGGAAGTTTGGCCTTGTAAAAGGGCCTATAATGTCACACGGTTGAGGCACACGGGCGTGCCTGAGACCGTGGGTAAATTGGCAGAATATAGCTTAAATTGCACACCTCGACATGGGTGTGCTTGGTGACCGTGTGTTCCCTGTATTTTAGAAAAGTTTTAAATTTTCATGAAATTTTGTATGTGTTTCGATTTAGTCCCGACTCGTTTTACAAGCATGTTTAAGGTCTCGATGACCTTCTTAAGGGACTTTATGTTTGAGATTGATAAATGACTATGTGATATTCTGTAAATGTTTCTGATCTGTCTGGTAATGCCTTTAACCCTAATTCGATGATCAGACATGGGATAGGGGTGTTACAATGATAGATAGTGTGATTTGAACTCCGACATTCTATGATCCTCGAGCTAGCTTGGCGATACTACAAGGAAAAAGGAAAAGAGAGGGGTAATCATATAGCTTAGTAAGTTTGCATGAATTAGTATAGCAACATAAGTGTTCATGCTAAAATCCATTCATCTCATATAATAATGGCAACACAAGTTCTTAAGTGCTTAGGCATACCTACTCATACTCACCCTTACCATCACACCTCACATTATGGTTTCATAACTTGAAATTTTACTCATGGTACCTGTATCACTTAGTCACATAATTTTAGCACTTATGCTAACTTGGACATAAACTTAAATCGTCGTCATCCTTAACATAAATGGAACTCATTATCAACCTTGTATAATTTAATCTCTATAGCATCTTTGCATACTTAGCTCTTTTGCTCGTTGAACTACTCGAAATTTTAGAGGATACTCAATCTCATCATACATGTATCATGATGCCAATGCCATATCCCAGATATGGTCTTACTTGGGATCACCTCTTGATGCCGATGCCATATCTCAAATATGGTCTTACACGGAATCTCTTAGCTCAATGTCGATGCCATGTCCCAGACATGGTCTTGTAGAGATCATACTTAGATGTTAATTCCATGTCCCAGACATGGTCTTACACGAGATCTTCCTTTGGTGCCGAATCCATGTCCCCAACATGGTCTTATATGGGACCTTTCTTATTCAATGCTGATGCCATGTCCCAGACATGGTCTTATACGGGACCTTCCTTATTCGATTCCAATGCCATGTCCCAGACATGGTCTTATAGGGGATCTACATTTGGTGCCGATTCCATGTCCCAGACATGGTCTTATACGGGATCGTCCTTATCTTATGCCGTGACATATGTATCCTCTTTATTTCGAATCTTCAACCGGGACTTCAACTTGTCGTATTCTCTTCACTTTCTCTTCGAGGTATCATTAATCATTTTCATGGAAACAATAATGTTCATTTCTCATAATAATAAGTAATTTAAATATAAAACATAAGTAGCCTTAATTTCACACAAATTTACCTCGGTACTCAAAATGTATATAGATATTCGATTTAGTCTGCAACCTTTTTCTTGCCTCGGTTTTGGTCCGAGCTTCGCGTTTCTTGATCTATAATGACAATTTCACTTATTTAATATTCACATTGACTAAATCAACTCATGAATCACACTTTGGAAAAAATTACAATTTTGCCTCTAAACTTTCTCATGATTACACTTTTTCCCCTAGGCTCGTAAAATGATTTTTATTCAACTTCCTTGTATTTTAAGCTTAGCCTAATTATTCTCTTAACTACAACAGCCCTTAATTTCCACTATTTCACTCATGTATGACCATTTTTACAACTTTTACAATTTGGTCTTTTTTATGCATTTTTCATGAAAATCACTTAGAAAAAGATATTTATCATACATCAAACTTTCAATTCTTTCTTAAAACATCAAATTACATGCATGTCATACATGGTAAATTTTTTTAACATAAACCCTAGCTCGAAATATAGCTAGAAATAGCTAAATCAAGCTAGAGGGTCTCAAAAATACGAAAAACATTAAAAACGAGGCTAGGATGCACTTACTATCAAGCTTGGAAGTTGAAGAAACCCTAGCTATGTCTCCTTGAAAATTTCAGCACTTAGAGGAAGAAGATGGACAAGATTTTGGCTTATTTTCCCCCTTTTAATTCATTAATTAACCAAATGACTAAAATGCCCTTAAGGCCCTTTCTTGAGATTTTTCCTTCCCATGCCCATTTTTGTCCATCTTAACACATAATGGTCTAATTGCTAAATAAAGACTTCTAATAATTTTTAGGATGCTATTTCATACTTAAATCTTCTAGAATCTCGTATTTTCTAATCTTTACAATTTAGTCCTAATGGACAAATTGTTTACTAATTAATAAAATTCCTTCATGAAATTTTCACACAATCATGCAAATACCTCGTAAGCCTCATAAAAATCATTAAAATGCATATTTCTATTGTAAGCCTCATAAAAATCATTAAAATACATATTTCTACTTCAAATTTGTGGTCTCGCACCATTATTCCCACCAGGCCCTAAATCGGGCTATTACAATTCTCCCTCTTAGGGATTTTTGTCCCCGAAAATCTTACCAGCAAAAAGGTTTGGGTACTAGTTCCTCATAGCCTCCTCGAGTTCCCATGTAGCCTCTTCTACCCCATGTCTTTTCCATAATACTTTCACAAGAGCTATACTTTTATTCCTTAACTGTTTGACTTCCGTGCTAAAATCTTTCCCGGTTCTTCGGCATATGTCATGTCAGGTTGAATTTCAACCTCTGTCGTTGTAATCACATGCGAAGGATCTGATCGGTAGCATCACAACATAGACACGTGAAACACATTGTGAATATTTTTTAACTTAAACTGCAAAGCCAATCAATAGGCTACTGGCCCTATCCTCTTAGTGATCTCATATGGTCCGATAAAACGCAGACTCGGCTTGCCTTTCCAGCCAAATCTAAGGACTTTCTTCCATGGCGACACTTTCAAGAATACTTTATCACTGACTTGAAACTCGATCTCTTTTCTTTTCAAATTCGAGTAGGATTTTTGTCTATCAGAAGCAGCTTTTAAACAATCTCGAATTACTCTTACTTTTTCTTCGGTCTCTTTAACCAGATTGACCCCGTGAATCTGATTTTCTTTGAGTTCAGTCCAATATAAAGGCGTTCGGCACTTACACCCATACAAAGCCTCATAAGGCGTCATTTTCAAACTTGACTGAAAACTGTTATTATAAGCAAACTCTACCAATGATAAGTACTTTTCCCAGCTACCCTGAAACTCAAGAACACAACAGCAAAGCATATCCTCGAGTATCTATATTAATCTCTCCGACTGTCCGTCGGTTTGGGGGTGAAAAGCAGTACTAAAACTCAATTTTGTACCCAAAGCATCTTGCAACTTTTTCCAAAATCTAGACATGAATCTCAAATCTCTATCCGATATGATCGATAATGTAACACCCCAAACCCGACCCAAACACCATGACCAGATCTGGCATGCCACTAAGAAGAATTAGTAAAAACATGTTGCATTTTTGGAAAGCACTTGTCGAGTTTAAACATATATTCCGAGAAAACTTAATGATTTGATAATTTATAAAAGATATAATTTTATAAGATGCCTTTATAGAAAAAAACCCCAAAGTTCAGTACCTGTCTTAGTTTAATTTAAAACGTAAAATTTACATGTCCATTAGCGATGGAAGCCCAAAATAAAACCGTGACTAAATATGAAGCTAGTGGCCCATGGCCTTATTACAACAAAATATAAAACTCATTAATTAAAAATATTAAAAATAAATAAACTAAATGAAGTCTTTTTGCTGCAACAAAAAATCTCTTGCATAGCCACCTTGCGCCTCTCTCCAGCCCGATCCGATGCACTAGGTGCTACCTGAAAGATGTTAAATAATAGGGAAAGTCGCAAGATTCAGTGTGCAACCCTCATGCACCACCAGATTGGGCCTTAGCCCATAGAACAGATAACAGAGCATAATATATCAGAAAATATACAAAGCCCAACCCAATCCTAGGTTTCCATCCGCTACACGCCACCCTTACCTGCCAATCACACCATTAGGGATTTCTATAATCAACCCACACCGCTACACATCATCGATGGCAGTCATGCTTCTCATCATCAGATCATAGCTGTAGCCACTACAATAGGTCACAGCAAAAGCCACTACAACAGGTCACAAAAAAAGCCGCTACAACAGGTCACGGCAAAAGCCGCTACAACAGAACACTTCCCCTTTCATCAAACCCAACCCCATGCAACCACAGAAATCGGTATACTTATCACATATGTCATCTTAACAGGAACATTCACTTTAGGAATGATTGAGATCACTAACCTGGTGATTCACTTTTACCCTCCTCGGGTTTCAACCATTATGCCGGGATTTTGACTTTTAACAGAATATAGCAGATTTATATACATGTATTAACAAATAATCTAGATGGTGTGGAAAGTTACACACCTGATATCACATAGTACTATACTCTTAGTCGATATCCTTGCTATCCGGATCTACTATCCTTAGTCTATAACTTGTTTCAAGAAAAACCAGAAAAACACAAAGATTTAGCCTCCCCTACATTCAGCCAAGGGTTAATAAATACCCGAATTTACACGTTAAAACTAATAGATCTCCTTACCTTGAAATCCCGAAAGTAACACGATTCGAGTGTTACTGAACCCTAACTTAGAGATCTAAGCGATTGACTCCTCTTCAAATCCCGGAACGCTACAAATAAGAGAGAAACAAGAGATTAGTTTCCAAATTGCCATTCGGCTAAAGACTTTGAAAAGCCAAAAAAGATTTGGATCTCTCGAATCAATACTTTCCTAAATTTCCTTCATATTTTGGCACAAGCAAACACCCTAGAGTGATTTCGACAAACACAGGAGATGAGATCTCACGATTTCAGCTTCTAGAAGTTCTGAGTAGTGTGTTTCGGCTTAAAAGGAAAGTAAAAAGAAAGCAAGGAGAGGCTTAAAGATTCAGCTAAAGTGTCTGAAAGAGATGGGAAAGGAATCTGTCAGAGGATTCATCCAACTGAAGAAGAAGAAAAGAGAAGGAGAATGGAGTAGGAATTTCGGTAGAGAAAAGAGAAGAATGATGAGAACTTTGACAAAGAAATTTCACACATACTCAAATTTATACTAAATGATTCCCTTTTACGAGTTTGATTTTCACCAACACTTGCCTTCCTGATAGATCCTCATCTTATCCCTTATCCCTATCAAAACACCCATCCAAAAGAGACCTACATCACACCACTTCCTCCCTCCTTTATCAGCTTATATTACATATATTTTAAACACTAAAACTCCTAAATTTTAGCCTTGTACCATCCCCTCCTAGCTTCCTCTTTAGGTGCCGAATTTGGCCCAGAAACATGGGCTCTAAGTGGCCAAAACTTGGGCCTCCTCCTTTACCATTAACGCCAACTCCTTTTCCTCTTAGTGGCGCCATTTTGCTACGGCCGAAAATGTCTAACAAAATACTTAATCAAGGCTTCAGCCCAAACCTGAGCCCCTTTTGGACCTCAAATTCTCAAATTAATATTTTAAGCATATAACACATAAAATGCACAGGCCCAATAAGTCGGGATGTTACAGATAATGGCACCCCATATAGTCTTACAATCTCAGAAACATACAAGTCAGTCAACTTATCAAGTGAATAATCAATGCGTACAAGTATGAAATGGATCGACTTCATAAGACTATCCACCACAACACATACGGCATCTTTCTTACTCAGTGTCAATGGCAAACCAGTAACAAAGTCTATAGTAACACGATCCTATTTCCACTCAGGCACCATAATAGGTTGAAGCAAACCCTAGGGTACTTGGTATTCGGCCTTTACTTGTTAACAAAATCAAGCATCTTGAAACAAACTGTAACACCCCTAACCCGTGTCCGTCACTGAATTAGGGTTAAGAGGCACTACTAATCATTTTTGAGCATTTCATAACATTTTACAACACATAGTCAATTATCATTGAAACATATCAAAATATAAACTTATAGTCCCTTAATGAGGTATACGAGACCTTAATCACGTGTTAGAAAGAGGTCGAGACTAAATCGAACACGTTTGAAATTTTTTAATTTCATACATTTTTCTAGGTTACAGAGGTACACGCCCGTGTGAGTAGGCCGTGTGCCTCACACGGCCTCGGAACGCCCGTACGTCCAAGCCATGGCAAAATAGGGCATACATACTGACTTGTCCACATGGCCTGATACACACCCGTATGCCTCACCTGTGGTCGACACTGACTTGCACCACAAGGCCAATCACATGCCCGTGTGTCCAGCCCGTGGTCGAGCCTGACTTGTTTTAATTCACCAACCTGAATGATACGGTTCAGCCACACACCCATGTGCTCAACCGTGTGGGCAATTATAGGCCATTTTCAAGGCCAAATTACCATCCACACTTTGAAATCATCTATAAGCATCAAACCAATACCAATTCATGTATCAAATGCAACCAAAACATACCAATACAAGCACCAATTAATCATCAACTACATCATTTATTCCCATACTCAATTTTTACTCAAATAACTCCATCCAAAAGCACCATTTTCACAACTCAAATCATATAAGTCAAGCATCATATATACCTTACTACAATTCACATTTAAACCTCAATTTTCATCAACCATTGGATGATAATCAAACACAAGCTTGTAGTTTTTTAATAATTCTACCCATCTTCTCTATCATGGATTTAAATCTTTCTGAGTCATTAGATATTTCAGACTTTTATGATCTAAAAGCACATGACATTTCTCACCGAAAAGATAGTGACGCCAAATTTTTAGAGCAAACACGATCACAGCTAACTAAAGGTCGTGCATCGGATAATTCTTTTCATGTGGTTTCAATTGTCTCGAGGCATAAGCTATAACTTTACCTTCCTACATCAAAACACATCCCAAATCATTCAACAAAGCATCACTATATATCATAATTTCTTTACCAAATTCTGGCTGTACCAGCACTGGTGCTTTAGTCTATAGGACTTTCAACTGATCAAAACCTTTCTGAGACTTTTTAGACCATTCGAATTTCATATCTTTCTAAATCAATCTCATCAATGGAGTTACATTCATCAAAAAGCCTTTTACGAATCGTCAGTAATAACCAGCAAGTCCCAAAAAACTGCGGACTTTAGACATATTTTTTAGAGGCTTCCACTCTAAAATAGCTGAAATCTTGTTCGGATCAACTCGTATACCAGATGCTGACACAATATGCCCTAAAAAGCCAACTTCACGCAACTAGAACTCACATTTACTAAACTTTGCATACAATTGCTTATCACGCAGAGTTTGTAGCACAATTCTCAAATGTTCGACATCCTCAATTTCATCACACTAATAAATCAAAATATCATCAATGAATACAACAACAAATCGATCTAAATACTGTCTAAAAATTTTGTTCATCAAGACTATAAAAATAGCAGGAGCATTTGTTAATCCGAAAGGTATAACCAAAAATTCATAATGCCCGTACCTCATTCTGAAAGTAGTTTTCAGAATATCTAAATCTTTTACTCTCAACTGATAGTATCCCGATCTCAAATCTATATTTGAAAACACAGTAGTTCCTTTCAGCTGATCAAACAAATCATTGATTCTGGGCAGAGGATATTTGCTCTTAATAGTCACTTTGTTTAACTAATGGTAATCAATGCACATCCTCGTTGTGCCATCTTTCTTTTTCACAAACAGAATGGGAGCACCCTAAGGAGAAAAACTCGGTCGTACGAAACCTCTATCTGTCAATTCTTGCAACTGAGACTTTAATTCTTTCAATTCTATCAGAGCCATTCTATACAGAGCTATTGAGATAGGGATCATCCCAGGCACTAACTCAATGCCAAACTCAACTTCTCGTATAGGAGGTAATCTCCAGTAATTCTTTAGGAAACACGTTAAGGAACTCACAAACCACAGGCACAAATTCAACTTTCTTTTCTATCACATTCGTATCAATTACATACACAAGATAAGCTTCACATCCCTTTTTCACATAATTTAGAGCTTTTATCGAAGATATTACAGCCGATATCCTATTCAAATCACTGGATTCAATCCAGACTATCTCGTTATTCTGACTTCTCAAATCAATAGTATTCCGTTTGCAATTCACAATAGCATTATGCAAAGTTAGCCAATCCATACCCAGAATTATATCAAATTCATCAAAGGGTAGTAGAATCAGATTAGTCAAGAAATAGATATCTCGAAACATCAACAAGCAATTCTTGCACACTTTGTTAACTAAAACACACTTGCTTAAGGGGTTCGATACTCTAATTACAAATTCAGTAGACTCTATAGGCAAAGTCTTATTGGATACTAAGTAGACTTTGGATCTATCAATGCAATTATAGAAGTATCATAAAGGGTAAATGTACCCGTAATAACATCTAGAGACAAAGCTTCCTCACGAGCTTGAATGGTGTAAGCTCTGGCAGATGCTCTCGCCTCAGATTTTGCAACTGTATCTTTTGTAGCTATTTGGCTACCACTCATATTTACCATATTTTTGGGAGGTCTACCCCTAGCTGAAGCATTATTCGAGTTTGAATACTGTACAATCTCTTGCTCAACAGATTCGAGACAGTCTCGGATAAAGTGATCTAAAGATCCACATTTGAAACAAGCTCGATCATTTAATCGACAATTGCCCGGATGTCTTTTACCTCAATATCTACACTTGGGTCACTCAAATCTGACATTTCCAACACTTGCAATCGAAGTAGCTAGAGCTCGAAAGCTCAAATGTGATCTTGCATGATCTCTACTCGAATGTCCCACATTAGTCTTTGAACGGCTATAATCATCTCAGAATTTCTTTGATGCTGATTGATATGACTTACTCGTTTTTCATTTTGCATCACTCTAGCTTTCGAATTTGCTTTTCTTCAGCTTTACAATCTCGGTCAATCTACACAACAAATTCTTTTATTTCTAAAATTTTGACTAACAAATAGATATCTACATTCAAGCCGTCTTTGAACCTTTTACACATTATTGCCTCAGTCGAGACACATTCTCATGCATACTGACTCAGTCTCACAAATTCTCGCTCGTATTCTGTAGCAAACATACGGTCATATTTCAATTCAAGAAACTCTTCATATTTTTGATCTATAAATCTCTCACTAATGTATTTCTTTCGAAATTCAGTCTGAAAGAAATCCCAGGTAATTCGTTCTTCAGAACAACAGAAGTCAGAGTTTTCCACCATTTGATAAGTTGTATCTCTCAACAAAGTAACGGCACATTTAACACGTTCATCAAGGGTACATGAAAACGCATCATCATCAGTAGTTGCACAGAATTCTTTTGCCCCATATTTTCTAATCTTATCAATCAGAGGTTTATTCAGATGAATCATATCCATAACTTGGGGAGCTACAGGAACTTGCGGGGGCGGAGGTTGAGAATTTGTCAGATTTGCTCTAAGATACTGAACGAACCACTCATTCATCATTTGGAAGAAGGCTTGCTTAGCCTCTTCTTCCTGACCACTAGTAACCGGTCTAGAATTAGACGGCGCTGTCCCTTGAGCGGGATCAGGCGCATTACTTTCAATATCGTTAGCTACAGTACGTTCAGGATCCATTTATTAAAAGAAAACACATTTTATCTGTCAAGATTCATCACACTATCACAGTTCGTATATATGACATCTATAGTTAGACTCTCACACGCTACGTTAGTCCTAGAATAGACTAAATCATATGTAACAGTCCAATTTAGACCCTAGTCAGAATAGTGGTTTTGAGACCACAGGTCCGAGTCAGTGAAATATTTTAATATTATTTTCTGTGCTGTTGATATGTGATTGAGCATGTGTTAAATTTTCATAAGTTAATTTTTCCATCTGTGTGTTTAATTTGATAAAAGGATTTAATTGCATTGACTGCAAAATGTGCATGCTTTATGAAAGGACACCTATTTGAAATGGCTTTTAAATAGGGAGGCTTTAAGTGGCAATTAAGCCAATTGTAAGATAGTGGAAGGTTAAATGACATAATAACCTTAATATCAATTTGTCTTATGTGATTAATAGATGGGTAAATTGGTAATTGAATTAATAATATGTTATAATGTAAATAAAATATGAAAATAGATGGTTGTTCATCCATTATCTAGCTGAAAGTTTAAAGAAGAACAAAGAAAACATTCAAGCTATGTTTTGGCTATATATAAGCAAAATTAAGGTATGTTTTGACTTTGGATTTTTATGATTTTTTTGTTTTTAAGATTGTTGCTTAGTCTACTATCAAGCCCATGTTGTAATTTTGAGAATTGATGATATTTGTGAAATGTGACATTGATGAAATGGTGAGATTTGTGATGTTTTATAGTGAAATATGAAAGATATATGTTTGATTATCATAGTTTCTATTTGGAGTTTTGTTGAATTTGAGTATTTTGGACTCAATTGTGAAAATAGCAATTTGAGGGACTAAATTGTAAATTTGATGAAATGTTTGGACTTGTATGAGATACATGGGAATTTGACTAAGCATGGATATGTGGTGATTTTGTATATTTGATGTTTTGAGAAAAATGTACTAAATTGATAAAATGTGCAAATGTGAGGGCTAAAATACAAGTTGCCCTAAATGTGTGTTCATGGATTAAATTGAATGAATTAGTGAATAAATGGATTACATTTGAATATGTATAGATCAAAAGTCGAAGAAAACGTACTTAGATCATGAGAAAGCGAAACTAGTTGAATAATCGAGTTCGAACGAATATCTAAATCTGAGGTAAGTCATTATACAAATAAACGTGTTTGAATTGAATTATGTACAGTCATATGACTGTTGACGATGTTGAATGCATATGAGATGATGTACTTATGAACTCCGAGAGAGATTTGACATAGTGTTAATATTCGAGAAGTCCCGTACGAACCTAGGAATAGATAGGATTAACTATGTCATGACATCGGTATTTGTTATATGATATCATATAAGACCACGTCTGGGATGTTAGCGTTGATTTGAGATTTTGTGTAAAACCATTTCTGGAACGTTGGCATCGATATGAAATTCACGTCTAAGATAATGTCTGGGACATTGGCATCGTATTTGATTCGTGTAAGACTGTCTGGGATAGTGGTATCGATATTTAAGTACATGTAAGACCTCATCTGGGACATTGGCATTGTACAACTATTCCGAGTATTCTGAGTATCCTATTAGATTCTGTGTGATTCAACGGGCAAATCTAAGATATGAATGATTATGTGATCTGTATATCCTATTTCAAGTACGTTTGATATGTACACTAAATGTGTATAAAAGGTAAGTATCTATATAAATTTACTATGATGAAGTGTGTTTTTGAATATGAGAATGTGAACGAGATACAGAAATGAAATATGCTTGAATAAGCTTAGTACATATGTGATATATGGATAGAGGTATGTGGCAAGATTTGTATAAGCAAATGTGCCAAAGATAATGCGATGAATTGGCTATGATAACCATAAGTACCATTGTATTAATTTGGTTATATGCATTGTATGCTAAGTTTATTTGTATATGGCTTACTAAGCTTTGAAAGCTTACTCTGTGTATGTTTGCTTTGTTTTATAAATCGTCAAAGCTACTGAAAGCTCGGGACTGTCGAGGATCATCATCACACTACCTAAGCTCATTTTGGAACTTTGAAAATGTGTATATAACTAAATATGGAATGTATAAGTTAGATATTTTGGTATGTGTTTGGAAGTGTAAATAGCCATGTGATATGGCTAAGTAAATGTTGAAAATGTGCATGAATGAATATAGCATATGATGCATGTTTTGTATGGCTTGATGGTAAGTGAAATGGTCAAGACTATGGTAAGTATATGAATGCAATATAAGTGCGCATGTTTAATCAATGAAATGGTTGTATGTATGGTACAATGTGGATGTATTATGCTTGAACATATATATTTTTTAGTTGTGCAAATTGGTATGCAAATTAACATGTTTAGAAATGATAATTATTGAACATGTCTTTGGTTGTTAATTGTGTACGAAATGAATTGGTAATTTGTTTTTAGGGATTGACTCTTGTGAAGGTGGCATTTGGACCTTGCAAGTCGTCTGTTTTGCCTACACAGTCGTGGCACACGAGCATGCCTAGTGGCCGTGGGTGAAAGTCAGCAACCAGCCTATGTGTGAACGACCTTGGCACACGGACGTGCCTGGTAGCCGTGTGCTTTAGTTAGTATATAGCTTATGAGCACACGGCCATGGTGCACGGGTGTGTTTAGTGCCCGTGTGGGTTAGTCAGTATACTAGCTCTGATTTGGCATGGCCAAGACACATGTTTGTGTCTAGTAGCCGTGGAAGGCACACGGCCTGCCCACATGGGCATGTGACCTTTATAATATAGAAAAGTTTTAAATTTCCAAAACTTTCATATGTGTTCGGTTTAGTCTCGACCCTATTTGAAGCATGATTAAGGTCTCATTGACCTATAAAAAGGGACACTTGGTTGTGAATGATGATTTGTATTATAAAATGTCTGTAAAAGTTTTTGATCTGTCTGGTAATGCCTTTAACTCTATTCTAGCGATGGATACGGGTTAGAGGTGTTACATTTAGTTGGTATTAGAGCCAGGTTTAGTCGATTCTAGGACTAACGTAGGTGTCAGAGTCTAGCTATACATGCCATATATTTGAACTGTGATAGTGTGATGAATCCTGACATGAAAAATGTTATTTTTATATAGTAATGGATCACGAAAGAGCCGTGGCTGATGACATAGAAAGTAACCCGCCTGCTCCCGCACAAGAGACAGTGCTTTCTGATCTGAGATCGGCTATGAGCGGTCAAGAGGGAGAAGCTAAACAAGCTTTCTTCTAGATGATGAGTGAGTGGTTCACTTAATTTGTAAGAAATAACCCGACTATTTTGCAACCCCCAACCCCTGTAATATCCTGGATTATGGCTTATGCATTATTGCTAAATTGTGTGAAATAGCATGCTTATGAATATTCTGAATGTGTTCTATGAATTTTGTGAACCTTAGTGTGTAGGTGAATGCCTTAGAAATTATTTAATTTTAAGTCTAAAAGAGGGAGTTAAGCCTATTAGGCCTTAAGGAAATAAATAGGGGAAATTAGACACAAAGATGGCCTTGCCTAAGTGGCTTGGAGGCGCCACTTGAAGCCTCTATAAATGACACGACCAACAGGTGTAAATGGGCCAAGGTTCGAGTCGCATGGAAGCTAAATAAAGCTTTTATTTTTGCGGCAACAAGGGGAAGTAATGGACGGCGTGGGGAGTCTATGGGGGGAGTTTAAGATGAGGTCTAATTCTTTTGGAAATTTCAGCTAAGGTAAGAGATAAGTGATGACTTATTTTAAATTATTTTGAAAGGGTAAGGAGAGAAAAACAAGGATTTGATAGTGAGAGGAAGAATTGGTGAATAAGGGACTCTAGGTGTAGTAGTTTGACAAAAAGGAAGAGTGAGGCCATTTTTATTATTTTATTTTCTCTTTAGTTTTTCTCAAATCTCTAAGAAAAGACCCTCTCTTCTCTTTTATTTTCAAAGCCAAAATACCTTGTATTCTAGCCGAAATTGAGTAGCAAAGTATTCATCTTTTTGCTTTCTTTTCCATCTCTTTCTCTAGCCGAATTTCCACTTTTCTTTTCCTCCAAGTCTTCCTTTTCTTTTATTTGTTCTAAGCCAAAACCTCCTTCTCCCTAGTTCACCATTGCCGAAACCCCTAAAAGCTTCATACTCTTCCTCTTTCCTCTTGGTAAAGTTGATTCCTTCACTTAATCAAAAGCCGAAATTTGTGTGCTCAACATCTAGCCATAGCTGAATCTCTATGGGTTCAACAAGGAGCGATCGACTACGAGATTAAGGGTAAGATCCATCATGATTTGATCTTCAATCTTTTTCCTCTGGCCGAAAGCTAAGGACTAATCCCATTAATATTTTAGTTTGTTTTAGAAAGTTGGAAGGTGAATTTTGGGATTTCCATAGTAGCCGACTTCTAAGGAAACCATTCGGGATTTCGGATCTAAGGTAAGCAAGGTATAAGATTAGGTCAAGGCCATTTATTTGAATGTTAGAATTGGATCTAACATATATCCTGTAGGATTTCGACATCTCCTTAGCCAAGAGACTACTTTCGGGATTTAAAATCGCAAGGTAGGTACCCATGATATTCAGCCAAGGCTAATTTAGTGAATTAGATCTATTTACTATTTATTCAAAAGCCAAAAACTAACCAAATCAATTGATCTAGTGTTAGCTGATTCCAAGGGAGAAAGAGTACGAAATTTCGGGATTTGATTAGTAGTGAAATCGGCAACAAGGTAAGATTTTGGTTGCGATTGTCCTTCGGGATTTAACTAACTAGCCGAATGGCTTTTTTCTAAAGTGTTTAAGGTTGGCCGAGTATAGGGATTAAAGGTCTAAAAGCATTAGATCAGGTTTTCGAGATTTCAATAAAGCGCTAAGTAAATCAGGTGTGTACCTCGCACTAAATCTTGATAGATTTACGGCTTTAATTTACTATATGTGTTAATATAAAAGTGTAAGATTATGGCTAAGGTACCATGTAATGGTACGAGGTACTCAGGTACATTTTCCTACTCCTACTATAAGTATATTGTGATAAATATCTGTTATGGCACATAAGTGCAACTATAAGAATGTGAATAAAGCATAAGGCATAATATTTGCATGTTTTGTATGACATGGGGCATATGGGTGATATGTAAAGGGGAAGTGAATTGGTGGTTTTATATCCCAATATCTGAATGTGGTGACTTATGTCACGTAATTTGAATGTGGTGACTTATGTCACAAAATCTGAATGTGGTGACTTATGTCACGAAATAATTATCTGGTCGCTATGCCACAAATTTTATAAGAGGCGATGAGCACGTCATCGCAATGACGCCTTCGATGGTGTGTAGCAGATGGAGGGTTGACTTAGTAGTCCCCATGGTGTGATGGCTGGTACGGGTGATGTGTAGCAGATGGCATCTAGGTTTGGGTTCGGGATTGCATCATTTTATTTAAATGCTATATGAATATGAATGATTTGATATGCCATACTTGTTGGGACTTAGTGTTGGTTGTACACATTGAGTCTGTTTGACTCACCCCATTGTGGGAATATTTTTCAGGTGACGCTCAGTAATGGATCGAGTCGGTAGGAGCTTAATGGTGACCATGCTCAGCACGAATTTGATTAGTTGGACATTTTATTTTATTTAAGTACTTTAAATTTTATTTTGGGTTTATTTTTTATGTAATAAGGCTATAGTATGAACTGTTCATGCATGCACTTAAATTATTTTATTATGGCACGATACTTATCAAATTAAAGTAAGCAAATATACTTAATAATAAATGAAAAATGTTTTGACATCTAAAATACAAATGATTTTCAATTTAATTAACAAACTTTTAAGACTCGACTTTTACCGGTAACTCATGGTTTTGAAATATAACCACGAACTTTTAACAAAAAGAAATCTTTGAAAAATTTCTATGTTTTCAACTTGAACCCTAATCAACTGCTTTCAAAAACACAAAAAATTTTAGCAAAGATTCAAATAAGATTCGAATGGTTTTTCCTAGAAGCATGCCACATCCGGTCAGGGCTTGTGGGCCGGGTTTGGGGTGTTTCACCCCCAGTTAATCCCTCTCAAACATCTACTATGCCTCCGACTACAAATCTGAATTTGTGGAACAAGCCTCCGATCGATAAAATCTGTAAGTATGAGGCAGAAGAGTTCAGGGCTACCAGTGATGACGATGCTGAGAAAGTTGAGTTCTGGTTAGAAAACACCATCCAAGTATTTGATGAGATGTCCTTGACTCCAGAAGAAAGTATTAAATGTGTTGTTTCACTGCTACGAGATGTCGCTTACTAGTGGTGGAAGTCTTTGATTTTGTGGTTCCAAAGGAACGAGTCACTTGGGATTTCTTCCTGTTTGAATTCTGAAAGAAATACATCAGTGAGAGATTCGTTGATCAGAAACGAAAGGAATTTTTGGAATTGAAACAGGGCCGTATGACTGTTACGAGATATGAACGATAGTTCGTGAGTTGAGTCAGTATGCTCGAAAATGTGTATCATCTGAAGCAATAACATGTAAAAGATTCGAAGATAGCCTTAATGAAGATATCCACTTCCTAGTCAAGATTTTAGAGATAAAACAGTTTGTTGTACTCGTTACCGACGTGCAAAGCTGAGGCACTCAGGAAAGATAAAAGAAAAGCTGAGTCTAAAGCTCGAGATGTGAGAAAGAGATTTTCGAGAAAATCGTTTCAGTCTATCTTGAAGAAATTCTGAGATGAACAAAGCTGATCAAGAGATAATATGGGACATTTGAATAGAAATCAAGCTAGATCACAAATGAGCTCCAAAACTCCTAGCAACTTCAAGAGAAAGTGTTGGAAATGTTTGATCGAGAAACACGAATGTAAGCATTGTGGAAAAGACATCCGGAAGTTATAGATTAAATGATCGAGCTTGCTTGGATGTGGATCATTATATCATTTTATTCATAATTGCCACGAGTCTGTTGAGCCGAGGCATTACGAATCGAGATCGATAATGTACTTATGAGAGGTAGACCTTCTCGAAATGTAAGAAATGTCAGTGGTAGTCAAAGAACTATGAGAGATAATATTGCAAGATCTGAAGCCAGAGCGCCTGCCAGAGCGTATGCTATCCGAGCTCGAAAGGAAGCTTCATCTCTAGACGTTATAACGGGTACATTTACACTTAATGATACTTTTGTGATTGCATTGATAGACCCTAGTTTTACTTATTCGTATATATGTATGAACTTAGTATCCAGTAAGACTTTGCCTATAGAGTCTATTGAGTTTGTTATAAAAGTATCGAACCCCTTAGGTAAAAGTATTTTGGTTGACAAAGTATGCAAGAATTGTCCATTAATGTTTAGAGATATCTGTTTTTCTACTGATTTAATGCTCTTTCCATTTGATGAGTTTGATATCATTCTGGGTGTGGACTGGTTGACATTGCATGAAGCTGTTGTGAATTGTAAAAGAAAGACTATTGATTTGAGATGTCTGAATGATGAAATAGTTTGGGTTGAGTCTAATGATCTGAAAGGATTGTCTACTGTGATATCTGTATTGAAAGATCAGAGTTATATGAAAAAGGGTTACGAAGCTTATTTTTCTTATGTGATTGATTCGAAAGTGCCTGAAAAGAAAGTTGAATCAGTACCAGTCGTTTGTGAGTTTTCTGATGTATTCCCTGAAGAATTAACGGGATTGCCTTCGATACGTGAAGTTGAATTTGGTATTGAATTATTGCTTGGTACGACACCTATTTCGATAGCTCCGTATAGAATGGCACCAACAGAATTAAAAGAGTTAAAATCACAGTTGCAAGAGTTAACTGATAGAGGGTTTGCTAGACTAAGTTTCTCACCTTGGGGTGCTCCCGTTCTGTTTGTGAAAAAGAAATATAGCACGATGAGAATGTGCATTGATTATCGTCAGTTGAACAAAGTAACTAGAAAGAACAAATATCCATTCCCAAGATTGAAGACTTGTTTGATCAGTTAAAAGGAGCCACCATATTTTCTAAGATCGATCTGAGATCGGGATACTACCAGTTGAGGGTGAAAGATTCAGACATTCTAAAAACTACTTTCAGAATGAGGTACGGGCATTATGAGTTTTTAGTTATGCCTTTTGGACTAACGAATGCTCCTGCTGTTTTTATGGATCTGATGAATATAATTTTCAAACCATACCTAGATCGATTTGTTGTAGTTTTCATTGATGACATTTTGATTTATTCATGTAATGAAACTGAACATGCTGAACATCTGATAATTGTATTGCAAACTTTGAGAGAAAAGTAATTACATGTGAAATTCAGTAAATGTGAATTCTGGTTGCATAAAGTCAGTTTTCTAGGACATATAGTATCAGCTTCTGGAATACGAGTCGATCCGAGCAAGATTTCTACTATTTTGGATTGGAAACCTCTGAAGAATGTGTCTAACGTCCATAGCTTTCTCCGATTAGCTTGTTATTATCATCGATTTGTAAAGGGATTTTTGATGATTGCAACCCCATTGACAAGATTGCTTCAAAAAAATGTGAGTTTTGAATGATCTAATAAATGTCAAAAAAGCTTTGATCAGTTGAAAGTTTTATTGACTGAAGCTCCAGTTTTAGTGCAGCCAGATTCAGGAAAAGAGTTTGTAATTTATAGTGATGCTTCATTAAATGGTCTGAGATGCATTTTGATGCAAGAAGGCAAAGTAATAGCATATGCATCGAGACAATTAAAGCCGCACGAAAAGAACTATCCGACACATGACCTTGAGCTAACTGCGATTGTGTTCGCACTAAAGTTTTGGTGCCATTATCTATTCAGTGAGAAATGTCACGTATTTTCATATCATAAAAGTTTGAAATATCAGATGACTCAGAAAGATTTGAATCTACGTCAGAGAATATTGTTAGGGCTGTTGAAAGACTACGAGCTTGTGATAGATTATCATCAGGGTAAAGCTAATGCCGTTGCCGATGCACTAAGTCTAAAGTCACTGTTTGCTTTGTGTGCTATGAATACTCAATTAGATTTTTCTGATGATAGTTTAGTGATAGCTAAATTGAAAGCAAATTCATTGTTTTTACAGCAGATTTGTGAAGCTCAGAAAGTTGACAATGAAATATTAGTGAAACGAGCTCAGTGTGATTCAAGCTCTGATTGCGAATTTTGAGTCGTTGATTATTGTTTGAGATTTCGAGATCGAATCAGATTCGAGAACCCGTAATTGATTCAGTTGATTTTGAGTGAGGCTCATAATAGTCTCTTATCTATTCATTCGAGAAGTACAAAGATGTATCATGATTTGAAGTAACATTATTGGTGGTCTGGTATGAAGCGAGACATTTCTGATTTTATTTTGAAATGTTTAGTACGTTAGCAAGTTAAAGCTGAACATCAGGTTTCGACTGGTTTGCGACAACCGATTTTGATTCCCAAGTGGAAATGGGGTAGAGTAACAATGGACTTTGTTTCGGATTGCCTCTAACTTGAGAAAAAATGGCGATCTTTGAGAAATTTGAGGTTAGAAAACACCATCCAAGTATTTGATGAGATGTCCTTGAGTGTAAGAAAGTATTAAATGTGTTGTTTCAACGCTACGAGATGTCGCTTACTAGTGGTGGAAGTCTTTGATTTCGTGGTTCCAAAGGCGAGTCTCGAAGAAATACATCGATTGAGAGATTCGCTGATCGAAACGAAAGGAATTTTTGGAATTGAAGCAGTAGTATGATCACATTACGAGATATGAACGATAGTTCGTGAGTTGAGTCAAGATGCTCGAAAATGTGTATCATCTGAAGCAATAACATGTAAAAGATTCAAGATAGCCTTAATGAAGATATCCACTTCCTAGTCAAGATTTTAGAGATAAAACAGTTTGTTGTACTCAAATCCAACGTGCAAAAGTCGAGGCACTCAGGAAAGATAAAAGAAAAGCTGAGTCTAAAGCTCGAGATGTGAGAAAGAGATTTTCGAGCAAATCGTTTCATCTTGAAGAAATTCTGAGATGAACAAAGCTGATCAAGAGATAATATGGGACATTTGAATAGAAATCAAGCTAGATCACAAATGAGCTCCAAAACTCTAGCAACTTCAGTAGAAAGTGTTGGAAATGTTTGATCCGAGAAACCTGAATGTAAGCATTGTGGAAAAAGACATCCAGAAGTTATAGATTAAATGATCGAGCTTGCTTCAGATGTGGATCATTATATCATTTTATTCATAATTGCCCTGAGTCTGTTGAGCCAGAGACTGTTCGGAATCTGAGATCTGATAATGCACTTATGAGAGGTAGACCTTCTCGAAATGTAAGAAATGTCAGTGGTAGTCAAAGAACTACGAGAGATAATATTGCAAGATCTGAAGCCAGAGCGCCTGCCAGAGCGTATGCTATCCGAGCTCGGAAGGAAGCTTCATCTCTAGACGTTATAACGGGTACATTTACACTTAATGATACTTTTGTGATTGCATTGATAGACCCTAGTTTTACTTATTCGTATATATGTATGAACTTAGTATCCAGTAAGACTTTGCCTATAGAGTCTATTGAGTTTGTTATAAAAGTATCGAACCCTTAGGTAAAAGTGTTTTGGTTGACAAAGTATGCAAGAAGCGCCCATTAATGTTTCAAGATATCTGCTTTTCCTACTTGATTTAATGCTCTTTCCATTTGATGAGTTTGATATCATTTCGGGTATGGATGGTTGACATTGCATGAAGCTGTTGTGAATTGTAAAAGAAAGACTATTGATTTAATGTTTCTGGGCCATTTTCGGCACTTAAAAGGGAGCAAGGGGAGACGCCACAACAAGGGTGTAAGGGGCCCAAAATTTAAGTTTTAGGGAGCCCAATTCTCTTAATTTAAGTGAGCTAAAATTTGGCATTAGGGTTAGGAGAAGTGGACAGCAACAAGGCTCTAAAATAGGAGGATTTACATGGAATTTATAATTGATAATATAGAAGATAAAATGGAGAAAAGATATGAGCTATCAAGGAAAAGTGATGGCCGAAAATCCACCACTTAGAGGAGTGAAGAATTCGGCTACTTCATGAAGAAGGGGTGCCGAATTTTCCCTTTTTATTAGCTTGACTTTTAGTAATCAGGGAGGGTACTCTCGGGTTTTTAAGGTAGGTACCGAAATCTCTATAAATAGAGGGGAGTAGCTCACCAACTCCGGCATTTGAACCCTACATTTTTCTTCTTAACCTATGCTGAAATTCTTAACTCTTCCTCTCCAATTTCTTTTCTTTTTATTTCTTCGAATGCCAAACAATCCCTACTCTTTATCGATTTCTTCCACTAAAAGTCAAAACTATTCCACATTTCTTCTTATCATCTTCTCTTTTTAATTTTTCTCAAAAGCCAGAATCCTTAGGGAGTTGTCGATTTCCCTCTAATAAGGTAAGTGTCGATTCTTGATTTCTCTTAAGATCTCTCTCTCTCTCTATTTTTGAAAGGCAAAAGCCGAAAAAACTAATAGTCTAATGGTTCTATGTTGGGCGATAATCCAGATTTGAAGGAAACTAGGTCGTCTAGATCTAAAAGCCGAAAATAGCTAGTCTCCAATTTCAGAATTTTAAGGTAAGGAGATTTTCCTAGATCTTTACTAGATTCGTTCATTATATACAAGATCTAAACTTTATGATGAGGATTAACGGTCATATATTGTGATAGAAGTTCTGACAAGGACTTGTGATGGAATTAAATATGGATCAGGCAAAGGAGAAAATCCCTAAGTTTAAGAAACAAGTGGTATCTGCAGTTCGGGATTGGCCACTTGGTTGTGGACCGACTTCTGAACAACACCTTAGGCAGATAGCAGTTGTGTTGACTACGGATAGTGTCAACATAGAAAGTATCATTTTATTGGTAACTGGTGTGTAGATCTCTAACACACTCTCTAATTATATTTTATGTGTAGTGGGCTAAAAAGCCGAAAGTGGTCATGTAGACAATCGATTAAAACCCTAAAAGGGTTAGGCAAGGATGCTGGTATGCAACCATGGAAATCTCTATGTGTTTTGAGACTTATGAAAGCTCAGTATGATGTTCTCTTTGTGTATGTATGCATGGGGTGGGAATATAATATGAAAGGGAAGTGCAATATGGGTCACATGGTGACCGTGGTAGAAATCCACGAATATAAATATGGGTCACATGGTGATCAGTGGTAGAAATCCCACGAATATAAATATGGGTCACGTGGTGACCGGTGGTAGAAATCCCACCAATTTAAATGTTAGATCATACAGTGATCGGTGGCTGTGCCACGTGGTGTGTAGTAGACAAAGGGTTGATTGTAGAAATCCCCAAGGTGTGATGGTTGGTATGGGTTGGTGTGTAGAGGATGGAATTCTAGGATGGGTTGGGCCATTCATTATGTATTGTCTATCATGTATTGTGATTGTTGCCTTTATGTATGGGCCAAGGCCCATAATGTGTTTGTGGGCCTTAGGTCAGTGTGTTCAGGATTTATATACTGAGTCTTAGTGACTCACGCTTTCCTTTACTCTACTCTTTCAGATGAGCAGTAGATCGTGGATATGGGAGCAGAGACGGACTCGAGGGGCCATCAAGTTATTCGTTTTATACTTTCCTCTTTATTTCAAGTTTTAAATGTTGGAATTATTTGATGTAATAAGGCCCCGTAGCTTAGGTTTAAGTTGATATTTGTTAGTGTTTATTTCTTCTCAAATTTTATGAACAAGGCTTATGTCTTAAAGAAAGTAAAAAGATAGGATTTTCAAATATGATTTCAATAAATTCCATTTTGAAAAAAAAATAAATTACCAAGATTTTCTACAAGTGCCACCTATTTAACGAATATTTACAAGAATGACTAAGTTTTTCAAAACCATTCTAAGTAAAGTTCTTAACATTAAACCCGTAGCATACCAGATCCGGTTGGAACTTATGGGCCGGGTTTGGGGTGTTACATTTTTTGTATCAGAGCCCAGTTCAAAACTCAGCCTGTGAAATGGGCTTAGCAATATTTTGTAAAATGAGGTGAGTTTGGGAAAAAAATGTTTTGGTTGAAGATATGGCCTTCGAGTCTACCGGCACCCGATCCACGCAGGTAAGTATTCTAAACTTTTGTTGTGACATACATGTGGGCTTAATGGGCTTGAGGGACGTAGGCTAGAATATTAGACATTGATGTACTTTAGGTTTAGTTTCAATCACTCTCTAAATCCATAAGATTTAATCCAACTAAACAAACCCGTGAACAAGTCAATAAGTTAGGGTGTGGCAACAGCATGTGCATGTTTAGGATAGGATTCAGGAAGAGCTTGGTATTTAAGCAGTCTTAGTGACTCACCTCCTCTTCGCTAGAATCTTACCTGGTGCGTAGTGGCTGTTCACCCTAGCTACGAGGACTTGTTGATAGGCTAAACGTCATAATTTAAAACCCGAAAGGGACCAGCCACCCTATTTCAAAAAAAACCCCAAGTTTTGTAAAAGAGATACACTTGATTTGTGGAAATTTCCAATCAACCATGAATTTATAAAGAACCTATGTTTTGAAAATTTACTCAAAAACCTCATGATTACAATAATAACCCAAATTATGAAACTAGATTTTCCCAATGTACTCCTGTTTAAAAAAAACAAACAACAACAACACGACAGCAACAACATCGAAATACCCTTGTTTGAAAAATTACCAAAGTACCCTTGTTGAGAAACTACTAAATTACCCCTGATTCACGAAAATTACCAAAGTTGACAAAATAATCGAAATACCCTCAGATTTCAAAATTACCAAAATACCCTTATTTCGCAAAATCATCAAGGAACCCTATTTTAGAAAATTACAAAAATACCCCTATAAGATAAATTACGAAAATACCCCTGGGCAGTAAAACAATGAAAACACCCTTACGTGATGAATGAAAGTTCATGGATGTTATTTGTTTGTTGATGGTGGAATGTATATGGCTCTAAGAATTAGGAGTTACAGACTTAGGATTGAACTCGTTGCGAACTCAAAAGAACTACTTTTAAATCTACTATTTATAAGACTGTTCACGATTAATTAGTGGAAGAAAACTAATAAATCATAAAATTTTTAATCGGATAAATCGTGAACAGTAGGATGAGCACTAGAGGACGTGGTGTGCATGGCCGAGGTAGAGGCAAGATTGCTGTGTTAGAACCCGTAGGGTCTGGCCATGAATCCGAAAATGAGGTACTAGTGCCACCAGTTGTGGAGGCAGAATTTCAAGATCAGACGGCCGAAGATGATGCTGTATCTCAGGCTATGCTAAGGGTTTTGGAGAGAGTTGCTAAGCAGGTATGGGCACAGGAGCCCGAAAATCTGTACCGGAGCAACTTAGGAGTAACAGGGCAGAAGTGTTTAAGGGAATCTCTGGTATAGCCCCAAGCTCACCTGAGTATTGGTTAGAGGCAATTGAATGCATAATGGACGATCTGGATCTCACGGAGGAAGAGAAATTAAAAGGGGTTATATATCTCTTAAGGGATGAAGCTTACTAATGGTGGCTCACGGTTAAAGATGGTACGGTGGTTGACTGCATCACATGGGAGTTCTTCAAACAGCATTCCAAAACAAGTACGTTGGATCGAGCTATGGGGATGCGTAGCGTAGAGCATTCCTGAACCTGGTTCAAGGAAGTAGGTCCGTAGCAGCGTACGAAGTGAAATTCTTACGCCTGAGCCGTTATGCTCGAGGGATAGTGGCCATGAAGCATAAGCGATGTGTTCGGTTTGAGGATGGCCTAAAAGATGAATTGCGTGTGTTGATAGCTCCGCAATGAGAACGGGAATTTATGGTGCTTGTGGAAAATGCTAAAATAGCGGAGGAGGTGAAACGGACGAAAAAGCTAAACCGGGATAAAGATAGGGTAAGGTAAGAGAAACTTTGGATCATCGGGAACAACTAGAGGTAATCAGAAAAGACCCAGGCCAGATAAGCCGAGACGAGATAATAGACCTGCTGCTACTAGTCAGGCACCGAAGTGTGCTCAATGTGGTAAATCCCATGCGAGTGAGTGTAGGGCGGGCAGTGGAAAGTACTTTAGGTGTGGGTCTTTTGACCATCAAGTTAGGAATTGTCTACAGCGAAAAGGCAATGAAGGGCCCACAGGCCAAGGGAATGTTCAGCCTGACAGAGGAGGTCGTGGGGTAGCCAGAGGTGGTTACGATTTTGGTCGGGGCCATGGAGCAGTAGGCCGAGGAGCCAAAAATGCTGAAGTGAGACAGCCAGGGTTAATTTATGCTGTCAGACGTTGAGGGAAGGCTGACGCATCGGATGTCATAACCGGTACGTTCTTAATTTTTGGCTTACCCTATCTTGCATTAATTGACATCGGATCGACACATTCATATGTCGCTAGTAGATGCTGAGATTTTCTCTAGGGTGATAACTATAGTAAGCCCATTAGGACAATCTGTAGTGGTAAATAAGCTTTATCGAGAATACCTTTAGAGGTTCAAGGGGTAGTTTTCTGTACGGATCTAATGGAATTACTGTTCGGGGAGTTTGATTTAATCCTAGGCATGGATTGGCTTATGAAGTATCAAGCTAATCTAGATTGTGCAGCTAAGTGTTTGGTGTTAAAAACTCCTAAAGGTGGCGAAGTATTGATAATAGGTGAAAGGGGGAACTGTCTGTCAAATGTGGTGATCTGTTCTGAGAGCGGAAAGCATGTGAGGCAGGCTTGATGTTTGTTCTCGCTATGAAAACTAAGGAACTAGCAGTGGGAGACGTTAGGACGATGAAGGAGTTTCCTGATGTTTTTCCTGAGTAGCTTTCGGGATTACCTCTGGATCGTGAAGTGGAGTTTGGAATCGATCTTCTTTCAGGGACAGTGCGTCGGTATCTATAACTCCATATCAAATGGCACCAAAGGAGTTGGTAGAGTTGAAAGCGTAGATTCAAGAGTTGTTGGATAAAGGGTTTATTCGATCTAGTGTGTCACCGTGGAGAGCACCGGTTCTATTCATTAAGAAGAAGGATGGGTCAATACGTATGTGTATTGACTATCGCCAGTTGAATAAGTTAACGATCAAGAACAAATACCCATTGCCAAGGATTGATGACTTGTTCGATCAATTGAAGGGGGCCTTAGTCTTTTCGAAGATAGATCTGAGGTCAGGGCACCATCAGCTTAAGGCTAAGGAGGCTGATATTCATAAGACGGGCTTTAGGACTCGCTATGGTCACTATGAGTTCATGGTAATGCCATTTGGGTTGACCAACGCGCCAGTAGCGTTCATGGATATGATGAATCGAGTGTTCCAACCTTACCTAGACCGGTGTGTCGTGGTGTTTAAAGACGATATCTTGGTTTATTCAAAGTCGGAGGAGGAGCATGATGCTCATTTTCGAATAGTTTTGCAGATTCTAAGGAAGAAGCAGTTGTATGCCAAATTCAGTAAGTGTGAATTTTGGCTGAAGGAGGTTACTTTTCTAGGGCACGTTGTGTCGGCTAAGGGGATTAGAATTGACCCTCAAAAATTGATGCGGTGTTGGATTGGAAGCCGCCTAAGTCGGTGGCAGAGATTCAGAGTTTCCTTGGTTTGGCCAGATACTATCGAAGGTTTGTTGAAGGATTCTCCTTAATTGTGGCACCATTGACTAAGTTGTTATGAAAAGGAGTTCCATTTGTTTGGACGGATAAGCAACAGGAGAGTTTCGAGAGGTTGAAAAGGATTTTGACGGAGGCTCAAGTGTTGATTCAGCCGGAGGCTGGGAAGGAATTTGTGATTTATTGTGATGCTTCACACATGGGGTTTGGGTGTGTGTTAATGCAAGATGAAAAGGTGGTTGCGTATGCATCTCGGCAGTTAAGACCACACAAAGCGAATTACCCCACCCATGACTTGGAGTTGGCAGCGGTGGTTTTCACTTTGAAGATTTGGAGGCATTATCTTTACGGGGAGAAATCCATCATCGTCACTGATCATAAGAGCTTAAAGTATCTTTTAACTCAGAAGGAGTTGAATCTAAGGTAGAGGAGGTGGATCAAGTTGTTAAAGGATTACGACTGCTCGATCGAGTATCACCCGGGTAAGGCTGACGTAGTAGCAGACGCTCTAGGTCGTAAAGTAATCTCTGACTTAAGAGCAATGTTTGCTCACATTAGTTTATATGATGATGGAAGGTTATTAGCTGAACTTCAGGTGAAACCCTCATGGGTCGACCAGGTTAAGGAGAAGCAACATACGGATGAAATGTTGAAAGGAAGGTTTCTGGTAGGGTCAAATGATGGATCGACAAAATTCAGTGTTGATAAGGATGGGCTGTTATGTTTCCAAGGGAGAGTATGCATGCCTAAGGATCCTGAGTTGAGACGAACGATTTTGTAAGAAGCGCATGAAAGTCCATACGCTATGCATCCGGAGGGAGTAAGATGTATTGAGACTTACGAGCGCAGTTTTGGTGGCCAAACTTAAAACGGGAGGTGACTGACCTAGTGGCCAAGTGTTTGACCTGTCAGCAGGTCAAGAAGGAGCATCAATTACCATCAGGGTTATTGCAGCCGGTGAAGATTCCCCAATGGAAGTGGGAAAGAATCACAATGGACTTTGTTAGTGGGCCACCCCTCACACCTACTAAGAAAAATTCAGTTTGGGTGGTTGTGGACCGTTTGACGAAGTCTGATCACTTCATACTAGTACGAGTCGGTTACTCTTTACAAAAGCTGGCTAAGTTGTACGTAGCAGAAGTGGTAAGGTTGCATGGAGTACCGATATCGATCATATCGGATAGGGACCTTAGGTTCACCTCGCGATTCTAGAAGGCGTTACATCAAGCACTGGGAACAAAGTTGGATTTCAGTACAGCGTTTCATCCTCAGACTGATGGACAGTCTAAGCGGGTGATTCAAGTCTTGGAAGACATGTTAAGAGGGTGTGTCATTAATTTTAGAGGTTGTTGGGAAGAGTTCTTACCGTTAGCAGAGTTTGCTTATAACAACAGTTACCAGTCAAGTATCCAAATGGCACCCTACGAAGTTTTGTATGGGCAGAAGTGTCGTACCCCTACATGTTGGACGGAATTAGGGGAACGTCGAATTTTGGGTCCACACTTGGTCACCGAGATGGAGGAGAAAGTGGAAGTGATACGGGCTAGACTAAAAGAGGCGGCGGATAGACAGAAGTCCTATGCTAACTTAAGACGTAAGGACATAGAGTTTGCCGTGGGGGACAAGGTATTCCTAAAAGTATCGCCGTGGAAGAAAGTGCTAAGATTCGGATGTAAGGGTAAGTTGAGCCCCAGATTTATCGGACCATATCAAGTGTTGAAGTGAGTAGGACTAGTGGCATATCAGCTTGAGATACCCCCAAATTAAGTCAAATTCACGATGTATTTCACGTCTCTATGTTAAGACATTATCGTTCGGATCCATCTCACATAGTGCCTGTGGAGGAAATTGAGGTAAGACCTGATCTATCCTTCGAAGAGGAACCGGTGGAAATTCTGGATCGTGATGTCAAGGTGTTGCGAAGGAAAACGGTTCCATTGGTTAAGGTGCTGTGGCAGAATAACGGTTCTAAAGAGGCTACGTGGGAACCAGAGGAAGCGATGCGACAGCAATACCCCTATCTTTTCTGATCAGGTAATTTCGAGGAGGAAATTTCTTTAAGGGGGTAGAACTGTAACATCCTGAATTAATGGGTCTATGCGTTTAGTGTAAGGATATGTTTAATATGTTAATTTAAGTGATAAGGGTCCAAACTGGGCTTAGGACCAGGAAAAAGGCCTTGGTTAAATTATCTGATTGGGCATTATATAGTTAAAAGGTGGTAATTGTGTTTAAAATACCAACGTGGGCTTGTGGCCCAACAATAGGTGGCACTAGAAGGTGGTGTTACTAACAGTTAAAGAGGCCCAAGTTTTGGCCGCAAGGAGCCCATGTTTCTAGGCCATTTTTGGCACTTAAAAGGGAGCAAGGGGAAACGCCACAACAAGGGTGCAAGGGGGCCAAAATTTAAGTTTTAGGGAGCCCAATTTTCTTAATTTAAGTGAGCTAAAAATCGACATTAGGGTTAGGAGAAGTGGACGGCAACAAGGCTCTAAAATAGGAGGATTTACATGGAATTTATAATTGATAATATAGAAGATAAAATGGAGAAAAGATATGAGCTATCAAGGAAAGGTGATGGTCAAAATCTACCACGTAGAGGAGTGAAGAATTCGGCTACTTCATGAAGAAGAGGTGCCGAATTTTCCCTTTTTATTAGCTTGACTTTTAGTAATCAGGGAGGATGCTCTCGTGTTTTTTAAGGTAGGGCCGAAATCTCTATAAATAGAGGGGAGTAGCTCACCAACTCCAGCATTTGAACCCTACATTTTTCTTCTTAACATGTGCCGAAATTCTTAACTCTTCCTCTCCAATTTCTTTTCTTTTTATTTCTTCAAAAGCTGAAAAATCCCTACTTTTTGTCAATTTCTTCCACTAAAAGCCGAAACTATTCAAGATTCCTTCTTATCATCTTCTCTTTTTGATTTTTCTCAAAAGTCGGAATCCCTAGGGAGTTGTTGATTTCCCTTTAATAAGGTAAGTGTCGATTCTTGATTGCTCTTAAGATCTCTCTCTCAATTTTTGCAAGGCAAAAGTCGAAAAACTAATACTCTAATGGTTCTATGTTGGGCGGCAATCCGAGATTTGAAGGAAACTTGGTCGTCTAGATCTAAAAGCCAAAAATTGCTAGTCTCCAATTTTGGGATTTTAAGGTAAAGAGATTTTCCCTAGATCTTTACTAGATCCGTTCATTATATACAAGATCTAAACTTTATGGTGAGGATTAACGGTCATATATTGTGATGGTAGTTCTGACAAGGACTTGTGATGGAATTAAATATGGATCAGGAAAAGGAGAGAATCCCTAAGTTTAAGAAACGAAGCAGTATTCACTGCTCGGGATTGGCCACTTGGTTGTGGACCCGCCCGAACAACACCTTAGGTAGATAGCGGTTGTGTCGACTATGGATAGCGTCGACATAGAAAGTATCTTTTATCGGTAACGGTGTGTAGATCTCTAACACACACTCTCTAATTGTATTTTATGTGTAGTGGGCTAAAAAGTGAAAAGTGGTGTAGACAGTCGATTAAAACCCTAAAAGGGTTAGGCAAGGATGCCAGGTATGCAACCATGGAATATTGAGACTTATGAAAGCTTGTATGATGTTCTCTTTGTGTATGTATGCATGGGGTGGGAATATAATATGAAAGGGGAAGTGCAATATGGGTCACATGGTGATCGGTGGTAGAAATCCCACGAATATAAATATAGGTCACATGGTGACCGGTGGTAGAAATCCCAAGAATATAAATATGGGTCACATGGTGACCGGTGATAGAAATCCCCAATTTAAATGTTAGATCACATAGTGATCAGTGGCTGTGTTACGTGGTGTGTAGCGGACGGAGGGTTGATTGTAGAAATCCCCAAGGTGTGATGGTTGGTACGGGTTGGTGTGTAGAGGATGGAATTATAGGATGGGTTGGGCCATTCATTATGTATTGTCTATCATGTATTGTGATTGTTGCCTTTATGTATGGGCCAAGGCCCATAATGTGTTTGTGGGCCTTAGGTCAGTGTGTTTAGGATTTATACACTGAGTCTTGGTGACTCACGCTTTCCTTTTCTTTACTCTTTCAGATGAGCAGTAGATCGTGGACATGGGAGCCGAGACGGACTCGAGGGGCCATCAAGTTATTCATTTTATACTTTTCGCTTTATTTCAAGTTTTAAATGTTGGAATTATTTGATGTCATAAGGCCTCGTAGCTTAGGTTTAAGTTGATATTTGTTAGTGTTTATTTCTTCTCAAATTTTATGAACAAGACTTATGTTTTAAAGGAAGTAAAAAGATGGGATTTTCAAATATGATTTCAATAACTTCCATTTTGAAAAAAAAAATAAATTACTAGACCACCTATTTAACAAATATCTACAAGAATGACTAAGTTTTTTAAAACCATTCTAAGTAAAGTTCTTAACATTGAACCCGTAGCATACCAGATCCAGTTAGAACTTATAGGCCGGGTTTGGGGTGTTACATGGGCCGTAGTTGATCAATTGATGAAATCTGCCCATTTTATTTCGGTATGATCTGATTATTCACTTGATAGATTAGGTGAGCTTTATAATTCTGAGATTGTGAAATTGGACGGGGTGCCACTATCCATTGTATCAGATAGAGATCTAAGATTTACATCAAGATTCTGGAAGAAATTGCAAGAAGCTTTAGGCAAAAAACTGTATTTCAGTATAGCTTTTCATCCGCAAACGATGGTCAATCCGAGTGAATCATTCAGATTCTTGAGGATATGTTGAGATGCTGCATTCTTAAATTTGATGGTACATGGGAGTAGTGCCTGCTATTGGTTGAATTTGCATATAATAATAGTTTTCAGTTGAGCATTAAAATGGCACCATATAAAGCTCTGTATTGACGCAAATGTCGAACACCTTTGTCTTGGACTGAGCTTAGTGAAAATAAGCTACACGGGGTTGATCTGATAAAAGACACTGAATAGAATGTGAAAATAATTCGTAATTGTTTGAAAGCAGCATCTGATCGTCAGAAGTTTTCTGCGGATTTGAAAAGAAAAAATATTGAATTTGAGATCGGTGACAAAGTGTTTCTGAAAGTGTCTCCATGGAAAAAAGTACTCTGATTCAGACGTAAAGGCAAGTTAAGTCCGAGGTTCATCGAACCGTATGAGATCATCGAGCGTGTTGGGCCAGTTGCGTATAGATTATTGTTGCCCTCTAAGTTAGCAAAAATACAAAATGTATTCCATGTTTCGATGCTCCGTAGATACCGTTCTGATCTGTCGCATGTGATTGCTCCGTCTGAAATTGAAATCTGACTTGATATGACAAACGAGGAAGAACCAATCTGTATCTTAGCTCGTGATTTGAAAGAGTTGAGAAATAAGAAAATATCATTAGTGAAAGTGTTGTGGAATAGACTCGGAATAGAAGAGGCTACGTGGGAGCCTGAAGATTCAATGAGGCAGCAATATCTAAATCTATTTAATGGTAAGATTTTCAAGCACGAAAATCCCTAAGGGGGAGAATTGTAACAGCCTGGTTTAGGCCCTAGTCGAAACAGTGGTTTTGGGACTACAAATCTGAGTCAGTGAATTTGTCCGTCTATGTTAAATTTTGTAAGTTAATTTGTCCGTATATGTGTTCAATTTGATAAAAGGATTTAATTGCATTGAATGAAAAATGTGCATGCTTTATGAAAGGACACCTATTTGAAATGGCTTTTAAATGGGGAGGCTTTAAGTGGCAATTAAGCCAATTATAAGATAGTGGAAGGTTAAATGACATAATAACCTTAATATCAATTTGTCTTATATGATTAATAGATGGGTAAATTGGTAATTGAATTAATAATATGTTATAATGTAAATAAAATATGAAAATATATGGTTGTTCATCGATTATCTAGCCAAAAGTTTAAAGAAGAACAAACAAAACATTCAAGCTAGGTTTCGGCTATATATAAGTAAAATTAAGATATGTTTTGACTTTGGATTTTAATGTTTTTTATGTTTTTGAGATTGTTGCTTAGTCTACTCTCAAGCCCATGTTGTAATTTTGAGAATTGATGATATTTTTGAAATTTGACATTGATGAAATGGTGAGATTTGTGATGTTTTATAGTGAAATATGAAAGATATATGTTTGATTATCATAGTTTGTATTTAAAGTTTTGTTGAATTTGAGTATTTTGGACTCAATTGTGAAAATAGCAATTTGAGGGACTAAATTGTGAATTTGATGAGATGTTTGGACTTGTATGAGATACATGGGCATTCGACTAAGCATGGATATATGGTGATTTTGTATATTTGATGTTTTGAGAAAAATGGACTAATTGATAAAATGTGCAAATGTGAGGGCTAAATTGCAAATTGCCCTAAATGTGTGTTCATGGATTAAATTGAATGAATTATTGAATAAATGGATTACATTTGAATATGTATAGATCAAGAGTCGAAGAAAACGGACTTAGATCGCAAGAAAGCAAAAGTAGTTGAATAACCGAGTTCGAACGAATATCCGACTCCGAGGTAAGTCATTATACAAATAAACGTGTGTGAATTGAATTATGTATGTTCATATGTGTTGACACTATTTAATGCACATGAGATGATGTACATATGAACTCCGAGATAGATTCGACATAGTGTTAATATCCGAGAAGTCTCGTACGAACCTAGGAATAGATAGGATTAACTATGTCATGACATAGGTGTTTGTTATGTGATATCATGTAAGACCACGTCTGGGATGTTGGCGTTGGTTTGAGATTTTGTGTAAGACCACGTCTGAGACGTTGGCATCAATATGAAATTTACATGTAAAACCATGTTTGGGACATTGGCATCGTATTTGATTCGTGTAAGACCCTGTCTGGGATAGTGGCATCGATATTTAAGTACATGTAAGACCTCGTCTGGGACATTGGCATTGTACGACTATTCCAAGTATTCTGAGTATCCTATTAGATTCCGTATGGTTCAACGAGCAAATCTGATATACAAACGATTATGTGATCTGTATATCCTATTTCAGGTACGATTGATATGTACACTAAGTGTGTATAAAAGGTAAGTATCTATATAAATTTACTATGATGAAGTGTGTTTTTGAATATGAGAATGTAAATGAGATGCAGAAATGAAATATGCTTGAATAAGCTGAGTACATATGTGATATATGAATAGAGGTATGTGGAATATTTGTATAAGCAAATGTGCCAAAGATTATGCGATGAATTAGCTATGAGAACCATAAGTACCATTGTATTAATTTGGTTATATACATTGTATGCTAAGTTTATTTGTATATGGCTTACTAAGCTTTGAAAGCTTACTCTGTGTGTGTTTGCTCTGTTTTATAGATCGTCAAAGCTACTGAAGGCTCGGGACCATCGAGGATCGTCATCACACTACCTAAGCTCATTTTGGTACTTTGAAATGTGCATATAACTAAATATGGCATGTATAGGTTAGATATTTTGATATGTGTTTGGAAGTGTAAATAGCCATGTGATGTGGCTAAGTAAATGTTGA
The DNA here is from genome assembly GCA_025506655.1 of Gossypium rotundifolium. Classification (NCBI taxonomy): domain Eukaryota; kingdom Viridiplantae; phylum Streptophyta; class Magnoliopsida; order Malvales; family Malvaceae; genus Gossypium; species Gossypium rotundifolium. Next base: position 135,124,834 of record CP106722.1, read on the forward strand.
AAATGTGCATGAATAAATATGGCATATGATGCATGTTTTGTATGGATCAAGACTATGGTAAGTATATGAATGCAATATAAGTGCACATGTTTGATCAATGAAATGGTTGTATGTATGGTGCAATGTGGATGGATTATGCTTGAACATATATATGTTTTAGTTGTGCAAATTTGTATGCAAATTAACATGTTTAGAAATGAGATTGAATGTGAAGATTTATTGATTATTGAACATGTCTTTGGTTGTCAATTGTGTATGTAATGAATTGGTAATTTGCTTGTAGGGATTGAATCTTGTGAGGGTGGCATTTGGACCTTGCAAGTGGTCTATTTTGCCTACATAGCCGTGGCACACAGGCGTGCCTAGTGGCCGTGGGTGAAAGTCAGTAACCAGCCTATGTGTGCACGGCCTTGGCACACAGACGTGCCTGGTAGCCGTGTGCTTTAGCTAGCATATAGCTAATGAGCACACAGCCATGGTGCATGGGCGTGTCTTGTGGCCGTATGGGTTAGTCAGTATACTAGCTCAGATTTGGCACGACTGGGACACATGGTTATGTCTAGTAGCCGTGGAAGGCACACGACCTGCCCCCACAGGCATGTGACCTTTGTAATATAGAAAAGTTTTAAATTTCCAGAACTTTCATATGTGTTCGGTTTAGTCCCGACCCTATCTGAAACATGATTAAGGTCTCGTTGACCTATAAAAAGGGACTCTTGGTTGTGAATGATAATTTGTATTATAAAATGTCTGTAAAAGTTTTCGGTCTGTTTGGTAATGCCTTTAACCCTATTCTGGCGATGGATATAGGTTAGGGGTGTTACACCGTAGCTTTGATACCAACAAATTGTAACATCCCTAACCCGTATTTGTCGCCGGACTAAGGTTAAGAGGCATTACCGGACATATCAGAACATTTTATGCTCATTTCACAACATCAATCATACAATATCATTTCATAATAATTCATACTCATATAGTCCCTTTAGAAGGTCTACGAAACTTTAAACATGCTTTAAGGAAGGTTAGAGACTAAGCCAATCTCATACGAAAACTTTGCGGAATGTAGAAAATTTTTCTTTCAAATAGGGCACACGCCCGTGTGGATAGGCCGTGTGCCTCACAAGGCCGTGCCTTGGACCATGTCTCAGCCCGTGTGTAACACTGACTTGGGTCACACTACCTATCACACTCCCGTGTGTCTGGCCCGTGATGACCTCGAAACTAACTAATATTTCAACAAAGGCAAGCACACCTATCGAACAGTAGTATAGCTTTGATGAGTCTAGAGTATCGTATCCGCAATGACTAAAATTACTAGTATTAACTATCTTTTTTATTATTTAGCCTAAAAATTAAGGGGATTTGTTTTAATCTAAAATCTAACTAACTAATTTACTATGAACACGACAGAGAGTGAAGAAAGTAATCGAATAAACCAATGAATAAAGACAATACCCAAGGAAAAATCCACCTAGACTTCACTTATTATTCTGACTCTAAATTAAACAATTTATTCACTTGCCTTGATCCGGAAAAATCCCTAAATTATGTTAATATCTCTTTCGAGACTAAGAACAACTGACTCTAAGTTAATTAATTGGAATCTCTTTCTAATCAAAATCCTTATCGTTGCATTAACTCGACCTATGGATTCCCTTATTAGATTTGACTCTAATTCGGCAGATTTATGTCATCCTATTTCTAGGGTTGCAATTAACTCCACTTAATTATGCTAGATCTTCTCTTAAACAAGGACTTTTGCTCCACAGAATAAGCACATTAAACTTGAACTAATATCTTGAAAATATTAAAGCAAGGGTTAAGAAACATAATTAAGAATAAGAACAAGTATTTATCATGTAATTCAGATAATTAAATAATAAGATTTATCTAGGTTTCATCCTCCCTAGGTATTTAGGGAGTTTAGTTCATAACATAAACGAAAGACATCTTAGAATAAAGAAAACAACAAGACATAAAGAACCCAAAAGCTTCTAAAGAACTTGATGGAGATCTTCAATCTTGGAGGGGACTTGCTTCCGAGATGAATTTGACGGCTTCCTTCGAGTAATTTCTTCTTTCTACTCTGCGTGTTCCCTTTCTAGTGTGTATTTATAGACTTTAGATGTCTCAGAAACCCTAAAAATTGGGTTTTTCCGTGTAACAGGGAAGTAAGGTTCGAAATCAACACGGGTTGGAACATGGGCATGTGGCCAGCCCGTATGGCTCACATGGGTGTGTGCCCAGCCCGTGTGGATCCTGAAAACTCCGATTTTGGACCCTTTTTCACTCCTTTTGCTCCCAAATGCTCTCATAAGTATAGAAACATGAATTTAAAGGATTAGGAGCATCAAATTCACTAATTTTCATCATAAATCATCCAAAAATATGCCAATCATGGAATTAAAATATGTTACATTTATGGTTTATCAGCTCGTGTGCAACACTGACTTGAATCACACGGCCTATCACATGCTCGTGTGTTGGCCCCTATGCAACTCTAACTTACTTCGAATTGGGACATTGAAGGACACGGTCGAGACACATGCCCATCTGCTCAACCGTGTGGGCAAATATAGGCCATTTGCAAGGCCAATTTGCCACCCAAAATTTGGTTCATACCTACAAGCATCAAACAAGCATCAATTCATAACCAAAAGGCAGCCAAAAACATACCAAATCATGAATAATTTGACCCTTAATAATGTCATTCATTTCCATATACAAATCCAACTCAAACATACCAATTCAAAGTACCAACTTCACATCAAAAACATGTGATTCATACATCATATTAATCCATTCAATTCATAGCATTTTTCATCATATTCATTTCCCAAATCAACCATAAAACTTACCCAAAATTGACCATTTCTTTTGGTCATTCATGAACACATCATAACATACCAAATTTTGCATCACATAGCATGCACTAAATTCATTCCATAATCACATCCATTATCAAGCCATATCACATGGCTATATTTACACATTTCAAAACATAATCAAAGTTCTCTAGCCTATACATGCCATACTTCTATATGTACATTTTCAGAAGGTACCAAAATATAGTTCGATAGTGTGGTGATGATCCTCGACGATCCCCGAGCTTCTAGTAGCTTTGATAATCTATAAAACAATGTAAACACACACAAAGTAAGATTTCAAAAGCTTAGTAAGCCATATACAAATAAACTTATCACATAAACAATTACAAACTATTTCATTCATATGAACTATGGCATAACACAATAGCAAATTCATATTTCTCATCTAGCTCAATTGTTCATAACCACTTGCTTATAAACACATCACATTTTCATGTAACTCACATATCAAATGATTATATTCATACTTATCTTCCATTGCCAATTTCATATACATTTCATATGTACCTGAAACGGATACATATTCACATATTCAATCATATCTCAGAATGCCTGTTAAACTGTTCGGAATTAGTAAGGATACTCGGATAGTTCGTAAAACTCGTACAATACCAACTTCCTAGACGTGGTCTTACATGTAATTAAATATCGATGCCACTATCCTAGACAGGTTCTTACACGTAAATCTCAAATCAATGCCAACGTCCCAGATGTGGTATTACACGATAACTCATATCGGAATCCTATGTCATGACATATGTATCCTAACTATTCCTATGGGTCGTACGGGGCTTTATGGAAGTCATCACATTATCGAAATTTTCTTGGATTCCACATATTCAACTCCAATAGCCATTCATCACATTTCATTAACATATAAGCAATAATAATTCAATTCAAACACATTTATTTCTATATAGACTTACCTAGTACGAAAAAGAATGGAAACGAACGGCTATTCAACTACTTTAGATTTCCTCCGATCTAATTTTGTTTTCTTTGGTTCTTGATCTATACACATTCAAATTTAACTCTTTTATTCACCAAATCATTCAATTCAATCCATATACACATATTTAAGGCATTTTACAAATTAGCCCTCGTATTTTCACATTTTGACATTTTTGTCCTTATTTCATAAAATCACAAAATACACAAAATTTTACATTTTTCATTCTTAGCCAAATTTTCATGGAGTTCATTTAAGGCCATATATTTAATTTATTTCACATTTTAGTCCTCCAATTTCTCATTTTCACAATTTAATCCATAATACTCAAAATCACTTTAGACAATATGTATATCAATCATCAAACACTTAGTTTTCGTTATCAAACATTACAAAACTCAATTATTCAACAATGGTACTTCACAAGATCATCATCAATTCTGAAAATCAAGGTACGTGTTAGCTAGTACTCAAAGCAACGATCACAAAAACATAAAAATCATCAAAAACCAAGCTTAAAACATACCTCATGCAAGCTCAACAAGTGCCGAATGTTCAAAGCTCATAAACCATATCTACTTTTTCAATTTTCGGTGATGAATGCATGAAAAAAGATGAGTATTTGACTTTGTTATAATAATAATATCATGATTTATCAATTACCAAAATTAACCTTTCAAAATCACATTAAAAATCCACTAATATAAACCCATTTTTGTCCATCCAAGCTATTAGTGGTCTAATAACAACATAAGGACCTCTCATTTAATAAGACATAGCATTTAAGCATTTTTAACTACTAGCACCAGCCTTTTCATTTTACTTGATTAGGTCCTTTTTCACAAATCGGCACACAAACGATAAAATTTTCCCACAAAACTTTCACACATACTTTATCACATGCCATAAACATCAAAAATAATATTAAAATATTTTTTGACTCAAATTTGTGGTCCCGAAACCACTATTTCAACTAGGGTCTAAACCGGGTTGTTACAACACATCTTTCATATGTTGTTATTCTATCAGAAAATAATGGTAATTTATTTACAAAGAGTAAGTTCTATTTTCTAGGAATCTCGAATAATCACCGGCTTATAGAGAGAATTTACTTTCTTACTAAAAACAAGTAAATCATTTAAATTTTTTGGCTTGGTTTATGTTGCTCGAACCCACACTTGAGACAATTCGTGGTTCGAAGGTAGCGAAGAATGTTGTTCGAGGGTAGCAGAAAAGGTTGTTCAATTGAAAGCCAGGATGGACTTTTTTTCGCCTCACAGAAAGCATAAGAATAATTCTGATAAGTCTTATTACTATAAATCTCATAAAATGGCTCAGTTTTAGAAAACAATTTAAACTTCCACTATACCTAAATTAACCATTTTCTAGATTGGTTTGTCTAACAACCTCGGAAACTTGGGATGCATTTTTGGCCTTACCTACGCCTTAGGTATCGAACCTTAGGTGCAAGGGACCAAATGTTTTGGTTTTAAACACCTAAAACTCAATCTAGAACACCTTCAAACAAAACCACCATGAATGATGCTTCAAGAATAACTATGTACAATTAAGATTCTCAATAAAACTTGCTCAATATAAACCAATAACCAACAAAACCGTCATAAGGCAAAGCTAGCATAATAAAACATTTATAAAACCATTCAAATATAAGATAACATCCCCAATTAATAGCTTAACATATTAGTTACCTACATGCATACATGCCAAGTGAAACTTCTTTACAATCATGGACTTAACAAATTAAATAAGCCTTCAATTTCAACATTACCACTAGTATTTCAAGTACTAATTAACATATCAAATAAGCATATTTGTACAAGTTAATGCCTTAAGTACATGTCAAAATATATAAATACACAAATTTCATACTCTTATAGTCTTGATGGTAGTGTGATACTGCCAAAAGAGAGTGATGGCTTTAAAGATCCTAGAGTGCAATCTACGCGCAAAAATAATAGTGTGTAAGCATATAATATATATATGCTTAGTAAGTTCAAATGAAAAATTCTATTCTTACCTTGCTTTGGAAAGGAACAAGAACCACATGCTCAACAAGATAAATAGTTTTCTCAAGCAAGGAAACATAAGAAAATGAAAACATGAATTCAATAAATAGTTGAAGTATATAAGCATGAAACTTACAATTCATTAAACTTGCAACATTCATTAAATTCATAGTAATTTTCAAATCACTAACAAGGAATCAAGAATAAATACTTATAATTATACTTTAAGCTTCAATATGATTCAATGATATCCGCTTTTCATTTCACCCAGAGAATATCACCAGGTTTCGGTTTTATGCCCACTATAATATCAGTAAAATAAAACTAGGACACTATGGGACTCCACATACACCCATAATTACATAATGTAATGCTCAAAGGCAATAGAACTCTAGTTTATCATATATTCCCAATGGTCGGCAATAAATGCTTGGTCAAAGATATCATAACAAAACTCCAGAAATCAAATCTCACAACTCCAAACCCCACATAACACTAGAATAAAACTTCAAAGAATATGATACACATATGACCCTAATTAGCATATCAATCGTATCCTAACCCTTCTATCAAGTTTACATGGGCTTAAATAAGTTTTAAATACACGCAAAACACATATTATAACACATTCAAGCAAGAAATATAGCAAGTGTTGGAAAACAATTGGGTTTAAAAGCAGTTTTTTGTCACAGTAGAAAATTGAAAATTTGAAAATTGAGCTGGTTTGTAATATTTATAGCAATAAACTTTTCTTGAAAACTACATGTGCTTTGTGTGGGATAGATCCTAAATATTCCCGGATTTCAGTCGAATGGTCTTTTCTGCTATTCTCACCCTACAAATCACTTCGAGTGTGGGCTCGAACAATCTCAAATAAAAAATATAACCAGAAACAATTTTTTACTTTTAGTAAGAAAGTAACCTCTCTCTCAATTGAAACCGATAGAATTGTTATTCCTAGAAAATAAATTTCTCACTCTTTTCAAGCAGAATAACAATATCTCAAAATTGTGTATAACTTGAATTTTAGCCTTACCAATGTCATCTATTTATAGGGAGAGATAGAAGAATAATGGTTGAATTAGTAGAATACAAATAATACTTGTTAGATAAATAAGCTAATCTACTAGTTCTACTATGAGAGAGAGGCGACACACCCTAGTTAAATATATTAGAGTTGTTGTCCCTCATATGTATTATGAGGGGTTTTGTGCCTCTCCTGTTTTTGGTCCAATTATATGTGCTTCCTATACTTTTAACCCAACACTTTATAATCTAGTCTAACCAATACATGTTTTTCTATTTCCCAAAATAAATATTATTTATTAAATTAATCTCAATAAATTAATTTTCTAATTAAATAATTTTCTCAACCCAATTCTAATTTCCTTAAAACCATGGCAACTTTAGCATAAAAGAATTTATAAGAAAATATATTTAACTTACATATTCAAGGAATTCATGATAACCAATTAATTTAATTCCATATTTGAACTTCAATTATTTGATTAAATAATAAATTGAAAAACTTAAATTAATTCTAAGGTCATTTCCTCCCTCTGCTAGCTCGTTGAAACTAGAAATGAATTGCATGTTGAATCAAATGAACATAAATAAATAGGAATGATAAAGTTAGAGAAATGGGTAACATTTAGAAATGAATGTGGTTTCTCACTAAGTATGAAAATGACACGAGAATTAATTTATGATTTTTGAATAATTATTTATTTAATTAAAAATTGAAGTTTAAAACTAATTTAAATTAATTAGTCATTTTGAATTCATTGAATGTAGAAAAATTAAATATCTTTTTCATAAATTATTTTATGATAATGTTGTCATGATTTTAATGAAATCAAAATCGGGTTGAGAAAATTATTTAATTGAAAATTTAATTTATAATTTCTATTTTAGGAAATAAAGAACATGTATTGGATTGAGTTGAATTATAAAGTGTTGTGTTAAAAGTCTAGTAAGAACTTATAACTGGACTTAATACAAAAGGGGTCCGAATCCCCATCATACTACATATGTGGGGAAGCATAACTTATTAGCCTTTCTCTCTCCTGGTTCAAATAGGAGATTGTTTTTCTATTAAATAGGCATTAAATGTTTCTACTAATTCAACTAGGGTTTCAGTTCTTCCTCTATAAATAGATGGCACTGGTAGGGCTAAAAATATAACAAGTTATATACAACTTTGAGATATTGTTATTCTACTCAAAAATAGTGATAATTTATTTCTAATTCTATTTTCTAGGAATATTAATTCTATCGATTTCTATAAGGGAGAGATTTACTTTCCTACTAAAAGTAAGAAAATTATGTATGGTTCTATGTTTGATCTAAAATTGTTTGAGCCCACACTCGAAGCAAATTTTAGTATGAGAATAGTAGAGAAGGTCGTTCGGTTGAAAGTCGAGAATGACAAGGATCTGTCTAGCCCAAAACACAGGTGCAATTTCGAGAAAAGTTTATTACTATAAATATCACAAATCGGCTCGATTTTTAAAATTTTATTTTTTCGCCACGCAAGAAAATCATTTTCAAATTAAATTTTTTCCAACACTTAATACGTCTCACACAAAGAAGAGGTATTATTCATTTAGGGTTTAATACTATAAATATCACCAAAAGGGCTTGGTTTTGAAAAAAAAATTAAACCTCCACTGTAACTGTAAAATTGTTTTCTTAACCAATTTTTTCAATAGTAAGGTGAGTAAAGTTCTTGTAAATTGGAGGGAAGTTAGAGAATATTTTCATGTGTTCAACTGATCAAAGTGCTTGGAACCATATTTGTGCATTATTGTTTCTTTGTTATCAAACCGACTCAGGGCTCTACAAATTCGTGACATTATCTTTCACAACATCACGACATTCACTTACAAAGTCGCAACATTGTCTCACTACAATAAAACAACCCTACCGCGACACTTATTTTGACCTAAGACGATGCAAAAAAGGTTGGCATAGGTTTCACGATGCTTATCTCGACACTTCCAAAAAGGTTTTCTATAGTACAGTTGGCATAGGCTCCGCAACGCTTTTGAAAAAGCGTTGCCATAAGTCAACATAAGCTGACCCTTATTGAAGGGTTGTGAAAGGCTTAGTCAATGTCAACCTTTAAATAAGGTTGGGATAGACCTAGTCAAGGCTAACATTTGAAAAAGGTTGCGATAGACTCGTCTAAGACAACCTTAAAAAGGTTGGGATAGACCAGTCTAAGGCAACCCTTAAAAAAGGTTGGGATAGACTCGTTTAAGGCAACCTTAAAAAAGTTGGGATAAACCTTGTGTAACATCCTTAAAATGGGGTTCTGCGTTTTGCTTGTGTTGCATGTGATGAATTGTGTATAATGTTCATTTAACATGTTTTGGGGGTCTAGTTATAACCCTAAGTTAGGCCTGAGTTAGGGCTAGGAATTTTGTTTTGGCATTTAAGGAAACGGAGCTAAGGGAGAAAAGGGTTAAGAGATTTTATTGGGGAAGTTTGAAACAAGTAATCAATGGGAAAAGTGACAAGGAGGCGCCACTAGGGTGTTAGAGGAGTGACGCCACAGGGATCAAGGAGAACCTTGGTTCGAGCTGTAGAAATCCCTTTCTGCTTATTCATTTTTGACGCCACAAGCATGAAAGATGAGTGCTCAAGAGGGACTCTCTTGAATGGATGAGGATGTGAACATCAGATTTGAATTGGATGGATGAATCTTATCAAACTCATGTGGGTAGAGTTGGTCGAATAGTGGACTGTGGGCAAGGGGGCTATCGGTTTTTGGGAGCTTTTGGTATAGCCGAATGTCCCTCTAAGCTCATTAGTGTTATTTCTTTTCTCTCAAAGTACTTAGTCGAAATCTTCATCTCCTCATCTCTCTTTTTCCTCCTATTTTGCTCAAAGCCAAAAAACACCATAGCCGAACCCTTTTCACCTATCTTTCTCTTCTCTTCACCATCTTTCTCGAATCAAACCACCACTCAAGCGAATCTTGATCCCATCTTTCCCATCTTTTTATTTTATTTCAAAAGCCAAAGCTTGTTGTTTCTCTTTCGGTTTATCAAGTACCTTGGCGAATACTTGGCTCATAAATCTCTCTTCTTCGATTTCTCTTCATTATCTTAAGTGCCGAAATCAAGTTTGCTTTTGGGGACATAGCCGAATCTTTTGGTAAGGGATCTCTTCTTTTCTTCTTGACCGATTTGAGTAATGCCGAACCTCTTCTGTCTTTCTTTTGATATTTCTTCAATTGTGGTAATTGAGATATTAACTTATTATTGTCCCATGTGGTAGCCGAAACCCTTAACACCAATAAGGGGTGCCGATTTGTGGTGTTTAAAGGCCAAAGCAGTCATCAAGGTAAGGGACGACAAACTTATTTGGTATCGAGATTTATGTTTTGGCTAAATGGCCTCTGGATTCTTAATGGTGTGTTAAAACCGATTGTAGGGAGGAGTATAGCCAAACGCAGTGAATCTCTGGGATTTGGTAGGAAACCAAATCGGCACTAAGGTAAGGAATTAACCCTGTGCTATTCATCCTTTGAGATTTTTTGAATAAGTCGAATGGCTTTAAATCTAAAGGGTGGTATTGGCCGATTGTAGGTGCAGTAAGAACATACGTTTCGGGATCTCGTGGTATCGCATAGTTTGATTTACAGATAGTCGGTGTGTAAACGCTACACACTTTATTAGTTTAATGATGCTTATTATGTTATCAGATAACCCTTGGTCTTAGTGACTTTGTCTTGTGGAAATAAGCTTGGATTCCAGGAAAGTTCCCTGTTATGTGATTCTTGGTACACATTATTGTGATCTGTTAAATACTATGATATATGTTATTAGCATGATCATTCGATATTATGACTCGTATGAAACATGATGATGGGTTTGATGAGAGGAGGGGGATGATTTATTTTGGACTGTCACCAGTGGTTTTGACCACACGACGGGTTGGCCTCGTCTTGATATTATATTTTGTACTAAGTCCCAGTGGTTTTGACCACCAGTGGTTTTGACCACATATCGATTTGTGACTCGTCCCAGTGGTTTGGTACCACAGTGGGTTGGCCCCACGAGATTATTTACGGGATTATCATCAGTGGTTTTGACCACACGATAGGTTGGCCCCATCACTTGATTTGTGACTTCGGTCATCAGTGGTTTTGACCACATCGATATATTTGTGACTACGGTCACCAGTGGTTTTGACCACCAGTGGTTTTGACCACACGGGGTAGGTAAAGGTGTTTGGATGGCTAGGTTATGGGTTGCATGTTTTGCGTGGTTTGCATGTTTTTATTGATAACTTGTGTAAGTGAATGCACTATCGGGTTGGGGATTTACACACTGAGTCTTGGTGACTCACCCCTTCCCTTATATTTTGCAGATGAGTAGATTGCGGAGATGGAGCTGGAAGGACTCGAGGCCGCCATGCATGTTCGTGGGACTTTGAATTCTTTTAGTTACTATTTAAATTTTAAATATTGGTTTTGGGTTATGTAATAAGGCCGCTAAGATTTGTTTTGGTTATTTTTATTATTGCTATTATTTTAACTATGTAGGATAAATGATTTTATTAATTAACCGGCAGAACGCAATGTTTTTAAAACTATAACTCCTTCGTTTTTCTTTAAAGCGTTGCCATCGGGTAACATCACTTAAAATATGATAACAAAGATAACTTGAATATTTTTTAAAAACTTGCAACAATAATTAGACTTTAAGCACGGATTTCCAAAAGGGTTTTCTAAAGAAAATTATCTGACAAACTCTCGTTTCCAAAAGGTTATCATTTCGTGACATGCCAGATCCGGTTGTGGTGTGCTGACCGGGTTTGGGGTGTTACAATTTTGGTATCAGAGCCAAGTTCAAAAGCTTGGCTATGGGTCCAAGGCCTAAAACATTTTAAAGTAAGGTTTTTAAATGTTCTTGGTTGGAAATACATGGGTTGAACAGCATGGCACTGAGTTTTCGGCACCAATCCACCCAGGTAAGTACTTCTGACTGTTGTATGATTTATATGTGGGGGAAATGGGTATTTCGGGATCGTAGATTAGTAGAATAGGAATTATTGAACCCTAGGAATAGCCTACTCCAACATAAAATACATAAGACTTAATGATCCACTAAACAAACCTGTGAGTACATCACTGAGCTAAGGGTGTGGCAACCGTTGTGCGCATGTCTAGGAGTGGATTCAGGGAGGAGCTTGGTATTTAAGTAGTCCTAATGACTCACCTCCTCTTCACTCGAATCCTACCTAGTGCGTAGTGACGGTTCACCCCAGCTAAGACGACTTATTCACAGGCTAAACTTCATAACTAAAACCCGAAAGGGACCAGCCATTTTGCTTCGAAACACTTTAAACCTTAGTTTTGAAATTATCACAGTACCCTTGATTTGGAAAAAGACCAAATTACCCCTAATTTGAAAAATGACCAAATTACCCCTAACTTATAAAATTATCAAAATGCCCTCAGTATAGAGAATTGCCGAAGTACCCTTGAATTGAAATTTTCAAAATACCCTTATTTTGTAAAATCACCTGGAACCATATTTTTAAAAAGAAATTTTTACGAAAATACCCCTAGATTATAAAAATTACGAAAATACCCCTAGTTTATGAAATTACCAAAACGCCCCAATTTTGGAGTTTTTGAAATATCTATGATTTGTAAAGGTTTACAAATTAACTCTATTTTATTGCTAAAATACCCCGATAGGTTAAATTACGGAAATACCCCGGGTAGTGAAATGACGAGAATACCCCTACACGTGGAATGAGGGTAGAAAATTAAAATGAAAACTGTGTGATGATCGAAAAAAACCACTACCAAATTGCTTTTCATAAAACTTATTCGTGGGTAATAAGTGGAATAGAAGCTAATTCATAAAAATTTCTTAATCAGATAAATACAACCCGGAAGGATGAGTTCTAGAGGACGTGGTCGTAATGTGCGTGGCCGTGGTAGAGGTCGAATGACAGTGTCGGAGCCCGTTAGGTCTGGTCAAGGGTCTGAGAATGAAATACCACCACCACCACCACCGGTATTGAATATCGTGATCGACGGGGAAGATGCGGTCGCAGCGATCTTGAAAGTCCGGAAAGAGTGGCTGGAGCAGGTGGGGGAACAGGAGCTCGAAAATCAGTATCTGAGCGACTCCGAGCCAATGGAGCCGAGGTATTTTGATGTGTTTCTGGTGTGGCTCCCAATACGGCTGAGTATTGGTTGGAAGCGACCGAACGAATCATGGATAATCTAGACCTGACTGCTGAGGAAAAACTGAAAGAGATAGTGTCGCTTCTCCGGGATGAGTCGTACCAGTGGTGGCTCACGGTTCGGGATAGTGCAGTGGTGGATGATCTCACTTGGGACTATTTTAAGGTAGCTTATCAGAAGAAATATGTGGGGTCTAGCTACATTGATGCGCAAAGAAAGGCGTTTCTAAGGCTAGTTCAAGGGAATAAATCTATATTGGAGTACGAGGCAGAATTTTTAAGGTTGAGCCGATATGCTCGGGGCATTATAGCTACAGAGCATGAACGGTGTGTTAGATTCGAGGATGGATTAAGGGACAATTTGAGGCTGCTGATTGCTCCACAGTCGGAGAGAGAGTTTGCGGTCTTAGTAGAAAAGGCCAAAGTTGCTGAAGAGGTGAAACAGTCGGTGAGACGGAATCAAGACCGGGGATAGAATAAAAGGAATGCTGGATCATCTGGGTCTAGCGGGAATCAACAGAAATGGGGTAGATATAGTGGGCCGAATCAAGCTGCTAGGCCTACTACAGATAATACTCAGTGGCTGCCACGATGTGCTCGGTGTGGGAAGTCTCACATGGGGAATGCTGGACTGGAAATAGATTGTAACACCTCTACCCCATACCCGTCGCGGATTAGGGTTATGAGGCATTACCGAACTCGACTCAAATCATCACAATCATTTATCACCAATCATGCATTTATCAAACCCAAAAGAGACTTAATTCATGCTTATACAATTCAAACCATAGAATCATCAAATATATGTTATTAAAATGTTCGTTACAAGTTTGAGTATGCACTTTTCACTTTATACATATAAAGTAAATATAAATACATTTATTACTTATTCAATTATCAACTTATCATTTCACATATTATACACATATACCTATTTAAACATAAACTCTCAAAGACTCTATGGTGTATCCATTCATCTATGAAAGATTAGGTCTAGGTTTGCATATAACATAATCAACTTCATAAAATTTCCTTTTATGAAAATAAATTAATCAAATATGTATCGAGATACATATATATATATATATATATAAATGATACGACTAAATCAAGATTATCCATTATACTAATTTCACTTCATACCAACCCTACTTCTTTTATTTTCATTTATAACATTTAAAACATATATTTTCAGGCATTTCTAACCCGAACCTGACTATTCAAATGGTGTAGCCGAACATACAATGTATGCACGCATATATATATACACCAACTTTCCCTATTTATAATAAGGATATCTCATAACTCATAGATTCATGGAACATAAATCTAAGACTCGACCATTCAATATCATATCATGCAACCGAGACATTTGTTCATCTTTACACCCAAGTTTTATCATACAATACACTTCCAAATAAGTTTATTTCATAACCGAACCACCATATTACTATTTACTACTCAAAACTTACTTATAACCCAATCGTTTCAAGTATATAAGTCATAAATGCTACCTGTTCAGCATGAAACACATATGAATATGAGTATGTACATATATATATAACACATACTCATTCATTTCCCAAACCAAACATACACGCATCTCACATCAAAGATAGATTATATCATCGAGCATTAACATTAAGAACTAGCCACTTTCGCATGGCTTTTATACATTATCAAATTATCATTCAAAAACTTAGCTAGCCTATGCATGCCTTAAGAACCAAAAGTCTAAGCATTTTAGGTACCAACAAGAGTCGATAGTGTGAATGACTTCGTTGACGATCCCCCCCTGAGCTCGTAGCTTGATCAAATCTATAAAACAGAATGATGAATACACGGAGTAAGCTAATTTAGCTTAGTAAGTCTTAAGCAGTCATGATATAGCAATTGTGCATTCAAGCATAAAAAAAACAATCAAGTAATAGCGTTGAATAAATTAACTTAACTCGAAGGACCTCCAAAACCGAATGCCTTTACCTCACTTAACATAACGTTTATCATTTCCTTACCATTAACATCCAACTTACCAACTCAAGATTTTAACCAAAATATAAAGCATCCTCTCTTTATGATCTATTCATAATATGCACATATGAAACTCAATAGGTTCACATAATTATTCGAACAAGTAAAGGGCCATGTACATCTAAATCACCTCTTTAATTACATAATCACAAGTTCATTTAGCTTAACCATCATCACTATTTTACCTTTAAACATCCATTTATAATCTCATCATATAGATTAAATACTGTTTCCAACTACTCATATTTTCGATACACATATTTCCATAGGATCACATATATATATGTATATACAATAAGTATATACTTTACGCTTAGTAATTTCACATAAAAGGAAATATATTCACACATATTTATTTATGTATATCCATTTGACTTTTCATACATTCGTATGCATAGCATCAAAGTAATCCCAAGATCTCACGTAAACATAAGCATAAAGCCAAATATACAGGATCAATTTGTATCATTCATATCAATATACTTATACGATTACCTTTAGCCACATTATGCTTTCATATACCAATTTCCTTATGGCATAGTTTATACACAATTTGCATCTACTGATTGTATATCACATTTCCTTCATCAATTCATTTACTTATCATCATCACATATATATGTATAATACATGAATATGAATAGTACATACCTTGTAGCCAAATTAACAAATTCATTTTCAAATGCTTAGGCTCACTTGATTCATTTCATGACTTTACTAGTACACAATCTAAGCTTGGAATTTCAACTCACCGGTATAAAAACCTGCTAGGCATTTGCCCGAATCTCACATACTGGCATTAGACTTGCTAGACTCAAGGTCCGTAGTTCAAATACCGACATTTAGCCTACTAGGCAATAAGCGAATATATCATCGGTATTAAGCACGCTAGGCACGAAGCCCAAATATGTCACGGCACTAAGCTTGCTAGGCACGAAGCCGAATATGTCAGGCACTAAGCCTACTAGGCACGAAGCCGAATATATCAGCGCACGAGGGCACGCTAGGCATAAAGCTCGAATATGTCATGGCTCTAAGCCTACTAGTACGAAGCCGAATATATCACCTAAGACGAGGCCTGCTAGGCATAAAGCCCAGTATCAATGAAGTCAATCATTCCACACACATTTCATAATTTATCACATATCCAATTCAACTAAGCTTATTCACATTACCAAATAGAATCATTACGTCATTGTAAAACCCACAATTCATATTGAGATACTCATTCATATCACATTATTAAATTATGCATTCAATCTAATTTACTTATATACATTCGGCTATGACATAAACATGTACTCAAATTTATCGAACGTCATCATTTAATATGTTCATAAATAATTCCTTGATATATTTCAGCTTAAGGACTTACCTCAAATATCGATGGATGACGAAGACCGGCTATTCGATAACATTCGCCTTTCCCCGATCCAAATCCGTTTTTCTTTCTTCTTGATCTAAACATATTTAAAATAAGTTCATTCAAGTACATTTCATCTCAATTTAGTCCCAAAATACCTAAATGGGCAAATTACCATTTTGCCCCTATTATTTCACATTTTACAATTTAGTCCTATTTGCTTAAAACACAAAATACACACAATTTGTATAAATACCTTAAGGGTCGAATATCTATAGCATTCATACAAATCCATATATTTCATTTATTTTACATTTAAGTCCCTTTAAAATTTTATTTTCATAATTAAGCCCTAATCTCTCAAAATCACCAAAAATCCAAAAACAAAACATATCAATCTAATATATATCTTTCATAATCCATCAACTAACATCATAAAACTCATGAAATCATCAATGGTACATTTCAACATATTGATCAAAATCAAAAATTCAAGCATGGGTCTTGAAGTATTCGAAGCAACGATCACAAAAACGTAAAAATTAACAAAAACTGAAATCAAACTAACCTTGATTTTTAGCTTAGAAATGCCGAAAGTTAAAGGGTTTCAAAGCTTCATTCTTTCTCCCACATTCGGCCAAATATGGATGAAAAAGGATGATGGCTTATTATTATAATCTTTTAACATATAAAGTAAATAATATTTAATTACTAATTTAACCTTCAAAATAAAATAAAACTAATATATAACTTAAGGTTAGTTATGACAAATGCCACCCACTAACCTAAAATGGGCTAATTGCCCTTTTAATGCCCCACTTTAAAAGCCATCATCAATTTAGCACTTTTCACTATAACATACAACTTTTACTCTTTACGCGATTTAGTCATTTTTGTTAAATTGAACACACAAACGATTAAATTTTTCTACGAAACTTTCACACACATAAATTCACACATAATGAGCACATAATATAATATAAAAAAATATTTTTGACTCGGTTTCGTGGTCCCGAAACCACCGTTCCGATTAGGGTCAAATTCGGACTGTTACAACTCTCCCCCCTTAGAGATTTTCGTCCCCGAAAATCTTACCGTTAAACAAAGTCAGATATTGTTGCCTCATTGAATCTTCAGGCTGCCATTTCTTATTTCTCAACTACTTTATCTCACGGCTAAGATATGGACCAGCTCTCTTCATATGTCATATTAGATCGGATCTCTGCTTCAGATGGGGCAATCACACGTGACGGATCAGACCGATATTTACGAAATATTGAAACATGAAATACTTTGTCGTCGATCTCAAATTCTATATCTTTTCGTTTCAAGTCTATAAAGGAATTTTGATGATCAAATACTACTTTCAAACAATCTCGGATCAATTTCACTTCCTGTTCTGTATCCTTTATCAAATCAGCCCCATTTATGTAACTTATTATCACTGAGTTCGATCTAATCTGAGGTATACGATTTTACGTCCGTACAAATCTTCATACGGTACCATTTTGATATTCATCTGAAAACCACTATTATACGTAATTTTTAATCAATGGTAGATACTTTCCCATGAGCTATAAAACTCTAATACGAGCACCTTAGTATATCTTTAAGAATATGAATAGTTTGTTCAGATTGATCATCTGTTTGCAAATGAAAGGTTGTACTGAAATGCAATTTCGTGCCCAAAGCTTCTTGCAAATTTCTCTAGAATCGTGATGGGAATCTCGTACCTCTATCTGACACAATAGATAGTGGTACCCCGTGCAATCTCACAATCTCATTAATATAAAACTCGGTCAATCTCTCTAGTGAGAAATTAGACCTAACCGGAATGAAATGGGTAGATTTAGTTAATTGGTCAATTACGACCCATATCGCATCTTTCTTTCTCGGAGTCAGGGCCAATCAGAGACAAAGTCCATTGTTACTTTATCCCATTTCCACTCAAGAATCAAAATTGGCTGTAATAATCCAGATGAAACTTGATGTTCGGCTTTCGTTTGTTGACAGACTAAACATTTTAAAACCAAATCAGAAATGTCTCGTTCCATACCAAACTGCCCGTAGTGTTGCTACAAATTATGATACATTTTAGTACTTCCCAGATGAACAGTTAAACGAATATTATGTGCTTCATTCAAATCGATGGAATTAACTCTGAATTTCTCAGAATACAATCATGATCCTGGAATCTCAGACAATCATCAAAAATTTTGAAATTCAGACTCGAAATTCACTTCACACTGGCTCGATTCACTAACAATTTATTATCAAATTTCTGAGCTTTATATATATTTGTTGTAAAAACATCAGTTCTACTATCAATTCCTCTATTACAAAACTATCATAAGACAAGTCCAATGAGTATTCAAAGCCTGTAATGCAACGATGACTTTCTATTTAGACCATTAGTCACAACATTTTTTTTTGCCCGAATGATAATCTAACAATAGCTCATAATTTTTCAATATCTCAAGCCATCTTCTCGATGCAGTTCAAATCTTTTGAGTCATCAATTATTTTAAACTTTATGATCCGAATAGACATGACATTTCTCCCCGAACAAGTAATAACGCCAAATCTTCATCGCGAACATAATAGTTGCTAGTTCTAAATCACATGTCAGGTAATTTCTTTCATGTGGCTTCAATTGTCTCGAAGCGTAGGCTACGACTTTGCCTTCTTGCATCAAAACATAATCCACAAAAATCATCACTAAATACAACAAATTCTTTACCCGATTCAAAGCTAAACTAACTTTGGAGCTTCAATCAAAAGGGCTTTCAACCGATCAAACTTTTCTAACACTTTTCGACCATTCAAACGACATCTTTCCAAAGCGTCTAATCAAGCTGAGTAGCTATCATCGATCTAATCGATTCCAAAAGTTGACACAATATGTCCCGAAGACTAACCCGTACAATCGAATTCACATTCTCTGAATATCATATATATAATTATTCTTCTCTCAAAGTTTGCAAGAAAATTCTCAATGTTCAGTATGCTCCTTTTCATCAAGTGAATAAATAAAGGGATCATCCACAATTTCCACAATAACTCAATAACAGATTTAACTTCACGAATCAGAGGCAAACCCGGTAACTCTTCAGGAAACATATCAGAAAACTCAAAAACAATAGGCATTGAATAAATTTTCTTCCCAGATACTTTCAAATCAATCACGTAGGCAAAATATGCCTCATAACCCTTTTTTTTTATAATTTTCGAGCTTTCAAAATAGATATTATAGTAGTCAATCTACTCAAACCATTAGACTCAATTCGTACTTTCTTATCTTTCAGACATCTCAAATTTATAGTCTTTCTTTTGCGATTTACAACAAAGATCATGCATAACAACCAATCCTTTCCAAAATAATATTGAACTCATCAAATGGTAAAAGCATCAAATCAATGGGAAGCAGATATCTCAAACATTAATGGGCAGTTCTTGCATGCTTTATCAACCATGACACTTTTATCTAGGGTTCAATACTTTTATAGCAAACTCAGAAGATTCTGCAGTCAAAGTCTTGCTGAGTACTAAATTCATGCATACATACGGATATGTAGAACCAAGGTTTATCAAAACAATCACAGAAGTATCATAAAGAGTAAATGTACCAGTTATGACATCAGATGATGAGGCATCCTCTAGAACTCGAATAGCATACACCCTGACCGGCACTCTGGATTCAAATATGTTAATATTGTCTTCTAATGAAGATATGGTACACTTTAAACATTGATCTGGAATATAAGATAGCTCGTTGAACACACAAATAGTATTGTCAAACCACAACTCAGCCCACTCTACATCATTATCATCATCATTAGTTTTAAATTCTTCGGCCCTGTGTTTCTCAATTTTATCTACAGGAGGCCTGCCAAATCTTATCGGATCCACTATAGGAGGTACCATAGGTATCGAAGATGGATTATTCAGGGGTGGAAGTTGTTGCACAGTCGGGTTAGTCCAGATATATTGAGTAAACCATTCGATTATCATCTGGTAGAAGACTTACTTAGCCTTCCCCCCTCATGACTACTCGAGATAGGTCGAGAGTCTATCGGCGCTGACCTATATGCGGAATCAGGTGCTACGCTCTCAACATCATCAGCTACAGCTCTATCGGGATCCATTTTCAATATAAAATCGCAATTCAGATGTCAGAAGTCACCACACTATCATATTGTAATTTAAGGCATGTATAGCTAGACCCACACGTACTACGATAGTCCTAGAATCGACTAAATCGTAGGCTCTAATACCAATCAAATGTAACACCTCTACCCCATACCCATCACGGATTAGGGTTATGAGGCATTACCGAACTCGGCTCAAATCATCACAATCATTTATCACCAATCATGCATTTATCAAACCCAAAAGAGACTTAATTCATGCTTATACAATTCAAACCATAGAATCATCGAATATATGTTATTAAAATGTTCGTTACAAGTTTGAGTATGCACTTTTCACTTTATACATATAAAGTAAATATAAATACATTTATTACTTATTCAATTATCAACTTATCATTTCACATATTATACACATATACCTATTTAAACATAAACTCTCAAAGACTCTATGGTGTATCCATTCATCTATGAAAGATTCGGTCTAGGTTTGCATATAACATAACCAACTTCATAAAATTTCCTTTTATGAAAATAAATTAATCAAATATGTATCGAGATACATATATATATATATATATAAAGCGATACGACTAAATCAAGATTATCCATTATACAATTTCACTTCATACCAACCCTACTTCTTTTATTTTCATTTATAACATTTAAAACATATATTTTAGGCATTTCTTGAACACGACTATTCAAATGGTGTAGCCGAACATACAATGTATGCACGCATATATATATATACACCAACTTTCCCTATTTATAACAAGGATATCTCATAACTCATAGATTCATGGAACATAAATCTAAGACTCGACCATTCAATATCATATCATGCAAACTGAGACATTTGTTCATCTTTACACCCAAGTTTTATCATACAATACACTTCCAAATAAGTTTATTTCATAACCGAACCACCATATTACTATTTACTACTCAAAACTTACTTATAACCCAATCGTTTCAAGTATATAAGTCATAAATGCTACCTGTTCAGCATGAAACACATATGAATATGAGTATGTACATATATATATAACACATACTCATTCATTTCCCAAACCAAACATACACGCATCTCACATCAAAGATAGATTATATCATCGAGCATTAACATTAAGAACTAGCCACTTTCGCATGGCTTTTATACATTATCAAATTATCATTCAAAAACTTAGCTAGCCTATGCATGCCTTAAGAACCAAAAGTCTAAGCATTTTAGGTACCAACAAGAGTCGATAGTATGAATGACTTCGTTGACGATCCCCCTGAGCTCGTAGCTTGATCAAAATCTATAAAACAGAATGATGAACACACGGAGTAAGCTAATTTAGCTTAGTAAGTCTTATGCAGTCATGATATAGCAATTGTGCATTCAAGCATAAAAAAACAATCAAGTAATAACGTTGAATAAATTAACTTAACTCGAAGGACCTCCAAAACCGAATGCCTTTACCTCACTTAACATAACGTTTATCATTTCCTTACCATTAACATCCAACTTACCAACTCAGCATTTTAACCAAAATATAAAGCATCCTCTCTTTATGATCTATTCATAATATGCACATATGAAACTCAATAGGTTCACATAATTATTCGAACAAGTAAAGGGCCATGTACATCTAAATCACCTCTTTAATTACATAATCACAAGTTCATTTAGCTTAACCATCATCACTATTTTACCTTTAAACATCCATTTATAATCTCATCATATAGATTAAATACTCGTTTCCAACTACTCATATTTTCGATACACATATTTCCATAGGATCACATATATATATATATGTATATACAATAAGTATATACTTTACGCTTAGTAATTTCACATAAAAGGAAATATATTCACACACATATTTATTTATGTATATCCATTTGACATTTCATACATTCGTATACATAGCATCAAAGTAATCCCAGTATGTCACGTAAACATAAGCATAAAGCCAAATATACAGGATCAATTTGTATCATTCATATCAATATACTTATACGATTACCTTTAGCCACATTATGCTTTCATATACCAATTTTCTCATGGCATAGTTTATACACAATTTGCATCTACTGATTGTATATCACATTTCCTTCATCAATTCATTTACTTATCATCATCACATATATATGTATAATACATGAATATGAATAGTACATACCTTGTAGCCGAATTAACAAATTCATTTTCAAATGCTTAGGCTCACTTGATTCATTTCATGACTTTACTAGTACACAATCTAAGCTTGGAATTTCAACTCAGCAGTATAAAAACCTGCTAGGCATTTGCCCGAATCTCACATACTGGCATTAGACTTGCTAGACTCA
This sequence comes from Gossypium rotundifolium, assembly GCA_025506655.1. Taxonomy (NCBI): domain Eukaryota; kingdom Viridiplantae; phylum Streptophyta; class Magnoliopsida; order Malvales; family Malvaceae; genus Gossypium; species Gossypium rotundifolium. The sequence continues at coordinate 135,147,795 of CP106722.1, forward strand.
AGGTCCGTAGTTCAAATACCGACATTTAGCCTGCTAGGCAATAAGCCCGAATATATCACTGGTACTAAGCCTGCTAGGCACGAAGCCCAAATATGTCACCGACACTAAGCCTACTAGGCACGAAGCCCGAATATGTCACCGGCACTAAGCCTACTAGGCACGAAGCCCAAATATATCACCGACACGAGGCCTACTAGGCATAAAGCCCGAATATGTCACCGGCTCTAAGCCTGCTAGGCACGAAGCCCGAATATATCACCGGCACGAGACCTGCTAGGCATAAAGCCCGAGTATCAATGAAGTTAATCATTCCACACACATTTCATAATTTATCACATATCCAATTCAACTAAGCTTATTCACATTACACAAATAGAATCATTACGTCATTGTAAAACCCACAATTCATATTGAGATACTCATTCATATCACATTATTAAATTATGCATTCAATCTAATTTACTTATATACATTCGGCTATGGCATAAACATGTACTCAAATTTATCGAACGTCATCATTTAATATGTTCATAAATAATTCCTTGATATATTTCGACAGGACTTACCTCAAATATCGATGGATGACGAAGACCAAATTATTCGATAACCTTCGCTTTCCCAGATCCAAATCTTTTTCTTCTTCTTGATCAAAACATATTTAAAATAAGTTCATTCAAGTACATTTCATCTCAATTTAGTCCCAAAATACCTAAATGGGCAAATTACCATTTTGCCCCTATTATTTCACATTTTACAATTTAGTCCTATTTGCTTAAAACACAAAATACACACAATTTGTATAATTACCTTAAGGGCTGAATATCTATAGCATTCATACAAATCCATATATTTCATTTATTTTACATTTAAGTCCCTTTAAAATTTTATTTTCATAATTAAGCCCTAATCTCTCAAAATCACCAAAATCCAAAAATAAAACATATCAATCTAATTTATATCTTTCATAATCCATCAACTAACATCATAAAACTCATGAAATCATCAATGGTACATTTCAACATATTGATCAAAATCAAAATTCAAGCATGGGTCTTGAAGTATTCAAGCAACGATCACAAAACGTAAAATTAACAAAACCAAAATCAAACTAACCTTGATTTTTAGCTTAGAAATGCCGAAAGTTAAAGGGTTTCAAAGCTTCATTCTTTCTCCCACATTCGGCCAAATATGGATGAAAAGGATGATGGCTTATTATTATAATCTTTTAACATATAAAGTAAATAATATTTAATTACTAATTTAACCTTCAAAATAAAATAAAACTAATATATAACTTAAGGTTAGTTATGACAAATGCCACCCACTAACCTAAAAATGGGCTAATTGCCCTTTTAATGCCCCACTTTAAAAAGCCATCATCAATTTGGCACTTTTCACTATAACATGCAACTTTTACTCTTTATGCGATTTAGTCATTTTTGTTAAATTGAACACACAAACGATTAAATTTTTCTACGAAACTTTCACACACATAAATTCACACATAATGAGCATAGAATATAATATAAAAAATATTTCTGACTCGGTTTCGTGGTCCCGAAACCACCGTTCGATTAGGGTCAAATTCAGACTGTTACATAGATGATGTTTTGAGTGTGGGTCGATGGAACACCGAGTGAGGGATTGTCCAAAGTGATCAGCTAGGTTGCAGTTTGGGGATCAGAACCGTACTCAAAACAGGTGGGATGGTCAGCAGCCATAGAGGGACCGTAGTGCTGCTAGGGGAGGTAATGGCTCTGGTAGAGGCCGTGGAGCACCGGGCAGAGGTGCGGGTGGTACGGAGGCTAGACAGCCTGGGTTAGTGTGCACAGTGAGGCGTCGAGAGGAAGGTGACGAACCGGAAATCATAATCGGCACGTTCCTAATCTTTGGATTTCCTTACAATGCTTTAATAGATGTGGGTTCGACGTACTCATACGTAGCCAGTAGCATACTGGAAACTATGAATTTAGACTTTGAGATTACTTCTAGGAAGATGACTGTGATAAGCCCTTTAGGTCACTCTATAGAAGTAAGTAAACTATATAGGGATGTACCTCTAGAACTTCAAGGGGTCGTGTTCTTGGCTGATCCGATGGAACTGCCATTTGGGGAGTTCGATCTGATTCTCGGGATGGATTGGGGTGAAGTACCAGGCCTGTTTAGATTGTGCGACTAAGCGCATGGCGTTGAGGACAATGGAAGGTGAGGAGGTGGTGATGATAAGCAATAGGAGGGAGTATTTATCGAATGTGGTCTCTGCACTGAAGGCGGAGAAAATGGTCAGAAAGGGCTGTGAAGCGTTTTTGGTTCGGGTATGTGCCTTAGAGGCTAAGGAGTTAGTAGTGGAGAATGTTTGAACAGTGAAGGAATTTGCTGATGTATTCCTAGAAGAACTTCTGGGTCTGCCTCCGGATCGGGAAGTTGAATTTGGTATAGACTTGTTACCCGGAACTGCGCTAGTGTCTATAACCCTGTATAGGATGGCGCTGAAGGAATTGGTAGAGCTGAAGGCCCAAATTCAGGAGTTGTTGGACCGAGGTTTCATCCAACCGAGTATATCTCCTTGGGGAGCACCTGTGCTCTTTGTTAAGAAGAAGGACGGTACAATGCGGATGTGTATAGACTACCACCAGCTGAACAAGTTGACGATCAAAAACAAGTATCTGTTGCCCCGGATTGACGATTTGTTTGATCAACTTAAGGGTGCATTAGTTTTCTCGAAGATAGATCTCAGGTTGGGGTACCATCAACTCAAAGTGAAAGAGGTTGATGTTTATAAGACAGCATTCCGTACTCGGTATGGGCACTACGAGTTTCTGGTAATGCCGTTCGGGTTAACTAATGCACCGACAGCATTCATGGACTTGATGAATCGGGTGTTTTAGCAGTACTTGGACCAGTTTGTCGTAGTATTCATAGACGACATATTGGTGTACTCCAAGACTGGGGAGGATCATGATACACACTTGCGGGTGGTATTGCAAATTCTGAGGGAAAAGTAGCTTTTGCCAAGTTTAGTAAGTGCAAATTCTGTCTTAGGGAAGTAACTTTCTTAGGTCACGTAGTGTCCGCTAAAGGGATTAGAGTGGACCCTCGTAAGATTGAGGCGGTGTTGGATTGGAAATCGCCTAGGTCGGTGGCTAAAATTCAGAGTTTTCTAGGTCTAGCGGGGTATTACCAGAGATTTGTGGAAGGATTTTCTCTAATCGCGGCATCGTAGACCAAGCTGTTAAGGAAAGGAGTTCCATTTGTGTGGACGGAGAAACAACAGGAAAGTTTTGACAAGTTGAGGAAGATTTTGATGGAAGCTCCGGTTCTGGTACAGCCTGAGGCAGAAAAGGTATTCATGGTCTACTGTGATGCATCACATACTAGTTTGGGATGTGTACTGATGCAGGAAGGGAAAGTAGTAGCGTACGCGTCTCGACAGCTGAGACCGCATGAGGGTAACTACCCAACGAATGACTTGGAGTTGGTTGCGGTGGTTTTTGCCTTGAAGATTTGGAGGCATTATCTGTACGGAGGGAAGTCGATGGTCTACACAAATCACAAGAGTCTGAAGTATCTTCTGACTCAGAAAGATTTAAATTTGAGACAACGCAGATGGATTGAGCTGTTGAAGGACTACGATTGCTCGATTGAGTATCATCCGGGCAAGGCTAACGTAGTAGCTGATGCATTGAGCTGAAAGGTGGTAGCAGATTTGCGAGCGATGTTTGCTCGTCTTAGCTTGTATGACGATGGGAGTCTTTTGGCAGAATTACAGGTTAAGCCAACTTGGGTTGAGTAGATCAGAGAGAAACAATTAGTGGATGAGGATTTGAATGCTCGGAAGTTACAAGTACAGAATAATGGTTTGAAAGGATATAGCTTGACTCATGATGGAGTACTTGTTTTTTCAAGGAGAGCTTGTATGCCGAAGGACGGGGAGTTGAGGCAAAAGATTCTTCAGGATGCATATAGCAGCCCATACGCTATGCATCCTAGAGGTAGCAAGATGTATCGGGATTTGCAAAAGTAATTCTGGTGGCCAGGGTTGAAGCGGGAAATGACTGAGTTTGTGGGTAAGTGTCTGACGTGTCAGCAGGTCAAAGCTGAGCATCAGTTGCTGTCAGGTTTACTTTAGCCAGTGAAGATTCCTTAGTGGAAGTGGGAAAGAATTACCATGGACTTTGTCAGTGGACTACCCCTCACACCTAGTAAAAAGGACTCAGTCTGGGTGGTTGTGGATCGTCTGACCAAATCAGCTCACTTTATACCGGTGAGGGTTGATTATTCGCTCTAGAAGCTAGCCAAATTGTATGTGGTCGAGATTGTAAGGTTGCCTGGAGTGCCAGTGTCAATCATCTCGGATAGGGATCCTAGGTTCACGTCGAGGTTCTGGAGAGCTTTGCATCAAGCCTTGCGAACGAGGTTGAATTTTAGCATAGCTTTTCACCCGCAGTCTGATGGACAGTCTGAAAGGGTAATTCAGATTCTGGAGGACATGCTAAGGAGCTGTGTTTTGGATTTCAGTGGTAGTTGGGAGGAGTATCTACCATTGGCGGAATTCACTTATAACAATAGTAATCAAGCGAGTATCCAGATGGCACCATATGAGGCACTGTATGGACGAAAGTGTCGTACTCCTATGTGCTGGAAAGAGTTAGGTGAACGGCATGTTTTGGGTCTGGAGTCGGTGGCAGAAACTGAGGATAAGGTTAAGGTGATTCGGGCTCGTCTCAAGGAAGTGTCGGACAGGCAGAAGTCTTACGCCGATCTTAAACGCAGAGATATAGAGTGTGCAGTAGGTGATAAATTTTTTCTAAAGGTATCGCCTGGAAGAAGGTGCAAAGATTTGGACGGAAAGGGAAGCTAAGCCCTAGGTTTATCGGGCCGTACATGGTGTTGAAACGAGTAGGATCGGTAGCTTATCAGCTCGAGCTGCCAGCAGAGTTAAGTCAGATTCACGACATTTTCCATGTTTCGATGCTTAGGCACTATCGATCTGATTCGTCACACGTGGTACCAATTGCAGAGATTGAGGTAAGCTTGGATTTGTCTTTCGAGGAGGCCGGTACAGATCTTAGATCGGGATGTCAAAGTTCAACGTAGGAAGTCAGTAACCCCGGTGAAAGTATTATGGCGAAACCATGGTACGGAGGAGGCCACGTGGGAACCCGAGGATGTGATGAGGCAGAAATACCCTCAACTCTTCTGATTAGGTAATTTCGAGGCCGAAATTATTTTTAAGAGGGGGTAGAATTGTAACATCCTTAAAATGGGGTTCTGCATTTTGCTTGTGTTGCATGTGATGAATTGTCTATAATGTTCATTTAACATGTTTTGGAGGTCTAGTTATAACCCTAAGTTAGGCCTGAGTTAGAGCTAGGAATTTTGTTTTGGCATTTAAGAAAATGGAGCTAAGGGAGAAAGGGGTTAAGAGATTTTATTGGGGAAGTTTGAAACAAGTAATCAATGGGAAAAATGGCAAGGAAGTGCCACTAGGGTGTCAGAGGAGTAGCGCCACGAGGATCAAGGAGAACCTTGGTTGATTGCAGAAATCCTTTCTACTTATTCATTTTTGACACCACAAGCATGAAAGATGAGTGCTCAGGAGGGACTCTCTTGAATGGATGAGGATGTGAACATCAAATTTGAATTGGATGGATGAATCTTATCAAACTTATGTGGGTAGAGTTGGTCGAATAGTGGACTGTGGGCAAGGGGGGCTATCGGTTTTGGGGAGCTTTTGGTATAGCCGAATGTCCCTCTAAGCTCATTAGTGTTATTTCTTTTTCTCTTAAAGTACTCAGTCGAAATCTTCATCTCCATCATCTCTCTCTTTTTCCTCCTATTTTGCTCAAAGCCGAAAACACCATAGCCGAACCCTTTTCACCTATCTTCTCTCTTCTCTTCACCATCTTTCTCGAATCAAACCACCACTCATACCGAATCTTGATCCCATCTTTCCCATCTTTTCTATTTTATTTCGAAAGCCGAAAGCTTGTTATTTCTCTTTCGGTTTTATCAAGTACCTTGGTCGAATACTTGGCTCATAAATTTCTCTCTTCTTGTGATTTCTCTTCATTATCTTAAGTGCCGGAATCAAGTTTGCTTTTGGGGACATAGCTGAATCTTCTGGTAAGGGATCTCTTCTTTTCTTCCTGATCGATTTGAGTAATGATGAACCTCTTCTGTCTTTCTTTTGATATTTCTTCAATTGTGGTAATTGAGATCTTAACTTATTATTGTCCCATGTGGTAGCCGAAACCCTTAACACCAATAGGGGGTGCCGATCTGTGGTGTTTAAAGGCCAAAGTAGTCATCAAGGTAAGGGACGACAAACTTATTTGGTATCAGGATTTATGTTTTGGCCAAATGGCCTCTGGATTCTTAATGGTGTGTTAAAATCGATTGTAGGGAGGAGTATAGCCAAACGCAATGAATCTCCGGGATTTGGTAGGAAGCCAAATCGGCACTAAGGTAAGGAATTAACCCTGTGTGATTCATCATTCGGGATTTTCTAATAAGTCGAATGGCTTTAAATCTAAAGGGTGGTATTGGCCGATTGTAGGTGCAGTAAGAACATACGTTTCGGGATCTCGTGGTATCGCATAGTTTCGGATTTCGCGTATAGTCAGGTGTGTAAATGCTTACACACTTTATTAGTTTAATGATGCTTATTATGTTACTGTATAACCCTTGGTATTAGTGACTTTGTCTTGTGGAAATAAGCTTGGATTCCGGGTAAGTTCCCTGTTATGTGATTCTTGGTACACGTTATTGTGATCTGTTAAATACTATGATATATGTTATTAGCATGATCATTCGATATTATGACACGTATGAAACATGATGATGGGTTTGATGAGAGGAGGGGGATGATTTATTTTAGACTGTCACCAGTGGTTTTGACCACACGACGGGTTGGCCCCGTCTTGATATTATATTTTGTGACTAAGTCCCAGTGGTTTTGACCACATATCGATTTGTGACTTGTCCCAGTGGTTTGGTACCATAGTGGGTTGTCCCCACGAGATTACTTACGGGATTGTCATCAGTGGTTTTGACCACACGATGGGTTGGCCCCATCACTTGATTTGTGACTTCAGTCATCATTGGTTTTGACCACACCGATATATTTGTAACTACGGTCACCAGTTGTTTTGACCAGCAGTGGTTTTGACCACACGGGGTAGTTAAAGGTGTTTGGATGGCTAGGTTATGGGTTGCATGTTTTGCATGGTTTGCATGTTTTTACTGATAACTTGTGTAAGTGAATGCACTATCGGGTTGGGGATTTACACACTGAGTCTTGGTGACTCACCCCTTCTCTTATATTTTGCAGATGAGTAGATTGCGGAGATGGAGCCGGAAGGACTCGAGGCGGCCATGCATGTTCGTGGGACTTTGAATTCTTTTAGTTACTATTTAAATTTTAAATTTTGGTTTTGGGTTATGTAATAAGGCCACTAAGATTTGTTTTGGTTATTTTTATTATTGCTATTATTTTAACTATGTGGGATAAATGATTTTATTAATTAACCGGCAGAACGCAATGTTTTTAAAACTATAACTCCTTCGTTTTTCTTTAAAGCATTGCCATCGGGTAACATCACTTAAAATATGATAACAAAGATAACTTGAATGTTTTCTAAAAACTTGCAACAATAATTAGACTTTAAGCACGGATTTCCAAAAGGGTTTTCGAAAGAAAATTATCCGACAAACTCTCGTTTCCAAAAGGTTATCATTTCGTGACATGCCAGATCCGGTTGTGGTGTGCTGACCGGGTTTGGGGTGTTACACCTTGTCTAAGGCAACTCTTAAAAAGGGTTGGCATAGACTCGTTTAAGGCAACCTTAAAAAGGTTGGGATAGACCTTATTTAAGGCAACCCTTAATAAAGGTTGGGATAAAGCCGTTTAATACAACCTTAAAAAGGTTGGGATATACCTTGTCTAAGACAACATTTAAAAAGGTTGAGATAGACCCGTCTAAGGCAGCCTTTAAAAGATTGGGATAAACCAATTGAAGATAATCTTGAAAAAGTTGGAATAAACACGTCTAAGGCATTTATTTTCTATTTTTTATTGTTTCAATATTAAAATATTTTCATAAACATTTACAGTGCATAGAAATTGTGATTAAAATACAACTAAAAAATATTAAATTAAAATTAAAATAAAGGTTGAATATTCATTACAAAAATCGATCCAATATCAAAATACACTAACATTTAGCCAAAATGTATACCACCAACATTCAACCCAATGTAAAAAAGCAAACAAATAAAAAAGTTCCTAAGACGATGGACATTTATATTGATGTTATACTACATAACAGCTAATACAGTCTGAAATTGCAACTTCAATTCCAAGAAATTCTACATATATCTTATTTCTACAAGGGTACGTAGCCTCAGGTAGTGAAACATCTCCAGATCCAAGTATACCATATAACCTAACAATCCATGTAACATCCTGAATTAGGGGTTGTTTGTAATTTAATTATTTTTCTTATGTGTGTGCTTGAAGAAGTGAATCCTATGATTGCTAGACATGTTTTAGGGTCTAGTCATAACCCTAGAGCTAGGTCGGACTTAGGGTTGAAATTTCTTTTAAGTGTTTAAAAGAAGGAGCTAGGTGAATAGGGGTTAAGAGAAATTTGGAGAAACATGACACAAGGGTAATTTGGCAAAGTGGCTTTCATGCGCCACTTAAGAGCTTGGAGGTGACGATGGGCACGGTCTTGGGTTCGATTTCTTTGGAGTGGCATTTTGGAGTTTTATTTTTATTTGCGGTGATGGGCTAGGAAGGCCTTAAAATAAATGGTGAGGGTTATGGACATGAAAGTTTGTTTGGTGGAGTGGTTTGGGGCGCCACTTAAGGGTCTTGGCGGATGGACTCAAGTTCGAGTCACGCTAGAAGCAATGGGTGTTTTTATTTTTGTTTTAGGCGTTAAAGCAAAGGGAAGCTAGCGAAGGAGCTCTTAAAAGAATTGGTGATGAGGTTATGTCACAAAGACATGCCTTGGCAGAATGGTTAGAGGCGTTAGTGCAGTTTGCCTCCACCAGGTCCTGTGTTCGAACCAAAGAAGCTGCAGGTTGGTATTTTATTTTTTTTTCCAAGCTGGCGTGAATGGGAGAGTGAGTGAATGGCCTGATTTTGGACTCTTATTAGGATAAGCCTTGTTTTATTCGGCTAAGAAGAGTGATTATATTTATTTTATTTCTTTTTATTTGTTTAAAGAGGAGATTAAGGGATAGAATGGAAGATAAACATTGTTTTTAATTTAGGTTGAATGGGTGATAATTTAAAGATAAAAGTTATCACATTAAAGAGCAATGGCCGATTATAGGACTCTTTGGAGTAGTATTTTCGGCTTTGAAGGGTGATTAAGGGGTGTATGCCAAAATTTATTTAGCTAGTTTCTTTTCTTCTTTTCCAATTTGTTCTTTGGCAATCTCCTACATCCTCATCTCCTCTTTTCTATTTTATTTCAAAGTGGAAGCCATTGTTTCTCTGTCGGTTTCAACAAGAGCTTTGACCGAATTCATAGGCTCACAATCTCTCTTTCCTTTAAGTTTATCTCTTCACCATCCTAAAGTGCGAAATCAAGGTTCCTTTGTGGGCAAGGCGAATCCATCATTAAGGTAAGGTGCGGCAACCTTGCTCCTTCGGGATTTATGTTATGGCCGAATGGCCTTTAGCTCTCTAATGAAGTGATTAAACCAATTGTAGGGAAGGACTTTTAGCCGATTGAAGGAAGCTTTCGGGATTTGATAAAGTGGTGAGTAACATTCGGCCATAGGCCTTGATTATGTATAAGTGTGCAAGCCAATTTTAACAAGTGTTTTGGTAGGGATCTCGACAAGTCAAGTGACAAATTCAGGATTTCGGTAAGTTTGGTAAGTGGTTATGCACATTCGGCCAAAGGCCATATTTCTGGTACAATTGATCCTTCGGGATTATTAGTATAGCCAAATAGGCCTATGTCACTAACTTGGTTGTTGGCCGAATATAGGGTCAAAGGATCTAGCACAAGTAGATCGAATCTTCGGGATCTAGGATTCGCATTAGTAACAGGTGTGTAAAACTCTTTGCACACTTTATTAGTAACATTGCTATATTGTTGCCTTTTTAGTCTTTGTGGTAGTGATTTGCTTGTGGACATAAGCATGGATTCCGGGTAAGTCCCCTCTCACGTGATCTATGATGTATGTTGTGTATGCCATCACATGCTGTTGAATGATATGCTATACATGAATGCATGATATATGGGATTATGGTATATGATATGTAAGCATGTTGATGGTGGGATTAATGAGTGGAGGGGGATGATCTTTATGGACTGTCACCAGTGGTTTTGACCACAAGATGGGTTGGCCCCATCAGATTAATTGTGACTTCGATCACCAGTGGTTTTGACCACATCGTTGATAAATCGTGACTAAGTCCCAGTGGTTTGGTACCACCAGTGGTTTTGACCACATTATGATAATTGTGACCTATGGTCATCAGTGGTTTTGACCACACGATGGGTTGGCCCCATCACTTGATATGTGACTCTAGTCACCAGTGGTTTTGACCACCAGTGGTTTTGACCACACGAGGTAGTTAAAGGAGTACAGATGGTTAGTGGGGTTGCATATTTACATGTTTATTAATAATCGTGTATGAGTTACATTTCCGGTGGGGATTTACACCGAGTCTTGGTGACTCACCCCTTCCCATATAATTTTGTAGATGAGTAGATCACGGAGATGGAGCCGGAGAGGACTCGAGGGCCATGCTTGTTCCTTGGATTTGGATTTATTTAATACAGTTTAAAGTTTGTTTATTTATTAAATTCTTATTTTGGGTTGTAATAAGGCCGCTAATTATTATTTGGATGTTTATTTAGTTGTTTTATTTTACTTATACCGTATTACAAATGAAATTATAAATATTAAGTAAATCGGTTAAAAGTAACATTTTCAAATTTAATAACTTCTACGGGTTTTCAAAGATGTTACCATCGGGTAGCAAAATTCACCAAGTCAACCATGGTTTTGAAAGTTCTTTAAATTTCGAATGATCAAATGTTTTTCAAAGGCTTCCAACACAACCAAGATTTAAAAAGAAACTTTAAAATAATTTCTTGAAAATCAAACCCTTCTGAGTTTTATCAAACACTGTTTTATAACTTTAACATATTTTCATCAGATTTTCACCATACATCAAAATCTTTCAAAACGTTTTTACCCTGTGACATACTAGATCCGGTCAGGGCTCATGGGCCGGGTTTGGGGTGTTACAATCCATTTTGTTTACTACCTACTTGTAACATATGCAGTCTCTTCTCTTTTCACCTTTATTGCTTCTCGACTCTTCAATATATTTAGTGTTATCCCTTGAGCCCTAACCTTGCTGTAAGCTAATTGCAGACCTCATTCATCTCTTTAAGGATTGTGTAATGACCAATCCTATACAAAGTGGATCAAAAACTTAAAATTTTTGTTCGTTTTGTATTCCCTTTAATATCAAAAGGAATAAGAATAACAAAAAATAAAAAACAAAGGACTGAATGTTTAAGGTTCTTGCACTTAATTTTATTTGTATTGTATCTTCTATAATAGATTTTTATTTGTAATAATTGCAAGCACAATGAATACTTCATCGTGATAGTTTATTACTATGAATGTTGGTATCACATATGCGTTACCATTGCATTCTAATATAACAATCAGAGAAGTTTCAAGTGGTTTGAAAGCTTCAAAAGGGAAATTACACTGATATGCATTTCAGAAAGAACAAGGTTTATCAAAAAGTCACAATAAGATATAAATAAAGCCATGTATGCAAACATGATTTGGAAGCTACATTACCATTACCTTTATTGCTTGATCATGATGTTTGACTAATATAAAATAATATACACATATATTTTAAAACAAAACTTACATATATATTTTACAAAAACTATGTATTTTTTTCTTAAATGGTGAATGTTTTGAATTAAGGAACATTATTAAATTAAAAATAAAAATTTGCATGTGGTGACTATAACCTATTATCTAAATCATATAAAAATTCATGTTAATTAATTTATTAAATTACTAAAAAAGAAAAAAGAAAGAGAAATAATTCCATCCATATATTTATACACTATTTGTTGGTTGGCGTTATTGAATAACTAAAGGCCATGAATTATAATAATCTTCTTTGTGGATCTGAATATTAAACTTGAAAGAAATAATATTTAGCAAACGTGATATTTAATAAAACATTAAGAATATGTCCCCAAAAAACAAATTTGTTGTTTTCTCCAATTTTATTGGTTTAGTGTGGGTTGAATTATAGCCCATAATGGTAGGGAATAGAAATGCCAATTTTTTATTTCAATTCGAATGCAAACAAACTACAATTTCATCACAATTTAAGCATATTATTAAGAAATCTAACAATGGAAATCCAAAAGGAAGAAAAGAAAAATCTTGTGGCTCCTTTTGCTACAGTACGCTTTGAACATAGGTAATTGGGACGTAAGCCCCGTTTGTTATGAACAACAGCAGTCCCAAAACAAGTAGCCATAGCCATAGGCACGATCTTGTAGTATCCAACATCTATGCACCTTAAACGTTTAATTTAATGACAGAATTGAATTATACAACTAATTATAAAGCAATTAACATGAAACAGAGCACATATATAGGTGGTATGTGTAGCAAGTGGAAACAGACAGTAAGTAGCCTTTGTACTTCTAAAATGTTGAATTCTTCAGTCTGAAACAATGAGACTGGAGGAACATTTATCTCCTCCATCTTTGCAGCCTATGAGAGACATGCAATTGACAATAATTGTATTGCCCCTAACTTTTCACTCTGAAAATAAAAACCCAGATAAAACAATAACAAAAATTATATATTATGGAATCACGAGCTTTGAAAATGTGAAAGAGAAGTGAGCTTACAGCAATAGACTTTATCGAAAGGAATCGATCGAAGTAAATCATTGACAAATAAGTTGTTTTGGCAGCAAAATACAAATCTCTTGTCTGCATTAGTTGACAAAATAAATTAAAAATATCAAAACTTACTCAAAAATCAATCAAGTAAAAAGAACTCACTTTCAGAATCCACGTTATAGCTTCCGAACTAGCATATTTGGGGTAGTTACAAAGCACCAAAGGTTCACTCTTCTTGAACCCAAAACTCATTTCTCTATCAAATAACATCCACACACTCTTCATCATATTCAAGAATGTAATTCTCATCGATTAACTCTTTTTTTCTTTCAAAAAGTCTCATTTTCTAAGCAAAGAAGACTGCACGAAGAAGTATCACCTTCCATTTTACAAATCATTTCTTTACAAACTTTCCTTAACTCTTTTTTTTCCAGACAAATCTAGAAAAGGATATCAAATACAAAAGCGGCTAATAGTTCCATGTTATAAAGAAAAACAAAATTTAGTTCACCTTCACCAATCTTGAAATAAACCAAAACAAAGATAATGATAATTGACTAAAACCCTATAATTTAGCAGAAATGTTAAAACATTTTAACATTATATAATTATAATTGACGAGTTTAAAGAAAACTCACCATTAGCAACACTGAATTTGTACTTCTAAATTAACAAGTCATTTGGCAAATAAAACACAATTTACTCATTAACGGCACATCATCAATATCAATCCCAAAGTTATACATTTTAACCATGACACCAAAGCACTATAAATCATAGCTATAACCCCTCTCAATTTGTCGTTTGAAGATACCATAGTTTCATTATTAAGACCGTTTAAATTACGGCAATTAATCCACTTCAAATAATGGTTTAAGCGAACACAAATACATACAGCATAAATACTTACATTTTAACCATGACCTAGCAGTAGGACATCTTAATTATAACTATGGCATCTTCTAAATTCATCTTAGGACATTAATATTTAATCAATTCCAGCAGCATGTTACCTTAATTTCATTACAAAAAGTCATATTCGGATAGCATGCATGGAGTTTGCATCAACAACTAACAATCATCAAGACTTTTCCCTCAATTTTCATCACACATACCAGCATTAGAGTATAATTAATCATTCAAGAAATAACTTAAAATCACACCATAACCAACAACAACCATTTCTTCATATTTCCAACATGATTTATTTACTCCTAACCGAAAATCAACAGCAGCTAATTGACAGTTTAATAATAAAATTCAGACGACTTAATTGAATTCACCAACTAGTTTAATTCGACTTGTCAATTAACTAAATGAGTAAGTGTGTCTAAATTTCAAGGAATACTTACCGAATTAAGCCAGCTTCTTACTTGACTCCCGAGACTAGATACGCAACTGAGAAGATAAAGAGCTTTATCCCTCAGGTCAACTTTTGATTTTAGCTTTAGAGAATCTAGTGAAAGAAGAACCCGCGCCTTAAGGAAGAGTAGAAGAAGTTGGCAAGTAGATTCCCATTCCCTAGGCTACGAAACTCTTCTTCCCATCTCAAAGAGAAATGGGTTAACAAGAGCAAGTAGTAAACTAACCATCATCGAAGAAGGAAGTAAGCTGCCCTCTAATCCTAACAATTATCGTATTGGTCCTACCTTATAGTGATTTCCCCTCTTCTTCTTCTTCCCAATTTGCTGTTACGAGCACAAACTTTCTCCTTGCCTTTACCACTTTAACCATCTCTCACCTCTCAAGCTTCTTAATATGAAACAACTATTTAATATGTCAAATCCATAACCTCTCCCTTTTTATTTCACCCATTCGGACCAACAAAAGAAAAGAAAAGTAAAAGTACAGATAATGTATATAATATAGAAGAAAACTTGAAGTTTTCCCCTTTTCTTTCACCATCGATTTCCCTTCTCACAGTTAAAGAAAAGAAGAAATTTTAAAGAATTTCTTTCTCCCTTTTCTCCTCTAGGGTTTCGGCATTTTGGGGAAGATGAAGAGAAGAAAAGAAAAAAATGTTATTCCCCTTTTTATTTTTTCGATTTCTTTTACCCTCTTGTATTGTTATCTATTTATTATATTCCCATATAAAATTTTAAAATTTTATAATATATATTAAACACATATGTAAATCATAACCGGCCATTATAGTAACCATAAATGGTTTATTTATTAGATAAATCAATCCCTTACTTATAATTTAGCTTTTTATTTAATAACAACCACACTTTTGCCCCTTATGCGATTTAGTCCCTGTACTTAAATTGAACACTAAAGCAAAGAAATTTTCTAATCAAAATTCAATTCACCTACAACATAATTCCGTAAATATTTAATAAAAATATTTACGACATCAATTTACAGAAATGAAGTCACAAAACTGAATTTTCTGGTACTATTAACTTTCAGATCGTTATAGGTTGGGTCCGACAATGAAGAGATGGGTTGGGATTTTGATTTGGGGAAAATTTAGGGTTTGGGGGAATTTTAAGGGAAAATTAAGGTTTTTCGGGTTTGGGGAAAAAATTTAGGGGAAAATTTTTAAGGGAAAAAATTAAGATGGTGCCATTTTGATTGAAATTATTAATACCACAATTTTTTGTTTAATATAGAATTAATTTATTAGAAAAGTGATATATACAATTATAAAATTAGTGAGACATAAGAGTTTTTCTTTTCATATGGCAACACTTTTATATAGTTGGGAAAGGTATAACACAAGTTGGCATAGTGTTGGACAAAACCGACTCTTATTTAAGCGTTGCCTTAGGCATGCATATCCCGACCGTTATACAAAGAGTTGGCCAAAGCATATGTCGGCAAGTTTATCCCAACACTTAGGAAAGTGTTAGCCCAAATGTGTCGGCATAGTGGTGGACAAAGCTGACTCTTATTTAAGTGTTGCCTTAGACATGCATATACCAACTCTTATACAAAGAGTTGGCCAAAATGTATGCCAACAAGTCTACCCCAACAGTTAGAAAAGTGTCGGCATAGTGTTGAAAAAATTCGACTCTTATATAAGCGTTGTCTTAGGCATGCATATCCCAACTCTTATACAAAGGGTTGGCCAAAATGTATATCAACAAGTCTATCCCAACACTTAGGAAAAGTGTTGGCCCAAAAGTGTCGGCATAGTGTTGGACAAAGCCAACTCTTATTTAAGCGTTGCCTTAGGCATGCATATCCCAACTCTTATATAAAGAGTTGGCCAAAATGTATATTGGCAAGTCTATCCCAACACTTAGGAAAGTGTCGGCCCAAAAGTGTCGGCATAGTGTTAGACAAAGCCAACTCTTATTTAAGCATTGCCTTAGGCATGCATATCCCAACTCTTATACAAATAGTTGGTCAAAACGTATGTCGACAAGTTTATCCCAACACTTAAAAAAGTGACGCCCCAAAAGTGTCACAATAAGCATGTTTTGTTGTAGTGTCTCTTGCAATGTTGTGACATTGTACAAATAGAGAGTAACATAAGACGTCAAAAGTACAACCTCGTGACATTGTGCAACATCCCAAAATTGTCCCTCCCTATATTGTTTTGTCCTTTTTGAGTCTCGAACACCTCCGTTCTTCCCCGAGTCACTCATAAATGGTTTCTAAAATTGATTATAAAGCGTTAAATTTCCCTAAACTTGATTTATTCGTTTTATAAAAATATTTTAAGTTTAAACTAAAAAAATATTCCAAGATTTCTTCTTTGTACATGTTCTAATAGCATCTTTCATGCATGTCAAACGTTAGGAGAGGTGAAGGGTGTTATAAACTCTCTTTTTTCCTTATCAAGATAAGGCCAGCTAATATTCTTTTTCTAGTACTCCATCAGGAAAAAGTTATAGTTTACCCTATCCATTGGAATACACTTGTCATTATGATCCACCATAGATAAGTCTCCTCTTTCAGGAAAGAGTTGCACACGTTGGTTTCTCTTCAGGGCTGCATGGAAGTTCTTTAAACACCTTTTGAATATTTAGTAACCAATACTCCGACACTGATGGATCATCACAGCCACATTCCAAGCTATGAATTGCATCTGCTTGAAGCCCTTTTATTGTTTCCATTACTTAGGCCAACAAAATATGAGGTTCACTAGGGCTCTTATTAGGCATTGCAACCTTGCCCTTGAGTTCACCATTGAGCCTCCTCCTAATTTTACCCCATCTAGTAGTGTGTAATGGTTGGTTTCTAAATAATGATGCGGGTTGCCTAACTTGATTAATTCCCTCATTTTTAACACTAGAATCCTTCTTAGGATCAACTAGAGCCTTAAATCTGAATCCTAAATTTAAATTCCCTTTATATTAAAGTTCATTCGCAAGTGATTTCTTTAGACCATTTTGTATTATATGTTGGACAACCATTCATGGACCATAATTGTTGCATACTATCAGTTGATCCGTTGTCTTCTCCAACACCGATGTTTGATCCATGTTTGATCGTTAATAGTCAGTCTCATCCCTTTGCCTCATAGGGTGGGCATCTTTCGTATGACCATAGTGACCCCCAAGTGAATAAAATATTGGATGAAAATCCATACTAAACCCTTTATAGAACTCCTTCGACCTAAATTTTAGAAACTAAGGACCTGCTCAAATTAATTGATATTGCCATTCTTGCAAACCGCCTCTTCACACCACTACTAGTATTACTATCAATTTTCACTACTTTACCTACCAACTTTGCAATGGCATGTAGCAAGCTTCGCTTATACCAAGCAACGGAGAGACCTGGTAATCTAATCCAAACCACCACTTGATTTGGATGATGTTACAAGGTCAAGAAATTCTCTATCCAAGGTTGAACGATTAGGCAATGGCTAAAGATTATTCAGGGCCCTTCTAACAATACCTTAGAATAATCATCCTTGGATTTGATTTTCTTAGTATAATAGTCATTAGCAAGATCCATAAGTTGCACGGTTTGCGTCGACTTCCATAAAGCCTAGATTTTATTTAAGAGCATATTAAAGCCAATCTTTCTACCAAGCAATTTTATGATGATCAACTGATTCATGCTCTATTTGACTAGATAATGAACCCTTTCAGAAAAGGAGGTCAAAGGTGTCTACCTTTTCAATTATTACGTAACCTTCTAATTTCATTATCATCATCCTCCTCTATAGTTTAAGCATTCGTTTTCCCTGTAAGCAACGCATGTAATTTATCTTTGAAAGAGACCATCCCCCATCTGTATGTTCTACCATCATTCCACTGCTATTTGGCCAATCCACTTCGCCCAAGCGAACCTTCTTCGTGACCCTACCACCTACTCCTTTGGGGACAACTTCGATCCAAAACTATCGCCAGTTTTGTTGTTATAATATTTTTTATCTTATCTTTTTCTATCTAATTTATTTACGTTTGTTGTATGATAAAAATGACCATTAAAAATCGTTTATTTCTTCGACCCAACCACTCTTTTGATTTTTAGAAAAAGAATTTATTTATCAATATAACTCATTTATATATTCATGTCAAAATAATTAATAAATAGGATTCATAAAAATTATTTATTTCTAGGGAAAACTTTTATCGCATTAGGCTAACTCCAAAACTCAATTTGATTAAATTTGAATATAAACTCAATTCAACTTAATCATAAAAATTCAACAACTCGAATCTTTATAACTTGACACCAAAAATTATCCAAGCACGAAATTATTCAAACTCGAAATAACTAAAACAAGCAAGTCAAAATAATATCAACCAAAATAATTTAACTCGAAAATTTGACTATTAAATTTAAATGACTCAAATCTAAAATGATCTAAACCTAAAATGATCGAAAAATTTTAAAAACTCAACCCAATTCAATCCAAAACCAAACAGATACATCCTATCAAAATCTAAATGAGAATACAAGTTTTTTTATTAGATATTATTAGTTAAATTTATTTATATCGAACAAATATTTTACCTTTAAAAAAAACAAATATAAATGTAATATCAAATAGGATGATCTCGAGTATATATATGTAAAACCCGTTAATCCTTGGCCTGCTTATTTGATACAAATGCAAACGAAATCTGAAAGACTTGCATTCTGGTTTATAATCTGATCCAAAGGCACTGTTTCCTTAACCTATGATCCGTACTTCACAGAAATTGTACATAAACTTTTGCACACGTGGGGGCAAATGCCCTCTATATAGCAGAGATATTTCATCAGACATTTACTAAACAACAAATTTTCAGTAAATATATATTGAAAGAAGAAGAAAGAAAGAAAGTGATAATGAAGAAGTATCATAAATCAAGTTTCCATGCACTAAATCAACTATATATATATTGAAATGCAGTGGTTTTTCCTTTTCCGCTCTCCCCTGCAAGATATATTAAATCAAACCCATTAATCCATATCTGAATTAGCTAAGAACAACATGAAACACAGTTTGCTGTACATAAATTTTCAAGAGTCAAAGATCAGTCAAACTGCTTGCTTACACATTCTAAACAGCCTTTCAAAAGAGAACTTACCCATGTGGGATGGATTACAATAATTGTGAAACCTGCCATCTTTTGTTTGAACTTACTGATTTTTTTTCTATCAGTTGCTGAGTTTCAGACCATAGTTTTCCCACAAGTTATTATCTCCATCAGCCATGAAGAAGCGAAAGCAACTATCGCTTACAGCATGAGAAGAGCCGTCATTTGGTTGGAGTCTCAATGTCTCAGGTCCTTGAGTGAAAATGGTCTCATGGGGTTGATAATAATCAAAGCCTCTTGAGTTCTCCTTTCGCTTTTTGTTACTCTCCTTGGTTTTCATTAGGGTATATGCACCACCAATGGTATCCCATTTGTCTTTGCACATTAAACCACTCCTTTCAAATCCTAAACACCTCATCTTAGCAGCGATTTCCTCCCACAAAACCACCTCTTCTGAATACCCTACTTGTTGGAACCTTGTTTCCATGGCGGTTCTCAGCTGTATGAGCCTAGAAACCTCAGCTTCTTGCCACCCATCAGCCTTAACAGTGTGGTGAATTGTTCCATTCCCATTTTCATTATGGTTTTCACCGTCGGATGATGCCGCCTTCAACTGTTTGCCAGCCAGGTTCTGTAATGCCTCCATTAAAGCAGCATCACGAGCTTCAATCCATGCTCTCTCTTTAGCCCAAAACTTATGCTCTCTATCTATTCTTATTGCTGCTTCTTTCCTCCATTGTTCTTCCCTTAAAACCCTCTCTTGCTCCTTTTCCTCGAGCGTCTTGGTCAGTTTCACAAGCCATGCCTCTTGCCTCTCCATTAGCTTCCCGATTTGCGAGTCGATGAACTCTTTTATCTTGGCTTTCCAGCTTCTGCAACCCCTTTTCTTTTTCAGCTTTGCAGTGCTTAAATCATTGTTATCTGAGGAACAAGTGTCGAATTTTAAGGAACTTGAGAGACTAAGACTATAACTGCAAAGCTTTTGCGAGTGATAGATTTCTTGATTTGCTTGAGTATTGATGCTATTTTGAGCGCCATGAAACTGAAAACTGTTGCCGATTAGGGGAGTTTCTTGGCCTAAAACTCCATTGTTGTTGCTGGTATCCCCATATAAAGCTTCAAGTTGACGAAAGAATCGATAGTGTTTACCATCCTGTCTCCCAGCCTTGCCTTCCTTAGTCTTTTTATAATATTTATACAAGTTTTCGAATTTCTCCCTGCATTTTTTCCCACTCCTTTGGTACCCATGTTCCTCAAACATGACTCTACAGCAGCAAGAAAAAAGGGAAGGAAACGGCAATAAATTAAACTTTAAACCTATTAGAAAACAGATGAACCCTAATTCAAATTTGTATGACCATGGAAATATCATGTGATGAATGTTGATAAAGCTCTTATTTGACCATTCAAAATTGAAAAATAAAGATGGGTCTTTCGGCAAGGGACTGATGAAAACGTCTTTTCATGGATAAACTTGCAGATGGGTACTTAAAACATCCAAAAGGTTAGTCATTTTTATAGTAAAAACCAGTAAAAACTTGCACAATAATGGAGGCAACACATTTTCAAAGGAAAAAAAAAGAGAGCAAGTCAGTTGGAGACTATAGAAATGATCAGCTATCGTTTATTTTCTTTAAAAATAAATAAAAGAAGAAAACTCGTGTAATACTGTTCCTGGTTTGAACCCCATTTCATATCTTTAAAAGGAGAAACAATCCGTGGAGTGAAGTTGCTAGCTTTGGGAATGGAAGAAAATAGAGAATTAGGGTATGGAGAGCATGGAAGAATAAATATATTATTTGTATATACCTGGAAACTTCATCCCACAAAGGACCCTTCTGATTAGCTTCTTTGAACTTGGGGTCGAGATGAGATCTGATCTCAAGAAGTGTTAAAGTCTCTTGTCTCGGCCACCTTCCATTTCCTCCGTCACCTCCAAAAGCAGTGGCTTCACCGTCGAACCCACAGCTGGGACTAAGTGTGGAAGCACTAGTGACAGTGGCAACAGCAGCCATGGGAGTGGCATTAGTATTACCAGTAGAATCAGAAGGGAACTCATGTCTACCCACCATTTGCATCACATCGAAAGGGTGGTGGGGTTGCTGCGGTGGCGGCAGATTCCGGTGGTGGCCGGGGGAGAATAACTCAGTATCCTGGGGAATTGCTTGGAAATTGATGGGTTTTTCGTTGAGGAGTTGCCTAAGATCGGGTATACCATATTGATGGTGACGATGATCCTCCATTTCCATATCGATTTATGAACCCAAAAAGAAAAAAGCAATGGAAAAGGAAAAGGAAAGAGTAGAGTAAAGCTAGAAAAATAAAAATAGGGTGAAAGAGGAAGGTTTTAATAGAGAGAAAGAGTGTATGAGAGAGAGAGAAAGCGGCAGACTCGGATCGTGTCGTCCACGAAAAATCTCCAAATTAAGCTTAGGACAACGGTCCCACACTCTACAAATATACGTATTTTGCTACACTCTTTTCCAAAATTACCTACATTTGTACATAGTTGGAGTGTCTATTAATCCTAACCCAGGTTAATTTGAGTGTACCTTAATTTGGATTTTGATATTTATTTTGTATCCGCTTATTTTAAGTAAAAGAATTTTTAAATTTTTTATAAAAACATTTATTCATTCTTTTTCGATTTATAAGATTAATTTAATTTATGTTAATTTTAAAAGTAAAAGTAAATAATTAAAGACAATTAATTATAATATTATCGTTTTCAGTCAATTATAAATGATTTTAGCTCTCGATGTTTATATGTTTTGTCAATTTGGTCTAGATTCTAAAAATTTAACAAATTTAATCTCAATATTTAACATTTACATAAATATTGCAGAATAAATTTGTTAAGTCATTACCAAATTAACAAAATGTGTAAACTTTAATGGCTAAATTTGTTATGGTAGAAAACATTAATGTCATGATTAATTGTTCTTAGTTTCTCATATTCAAAATTGATAGGAATTAAATTACATAAATTTTTAAAGAGACTAATTTGTCTAATTTCAAAATTGAAAGGAACTAAAAATATATTTTTACAGATTTTTAAATTAAGAAAAGAGATTCACATCATTTTGAATTACTTATTTAAATTATTGTTAATCCAAGCCACTGTAGGTTCTGGTCATTTTAGGTTTGAATTATTTTGTGTTCAAATCATTTTGAATTAAATGATTTTAAATTAAAAAATTAAATTATTATTTTTATAATAAAATTAAATTGAATCACTAGTTTTTGAATTGGGGGGCTATTTTATCAAACTAACCTAAAAAAATTTAATATTTACAAAAAATAACTCAGGTTTAAAAACAATCACAAAAATAACTTGAAATGAACAGTAAAATGGGGTTCTGGCCTATCAATGGCCGGGACCCCCTTGTATTTAGAACCCATATTGCCTGATAATTGTGTCAGGCTTTAAAAAATTATTTTTTTTGTTTCGGCCTGTTAATGGCCGAAATTAGAGTATTTTTTTACATCGTATAAAATTGGTATACAAAAATTTTAAAAAAAAAAAAAAAAAAAATTTGGGTCTTGGCTGTCAATGGCGGCACCCTATCCGAAAAAAAATTTTTTTTGGTGCTAGCCTATCAATGGCCGGCACCCCATCCGAAAAAAAAAATTTTGGGTCTTTATACATCAATGGTCGGCACCCCATCCCAAAAAAAAAAAAAAAAATTTGGGATGGGGTGTGCCATTGATAAAGCCAAGACCCAAAAAATTCAATTTTTTTTGGTATAGGGATGCCGACTATTTGAGTTAGCACTCAAAAAATTAAAATTTTTTTCGATATGAGGTGCCGGCCATTGACAAAGCTAGCACCCAAATTTTTTTGTTTTTAAATTTTGTATACCAATTTTATACTGATGTAAAAAATACTCGATTTGACCATTGACAGCCGAACCAAAAAAATTTTAAAGTCTGACACAATTATCAGGCAATCATGGGTTCAAAATATAAGAGAGTTCTGACCATTGACATGCCAGAACTCTATTTTACTGTTTATTTCGATTTATTTTTATAATTATTTTTAAACTTGAGTTATTTTTATAAATATTAATTTTTTTTTAAGTTAATTTAATAAAATAACCGAATTGAGGTCAAAATGAAGGGTAGTGTCAAAACATTCCAATCACAGCGCATTCCTCGAACGCGAGAAAAACCTTTGGGCCCGTTGGGCCTTGGAAGCCTTAAACACTTCATCATTTTGATAGATTCTTAAGCTGAATTTGTCATTTGTCGTTCATTTCTGCACCTTCCTCTATTAATCCTTATTACCAACATATTTAGTTCAGGTTTTTTATATTTGAAATGAATTTCGTTACCTTTGATATTATTTAGTGACTTTCCCTATGTTTTCGATAACCTTTGGTAGCATGTTCATAGCCACTAATATAATTTTAGTAACCTATAATATTCGATATAATTGTATTAACCTTTGGCATACTTTCAATTTGGTAGCTTTTGATATAATTTTAATAACTTTTAATATGATTTTTATAACCCTTTGATATAAAGTGTATCACTTTCATGTATATATATATTTATATAATTCTTTTAAAATCTATCACACACTTTAGTTTGTGTGATATAATATCGTTAGAATGTAATGGCGTAATCTTGATATCTAATAATATGATACGTAGTGATCTAATATTATAACACATGACAAACATTAGTAAAAAATTTAAAAAATTTAAAAATTATATAAATTTATGAAAATTAATTAGACAAATGGATATACATATTTAAATGATCTTGGATGTCATTTTATCCAAATTCATTCTGGTTGTGATTTTTAATATTTTTCTATATTTTTAAAATTTCAAAACCATAATGTAAAAGTTTGATAATACTAGAAAAGTTTCTAGGTTTTTTCTTATTTTTAAAATTTTTTAATACTTTTTGGATAATTTTTTTTTTATCTTCTAAAATATTCTTTCATCTTCATTAAGGCCATCCGCTTGGCTTTATTTTTGCTCGGATCTCTTCTCCTTACCTATCACTTTTTTATACACTAAATAGTTCATTTTTTCATCATCATCGTTATCATATTATTAATATTATTGTTGTTGTTAATAATTTTGGTTGAAAAAAATTCTTAATGTTAATAAATTATCATGAGTTTTAAGGAAATATTTAAAAAAACTTTTTAATAAATTTTCATGATTTTTTAATTCTTTGAAGTTTTGTGAAGTGTTGATTTTTAACATTTGATTTTATATACTTCGATATTCATACAATCAATTTTTTAAAAAATTAAACATATATAAAATTATTAAAAAATGTCATGAATGAATTTGAATAACATAATATCCGGTTTCATTTGATTCTAAACTTCTATTTGTCTAGATTTATTCTAGATATGAAATAAATTTTATAAATTTATAAAATTTATAAATTTTTTATTTTTATTTAAGCTTGCACATGTGCTATAATATGAAGTTGCCACATGTCATATTATTGGTTGTTGATGTCTAGTCATCATATTCTAACAATGTTATAGTACAGGTACCAATATGTCTGACGGATTCCATACTTAAATACTAGTTAGGTCTAAAAAGAAAATTAAATACCAAGTACAAGAAACCAAGTTAAGGGAACCCATTTGTAAACAACTTGCGGTCCTATCAAGAACTTATGATGGCCATTGGTTCAATATATATCTATACCAGTTTTTTTTTCATGCAATGCACAAGTTAATTATGTGTATTAATTAAAATAAGCATGACATAAATTTAGCCTTCAACGATTACATGTCACATTCTAAAAATAGAGCTAAAAGAAATATGGATAAAAATTTAGGAATTTCTTTTTTAAAAAAAAAAAATAGGGCAAGAGAATTAGAAAGCCTTAAAAGTTATTTTTGTTAAGAATTAATAAGAATGAGCTTGTTAGTTTAGTGGTAAAGCCTTAACTTACTCTTAAACCTCAAGTTTGAAACCCCTTATGTGCATTTAGCTAAAATATTTTATTTCCTTATTTTTACCCCATAAAAGTGCCGAATTTTCAAACTAGCCCAGTTCAACCCAAAAACTATTTTTTTAATTCAGTCCTTAATTTAAAATCAACCCCAATTTTAAAATAATTCTTAATCCTATTGCAATTAGGGAAAAAGAGTTTATAAATAACCAAGTTTTTCAAACCTTAGAATTCTTAACATAGATAATTTTTCAAAGAAAAACTCCCAAAAGATATTTCTTTTTCTCCACCATTTCCAAAGCAAAAGGATTCAAAATTTTCAAAATCAATCATTTCCTCTCAAGTGGATCGTCAATCTGCTCTCCTAAATTAAGGTTTGTGTCTTCAAATCAAGTGTGGGATCTAATTTAGACCATTATGTATGGTTAATTAAAATCGGGTAATATGTATGAGAACATCCCTTGTTATGCGAAGTGCCTTGCATAAGCCACCCTCCCCTGTATTGCGAACTCCCTTGCATGTGCGAACTCTCCTGTATCACAAACACCCCCTCAGTTGTGAACCCTAGTGTTGTGAACCCCTATAAACAAGCCCATATGCGAACCCTCATGACTTTTAGTACAAGATTTAATATGTGAAGCCCTATAGACAAGCCCCCTTATGCGAACCCATATGTAAAACCATATAGGACTAAATATGCGAGTTCCAAGAAT
Source organism: Gossypium rotundifolium (assembly GCA_025506655.1). NCBI lineage: Eukaryota > Viridiplantae > Streptophyta > Magnoliopsida > Malvales > Malvaceae > Gossypium > Gossypium rotundifolium. Next base: position 135,173,802 of record CP106722.1, read on the forward strand.
ATACATGCGACCCATATGATAATGCATACGAACCTTACATGTTATTTATGATAACCCTATTTGTTTATGACATGCAAAGCCCCTATGATTTACATGTGAACCCTAGGTTATGATATATGAACCCTAAGTTGTTATTACATGCGTGGTCATATTAATGCATGCGAACTACCTATATGATTATTACATGCGAACCACTTTTATGTGAGCCTGTCTAAAAACACATGTGAACCTTACATGTTATCTATGCGAACTCTGTATGTGCGAAACCTAGGTGCCAACTCTGTATGTTCGAACCCCTAAATACAAACCCTACTTGTCGGAACACTAGGTGCAGACTTTGCATGTGTGAACCCCTAAGAGCGAACTCTGTATGCGCGAACCCTATGTGCGACCTTTGTATGTGCAAACCCTTAGGTGGGAGCCCTACTTACGCAAACCCCTAAGTGTGCGACCCTTTATGTGTGACCCCTATGCAAACACTACTTGTGTATGTGTTAGCCAAATTAAGCATGTTAAAATGCTTGAAGTTGTTGTATATGTAATAGTATTTTTAATTCGCATAAATTAATTACTTATGTGAAATTGGTGCGAATGGATGCATGAGCACATGCCGTTATATGATAAAGTTTAAGATTTCAAATGTAGCACAAATTGATGACAAACAACATATCATGCTAAGTATATGTGCATAATTACATGAAATTGGAAACGGAGAAAAGAGGAGTTCAATAGGAGATAGTGACAATTTAAGTCCATATCGAAAGACAGTACTGCACGAAGTAGGTTGCAGTGTCATCAAAATTGGATTAAACCGAGATGATAGTTAAAAAGCCATCAAAACCGGGCAACCTGGATGGTAAGTTATTGTAGTAAAAGTCAACTTCACAAATAACAAGTGAACAACCATCTTCACCGGGAAATTTGGGATAGTTAGTTATTGATATGTGCTTTGGAGTGTCGAGTAATGCTCGAGGGCAGATAGGATGGATAAGTGGGAAATTAAAATTGTAATTGCATCGCATCATAAGTATATATTGTACATGCATGGATTTATAATTCTTATGTCATGCTTAAATTGCTCTGATGCCATGAATTGAATGCTTTGCTATTGTAGAAATATATAAAATAGTTTAGAAATTAGACTCACACTGAGTTGTCATAAGCTCACTCCCTTTTTTTTTCTTACCTCTCAGGTAGCGCAAAGAACTAAGACTTAGAATGAAATCAGAGGGACCTCGGATTAGCAACTTATTTCACTTTTAATTAAAAGTTTCCATTAAAATTTTTTATGATTATTTAATTCTTTTTGGGTTGTAATTGTTAAATATTTCCTAGTTTTACATCTTAGGTTTGAGATTATTTAATTTATTAGGATACTTAATTAAAACTCTGATGAATGCATGCTATATGATTTAGAAAACTAATATTCATAAATGTTTTCCGCTGCTTTACAATATACTTAAACTTTTGATAGATCTTTTCTTAAAAACCTAAAAGTCGTTTTCTCAAAACTTCACATTACTCAATGCAATAAATAAATTAATAAGTCAAGTCGGCTTAATGAATGAATATTTTCCTAAAATACAATAGATCAATTTCCTTACAAATCAACGCAAGTAAAAGAATGACTTTACAGGATCACTTCGATGATCGAATGTAACGCCTTCGACTTAGCTAAAACTCCTAGGTCGGGTTGGGGGTGTAAAATTACATATTTTGTCAATTTAACACTTATTCTTTTTTTTTTTTTTGAGCTAAATTTGACCATTAGTATTTCAAAAGAGTCATTAAAAGGAATAAGGGCCATTAAAATATATTAAATCATTTTTAAATTTTGTATAATTCTTTTTGTAAAATATGGAAAAGAAATTTATATATAAAATTAGAAAATAAAATATTTTAAAATTAATTGGAATAATTATAATTATTATATATTTTTATTAAAAATATAATACTATTATTTATAACTTATTAACATTAAAAATATTTTAGTATTACTAAATATTTTAACATAATTTAAAAGATTCCTTAAATTTTCAATTAAAGATTCAGTCACAACTCTAAAAAATTGGTTAGAAAGCATATTAAATGAAAACAATTTAAGGGTATTTACATTTGTAATCAAATTTTAAAAATGAAAATAGTTTATAAAGGTAAAGTGAGTAAAGCAATATAGCCAAATCCAAAATTTCATTTCCAGAGATAAAAAAGTTAAAAAGTCCTTTTATAAAAATTTTATGTACAATAGTGATTAAAATTTATATCAAACACTTATTTAATATAGATTTAAATCGTGTAAATTTATCTTCACTTTTATTATTGTGTCAAAAATAAAATTTGTAATGTTGATATCAATGAATATATTTTAATTACTAAACATGTTTTAATTAAATAAAATTATTAACTTATTTAATTTAGAGAAACCTCGTATGTAATACAATATATTAAAATGCTATTATTTCTCAATACCAAGCAAAATGGTAAAAGAATCAAAATTGAAAATATATCAAAATAATTGAAAATGTAATTACATGTGAGCATAATGACTATCACACCAGAACAATTAGTGCTAAAATTAAACTTACGATAAATCAATTTATTAACTACTGGGATCCATAATATTCCAATAATTAAAATGTTAAATTATAACTCATGTCGACCACTTAATTTTTTTTTTCAAAATGTTTCAATACACTACTAAATATATAAATGATAGGCCAACACCAATGAAACTTCCTAAGAACATATTCATTTTCTTAATAAAAGGTAAAGTAGAGATTGAATTTAAAAATAATGTGAACTAAAATTTTAAATATAAAAGTTTTATTATTTCACATCGAGAAAATATTTATCAAACATAATATTTACAATAATAATGAAAACCTTAAAAAAATACCAAGAACATTTTGAATAGTTTTTTAAGATCAATAATTGAAGAATTGATGCAGATAGGCATAGGCCCCTCTTATTTGGATGTGTTTTTTGCTAGGATTTCAATGTACAATATGAAGGCAGCCCATGTGATTCCAAAGACCTGATGGTGATTTGTTTATAGCCGTACCAGAAAATGTTTTTTTATTTATTATTTATTTATGACTAGATTTTAATTTTAATTTTAACATATTTATATTACTATTTACTTTATAAAAATATCACGTTTAAAATGGAATTAGTTGAGCAATAAATGGATTCTGAATCCCAAATATGTAACTCAGTTTTGGTTTAAAATAAAAAAATGAGTTGAAATGATAGATTGTCCTGCCCAAACATATAAAATTTTAAAGAAACTAATAATGATTCTTTTACCCAACTTGATAAAATTACAGTATTCCAGTTAATTTCTTGGTAGACTACTATTACATTCCAGTTAAAATGTCAGGTAACAAATATTTATATTATATTTTGTACATCTTTAAAATTAGATTTGAGTATGAAATGAAGTTCCACATAAATAATGATATTTGTCTCGATTCTTTGAGGAAATGAATAAATAATTTTTGGTGTTTTGTAATTTAAGTTTTAATTCAGTTTGTGTTAGTATTATTGTCAATATAAAAAATATAAATTTAAGTGTATTAAAATATATTTATCTTTTATTTAAATATAAAAAATATATAAAAAAGAATTATATATAATTCTAGACATTATTTATTAGACTTTTTCATCAAACACCACTAATGGATCCACTAGATCCCACTAAAAAGGCTAGGAAGTTGTAAAACAAAGGTTCCAAGCACTAGGAAAAATGTTGTCTAAACTTGGTAGATTTTTTAACATTTGCTTTCGCTAAATTATTTGCTTCAATGTTTATTTCTACGATGATTTTAGTCAGGTCCCAACGTTTTTCAACACTAAAGCAGTCATCGATATATATTTTTTCAATTGAATTTAAGATGTTAAGTGATAAAATTTTTTCATTAAAAAATTAGTTGTAAAAAGAAAAATAAGAGATGGAATTATTAGAGTGGTTGGTTGGAAGAGAAATGAGGCAATACACAGAAAGTTATTCAAAAATAAGGGAAGGTGGTGGGTTGGAATAGAAAGTGAGAGTATGCTGATAAATTTTTTAATGACATATAAGGTTGGGGTCAACCCGTCCAATAATTTCTCATTTAGTTAGTTTGTAATAGGTGAAATCCAATTTATTTGGACTCAAAAGTCAATACCACAAAAGATTTTTATTTTTTTTAAGAAAAATACTTATCATTAAAAGAAAAATAATGAATACATAGTCATGATACATGGTGCATATAATGCATAAAACAATATAACCTGAATGTGCACAAATGTCTCTGCTCACAGAAAAAACTTAAATAAAAGAGATAAATAAATTTACAGTAATTACAACACTGAATGATTCAAAAGTAATCTAAAGATATATCACCTTGATCAAATTAATGATGTATGTCTCCTCTCACTCACCATGATCAGACCAACATGATGACAAACACAAGTCAATCAAGAAATCATTGTCAAAAGCCCCAAAAGGCCCGCTACATTAGATATACAAAAAGCCAAGTCTCAAATGACCTATCCTCCTTAACATCTCGGAGTCCATTTTTGTGAACTCTCTCCTGAGAAGGTACTTCAAGAATGGTTCCCAATAAATCTAGCAATGTCCCTCCCTTGGAAGATTTAATAACCCAAAATTTTATGTTTTTCGCAGAGTTTGAGAAGTGCTAGAATTTCTAAATTGAGCCATTCCGAGAGGTTAAATTGGTGAATTTTGGGAATGAGTAAGAAATCGGATTTGCAGTGCATTACTTTGTTGTTGATGTTTATAAGTTTCTTTAATTAGTTGGTATTTAAAAATTGAGATTTGTGGCACAAAGATTAAATTGTAAGAATAGTAAAATTATAGGGATCAATGTCTTAAGGTTAGAAATTTGAATTGGAGAATCGATAGGCATTTATGAGGTAAATATACCAAGGGTGATATAGCAAACTTCCCATTTGGAATTAGCTATGGAAGGAACGTTTTTAAGAAACCATTTTTCATAAAGTATTCATCCATCCACACCATTTTTTCTCATTTTCATTTTAAATTTTTGATTTCATTTCACCAAGTTTAATCTGGTAAGTTTAATTTATACTAGATTCTTTCATAAAAATAAGATTTGAAAATCAATTTCAAACATTTTCTCTTTATCTATTTTATGTTGAAGTTTTGGAGAGTACGATGAAGAATTCGGTTTTCAAGTTTTCTTTGATTAATTCTTTTCATTTTCAACAAGGTAACGTGTTTTCTTATCATAAATTTCTATTTTATTATCATGAAAAGTTGATTTGGACGTTTTCTTTCTAACTTTTTATTCACGTTTTTACGGGAACAAGAGAAAGTTCAAATTTGTTGATTTCTTTGTTGTTTTGAGGTTAAATTTTGAATGTAAATGAGTTTATGATCACTTTGGAAGCAATAATATCATATTTAAGACATGTTTGAGTGAGTTCTTGAGATATTCCATAGTTGAGCTATTGTGAGAGAAGTTCCATAATCTTGAGATTTTTGTTGGAGTTAGTGTGTTTTTTGACTAACAGTACATCGGAGTAAATCCAAGGAGAATATATTTTGAATTCGTTTATGGATTTATTCACTTGTGATGTTCATAGGTGACATACCTTAATCTTGGGTGGATAACAGACTATGTATGCATGACTAGTATACTTTGATGTAAGTAAAAACTTGTGTCACACTCCAAGTTTTTCTAATCCGCGGTTTGGTTGACTGACTAAGTGAGGTTGGTGATGATTCGCGTATGAACTAGTAAAATTTACGAGAATTGACTTGTTTCATTTGGCGAAGTTTCTCTTGCGGAATGTTCCACTAGGTTTTTCCATCTTACGAATTTCTATTCCACATTTGGTGAGCTTCTCCATTGGGAACCCACCATTGGCGCATTCAACTGTGGCGTATAAGTTGTTTTAGAATCTGCAATCAGTAGGACATGTATAGGAAACATGTCAAGTCCTATGCAGGAAACGTGTCATTTTGCATGACACATATAAAGTCTCATTAATGATGTTTGATTAGTGGAACTATGTGTGATTAGTGGAATCGTGTGTGCATGTAACATGATTAGGTAACCTATTATGGTGAAATTATGGGCTAATTCCTATATAAATAGGATGAAAGCTTAATGGAGAAGGACTTTATTTTTCATTTCTCTGTTCATCCTTGTTCTTTCAGAAGAAACCTAGTGTGTTCTTCACTGTGTGAAGAAGGTACTAGCTTTCAGCTTGATTAGTAACTGATGTTTTCAAGCCAATTGATGCTAAAGAAACGGGAGAAGGCCCTAGTGCAAACGAGAAAGAACTCGTAGAATAGGCGAGCTTTTCCTGGTAATCTCTAGTGAGTTCCTTTCACTCATGTTCTTGTTAAATCCTAGCTAATTTCATGATAATGTTGTTTTCTAGGTAAGTAAGTTTATTTAAAAATTAGCATTGCACGTCTGTGTTAACAAAGTAAAATATTAAAAATAGTATATGCATGAATGATTCTAAATGGATACTCTTCCTTGGCACACAAGCTCCATATAAGTAATGGTGGAATGAGGGAAACGGTGGAAACTATTGAGATGTGATGGGAGAAATGTATGGAGATTATGATATGAGATGAGATTTACTTCCTGTAGGGCATGTAAATACAAATTACATTGGTGAATACCCCCACCTTGTAGGGGAACATGTAAATATTCGAATTAATAAGGAGGATTTGCGAAGGTTTGGAATGGAGCAATGCCTTGAATATGAAAATGTGGCTCTTCGAAGCGATATATGGATCAGAAGCTAACATAAGGAAGGGATCCATGAACAGTCCATGCAAAACATGCAAGAGTTATATGAAGTTAATGCACATGAATAGTTCTTAAATGAATGGGTATTTGCGTGATTTGTGTTTAACGGTGAAAAGTATCCACATGTGAACTAACTTTGGTTGAAGTGTGAAATTGTCTGTGTTTGTGATTAGACATAACTAATATTCACATGAAAGTTTAAGCTACTAGTGACTGCATCTAGTGGCGGATAGTATCGCCAACGAACCCTAATTGTTTAGTGCTATGGATCCACTAACAGATCGTACATAGCTTGATTAGTGTATCCGTGTGTAAAAATTGTGGGTATTACTAAATGTTGTAAAAGCCTGGCTTAATTTCACTTATTAAAAACATTGTTCGAAAGCTTATTTTTATTTATTCTTGGAACTCAATAAGTTCATATGAACTTACCTAGTTCCCTTACTATTTCAAGATTTCTTGAAAGTGGAATTTTAAAGTGACTCGGCCAGTTCATCGTTTTGTTGTAACATGTATATCAAATCAGGGTGGCTTGTGGTCTAACTCTCTTGTAAATGAATTATGAAAAAGAGAATTTGAATTTCTTTTAATTAACCGTTTGTACATAATGAATGATGGCACTTCGGCAATTTATTAACCTTTATGTTATGTGAATTAGGGCTTACTCTTATTTTCCCTTAATTTATGCACTAATTCTTTTAATTTGCCTAGTGACATTTTGGACATATACCATTATTTTCTTTTGGTTTTGATTTAAAAATACTACTTCGCCAAATGTCATTTAACCTTGTTTTATTAAAGTCGTATTGATTGACTTAACTACTAAAACCAATGTTTTGACATTAAGAAATGATTTTTTTCTGGTAACATCGCCATTCGCTAGTTAGACGGCCGAATTGGGGTGTTACTGCCTGAGTTCAAATAGATAAGGAATCGAAACCTAGTGCATTGGGTATATGAATTCTATAGTATGTAGCGTCATTCACAATAGTGGAATTCATAGCCGGAGACATGGGTAAATTATATCATCTCATTGACATTACATGGTAGATGAAAAGTAAATATGGCCACGGGTTGTTCGTCTTTATGATGAATATCTTTATTACTACTTGATAGTAATTGACTTTTCATTAAGAAAGATGTAATAGTTACCAAGAGATAAAATAAGATCATATTGGAAGAACAGATTTATCCCAAAGAGATTGAGGATATCCTATGAGGGTAACACACTTATGATAAGATCATTGGACGACCACTAATCAAGTTGCTTTCGTAATGGTATGCCATTAGGAGAGCTTAGTCATGATACTATAGTGGAATGACTTCGTGAATAAATGAGTTTGTAATTAATAAGGGAAACGTTGGAGCTTAATTATAAATCATTTGAGCCCTAATTACAAGTCCAAATGGTCATTTTGCTAGCTCGTTGAAACGAGAAATGAATTGCATATTGAATCAAATGAACAGAAATTGATAAAAATGGTTAAGTTAGAGAAATGATAAATATATGGAAATGAATGTGGTTTTCTCTAAATGGAAATAACTTGAAAAATTAATTTATGATTTTTGAATTATTATTTAATTAACTAAATAATTAAAGTTAAAAATGGAATTAAATTCACTGGTCATAGTGAATACGTTGAATGTAGATCTATTAAATAGATTTCTCATAGATTGTTTTACGGTAAAGTTATCATGATTTTAATGTAATTATAATCGGGTTGAGAAAATTATTTAATTGAGGAATTATTTTATGATGTTTATTTTGTAAAATAGAAAACATATATTGGGTTAGATTAGATTATAAAGTACCGAGTTAAAAGTCTAGGATGTACATATAATTAGACCCGATACAGGAGACGTCCAAAAGCCCCTCATGCTAAATATATGAGACAATAAACCCTAATATATTTAACTAGCGTTGCTGCCCACCTGAATCCTAGTTAGACTAGTATTTTGTTCTTCTATTGAAATAGACTTCTACTAATTCAATAAGGGTTTCACATCTTCTCCCTATAAATAGATGGTGCCAGTAGGTTTGAGATATTATTATTCTACCCAAAAATAGTGAGAATTTATTTTCTAAGTATAAATTTTATTTTCTAGAATAATAATTCCACCGTTCTATTAAAGAGAGAATTTTGATTTCCCACTAAAACTAAAATAAATAATTTATGGTTCTGTGTTTAATTCAAATTAGAACCCACACTCGAAGTAGCTTGTGGTACGAGAATAGGAAAGAAGGCTGTTATTTTAAAAGCGAGAACAATAAGGATCCATCTAGCTGAAAACACATGTGCAATTTCGGGTAAAGTTTATTTCTATAAATATCACAAACTGACTATATTTTCAAATTTTTAATTTTCTGCTATGCAATAAAACCGTTTTCAAACCGGATTAAGAGATGCAATGAGATAGTTTAAGAGATGGTACTTTAGGCGTGTACGTTAAATTGTTTGAATGTTGTTTTTAACTACCAATAATGCTCATTGAAACTTTTGTAAATGTATTAACTCTATTTATTTTTATAAGGCTTTCACTAAATGTTTTGTTCTTAAAGTGCCATTGTCTTGGCATATAAATAATTTGATTGTTTTGTCATTGTCGTATTGTAACAGCCCGATTTTGGGCCTAGTCAAAACAGTGGTTTTGAGACCATAAATCTGACGAGAAAAATATTATTTTTATTATATTTTTATGGTCTACGATTTCACAGAAAGATTTCGTGAAAATTTCATTCGAAAATTTTGACGTTTGGGTACTCAATTTAGTCAAAAGGATTGAATTGTAAATAGTGCAAAAGTTGAGTTGCACATGTTAGAAGTGTCTGATTTCTATGAAATTTTAAATTGGAGGTCCTTAAATGTTAATTAGACCATTGGTTAAATTTTTGGACAAAAATGGACATGAGATAAGTGAAATAGGATATTTTTAAGTTAAGGGTATTTTGATAATTTGGTAATTAAATGGACTAAAAGACAAAATAAAAGCCAAAAACCCTTTTCCATCTTCTTGCTTGCCCGAATTTAGCATGGGGGAGCCATTACTAGGGTTTTCAAGCTTTCAAGCTCAATAGTAAGTGCATTCAAGCCCCGTTTTTAATGTTCTTTACATTTTTGAGATCCCCGTAACTCAGTTTAGCTATTTCTACCATTATTTTGAGTTAGGGCTTGCGTTTAAAAATTTACCCATGGATGAAATGCATGTGTTTTCATGTCTAATGGTAGAATATGAATGCTCAGTGTGTAATAAACGACTTTTACTAAGTGATTTTTGATGAAATCGCATACAAAGACTAGTTTGTAAAAAGTTAAAAAATGTATGAAAAATGTGTGAATGAATGCAAATTGTGGGCTGCTATAGTATGAAAATGGTTAGGCTAGGCCTAAAATACAAGAAAATTGAATAAAAATCATTTTACGAGCCTAGGGGAAAAAGTGTAAATATGATAAAGTTTAAGGGCAAAAATGTAATTTTTCCATAATATGATTTTTGGACTGAATTGAATAGTATAATAACTTAATAAGTCAAATGTGATATTTTAGATAAAGAAAATGAGTTTTGAACTTAGAACGGGGAAAGACGAATATTGGACGGATTTGTCCCTTTCACCATTTTAAGTCGAGGTAAGTTCGTGTGTAAATAATACAACATTATATTATGTATTCAATATTTTGATATTGCATGAATTGTATTTATGTGTTCCTACAGATTCGATTGATGATGATTTGGCGAAGAATCGAAGAATGAGAATCCTAGTTGAACCTTAGTAATAGAAAGGATACCCTTGTCAAGATATGAGACTTATGAGGTCCAGTATAAGACCATATATGGGATATGGCGTCGACATCGATATGAGATCCCGTATAAGACCATATCTGGGATATGACATTAGCATCGACATGTAACCTCGTGTAAGACCATATTTGGGATATGGCGTCGACATCGATATGAGATCTCGTATAAGACCATATCTGGGATATGACATCGGCATCGACATGTGATCTCGTGTAAGACCATATATGGGGTATGGTGTCGACATAAATATGTGATCTCGTATAAGGCCATATCTGGGATATGGCATCGGCATCATCCTGTGATCCCATGTAAGACCATATCTAGGATATGACATTGGCATCTTACTACATGTATGACAATTTCTGAGTATCCTTCGATATTCCAAATGGTTCAATGGGGTAAATAATTAAGGTTTATGTTAAGGAAGGAAAAATAGCTAAAGTTATGTGATGGAGTGATACAGGTACGTATGCGAAACTCACGAGAAATGAGTCCGGTATGTGATATGTGATCGAACTTTGGTAAGGTTGACATGGAGTAAGTGTTACAATGAAGACTTGTAAATATTTTATGATGACTAGCTATTGGCATGGCTAAATATGGATATACTTTAGTGTTATGTGTGTGTAAATGAGAATTAATACAAAGAAAACATGATAGAGTAAATGTAGCAATAAAATAGTTTGGACAGTAGCAGTTGTTTCACTTTGAAAAATCACCAAAAAATGGTGGAAATCGAATTAGAGGTTGAATAAGATATGAAATTAAATCTTATTGAGTCTATTTTCACATAAATGAAACATAATAAGCAAAAGAATTTTATATGATAAGATATTTGGATTTTAGTGAGACAGGGTCAGAATGATTTTGAAATTCCCTATTATAATTTGGGAAATTCATTAAAAATTGTAAAAAATAATAATGGGATAAAATTTATCTGAATGAATTTCTTAATGAGTCTATTGTCAAGAGAAACAAACAGAAATGTCATTCGAGTTCTGTACAGTGAGATAATTAATTTTTAGTGAAGAGGGGTCGAAACTGTCGGACAACGAAACAGGGGAGACTTTAAAGAATAAACTGTACTGATTGGATGAACCAAAAATTCTTGAAATCTTATGGTAAGAAGATATGTGAGTTAGTTTCAAGGAAATTAGCGGATCTTAATTTGGAATTTCGTAACTCCAGATAAAAATAATTTAGTGACTGTAACTCAAGTAGGCAGCTCAAAATGAACACAAATGAATTGTGAAATTTTATGCAATTATTGGTGAAAAACATGTTAATAAGTTGCTTATTATTTGCATAAAAACTTACTAAGAATTGTAGCTCACTCCCCTTCCTTTCTCATATCTTATAGGGTTTTATGCTAGCTCGAGTTGGTGATCGCTAGAGATGCTACACACTATCAAGCTATCATCGTGAGGTAAAAGTGAATACAGACCTCTTAAGTTTATGGCATATATAGGGACTTAGTCAATTGAGTATGTGTCATTTAATTTGGCTAAATGTGTTGGTTCATAATGGTTATATGATTCATTTTTTATATGGCCATGAGATGTGGCTCATATTGGTTAATGAGTTGTAATGCCTATTTATATGTGTGTGCTTAAACTAAAGGTTTCATGTGATGTGGTTATGTGTGTTTGGTATGGATGAATTGAGGATGAGATGATGATAATCATGGCATGAAAGTTCAATAAGTTTAAGCTAGGCAAAGTATGGTGCCTTATGCATGAATAAGATTAAATGAATTCATTATGATCATGACTTGTTTAATGATGTTTAAATGCTCAATCATGCCATGAAAGATGCCATTGAAGTTGTGTTTAAGTATGTGCAAATGAGGGTGCCAAATGGTTTAGTAAATAGCAATTTTCTTGGTCACACGGGCAGAGACACGGCTGTGTATCTCAGCTGTGTGGAAGACACGACCCCAGGACATGGGCATATGCCCCGGGCAGGTGAAGTCTGCATCTATTTTTCAGAATTTAATTCGCCACACGTCCTAAGCACATGGGCGTGTGACTTGGCCATGTGACCCTATTTTGTTGATGACATCATAAACAGAGAGTTTACGGGTTGAGGACATGGGCGTGTGTGACCACATAGCCTACCCACACGGGCGTGTGACCCCTATTTTGATGAAAAATTTTCTAAGTCTTCTTAAAGTTTCCTAAGTTCTCGGTTTAATCCCGAATAGGTCCCAATAATTGTTTTGGGCCTCGTGGGCCCATATAAGGGACGATTTACATGTGAATGAGTAATTTTAAATTGAATAAAATTTTATAGCCTAGTTTTGTATAAATATTTATGTTTAAGTTTGGTAATGCCTCGTATCTTATCCCGGGTCAGACACGGGTAATGAGTGTTACACTATTGAAGAGTACGTCAATATAAGAAGTTTTAAATAAATTTTAAATACCTTTTTTAAATTCGTTTAAATTTAAATTGTGATACACCATACTCAAATCCAATCATCGGGTTGGGTAAGGTGTGTTACAAGTTTTGATATTAGAGCCAAGGTTGAGCCAATTCTAAAAGAATCAAAGGTTGTGTCATGCCCACCATGCATGATATATCTCTAGGTTAGTCCTTGTAATTTGAATAAACTTAAATTTTATTATAGTGTTAACAAAAATGTTTGAAGGATCAAGAGAAGCAACTGGGAGGAGATAGAAAGCCATGTGCCTTCTGTTCAAGAGCAAACTCCTGCAGCTGGTTTGGGAGCAGTTGATATTGCTTTTCGAAACGTCTTCTTCATTATGATAAGCCAGATGTTCGACCAGTTTATGAGGACAACACAAGCACCCCAACCTCATCAGCCTCACCAACCAGAATCGGAGGTGGTACGACTAGTACCTCATGCACCTCCTGCACTAGCTACAACTTAGTATAAAGGTGACCCTATAAAGGAGATAAGAAAGAGAGGTGCTAAAGAATTTCTAGGAGATAAGGGTGATGACCCTACTGTAGTGAAGCAGTGGCTATCTTTAGTTTCCTGAGTAACTAAAGAGTTGAAATGCATGCTAGAAGATAGTCTTTTACGTGTAGTTTCTTTACTGGAAGGAGAATCATATCAATGGTGGGAGATGTTGATTAGTGTAACCCTTAGGAGTTGATAAACTAGGATTACTTTTTGGAAAGTGAATCAAATTTATGTGGAGTAGATGAAGAATAAATATTTGTACCTTAAGTAGGGAAGAAGTCCATGATGGAGTACAAATGTGAATTTGTTAGACTCAACTGTTATGTAAAGAGTATGTTTCAGCCTAAGAAAGAAATGTGTGAGAAATTTGAATGGGGTTTAAGAGATGAGATCTGCGCATTGGTGGCGGCCTCAGAGTGTCAAACATTGCAACCATGACAGCTAAGGCTCATAAAATGTATACGATTGTTCAAGATAAGAGTAAAAATTTTGAAAGAGAAAGAATGAAGTGTGGAATGTCTAATCCTCCATCTCCATCAAATTTCAAGAAGCCTCCAGATAAGAATTTTTCTTCATCAATGAGGGATTCACAACCTATGAGTTTCAGGCACGATGGAAATAGTAGATAGACTACTTCGACAACAAATTTTGGTGGATCTATAATAATTAGAGATTCTAATTGTGAGCACTGTGGAAGTAATCGCAGAGGAGATTTTTAGAGGTTTTCTTGAGCTTACTTTGGATGTGGATCTTTAGATCATCAGGTTAAAGACTGCCCCTCCCAAGTTGAGGTTAGTACAAAACAATCTATTCGTGGACCCAAAAACTTTCAATAGGAAACGAGGTTTGACGTATCAGCAAAGTTTGGATTGGTTCAGGGGACTCTAAGGAAAAGCTACACTAAGCCAGCTTTGGAGTATCCGTCATAACATATGTAATGAAGACTTAGGAAGATGTTGATCTACCAGAAGTCATACAGAGTAAATTTTCGTTCTTTAGAAATAGTAGTTATGCATTAATAGATTCGGGGTTAACTCATTCTTATATTTGAACTAAAGTCGTAGAGGGTTTGAATCATGAGGTGGTCTATTTTGTGAAAAATGTGTTAGTGACTAATCATCTTGGTCAAAGTACAATGGTTAATAAGGTGATTAAGAATTGTCCGTTGGTTTTTGGTGAGTACACTTTCTGTGCGGTCTTGTTGTTATTGAATTTCCATGAGTTTGATGTTATTCTAAGGATAGACTGGTTAACTAGACACGATGTTGTAGTGGATTGTCGTGCTAGGGGTGTATGTTTGATAACTGTAGAGGGTAAGGAAGTATTGATGCTTGGTGTACAGACCAATTTGGCAAGTAGAATAACTTCTACAGTATCCACCAAAAAATTGGCGGTTAAGGGCGCGAATGCTTACTTAGCATAGATTATGGATTCATCTGAATCGAGAAAGGATATCAATTAAGTTCCAATTGTAAGAGATTTTCCAGATGTGTTTCCAAGGATGCCACCAGATATAGAGGTAGAGTTTCAATTGAATTAGAGTCTGGTAAAATGCCTATATCCTGTACTCTTTATAGGATGGCATCGTTGGAACTGAAAGAGCTTAAAAAATAGTTGCAAGATTGGAATGACGAAAATGTGAAAGTGTACACAATCGCAACAAGTAATAAAGTGACAAGTGATGTCGAGTTATCGTACATATAGGGACTTTGAAATATAATATTTATAAAATGCAAATTTAAACAATTTGGTGATGGAAAATATGTTGATTTGAAGTGGTGAAATAAAAAAAAAAAAATAACTAAGTGCTAACTAAGAAAATTTTAAAAAAATGAAATTCCAATGCACGATTTCTAAAATTGAGTTTAATAAATATGACATAAATGTGCTAGATTAATTTTATTCTTTAACTTAGAATTATTAAAATTGTGTTCATGTTGTTACGAATAATTTAACGACAACTCGGTAACTTGCTAACTAATGCACATACTTACCTACTAAAACTCAATAATCTCTTGATCATATTTCTATGTCAATTCAAACAATTAATTGAATTTCAATAAGCAAGTCAAAGATCAAATGAGGTAACAATATATCTCTATAATGAAACGATTTAACCACAATAATCTTGCAAGTTATGCAAGGCTAATGTATTTGTAACAGCTCGTTTTTGGTAAAATCGGAACAGTGGTTTCGGGACCACAAATTCGATTTCAGAATAAAAATTATTTTTATATTATTTTATGGTCTATAGTATGATAGTAATATCGTATAAAAATTTTGCAAAAAAAAAAATTTACCGATTACATGTTTAATTTGAAAATGACCAAACTGCACAAAATGCAAAAGTTGAGTTCTAATAGCTAGAAAGATTAAGTAGCTATGGAATTCAAAATTTGAGGTTCTTATATGACAAATACATCATTAAAATTGCTTAGTGGTTAAGGATGATAATTCATCCATGAAAAATAAAATAAAGAAAATGATGAAATTGGAAAGTGAAATAATAAAAGATGAAAAATGATAAAAAAATAAAAATATCATCATATCATCTTTCCCAAATTAAAAGGATTGAAACCCTAGCCATGGAAACCTAAGCTCAAGCCAACTTATTTTTATTGATCAGGTATGTATTCTTGCCCCTTTTTAATGATTTTTATACTTTCGAGATCGTAATAGCTTAATCTAGCTATCTTGGGGATTAATTTGCAAAGCTATCAAGGCACTAGGGTTTTGCCATGGATGAACAAAGATGAATTATGAAGTTTTATGGTAGAAAATGGAAGGTTGTTAATAGATAAATAACTTTTGTAAAGGGAATTTTGATGAAAAATTGATTTAGGGACTAAATTCAAAAGATGTAAAATCCATGGAAAAATTTTGAATTTTATGAAATACATGGGCTGTAAATTTTACATGTAAAAATCGGCTAGGCTTGGAATAAGGATTAAATTGTATGAATTTTATTTTTCGAGCCTAGGGACAAAATCGTCATTAATTAAAAGTTTAGGGAAAAAAGGTAATTTTGCCTAAGATGTGAATTGAATTGAAATGAACATGAATTAATGTTAAATTCATTCATATAGATTCAGATAGACCAAATTCAGAGTTAGAACGAGGAAAAGAGAAAATTTCAGATTAATAGATTTTACGTAGACGAACATTTGTCGAGATAAGTTCGTGTAACTAAATTGTGTATATTTATATGCTTGAGTTAAATGTTGTGTATGTGAATTGTTTAAATGCCAAATATATGAAATTGGTTACATATCCGACAAAGCCCGATAACTATGAAATCCCGTTTGAATAATGGAATTTGATGGATATAGGATTTCCCGATTGGTTGTGGTCTTGCATATGTTGTGGACACACCATAACTCTTGTGAGCATCTTGTTATAAGCCATCTCAAGCTTCTCGTTACATGGTTCCTGTGAGCATCTTGGTCGGTAGTGATCTTGCATGTGTTGCGGACTACCGTAGCTCTTTATGAGTGTCCTATTATATGATCGGTTGTGATCCTGTATATATTGCAGACACAAACACAGCTCTTTGTAAGCGTCATGATATGGCTCGCTTGAACTTTCCAATATATGGCTATTTGGAGCTCCCAATTAAAGGCTCTTCGTGAGCTTTCTAATTAAAAGTTCATTGCGAAATTCTTGATTATGGTTCTTATGAGCTTCCTGTTATTTAGCCAGGATAAGCTTCCTAATAGGCTCTTTGTGAGCTTCCTGATTAATGGCTCTTTGTGAGCTTCCTGCTATATGGCTTGAGAGAGGATTTCCCAATTATGTGCTTTAAAGAGCACTCCTGAATATGAATTGATGGATTTCTGATTTGCACACTTCGAGTGTACTACATGTGTATCCATCGATGTTTTCAATGATTCAACGGGCAAAACCTTGACATGAGAAAATATGAACATGAAATTAATTAATACACGTATCTGCCTGAAATACATGAAAATGATGATACATGATATATGGAAATATGAGATGATAATATATGAACATGGAATTTGTTTGATGAATATGTTCATCCATGATTATTAATTCGTACACCTTGAGTGCATTACCTGTGTGACACTAACATTTCAATGATTTAATGGGTAAAGTTCCTACATGAAAAAATCTGAACTTGAGACAAATTATTATGAAAATGTACTTGAAATACAAGGATATGATTTGTATATGTTATATGAATACATGATGTGGAAAGTATATGTACAAGTAAATCTAATTATTGTTGAGCCCATACATGTTTCTTGATATTAATATGAAATATATGACTAACAAGGGTGATGAGGATATGTGTTAGGGCTTGTGATCAAGTTGATTGAATGTGCCTTGTATGTTTATATTGAATTTAAATGAGTGGTAAGTTAATTACCATGTTATACGAACTTACTAAGCATTTCATGCTTACTCTGTTTTATTTTCCCCTGTTCTATATTAATTCGGAGGATCGTTTGATTGGAAGCTTGGGGAGATTACTCACACTATCCATTAGCCCATTTTGGTATATATATATGGTAAATCAATTATGGTTATAATGGCATGTATAAGTTAATTGGCCAATATATAAATGCTTTAATTGTAACTAGCCATTGGAATGGCTTATGATGGATATGTTTGGTATGTGTTTGAAATGGTTGATTGATAGAAATTATATTGGCATATTGATGATTGAATTAAATTAGCATATTTGATAAGACATGCATATATGTTAACTTGGTAATTTAAGCAAGTGTGTATACTTGGTTATATGAGGTATTATATCATGTATAGGACTTGATTTTGAGTTGGTTAAATGACCTATAATAGCTTGTGAATGTGTTAAAGTGTTGGTGTAGGAGGATGAAAAAATGGGGGTGAGAAATATGGCTTGGAAAATAGCCTATTTTCGTCCACACGGGCACAGACACGGGTGTGTGTCTTAGCCATGTGTGACACACGGCCTAGCACATGGGCGTGTGACCTGGCCTGTGTCTCTTGCATCTTTAAAATTTCAAAACAGAATGCCCAGGTATTTACACACGGCTTAGCACACGGGCGTGTCCCTTAGCCGTGTGAGCCATACAGCCTGACCATACAGGTGTGTGTCTCTTGACCTAAGCAAAATTTTGATATTTTTTGAAAAATTCTTTGAGTACCCGATTTAGTCCTGACTCGTTTCTAAAGCATGTTTTGGACCTCAGGGCTTCATTTAAGGGACTTTATGTTAGATTTCTGACATGAATTCTGTATAAAATAAAATATCTCTTTACTTGATCTGTATATATTGGTAATGCTTCGTAACCTTGTTTCGACGACAGATACGAGTTATGGGTGTTACATTTATTGGTATCAGAGCTACGGTTTAGTGGGTTCTTGGACTGAACATAGCATATGTGAAGTCTAGAAATACATGCCATTATATAACATGTGATAGTGTGATATCTCCCAACTCTGATGAGAATTGTTTTACTAATAGACAGAGATGCTTTCCAACCGAGCTAATTCTGATAATGTTGAAAGCGATACTCAAGTATCTGATTAAAAAAGTTTCTTATGATGAGTAGAGACTCATAAATGTATGAATAAATGCTTGTAATAAACATGTTGACAATAAATGTCATGTTATACGTGTGTATATATGAAAGTCAAATTTTAAGGCTTTACAACCTTCACCCCCTTACTAGTACAGTATTATATAATAAAATTCACAAGATTTATATTGATTAAGTTCACAAGTGTGAAACTGAAGAGTTCAGTGGTTAAATGATTAATAATGTTGTCAGAACTGAGAATGGGTTAGTAAGTAAAGGCGGTTTTAGAAGAGATATCAAATTATTCTGAAGATTATTTAGGATACGCATTGTTACTGTTAAAGAAAAAGTTATTCATGAGTAATTGACTTATTCAGGTATGGTACCTACATAATGGACTAACCAGAAATTTCTTCTGAATTGGTTCCTTTAGTGAACTAAATAATGTGAGATTATTGATGACTTTAGTAGTTAGTGGAATAGTGATGAAGTTGCAAAGATATTTGAATACATCTATTATAATTGGTATCTTACAATGATCTCCTCTGGGTATTTTATATGTTCTGTTATTCTCAGAGACATATGTAATTGTTCATGTTTAGATGTGATACTTATCATATAGAAAGGCTGGCTAATTTTAACAATAGACGGAATTATTGTAAGTCTGGTTGATTCATGAGTAATATTGCTCTATTTTTCTTTGGTTTTCTAATCAATTATGTTTGAGAGAAGATGATAAGATTCATATGATACTATTTTCTACTTCTACTGGTTAAAGCTCTAAATTACAAATATGCAATTTATATTTTCTCTATCACAGCTGTTTCTACTGCATATGTGTGATATTACTCTTCTGGACTTTCTCTAAGATATCATCAATCTCTTTACTATTCAATATGGTTTATTATTCTCAAAAAAATTAGTATAGCTTCACATTTTTATTTCATTATCTCGATTTTGTTGTCATTCTTATGGTCTAATCTTATTTAGTAAACATGGTTTATCTGTGTAAGATATTCATTGGCCGAAGGTAATTACATTTATTACTGTTATAAATCCTGACTCGATCATGGGAGTTCAATAATATGGATCTCAGATTATAGAAGTTGTATTACTGCACTGTTGTTTTTTGGACTACTTTCGATTTTTGTCTTCTAATTAGAGAGTACTATTGATGTTGAGGTATTGTTCCATCTATACTGTTGAAACGTCAGTCCTATTATGGCACTATGGTTTTTAATCTATTTGATGGTTGTAGCTTTGGAATAATTCAAAGCTTCGGTGTTAATAATTGAAATAGCTTTATTATATGATCCCTTTTTAATTTTTGTGAAAGGGTTTTCTATGATAGCCACGTCAGTGATACAGTTATTACAAAAGATGTAATATTTGAATGGTCTAATAAAAGTCAGTAAAGTTTTGACCAGATGAAAGCTCTATTGACCGAAGCACCAGTTCTGGTTCAGCCTGAATCGGGTAAGGAATTTGTGATTTACAGTGATGCATCACTGAATGAGTTAGACTGTGTTTTGATGCAGTAAGGCAAAGTAATAGCCTATACTTCCAGACAGTTAAAAACCATATGAAAAGAATTATCTGATACATGATTTAGATTTGACAACTATTGTATTTGCACTGAAAATTTACTTACATTATCTGTTTTGTGAAAAATATACTATATATTTTTTAATCATAAAAGTTTAAATTATCTGATGTGGCAAAAGATTTGAATTTGAGACAACATAGATGACTTGAACTGTTGAAAGATTATGATTTGACAATTGAATATCACTCGGGAAAAGCGAATGTGGTTGTAGATACTCTGAGTAGAAAGTTTCTATTTTCCTTGCGAGCCATGTATACCCGATTGTAATCGTTTGATAATGGCTCAATTTTAGCTGAGCTTAAAGCTAAACTGATGTTTCTACAACATGTTTGTGAAGCTCAAAAAAGTGATAATGAGTTACAAGTTAAACGAGTACATTGTGAATTAACTTCTGACTCAAAATTTCAAATAGGACCCAATGATTGTCCGTTATTCTGAGGTATAGCCTGTGTACCGAAGGATTCAGAGCTTGTACAAAAAATTTTACACAAATGCTCACAGTGGTACTATGTTTGTTCATCCAGGGAATAATAAAATGCATAATGATTTAAAACAGATGTACTGGTTGTTCCAGAATGAAACATGGTATTTCTGAAATTGTATTTAAATGTTTGATATGTCAGTAAGTTAAAGATGAATATCAGGTACTGATACCTTTGGGATTGTTACAGTCAGTGAAGATACCAAAATGGAAATGGGATAAAGTTACTATGGATTTTGTATCGGGATTACCCCTGTCTTTGAAAAAGAAAGATGCTATTGGGTAATCGTCAATCGTTTGACGAAGTCTGCATATTTATTCCTAGTATGAATGGATTTCTCACTTAATAGATTGTCTGAATTATATGTTCATGAGATTGTCAGATTACATGGTGTGCCAGTTTCTATTATTTCTGATAGAGATCCATGGTTCATATCCCAATTTTGGAACAAATTACAAGAAGCTCTGGGTACGCGGTTACATTTTAGTATCGTATTTCATTCTTAGATGGATGGTCAATCTGAACATATGATTCAGATTTTTGAAGATATACTTCGGTGCTATGTTTCAGAATTCGAAGGCAATTGGAAAAGAAATAATTGTCGTTAGTCGAATTCGCATACAATAAAAATTATCATTTTTAAGTATAAACTGGCACCGTACGAGACTTTGTTTGGTCGTAAATGTAGAACTCCATTGTATTAGACTAAACTCAGTGAGAAAAGATATATGAAGTTGATTTTATTCATAAAATTGAAGAAAAGTGAAAATGATTCAAGACGGTTTAAAAGCAGTATCTAATCGTCAAAAATTTTATGTGGATTCAAAACAAAAAGAAATAGAGTTTCAAATTAACAACAAGGTATTCTTGAAAGTTTTACATCGGATGAAAATTTTCTAGTTTGGTCATAAAGGCAAATTGAGTCGTCGATATATTGGGCAGTATGAAATTATTGAAAGGATCGGACTTGTTGCGCATCGATTAGCATTACTGCCATAATTTGACAGAATTCATAATGTTTTTCATATGTTATGTTACGATAGTATCGATCAGATTCTCACATGTTATTTCTCCAATAGATATTAAAATTCAGTTTGACATGACTTATAATAAAGAACCGGTCAAAATTCTGGCACTTGAAGTGAAAGAACTGAGAAATAAAAAGGTAGTTTTAGTAAAATTTTTTGGCAATGACATGATATATAAGAAGCTACTTGGGAACTGGAGGAAACTATGAGAAAGTAATATCTGAACCTCTTTACTGGTAAGATTTTCGAGGATAGAAATTCTTAAGGAGGAGTGTAACATCCTAGATTAGGGGTTATGCATTTGTGCATAATTCATGAGTAGTAGGTTTTGGTTGTGTTTGGAAGTGAATTAAGGGTTTTTAAAATCCTAGGATGGAAGAGAAAGCTTTGGACAATTATTGGTTTTAAGTTAAAAAAGAAGTGATGTGGAAAAGTGGCAAGGACGCCACCTAAGGTGCAAGGGTTATGGCATCAAGTGAAGTACCTTGAGGAAGAGGTTCGAATCCCATTATGTGCATTTTGCTTAATTTTATGAAATAGCATGTTCATGTGATATGGATGTGTGGTGTGCATTTTTAGAACCTTGGAAATGTATGGAAATGTATGGAAATGTAAGGAAATGTATGAAAATGTAAGGAAATGTATGGAAATGTATGGAAATGTATGGAAATGTAAGGAAATGTATGGAAATGTATGGAAATGTAAGGAAATGTATGGAAATGTAAAGAAATGCAGGGAAATGTAAGGAAATGTAGGGAAATGTCTTGGAAATGTAAGAAATGATTTAGAAATGTTAAGTTTCAAAAAGAGGAAAGTAAATATTTTGGAAACTTGGAAATGATTAGCTAAAAGAGGAAAGTAAACATTTTGGAAACTAAGCTAAAAGAGGAAAGTTAACATTTTGGAAACTAAGCTGAATTAGGAAAGTGAACATTTTGGAAACTAAGCTAAAAGAGGAAAGTAAACATTTTAGGAAACCTAAGAAATGTCAAGTTTACAGAGCCGAACAAAAAATTTTGAAAACCTAGAAATGACTTAGAAATGTCGAGTTTTAAAGTTTAAAAGAGGTAATTAAGGCAAGGAGGCCTTAAAAGAAAAAGTACGTGAAATTTGACACACAAACAGGCTTGAAAAAGTGGCCTGAAGATGCCACTTAGGGCCTCTGGAAATGGCGCCACGTGCAAGGGTGTTGGGCCTGAGTTCAAGTCACATGGGAAGCAAATAAAATAAATTTTTATTTTTGCTTCTAGAAGCCCAAGAGGTGGACGGCACAAGGCTTGCAAAAGAGGAGTTTCACTCTTTTTTAAATTCGGCTAATTAGAAGATAATAAGGATTATACTTTATTTGTTTTAAAATTAAAGAGATAAAGTTATCACATAAGGAAGAGTAGTGGCCAAGCAAAGGATTCTTGGCCTAATTTAAACTATAAAAGGATGAGACTAGGGCTATTCATTATTCATTCTCCTCTCTTTCTTTTGCCAAATATTCTTTCTCCTCTCCTCTGCCAAATTCTTCTTGAGCATCCATTCTTTTCCTCTTCTCTTTTAGCATCCTAGCCGATTCCTTCTAAGGCTATTATTCCTCTCTTCTTTCATCTTTGAAAGCGAATACATAAGGGATCATAGCCGATTGTTCATCAAGTCTCTAAGCCGAATCTCAAGTGGTGTTAGGAGGATCATCGATTTCAATATAAAGGGTAAGGATCTATAGTTATAATTGTATTCCTTTTCTTTTAAGCTGAAAGCTAGTCTAATCCCTCCTATATCTTATTGATCGAAATATGGAAGGTGGGATTCGGGATTTCAGATCTAAGGTATTTCGGCATCTCCATTAATCAAGAAGAGAGTTTCGGGATTTAAAATATTTAAGGTAAGATATATGTATATTCTACCAAAGGCCATGTTTATGTTTTAATGTTAGATTAAATCTAACATATGGTTATAGGAATTTTGACATCCTTAAAGAAAGCAAGAGATCAATTTTGGATTTGAATAATAGGAAATCGGCAACAAGGTAAGCCTTAGTGTACTAATCCTACTAGGATTTGGTTTTATGGCGAATAGGCCTTTGCTAAATATTACCATGTTGGTAGAATGTAGGAATTAAAAATCTAAGGTAGTAGATCGGTTCGGGATTTCAAGTGAAATCGTTGTTTAATTAGGTGTGTACCCTACACTAAATCTTGATAGATTTACTGCTTTAATTCATTATATGTGTTAATATGAAAGTGTAAGAATATGGCTAAGGTACCGTGTGTACCCTACACTAATCTTAATAGATTTATGGCTTAAATATGATATATATGTTAATGTGAAAGTGTAAGAATGTGGCTAAGTACCATATTATGGTACAAAGTACTGTGCACGTTTTCCTACTCCTACTAGGATTACTTAAATATGTTATGCTCAACATGTGAAAAGTGACATAAATGTAAATTTAAGTATGATATGCATGATATGAATAATATGGGGCATTCGGGTTATTTGAGAAAGGGAAGTGAATGTGATGACTTGGTCTCACTAAGTGAAACGTGATGACTTGATCTCACTAAGAATATGTGACGACTTGGTCTCACTAAGTGAATGTGGTGACTTGGTCACATTAAGTGAATGTGGTAACCCGGTTACATTATCTAAATGTGGTGTCTCATGACACAAATATCTGGTGGCTATGCCACAAAATTTTATGTGGGCGATGAGCACGTCATTGCAATGACGCCTTCAATGGTGTGTAGAGGATGGAGGGTTGACTTAGTAGTCCCCACTGTGTGCGAGGTTGGTACGGTGGAGTGTAGCGGATGGCATGTAGGTTTGGGTTCGGGTTTGCATCATTATCTTGAATTTTATATGAACATGATATGTATGGTGTGCCTAATTCTATTATATTTTAGTGTTGGTTACACATTGAGTCTATCGACTCACCCCGTTGTGGGAACATGTTTCAGATGATGAGCAGAAATGGACCGGGACTGCAGAACTTATGGTGGCCATATTCAGCTTGAAGTTAATTTAATTTGAACCTTTATTTTATTTTAAGTACTGTATAAATTTTATTTTGGGTTTTGTTTTATGTAATAAGGCCATAGTGATGATTTTATTTCTGTTTTAATTACTATGCTATGAATTTAGGGCTTTATAAAGAATAAGCCCATTTAATTTAAAATAAGCTTAAAATTTTTGTCACCTGAAATTATGGGTTTTCATTATAAAAAAAATAATATAAACTTATTTTCAACTTGAGCCCAACACACAAACAAACTATCTTCCAAAACACACAGTTTTCAAAGTATTCAAAAGAATTTTGAAACGGTTTACACCGGGGAACATACCAGATTCGGTCCATTCTCGTGGGCCGGGTGTGGGGTGTTTCAAGGAGAGTTCTAACAACCTGTTTTCGGTAAAATTAGAATAGTGGTTTCGGGACCACAAATTTAATTTTAGAAAACAATTGTTTTTATATAATTTTATGGTCTATAGTATGATAGTAATATCGTATAAAAAATTCTTAAAAATTTTTACCGATTACATGTTTAATTTGATAAAGGACCAAATTACACAAAGTGCAAAAATTGAGTTCTAAAAGCTAAAAGGATTAAATAGCTATGGAATTCAAAATTTGAGGTCCTTATACGAAAAATAGACAATTAAAAATGCTTAGTGGTTAAGGATGATGATTCATCCATGGAAAATAAAATCAAGAAAAGGATGAAATTGGAAAGTGAAATAATAAAAGATGATAAATAATAAAAAATAAAAAAATTATCATATATATCACCTTTCCCAAATTAAAAGCATGGAAACCCTAGCCATGGAAACCTAAGCTCAAGCCAACTTATTTTTCTTGATTAGGTAAGTATCTTGAAACACCCCAAACCCGGCCCACAAGTCCTGACCGGATCTGGCATGCTCCTTGAGTAAAACAATTCAAAACTTTATTTGTTACTTTGGAAAACTGGTGGTTCGGAAGATAATTTGATTTGTGTTGAGTACAAATTGAAAACGGGTTATCTTTGCGTCTCAATTTATTAAAATAGTATTTTATTTGTACTTGAAATCAATAAGTAAAAAGTATTGCGGGTTTTTAGAGTTTAACAATAATTTGAAAAAAAACGTTTGTGGTTAGGTGTCAAAAACATTTAAGATTTATTTTAATGAAAAACTATTTAATCTTGATTTAACAATAAACGTGTCATAACAATTCGAATAAAATGCATACTTTAAACAGTTAATAAGAATGGCCATATTACATCATAGCAAAACCCAAATAAATCCAAAACTTAAATGATAAAACCAATAAAAATAAAATAACTCGAAATGAGCATGACCACCATTAAGCTCCTGCCGACCTGGTCCATTACTGAGTGTCACCTGAAAAGATATCCCACAACGGGGTGAGTCAACAAACTCAATGTGTAACCATCAACACAAACACCCAACAATTTAGGCATACAAATCATATATGCAACATACATAGCAGTGATGCAAACCCAAACCCAAACCTAATTAACCATCCTCTACACATCACCCGTACCTGCCATCACACCGTGGGGATTACTAAATCGACCCTCCATCCGCTACACACCATCGAAGGCAGTCACTGCAGACGACTTGCACATCGCCCTTATAAATTGTGGCATAGCCACCAGATAATTGTGACAAAGTCACCAGATAAAAATATGTGACATAAGTCACCACATTCAGATTATGTGACATGAGTCACCAGATATTGTGGTAAAAACCACCAGATCACTTCCCCTTTTCATAATTACCCATATGCCCCCATGCGTCATACAAATCATGCGAATATTATGCCATATGCCTTATTCATATTCGTAACCAATTCTCATATATGTCACATTCATAGTTTATAAAACTATTAAAAGATCTTTAGAGAATAAAGTACCTGAATATGTTGTACCTCTGAATGGTACCTTTAGCCACATCATTCACATTCTTATTAACACACATATTAAGTTAATACCGTAAATCTATTAAGAATTTGTGTAGGGCTACACACCTGGTTACTAACGTGCTTTACTGAATCTCGAAAGTCTACTGAAACCGATTGCACTCCTTCCTAAAAACCAATGACAGAATCGGCTAACATTACTGGACCGAATGGCCTAAGGCCGAATATGCATATCCACTTACCTTGTGGATCTAAATCCCGAAACGATCACTTGCTCCTTAAGTTGTCGAAATCCCTACTTATCAATGGTTAGAATCGGCTTAATATGTAGAAACCATGAAGATGGCCCTTAGCCGAATATTAAGACTTTCTTACCTTGGTTGTCTGGATCCCGAAATCAACCCTTGTTCTTGGTGGTGTCGAAATTGCGTAGATCTAGAAATCCCGAAGATCTTCTCTTGTAGTTGACTTAGTAGAAACCCCGAGATCTTCCTTCAAAGGTTCGACCAAAGGGCATTAAAGGGGATTAGAGTCTTGATTTCGATAGACAAAAATAGAAAAAGAGATTTTAAACCCAAGAGAGATCTCTTACCAACAGAGTGGCCAAATGCAATTGATCAACCACCTTCAAGAAATCGACAAGGATGCTTGCAATGTAAATCAATTCAAAGAGTGACAATGAAGTGGACTTTTGGCTTTAGAAGGAAGTAGCAGGAGATCTGATTTGCTTGATGAACACTAGGAGATTGACTTCAACAAGGAAAAGAAAAGGAGAAGTATGAGACTTAGGAAGAATCGACAAAGGATGGAATTTTTTTGAGAGAGGGATATTCGACTTTAACAAATGGAAGAAAAGAAAGAATGGTATTGTGGTCTTTATCAAAATATGGAGAGGGAGTGTGTGAGGCTTAGAAGTTTCGGCAATGGTGATCAAAAGAGAAAGAGAGAAAAGAGTGAAGAGAAAGGCTAAATTTCGGCATAAAACCCCTTAACAAAATTCAGCTACTCCTCCCATTCTAACTTAGCCGAAAATCACGTTAAGGGAGTCCCATATTCGGCCACCTCTATTCCCTCTCTCCCTTATCCCTTGATCCCTTCCTCCTTAGCAGAATCCCCAACACTCCAACCCCATCTATACCTCCTCCTTCTAGAGTCCACATGCCATCCACTACTGCTCATCCTTGCAGCAAAATAAAACTCCTATTTGCGTCCCTTGCTGCTCGAACCTAGGCCCTATTACACAACTTGTGGCGTCACTTACTAAGGCTTTACGTGGCGCCTTCTTGCCACTTTACCAAGCCCATTTCCATGTCCAATTTCCCTTGCAATTTTTCTTAAGGCCTTATTTGCCTAGCTCCCCCTTTAAGGCTTAAAATACAATATTTCTAAGGCATTCATCTACACTCTAAAGTTCTCAAATTTCATAAAACACATTCACCACACACTTAGGCATGCTACTTCATACAATTAAGCAATAATGCACAAGCCCTAATTCCCAGATATTACAGTTCTACCCCCTTAAAATAATTTAGTCCTCAAAATTACCTGGCTAGAATAGATGGGGGTATTGCTGACGCATTACTTCTTCCAGCTCCTAAGAAGCTTCCTCCGATCCATGGTTATGCCATAACACTTTGACCAGAGGGACCGACTTCCTCCGAAGCACCTTCACATCTCGTTCCAAAATCTGAATTGGCTCTTCCTCGTAGGATAGATTTGGTCTCAGCTCCACCTCCTCAACCGGTATTATATGAGTTGGATCCGCTCGGTAATGACGTAGCATCGAAACATGGAATACATCATGCATCTGCTTCAACTCCGGAGGCAACTCTAACTGGTATGCCATTGGTCCAATTCGCTTCAATACCCGATAAGGTCCTATAAACCTGGGACTCAACTTCCCTCTGCGACTAAATCGCATCGCCTTCTTCCAAGGTGAAACTTTAAGAAACACATAATCTCCCACAGCAAACTCGATCTCCTTCCATTTAAGATCTGCGTATGACTTATACTTGTCAGATGCCTCCTTCAACCGTGTCCGAATTACCTTAACCTTTTCTTTTGATTCTGCCACGATTTTGGACCCAAAATCTGACGTTCTCCCAATTCCGTCCAACATGTAGGAGTGCGACACTTCCGTCCATACAGTGCTTCGTATGGTGCCATCCGAATACTTACCTGATAGCTGTTATTGTACGCAAATTCTGCTAAAGGCAAAAACTCTTCCCAACTCCCTCTGAAGTCTAATACACGACCCTCAAAGATATCCTCTAATACTTGGATCACTCGCTCAGACTGGCCATCCGATTGCGGATGAAATGCCGTACTAAAGTCTAATCTAGTGCCCAATGCTTGATGTAGTGCCTTCCAAAATCGAGACGTAAACCTTGGATCCCTATCTGAGATAATCGACATCTGCACTCCGTGTAGCCTTACAATTTTCGCAATATACAACCTTGCCAATTTTTGTAGGGAATAGTCAACCCGCACGGGAATGAAATGCGCGGACTTTGTTAATCGATCCACTATCACCCATACCGAGTCCTTCTTAGTAGGCGTAAGGGGAAGCCCACTAACGAAGTCCATGGTGATTCTCTCCCACTTCCATCGCAGAATCAGTATTGGTCAAGCAACTCGACGGAACTTGGTGTTCAAACCTTAACTTGTCGACACGTTAAGCATTTCCCTACAAATTCGGTAACTTCCCACTTAAGACCAAAGCCACCAAAACCGTTCCCTTAGATCTCTATACAACTTCCTACCTCCAGGATGCATAGCATAAGGGCTACTATGCGATTCCTGAAGAATTTTCTGCCTTAACTCTTTATTCTTAGGCATACAGACCTTACCCTTGAAACACAGTACTCCATCGCCATTAATACCATAATCATCCAACTCTCCACTCTGCATTTGCCGTAGCTTAGTACTGGAATCATCATCTGCCAACTGTCCCTCTTTCACCTCATTCAACCACGCCGGCTTAACTTGCAACTCTGCCAATAAACTTTCATCATCATAGAGGCTCAAATGTGCGAACATTGCCCTTAACTCTGTCACTACTTTCTGACTTAGGGCATCTGCCACTACATTCGCCTTGTCCAGGTGATAGTCTATGGAACAATCGTAGTCCTTCAATAACTCCACCCACCTTCGCTGTCTCAGGTTCAGCTCTTTCTGAGTTAACAAATACTTAATGCTCTTGTGGTCTGTGTAGATCACTGACTTTTCTCCATATAAGTAGTGCCTCCACACTTTAATAGTAAAGACCACTGCTGCCAATTCCAAATCGTATGTCGGGTAGTTAACCTCATGTGGCCTTAATTGTCGAGATGCATAAGCAACTACCTTCCCGTCTTGCATAAGGACACCTCCAACCACGTATGGGAAGCATCACAATATACCACAAAATCCTTCCACCTCAAATTTGAATTAAAATTGAGCTTGATCAAGACCCTCTTAAGTTTCTCAAAGCTTTCCGTTGCTTATCGGTCCATACGAAAGGTACCTCATTCCTTAGTAACTTTGTCAAAGGTGCTGCGATCGATGAGAACCCTTCTACGAACCTTCTATAATAGCCTGCCAATCCCAAGAAGCTACGAACCTCCACCACAGACTTGGGTGGTTTCCAATCCAACACTGCCTCAATCTTCCGAGGATCCACCCTTATCCCTTCTGCAGACACCACATGTTCTAAAAACGTAACTTCCTTCAGCCAAAATTCACACTTGCTAAACTTGGCATATATCTTTTTCTCCCTTAACACTTGCAACATGACTCAGAGGTGCTCATCATGTTCTTCCTCAGACTTTGAATACACTAAAATATCGTCTATGAGCACAACAACGAACCGGTCCAGATAGGGTTGGAAAACACGGTTCATCATGTCCATGAGCGTGGTGGGGCATTTGTCAATCCGAGCGGCATTACCAAGAACTCATAATGCCCGTACCTTGTCCGTAGAAGTCGTCTTATGGATATCACCTCCTTCACCTTAAGTCGATGATATCCGGACCTTAGATCTATCTTGAAAATCTGCGGCCCCTTAAGTCGATCGAACAAGTCGTCTATTTTTGGCAAAGGGTACTTGTTCTTGATGGTCACTTATTCAATCGACGATAATCTATGCACATGCGCATAGTTCCGTCCTTCTTCTTCACAAACAAGACCGGTGCTTCCCATAGAGACACCTTGGGTCGGATAAACCCATGATCAAACAACTCTTGGATCCGAGCCTTGAGCTCAACCAACTCCTTTGGTGCCATTACATGCGGGGCAATTGACACGGAGGCATGCAGGCGACAAGTCAATTCGAACTCCACTTCCCTATCCAGGGTATTCCAGGTAACTCCTCCGGAAAAACATCCACAAATTCTCTTACTGTTCTAACTCCACTAACTCTCCCTTCCTTTGCATCCAACGCACTAACAAAGATCAAAAATGCCTCGCACCTTTCTCGAACCATCTTATTAGCCTTTAAAGTAGAAACTACGTTGGACAAGTAGTTTCTCCTTTCTCCTATCATAATTATCGCCTTATCCTCCGGTGTCCTTAACTCCATTCGCTTAGCTACACAATCTAATACAGCCCGATGTTCCACTAGCCAGTCCGTACCAAGGATGAGATCAAATTCTCTGAAGGGTAATTCCATCAAGTCGATAAGAAATACCACTCCTTGAAGCTATAGAGGTACACTCCGAAATATCTTATTCACCACTACAGTTTGACCTAATGGTCTCACTACAGTCATCTCCCTATTAGACAGTTCAGAGGCTATGCCTAGTGTTTCAGCTACTCTACATGCAATATAAGAGTGGGTAGAGCCAACATCAATTAGAGCAAAGTAAGGCTTGTCAGCCATAAGGAACGTACCGGTTATGACGTCCGGTGCGTCACCATCTTCCCTCCGATGAACCGCATATACCAGACCCGGCTGCCTCGCCTCCGTGTTACCAA
Organism: Gossypium rotundifolium; assembly: GCA_025506655.1. Taxonomy (NCBI): domain Eukaryota; kingdom Viridiplantae; phylum Streptophyta; class Magnoliopsida; order Malvales; family Malvaceae; genus Gossypium; species Gossypium rotundifolium. Next base: position 135,205,829 of record CP106722.1, read on the forward strand.
CACCTCTACCCGGTGTTCCTCGTCCTCTACCAGAACCATTACCTCTGCCAGCCAGACCATGACCTCGCGGTGGCTGCTGTCCTCCTCTTCCAACCTAATTAAAACCACGACTTCTTGGTCGTCCCCTTACATTCTCATAGGACAGTCCTTAATCATGTGGTCCTTGGACCCACACTTGAAACATCCTCCCGTCTTCTTCCAACACTCCCCCAAGTGCATCTTTCCACACTGGCCGCAAATGATCTTGTCCTCCGTGTGACTTCTTGTGCGTGGCCCATACTTCTAGGCCTCTTTTGCACATTTCCTGATGACCCTGATGATCCAAAACCTCTCTTTTGCCTATTTCGGTCCGTATTCTGTCTCACTGAGTCCTTATTCCCTTTGGCTACCTTAGCCTTCTCCACCAGCACGGAAAATTCTCGCTCCTACTGTGGAGCTATCAACAACCTCAGGTCATCCCTCAGTCTGTCCTCAAATCGGACACACCGTTCATGCTCCGTCGACACAATACCTCGAGCATATCGGCTCAACCTTAGAAATTCTACCTCGTATTCTGTTACGGACTTATTTCCCTAAACCAGCCTCAAAAATGCCTTTCTCTGTGCATCAACATAACTAGTTCCAATGTACTTCTTCTGATATGCCGCCTTAAAATATTCCTAAGTAAGATCATCAGCGGCAGCACCATCCCGAACTGTGAGCCACCATTGGTATGACTCATCACAGAGAAGGGACACTACCCCTATTAGTTTCTCCTCGACAATCAGGTCCAGATCATCCATAATTCGCTCTGTCGCCTCTAACCAATACTCAGCCATATTGGGTGCCACACCAGATACTCCACGGAAAAACTCAACTCCATTAGCTCGGAGTCACTCAGGTACCGACTTTTGAGCTCCCATGCCTCCACCTGCTCCGGCCACCCTTTCCGAACTCATGACATCGCTTTGTGATCTTTGCATTATCCCCGTCTGATCCTAATATTCCCTACCGGTGGTGGTGGTGGTGGTTTCATTTTGGACCCTTGACCGGACCTAACGGGTTCAAAACACGATCATTCGGCCTCTACCACGACCCACGCACATTACGACCCGTCCTCTAGAACTCATCCTTCCGAGTTGTGTTTATCGATTAGAGAATTTTATAGATTAGTTTTTGTTCCACGATTTATCGCGAGCGGTCTTATGTTCAATAGTTCTAGGGAGTAGTTCTTTCGATTCCATACACATACGATCTCAATTCATTCATTCAATCACATTCATGAACTTGCGTTCATTACAGAAAAATGTTGTAGTTGTCATTGTTTGTTGTTTTCCACTACCTAGGGGTATTTCCGCAATTTTATCCTATAGGGGTATTTTGGTAATTTTCCAAATTAGGGTATTTGAAAATTTCACAAAGTAGATTTTTTTGGTATTTCTACAAAATTAAAATACTTGGTAAGAAAATTTCAAGGGTAAAATGGTAATTTTATACACTAAGGGTATTTTTTGTAATTTTACATGCCAGGGGCATTTTGGTAATTTTCACAAAAGTTGGTTCCAGGTGATTTAACGAAGTAAAGGTATTTTGAAAATTTTTAATTGAGGTATTTGGTAACTTTCCATTACGAGGGTATTTTGGTCATTTATGCAGGTTAAGGGTAATTTGGTCAATTTGCAAATCGTGGGTATTCGACCATTTTTTAAATCAAGGGTACTTTGGAATTTTATAATCATGGTTTGAATTTTGAGTTTCACAAAACAAGGTGACGGTCCTTTTGGGTTTTAATTATCGGGTTTAGCTTTGTGTTTGAGTCCTCTTGGCTAAGGTGAGCCGTCACTACACACCAGTAGGATTGACGGAGAGGAGCTAAGTCACTAAGGCGCTTAAATACCAAGCTCCCAGAATCCAATCCTAGACATCGCTAGCAGTTGCCACACCTTTAACTTAGTGACTCAGATATGTGTTTGTTTGGTTAGACTTTAAGTTTTATGTATCTTGGTGTTGAAGTAGGCTAACCCTAGGGTTTAATTCCTATTTTACTAATCTCGTCCCTATAAGTCCTACATACAAATCACAAAAGAGTTAGGAGTACTTACAGGTGGACTTGGTAGGAGACTCAGTGCCATGCCGGAAAACACGCTCATTTCTTAGTAAAATTTAATTTTAAAAGAAAGAAAACATTTTGGGCCCAAAAAGCCCTCAAGGTCGAGTTTTGAACAGGCTCGATACCAAGCCCAAACACCCCAAACCCAAACCCACAAGTCTGGCCGGATCCGCATGCTCCTTGAGTAAAACAATTCAAAACTTTATTTGTTACTTTGGAAAATCTGGGTGGTTAGGAAGATAATTTGATTTGTGTTGAGTACAAATTGAAAGCAGGGTTATCTTTGCGACCTCAATTTAATAAAAGCGGTATTTTATTTGTACTTGAAATCAATAAGTAAAAAGTATTCTTAGGGTTTTTAGAGTTTAACGATAATTTGAAAAAAAACGTTTGTGCTTAGGTGTCAAAACATTTAAGATTTATTTTAATGAAAAACTATTTAATCTTGATTTAACAATAATCGTGTCATAATAAACCGAATAAAATGCATACTTAAAGCAGTTAATAAGAATGGCCATATTACATCATAGCAAAACCGAAATAAATCCAAAACTTAAATGATAAAACTAATAAAAATAAAATAACTACGAAATGAGCATGGCCACCACTAAGCTCCTGTGACTTGGTCCATTCTTGAGTGTCACTGAAAAATATCCCACAACAGGTGAGTCAACAAACTCAATGTGTAACCATCAACACAAACACCCAACAATTTAGGCATACAAATCATATATGCAACATACATAGCGATGATGCAAACCGAACCCAAACCTAATTAACCATCCTCTACACATCACCGTACACGCCATCACACCGTGGGATTACTAAATCGACCCTCCATCCGCTACACACCATCGAAGGCGATCGCTTCTGATGACTTGCACATCGCCCTTATAAATTGTGGCATAGCCACCAGATAATTGTGACAAAGTCACCAGATATTGTGGTAAAAACCACCAGATCACTTCCCCTTTTCATAATCACCCATATGCCCCCATGCATCATACAAATCATGAGAATATCATGCTATATGCCTTATTCATATTCGTAACCAATTCTCATATATGTCACATTCATAGTTTATAAAACTATTAATAGATCTTTAGAGAATAACGTACCTGAATATGTTGTACCACTGAATGGTACCTTTAGCCACATCAGTCACATTCTTATTAACACACATATTAAGTTAATACCGTAAATCTATTAAGAATTTGTGTAGGGCTACACACCTGGTTACTAACGTGCTTTACTGAATCCCAAAAGTCTACTGAAACCGATTGCACTCCTTCCTAAAAGCCAATGTCAGAATTGGCTAACATTACTAGACAGAATGGCCTAAGGCCGAATATGCATATCCACTTACCTTGTGGATCTAAATCCTGAAATGATCACTTGCTCCTTAAGTTGTCGAAATCCCTACTTATCAATGGTTAGAATCGGCTTAATATGTAGAAAGTATGAAGATGGCCCTTGGCCGAATATTAAGACTTCCTTACCTTGGTTGTGCGGATCCGAAATCAACCCTTGTTCTTGGTGGTGTCGAAATTGCTTAGATCTAGAAATCCAGAAGATCTTCTCTTGTAGTCGACTTAGCGAAACCGAGATCCTCCTTCAAAGGTTCGCCAAAGGGCATTAAAGGGATTAGAGTCTTGATTTCGATAGATAAAAATAGAAAAGCAGATTTTAAACCCAAGAGAGATCTCTTACCAGCAGAGTGGCCAAAACGCAATTGATCAACCACCTTCAAGAAATCGACAAGGATGCTTGGTAAATCAATTCAAAGAGTGACAATGAAGTGGACTTTCGGCTTTAGAAGGAAGTAGCAGGGAGATACAGATTTGGCTTGATTAACACTAGGGAGATTCAGCTTCAACAAGTAAAAGAAAAGGAGAAGTATGAGACTTTAGGAAGAATCGGTAAAGGATGGAATTTTTTTGAGAGAGGGATATTCGGCTTTAACAAATGGAAGAAAAGAAAGAATGGTATTGTGGTCTTTATCAAAATATGGAGAGGGAGTGTGTGAGGCTTAGAAGTTTTGGCAATGGTGATCAAAAGAGAAAGAGAGAAAAGAGTGAAGAGAAAGGCTAAATTTCAGCATAAAACCCCTTAACAAAATTCGGCTACTCCTCCCATTCTAACTTGGCCGAAAATCACCTTAAAGGAGTCCCATATTCGGGCACCTCTCTTCCCTCTCTCCCTTATCCCTTGATCCTCTCCTCCTTAGCCGAATCCCCAACACTCCAACCCCATCTATACCTCCTCCTTCTAGAGTCCACATGCCGTCCACTACCGCTCATCCTTGCAACAAAATAAAACTCCTATTTGTGTCCCTTGCTGCTCGAACCTAGGCCCTATTACACATGTAACACCCCAAACCCGGCCCATGAGCCCTGACCGGATCTGGTATGTCACAGGGTAAAAACGTTTTGAAAGATTTTGATGTATGGTGAAAATCTGATGAAAATATGTTAAAGTTATAAAAGCAAGTGTTTGATAAAACTCAGAAGGGTTTAATTTTCAAGAAATTATTTTAAAGTTTCTTTTAAATCTTGGTTGTGTTGGAAGCCTTTGAAAAACATTTGATCATTCAAAATTTAAAGAACTTTCAAAACCATGGTTGACTTGGTGAATTTTGCTACCCGATGGTAACATCTTTGAAAACTTCGTAGAAGTTATTAAATTTGAAAATGTTACTTTTAACCGATTTACTTAATATTTATAATTTCATTTGTGTCTGGTATAAGTAAAATAAAACAACTAAATAAACATCCAAATAATAATTAGCGGCCTTATTACAACCCAAAATAAGAATTTAATAAATAAACAAACTTTAAACTGTATTAAATAAATCCAAATCCAAGGAACAAGCATGGCCGCCTCGAGTCCTCTCCGGCTCCATCTCCGCGATCTACTCATCTGCAAAATTATATGGGAAGGGGTGAGTCACCAAGACTCAGTGTGTAAATCCCCCACCCGAAAATGTAACTCATACACAAATTATTAATAAACATGCAAATATGCAACTCCACTAACCATCCGTACTCCTTTAACTACCCCGTGTGGTCAAAACCACTGGTGGTCAAAACCACTGGTGACTAGAGTCACATATCAAGTGATGGGGCCAACCCATCGTGTGGTCAAAACCACTGATGACCGTAGGTCACAATTATCATAATGTGGTCAAAACCACTGGTGGTACCAAACCACTGGGACTTAGTCACGATTTATCAACGGTATGGTCAAAACCACTGGTGACCGAAGTCACAATTAATCTGATGGGGCCAACCCATCTTGTGGTCAAAACCACTGGTGACAGTCCATAAAGATCATCCCCCTCCACTCATTAATCCCACCATCATCATGCTTACATATCATATACCATAATCCCATATATCATGCATTCATGTATAGCATATCATTCAACAGCATGTGATGGCAAACACAACATACATCATAGATCACGTAAGAGGGGACTTACCCGGAATCCATGCTCATGTCCACAAGCAAATCACTACCACAAAGACTAAAAAGGCAACAATATAGCAATGTTACTAATAAAGTGTGTAAAGAGTTTTACACACCTATTACTAACGCGAATCCTAGATCCCGAAGATTCGATCTACTTGTGCTAGATCCTTTGACCCTATATTTGGCCAACAACCAAGTTAGTGACATAGGCCTATTTGGCTATACTAATAATCCCGAAGGATCAATTGTACCAGAAATATGGCATTTGGCCGAATGTGCTTAACCACTTACCAAACTTACCGAAATCCCAAATTTGTCACTTGACTTGTCGAGATCCCTACCAAAACACTTGTTAAAATTGGCTTGCACACTTATACATAATCAAGGCCTATGGCCGAATGTTACTCACCACTTTATCAAATCTCGAAAGCTTCCTTCAATCGGCTAAAAGTCCTTCCCTACAATTGGTTTAAATACTTCATTAGAGAGCTAAAGGCCATTCGACCATAACATAAATCCCGAAAGGAGCAAGGTTACCGCACCCTTACCTTAATGATGGATTCGGCCTTGCCCACAAAGAACCTTGATTTCGACACTTTAGGATGGTGAAGAGATAAACTCAAAGGAAAGAGAGATTGTGAGCCTATGAATTCGGTCAAAGCTCTTGTTGAAACCGACAGAGAAAAAATGGCTTCTGGCTTTCGAAACAAAATAGAAAAGAGGGAGATGAGGGTGTAGGGAGATTTGGCCAACAACAAATTGGAAAAGAAGAAAAGAAACTAGTTAAATAAATTTCGGCATACCCCCCTTAATCACCCTTCAAAGCTGAAAATACTACTCCAAAGAGTCCTATAATCGGCCATTGCTCCTTAATGTGATAACTTTTATCTTTAAATTATCACCCATCCAACCTAAATTAAAAACAATGTTTATCTTCCATTCTATCCCTTAATCTCCTCTTTAAACAAATAAAAAGAAATAAAATAAATATAATCACTCTTTTAGCCGAATAAAACAAGGCTTATCATAATAAGAGTCCAAAATTAGGCCATTCGCTCACTCTCCCATTCACGCCAGCTTGGAAAAAAATAAAATACCAACCTGCAGCTTCTTTGGTTCGAACACAGGACCTGGTGGAGGCAAACTGCACCAACGCCTCTAACCATTCTACCAAGGCGTGTCTTTGTGACATAACCTCGTCACCAATTCTTTTAAGAGCTTCTTTGCTAGCTTCCCTTTGCTTTAACGCCTAAAACAAAAATAAAAACACCCATTGCTTCTAGCGTGACTCGAACTTGAGTCCATCCGCCAAGACCCTTAAGTGGCGCCCCAAGCCACTCCACCAAACCAACTTTCATGTCCATAACCCTAACCATTTATTTTTAAGGCCTTCCTAGCCCATCACCGCAAATAAAAATAAAACTCCAAAACGCCACTCCAGTAGCTCGAACCCAAGACCTGCGCCCATCGTCACCTCCAAGCTCTTAAGTGGTGCATGAAAGCCACTTTGCCATATTATCCTTGTGTCATGTTTCTCCCGAAATTTCTCTTAACCCCTATCTCACCTAGCTCCCTTCTTTTAAACACTTAAAAAGAAATTTCAACCCTAAGTCTGACCTAGCTCGGGGTTATGACTAGACCCTAAAACATGCCTAGCAATCATAGGATTCATTTCTTCAAGCACACACATGAGAAAAATAATTAAATTACAAACAACCCCTAATTCAAGATGTTACAACACAACTTGTGGCTTCACTTACTAAGGCTTTAAGTGGAGCCTCCTTGCCACTTTACCAAGCCCATTTCCATGTCCAATTTCCCTTACAATTTTTCTTAAGGCCTTATTTGCCTAGCTCCCCCTTTAAGGCTTAAAATACAATATTTCTAAGGCATTCATCTACACTCTAAAGTTCTCAAATTTCATAAAACACATTCACCACACACTTAGGCATGCTACTTCATACAATTAAGCAATAATGCACAAGCCCTAATTCCCGGATATTACATATCTTGCCTATTTTTAATTATTTTTATATTTCTGATATCGTAATAGCTTAATCTAGCTATCTCAGGGATTAATTTGCAAAGTTATCAAGGTAGTAGGATTTTTTCATGGATGAATATAGATGAATTATGAAGTTTTATGGTAGAAAATGAAAGGTTGTTAATAGATAAATAACTTTTGTAAAGGGAACTTTGTTGAAAAATTGATTTAGGGACTAAATTGAAAAGATGTAAAACTCATGGAAAAATTTTGAATTTTATGAAATACATGGGCTGTAAATTTTACATTTAAAAATCGAATAGGCTTGGAATAAGGATTAAATTGTATGAATTTCATTTTCTGAACCTAAGGACGAAATCGTCATTAATTAAAAGTTTAGGGGAAACTGGTAATTTTGCCTAAGATGTGAATTGAATTGAAATGAACGTGAATTAATGTTAAATTCATTCATATAGATTTGGATAGACCAAATTCAGAGTTAAAACAAGGAAAAAAGAAAATGTCGGATTAGTAGATTTTATGTACACGAACATTTGTCGAGGTAAGTTCGTGTAACTAAATTGTGTATATTTATATGCTTGAATTAAATGTTGTGTATGTGAATTGTACAAATGTCAAATATATGAAATTGGTTGCATATCTGACAAAGCCCGATAAATATTAAATCCCGTTTGAATAATGAAATTCGATGGATATAGGATTTCCCAAATGGTTGTTGCAGACACACCATAGTCCTGAGCATATGTTGCTTGTTAGCATCCGATTATGGCTCTCATGAGCTTCCTATTATATGATCGTTATTTAGCCTCGATATGGCTCACTTGATAAACTTCTTGATTATGGCTCTCATGAGCTTCCTGTTATTTAGCCTGGATAAACTTCTTGATTATGGCTCTTATGAGCTTCTTGTTATTTAGCCCGGATAAGCTTCTTGATCGGCTTTTTGTGAGCTTCTCGATTAATGGCTCTTTGTGAGATTCTTGTTATATGGCTTGAGAGAGGATTTCCCAATTATGTGCTTTAAAGAGCACTCCTGAATATGAATTGGTGGATTTCTGATTTGTACACTTCGAGTGTACTACCTGTGTATCCATCGATGTTTTTAATGATTCAACGAGTAAAATCTTGACATTAGAAAATATGAACATGAAATTAATTATGTCGAAACCATTTTTTCAGGTTTGGAAAACAAGCGGGATCGACTTTAAAAATGACTAATGGAGTCACCACCAACCCTATTTTGTTTAGGTTGGATTGGTTCACCTTGTAGAAAACAATTTTGGTCTACGAATTAAAGGAAAAATGAGTTTGGGAGTCATTTACATACGAGGAAGGATTAACACCCTCGTAACGCCCAAAATTGGTACCGGAATTGATTGATTAATATATTAATGTCGAAAATTTGAAAAGATTTTAAAATACAACTTTTTTTGATCCATTTGAAGATACTCAAGTTAGAATATTAAGATTCTCCGATTCCGAAGGAATAAAATACCACATCCAGCACGTTAGGATGCAACAATTTAAGTCTTCGAATTCTAGATCATCCCAAAATTCTCAAAACTCATGCATGGAGATTTTGAAAGGGTATTTCGCTATTTGGGATCAAACAAAAAATCGAAACCCTACACGTTAGCATACAATTTTTGAATTACCAAATACAAGATATTGCCTTGTTTTTAATTTAAAAAAAACATGGATGAAATTTCGAAAGGATATTTAGTTATTTGGTCAAACGAAAACGAAACCCAACACGTTAGATCACGATCTCTGGGATTTCCAAACACGAAATATTGCCTTATTTTTAAAAAACATGGATGAAATTTCGAAAGGATATTTAATTATTTGGTCAAACAAAAATAGAAACCCAGCATGTTAGGGCACGATTTCTTGAATTCCCAAACACGAAATATTGCCTTGTCTTTAATGTTAAGAAAACACGAATGAAATCTTAAAAGGATATTTAGTTATTTGGTCAAATGAAAAACCGAAACCCAGCACGTTTGGGCACGATCTCTCGGATTCCCAAACACACAAATATTACATTATTTTAAAAAATTTTCAAATATGCGATTTTAAAATTGACTAAATGCATTTTACTGGTTTATTTAGATAAAAATGAACGATTTTTATAAATAAATGGGAAATCTTAATCACAATACAATAACAAAGCAAAGATATAATCGCAATCACCAAAAAAGAATACATGGCCATAATGGAAACACAAGAGAGCAATTTAAAGTTTATGCAATAACAATATATTATGTTATACCACAACCAATATATGTATATGAATTTTAAAACAAGTAATATATGAGAGATTTTAATAAAATAAACAAGATATCAAATGGTAATATATTAAAGAATTTTAAAACAAATATTATAAACAAAATTTACATAATATACTAGATAAAATATCCACCAAAATGAATAAGATCTATAAAGTAAAAAATATGAATAATGTATACAGATCAAGAAATAGTTTAATTTGAAAAATAATGGGGTATAAAAGTATTTAAACATATTATATAAATCTTAAATAAAAATATACATAAAATAGAATTTTAAAATAAACAAGTTATATTAACATAAGTTTAAAAGATATTCAAGGAAAATAAAAAAATGAACAATTAGTAACATTTTAAAACAATATATTAAAACCATTTAAAATCGAATAACCAAATTAATTGAGAAAATAAAAATAAGATACATAGATAAAGAAAGGGGCCCAATTGGAATAAAAATAAAATTAAAAGAATAATTTTAAAATAAATGAAATTATGAAAATAGAATCAGAACGCATATAAATAAATGAGGATTAAAAAGACAATATTCCCATTTACAGAAACGTTGCATACAGATTGGGTTAAATTGAAAACGCATTTAAATTACAGAGACTAATTAAAAAAATGTACATGGGACCTAATCAAATCGCAGCTAAACAGGGAAGGATTAAAACAAGCAGGTCTTGGCCGCATTCGGGTCGAGTCATTGGGCAATAGCCAATACGGTGTCATTTTAGGTTATTAACGTGAACCCGAATGGCGGCGTTTCTTTAATGGATTAATACCAGGTTTAAAAATGAATTAACCTCATTTTAAACTGAACCCTAGCCCTCCTTATTTTCGTTCTCAGCTGCAAAGAAGAAAAAAGAAATCTGGCCACTTCAATGCCATAGAAATCAGTGATCAGTGACCGATTCAGTCTCGACCGCCTGCCCCCTTTTAAGCCAGACTCAAATACTAACCTCGACGACCACCTTCGCTTGGATTTCGATGAAGAAGGCAGACTGTCGGTTCAACTTTTGAGGGTAAGTCTCCTTTTTTTTATTTTAGCGTATATAAAAAGATGGAAAGAAAAAGATACAGAAATAGATTCAAAGAAAAAAACAATAAGGGAGATGAAATCGAAAAGAAACCTTTTGAATCTGTTTCTAATTTCTATTGCTGTATTCTCGTCTGCCTAAAAAAATACATTGAATGGCCTTTTATTTATATAGCCGAAACAAAAAAAGAAAAAAATACAAATCTCTTCTTTGTGCTGTCATTTCTCTGCTATTCGTTTACAGGTACGAAAGGCGAACATGGCATACGGAGGCTTGCTGACGGTAGGGAGGCTGCGTGGAGGCGCGCATGGTGCTGCACGTAGGGGCACGCGCGCAGTGCTGTTAGCTTTTGGAACCCTTAGGGTTTCATTCTCAAACTGAGGTTTGGGCCATTCGGGTCGTTCTAAAAATTGGGCCTTCCGGTATTACGTTCTGTTGGGCTTATGGGTTTTGGGTTAATACGAGTTTATTTGGTTTATAACTTGGACTGTAATTTAATGGGCTTTATAATTATTGGACTATTTTGGATCAAATTTTTTTATTTTGTTTAATATGGTTTACAATGGGCCCAGGCAAATTTTGGGCCTTACAGCTGCCCCTATTTGCTCATTGTCATGTAACGAGAATAAAGCAAAGACTTTAAAATGGCCAATTTTGCTCAGTTTTGTCGAATCTTGACTTCATTTGGTGCTTTTCTTCTTCGAGTAGTTTCATTCCATCCCACTGCATCTTCAAGGGCCCGGGAACTAGCGCTTCGATCTAAAACTTCTAGCTTCAATCTACTCCGCTGCAACTTTAGGGAGATAAGATTTGCTATTTTCAGTTTACTCTACTGTAACTTCAGGGAGATGGACTTGTATGGTAAATTCAATCTGACCTACTGCAACTTCAGAGGTATAGGATTTATCGTTTTAATCCGCTCCACTGCAACTTCAGGGAGATAGGATTAACTGTCTTCAGTCTGTTCCACTGCAACTTCAGGGAAATATGACTTGACTTCAACCTGCTCCACTGTAACTTCAGGGAGATAAGATTTGTTTTGATCTACTCTGCTGCAACTTCAGAGAGATAAGATTTGTTTTGATCTGCTCTACTGCAACTTTAGAGAGATAAGACTTGTAATTTCAACCTACTCCACTGTAACTTCAGGGAGATAAGGTTTACTTAAAGTGAATTTGATTCGACCTTCTGCAATTTCAGAGGTATTGGGCCTGTGGATTCATCAATCTTGTTACACCGTCCTTTGGGGAACATGACTTGTGAAATCAACTTATGGATTTATGCTTATGCATAATGATTAGGATGCCATGATCGGAATGAGTCAAAGGCTCCTAGCTAAATGTATTATGGATGACATTTGCGTGAATGCAACATGTCATGAGAATGGTCCTTTATAGAATGATTTGGATGCAATGATCAGATTGAACCAATGCTCCTAAATAAATGTGTTTTGCATGAATGCAAAATATCATGAGAATGATCCTTTTTTAGGGTTGTCATTGCTTATTGTTCTTCCAGGTTGTATCACTGACGTAATATCCTGTCTTCTTGTTTAACTGACATTTTTGACAGTAAATTCGAAGAAATGGTCACTGTTTAGAGTTCTTTCTCAAACATTTCCAACCCTTAGGCTTGGTGAGTTCTAAATAAAAGTCTAGTTTCAAGTTCTCGTATTATTTAGAAGTTTTCAAAGTAATATGCAAAACTCCTTTTGCAAAAGTATTATTAGTCCATTAATCATTACTTTAATACAAAATGCTTGAAAAATAACCACAAATGATGGACAAAATGGAATTTATCAGAAATGAAATCTGAAAAGAATAAGTTAAGCAAAGAAAGCAAACATTGCTTAGAATACATAATGATGAGGGGAAAAGATAGATGCCCTGGATATCGCAGCTTGAGCTTCTCTGTACAGACTTTCTGAAGACCATTTTGCTCAATATGTGTTTAGTGGACCGAGAGCACTCTGCTGATGGTCCAAAACGTAACATATCTCCTCCTTCTTAATTCAAGTTATAAAAGATCACTACATGACCTATTATAATCTGATCACAATTTGAGCCACCCTTTTGGGTTTTCGACTTAAAAACCCCTTTGGTCTCAAGGCGCCCTTTGCGGGTTTTCACCTTGGCCTTTCTGTTTTTCATTTTCATCATTTCTTTTTTTTTTTGAGAAGGTCTCAAACGCCATTTGCGGGTTTTCACTTTGGCCTCTTTTCCTCTTCAAGTATAGTATTTCTTGACTGAATCGAGTTTATAAGATTGGGTAAGTTTTTCCCATCCATCTCAGCCAAGATTAGTGCTCCTCCGGAGAAAGCCTTTTTCACCACATAAGGTCCTTCCCAATTTGGCATCCATTTCCCTCTGAAATCCTTTTGCATGGGGAGGATCTTTTTCAAAACTAGGTCTCCCTCGTGAAATTCTCTTGGGTGAACTTTTTTTTCGTAAGCCCTCATCATTTTCTTTTGGTACATCTGACCATGGCGGATAGCCCTTAGCTTTTTTTCCTCAATCAAGTTCAACTGATCGTATCGAGACTGTATCCATTCGACTTCATCTAACTTTAGCTCAGGCAAGACTCGAAGGGAAGGAATTTCAACTTCAATGGGTAACACTGCCTCCATTCCATAAACCAATGAGAAAGGAGTTGCCCCGGTGGAGGTCCTGACTGATGTTTGATAAGCATAGAGAGCAAATGGTAATTTCTCGTGCCAATCTTTATAGGTTTTAGCCATTTTCCCGATAATCTTCTTAATGTTTTTGTTGGCTGCTTCCACTGCATCATTCATTTTTTGGTGATACGGTGACGAGTTGTGGTGTCTGATCTTGAACTGACTGCAGACCTCCGTTATCGTACTGTTGTTTAGGTTGAGTGCATTGTCTGATATGATCTTCTCAGGCATCCCATATCAACATATGATTTTCTTTTTTAAGAATCTGCTAACTGCCGATTTAGTGACATTGGCGTATGAAGCAGCCTCCACCCACTTGGCGAAAGTAATCAATGACCACAAAAATATATCGATGCCTATTCGAAGCTTTCGGCGAAATTGGTCCAATGACATCCATGCCCCACATGGGGAAAGGCCATGGAGAAGTCATAACATGCAGGGGTGAAGGAGGCACATGAATCTTATCCCCATAAATTTGGCATTTGTGACATCTCTTCGCGTAGTTGATACTGTCTCCTTTCATAGTTGACCAATAGTACCCGAATCTCATAATTTGTCTGCCATCAAAGTTGGCGTGAGTCCTCTGAGACACCCTCATGGACTTCTTCCAGGATTTTCTTAGCTTCAATAGCATCCACACATCTCAAAAGTACTTGATCCTTTCTTCTTTTGTATAGGACCTCCCCGTCTAAGACATAATCATAGGCCAGCCTTCTCAATGTCCTCTTATCGTTCTCGGACACTTGTTCAGGATATTTACGATTTCTCACGTATCGCAATATATCTTGGTACCAGGGGTGATCATCTTTCTCCATCTACATTGTAACAATGTGCTGGGGCTTCGTAGATACTTATTTGAATGGGCTTCATATCCTCTCATTTGCTTATTCTGATCATGGAAGCCAAAGTGGCCAAAGCATCTGCCATTTGGTTTTCTTCTCGTGGGAGATAACTAAAAGTGATATCATCAAACTCCTCAATAAACCCCATAACCATCCTTTGGTAATTGATTAATTTTGGGTCTCTTATCTCCCATTCGCCTTTTACTTGGTAGATCACTAGTGCAGAATCTCCATATACTTTTAGCACTTTGATTTCGTGCTCAATGGCCGCCCAGAGTCCCATGATACACGCTTCATATTCTTCCATATTATTTGTACAATCGAAATCCAATTTGCAAGTGAATGGGTAATGATATCCATTTTGGGATACTAAGACTGACCTAATTCTATTACCGACAGCATTTGATGCTCCGTCGAAATTTAGCTTCCAAAGATGATTCTTTAGGGTGTCTTCCTTCACAACTGCTAGATAAATTAGATCTTCATTGGGGAAATCAAAATTTAATGACTCATAATCCTCTAAAGCTCTGTTAGATAGAAAGTCTACTATTGCGCTCCCTTTCACAGCTTTTTGACTAACATAAACGATGTCGAATTGAAAAAGTAGGATTTTCCATCTGGCCATCCTTCCATTTAAAGCAGTTGACTCCATCATGTACTTTAGGGGTCTAATTTCGAGATTAACTAGGTCGTGTGGTACAGCATATATTGCCTCAATCTCCGAGTCGTCCAAATTAAGGCACAACACAATTTCTCAATTGACGAATATCTCATCTCACACAGTGAATTTCTTGCTGAGGTAGTATATTGCCTTTTCTTTTCTTCTCGAATCATCATGTTGACCCAACACACATCCCACAAAATGATCAAACACTGTCAAATATAGGATTAATGGCTTATCCAGGCGTGGAGGTGACAATACTGGAGGGTTTGACAAGTACTGTTTGACCCTATCGAAAGCTTTTTGGCATTCTTCATCCCACACGCCTGGATTATTTTTCTTCAGAAGACGAAATATGGGATCACATTTCTCGGTTATCTGTGAAATAAACCGAGAAATGTAATTTAACCTTCCCAAGAAACCTTAAATTTCTTTTCAAGTACGTGGTAGAGGCAATTCTTGTATAGCTCGGACCTTGTCTGAGTCAATCTCGATTCCCTTCTCGCTAACTATAAATCCTAGCAATTTGCCAGATCTAACTCGAAAAGTGCATTTCGTTGGGTTGAGCTTCAGTTGGAATTTTCTCAACCTCAGGAATAGTTTTGAGCTAGACTTTGCGATCATATCGTCCACATAGACTTCAATTTCTTTATGCATCAAGTTATGGAACAAAGTCACCATGGCCCTTTAGTATGTAGCTCCCCTGTTTTTCAACCCAAATGGCATCACTTTATAACAGAACGTACCCCTTAAGGTTATGAAGGTAGTTTTCCCCATGTCCTGAGGATGCATCTTTATCTGATTGTACCCCAAGAACCCATCTATGAATGAAAATAACAAATATCCTGTTGTATTATCCACCAGAGTATCAATGTGGGGTAATGGAAAATTATCCTTCTGGCTAGCCTTATTTAGGTCTCTGTAATCAACACACATTCGCACTTTCCTATCTTTCTTAGGGGCAGGCACGATGTTGGCTACCCATTCTGAATATTTGATCTCTTGCAAGAATCGACATCAAACTACTTTTTAACTTCCTCCTTTATTTTTAGCACAATATCCGGCCTCATCCTTCGGAGCTTCTGCTGAATTGGCTATCATCTTTTATGGGAAGGTAGTGTACTACAATGTCAGTGCTTAACCCATGCATATCTTGGTATGACCATGCAAAGACATACTTGAATTCTTGAAGTAAATTTACGAGGTCTCGTTTCACTTTTTTGATTATGCACGTTCTAATTTTCACTGCCTTTCCCTCCTCCAAGGTCACGACCTCTACTGTCTCGTCATGAGGTAGAATTTGTTTTTCCTCTTGTTCTACCATTCTTAACAAGTCTGGAGATAAGCCACAGTCTATGTCATCTTCAAAGTCCTGGGATCCCGCTAAACACACATTTGGCTCAAAAGGGGATTCTGATCTAGTAGCAACATCGCTCATGTCGTTGATATCCGGGAATCTATGGTAGGTACAAAGGAATATACAAAAAATGAATAAATTTAAGAGCAATTATTTGTATAGCATGATCATGAAGAATAAAAAAATATTTGGAATAAAGAATGATTGTTTATATAATATGATTATGGATGAATTGGAAGGAATAAAGAATATCTGCTCAAAAAATTCAGAAGCGTTTTCATTGAATTAAAGATTTTTGGGACATAAGCCTTTTTCACAAATGATGCTTATTACTCCTAGGCCTAGAGCAATAAGTGTTCTGAGACATTACTCTAAAATAGTTCTAAACACTATAGGGATCTCCTCTGTAGTCCAATTATCTAGAATACTCCTAGGTTCAAAGGGGCAGATGCCCGACAAGTTCTCCCCTTCAATAGCCTCTTTTAATATGGCATTAATGTAGACACTGCCCAACATTTCTATAATGTCTTCTTCTTTTGCCGTCTTTTGCTCAGCATGAATGACCCCTCTTGACACAAAGGTTTTGGATATGTGTGGAATTATCATTGGCTCCTACCTAACTTCCTCTCCGTTCAACTGTGCTCTTCTCCTCTTATGCTTCTTTCGAGTTCCTTCTTTCCTTGTCTCACGTCTGGCTTAAACCCTAAGCCGAAGCAGTCTCGTTTTTCCTTTAGCAACGGTACCTCAACCTTTCCTTGGAGGTATTTTCCTAGCCCTTTTCCTGGCAAAACTCATTTTCCTAAGGTCATCTGCAATCCCATTATTGTGGTTTTAGATATTTTTGGGATCGAAATTCTATTTCCTTCCATAATAAAGGCTATATTTACGAATTCCAAAGATCAAAAAGAGCACTCGATTGCCTCATCATTTATCGCCAGATATGGTGCATCGCTGATCACAGCGACTATAATATCCTCTTCGGCCTTTATTGTCACTAGCCGACCTTCTGACACTAACTTCAATTTTGATGTAATGATGAAGGTACCGCTCCCGCTCATGGCCTTCCTAGTAAATAGTTATAGGAGGGCTTGATATCCATGACCAAGAAGTCCACATCATATGTTGTCGGACCGATTAGCAATGGTATTTCGATCCTCCCCATAACTCTTCTTTGCGTGCCGTCAAATGCCCTAACTATGTTCTGGCATTCTTTCATGTGGGAACTATCCACAGGTAGTCTGTTTAATGTGGATAAGGGTAATACATTTAATGCCGACCTGTTGTCTATCAAATCCCCTGGCAGTGTGTACCCTTTGCATCTAGTGGTAATATGCAAAGCCTTAGTAGATCCTCTACCGCCCTGCGAAATTTCATCATCGTTGAAGTAAATGAAATTATCAATTGCTTATATTGTTGACTAGCCGGTCCAGCTTACTAACCGAGATATTATTTGCAACATATGTCTCATTCAAGACCTTCATTAGTGTGTTTCTATGTACCTCTAAACTCTGAAGCAAAGCTAACACAGATATGCGCGCTGGCTGTTTGTATAGCTATTCTACAACACAGTATTCACTATGTTTCAAAAATTTTAGGAACTCTCTGGCTTCCTATTCTCTCACTGGCTCATTGATGGGTGACATAGGCTCGACTGGCTTTTCTTTCTCTTGCTCCACCATTGGAGCTTTCTCTTTTACCATATCGTAGTGTCTCCCACTACAGTATGATAACCTATATCTTGATGCTCCTCTAAAGCACTAGCTGCATTCTCTTTTCCTCGGATTGTCACATTACAATCATAGTTCCAAGGGGCTCTCTTGCTATCCCTATACGAAAAAAACTGTTGGCTTTTGAATTATAACTCGTGGTGCTACCGTGTCCTGGCTTCATTGACTCTTGGCTTCGAGATATCACTACTGGCTGGTTGCCCTTTTGGACCTGTTCCGTTAATCCTTCCTCTGAAGTGTAAACCTCCCGTTCTTCTGATCCCTCAATCTCCTCGTAAAATTCCATCTCTTTATTATCCATCAAGTTTTGCACTATGGCTCTAAACTCAGGGCATTCTTGGATTCTATGCCCCTTTCTATTATAGAACTCGCAATGGTTCCTCTTTCCTTCAGACCTCTCTTCTAAATTCAACGTGATCAGTTCTCTCTCCACCATCTCCTTCTAGACTTGTCTCAATGGGGTTTTGACTTTTGCAACCTTATGTTTGACTTTCTTGCTCCCACCTTCATTTCTTCCATTTACTCCTTCATCAGTATGATTAGGCAAAGGATTGCCTGCTACGTTTGGTACAGGTGGGTTGTCAAACTTCACAATCCCCATTTTTATTAGCTTTTTGACAACTTTTGTGAACGTAGTGCAATTCTCAATTGAATGCCCCAGGATTCCAGCATGATATTTTCACTAGGATTTTGCGTCATACCACTTGGGAAACAGGGGTTGCAACGGCGTCAAGTAGAAAGGGGCCACCACATGTGCATTAAAGAGGTTCTGGTACAGTTCTTTATACGTCATGGGTATAGGTGTGAACTGTATCCTCTCGTTGTTCACCCTTGTACTGGATTCCTGCCTTAGGGGACCTTGATGATTAGTGGTTGCTATTTTTGGCTGGCTCACCGTGATTGCTCTCGAATGATCCTTGTTATGCATACTCATGTTATTCACCTCATTCTCCCTCCTTCTTTAGGCTGATCTCTTAGTGCCTTCCCCTGCTTCAATCTTCCCACATCTTATCACATTTTCTATCATCTCCCCAGACATTATGATATCAAAAAATCTTTTAGTAGTGTTTCCCAACATGTGGTTGATGAAAGGAGCCTTTAAAGTACTGATGAAGAGCATAGTAATCTCTTTCTCTAAGAGTGAGGGTTGGATTTAAGTCGCCACCTCCCTCCATCACTGGGCATACTGCCTAAAGCTCTCGTTTGTCTTTTTCTCCATGTCAGGTGCTATTTCTGTCACGTGGTTGTACTGTTTCATGAAAGCTTGAGCCAAGTTTTTCCATGAGCTAATTTGGGAACGGGTTAAATGATTGTACCACTTGGCAGCAGACCCGATCAGACTTTCTTGAAAATAATGGATTAACAACTAGTCATTGTTGACATGTCCTGCCATTCTCTGATAGAACATAGTTATGTGAGCTTCAGGACAACTAGTCCCATTGTATTTCTCAAACTCTGGCATTTTAAGCTTCAGTGGGAGCACCAGATCTGGGACCAAGCTTAAATCCTTCGCATCGATCCCGAAGCAGAATCGAGTTTCCATTGCTTTAAACTTCTCCTCTAGCCACTTACACCTCTCTTCTATTTGCCTTTGGGATTCTGTCGTTACTCTTTCCTATCCTACCACTTCATCCAAGTCAGGAACAATTGGATTGTTTGAATTATGACCAGGGTTAAAGCCTGAGCCAGCCTGGAAATTTATCGGTGTCGAGGCTCGCCCTCGAATACATTATGCCCGATAGAGACAAATGGCCTTTGTGGATTTATTTTTGGTGGCGCATGTATATGCGTTGGAGTAAAACTGGGGGGATGTTGAGGATACTCAGTATTCCCCTCAACATTAACCATGGGGCTCTTTCTTTTATCCATAAGCCCATTTAACAACTGCGTCATCTGAGTCATTTGGGTCATCATATTCCTCTGCGACTCCATTTTGTCCATCATATCCTGCTAGATTTTCACCAGCTGTTCTTGCATTTGTGCTTGCATCTGTTCTTGCACCTCCCTCTACATTTGTTTTAACCTTTCTATTCTTTTATCCATTGTTTTAGTTTTCCTTCTTGTATTGTAAGGATGCGTGTTTGTTTGATTTTGGTCGGTTTCTAGATTACTAAAATAATTATTAATCAATTAGAATATTTTAGTGAACTTTAATGCATATGATGCAATGTAGATGCATGAAATGCAAAAGAATTCAATTCCGATTCAATTACATTTAGAAAACTTTATTAGAAAATAAAGCTCTTTACATAAAGTGGATTACAAATACGACTTTGCCCTACTGCTCAAAGTTTTAACTTTCCTAAGCAACGAAGCTAGTTCTTGACCCCGTCTCGATTCCACACAGATTACACTCACAAGGTCACTTGAATCGCCAAGGTTTGCAGATGGTCAGCTACCTCCAAGATCTAAGCCACGTCTTCACCCATAATGTAATCTCGATCCCTAACTTGACTCTGAGAGTGATGAAGTTGTTTCTTCCTACGCTTCTTATTTGCTTCAAGAAGTTCTACTGGAAGCTCACAACTTTTTAAAGCAGACTCTAGCTCTTCTATACTTCCTTTCATTTTTTCAATTTTACTCAAACTTGCCCTTAGTTCAGCTACAAAATTACGATTTCTATACTGGTAGAGTATTTTTCAAGATTTTCCACCCTGGCCTTTAATTCCCTTTTGTTGTTCTGGGCTTCTGATAGACTCCTTTCTAGTGCCTTTCTCTAAGTTTGAGCTTCTTGGAACCTTTTCTCCCACTGATCAGCTTTGGTCCTTTCCGCTTGAATTTCTTGTCACCATTGATATGGAGTTTTCCCCAACCCAGCAGTTCTCATTGATAGCCGCATCTTCTTATTGTTTGTCTTTAGACTATCCAAATCCTCTTGAGCTTTATTTTTCCCCTTTCTTAATTTCTCAGCTTCTGACTTTTGAACGTCGGCATCTAATGTTAAATACATCTTCTCTTCCTCTAACTGCTCTATCTTCTTCTCCAGCTCCCGATTCCTCTTTTCAAAGTCTTGTTTTATTATTTCTAATTCTGATGGGACTACTTGTAAATATTCCTCCATCGGCAGAGCTCCTTCCGGACTTGGTCCTAGGATGTTGTCATTAATCCTTCTACTGAACCATCCACTATACTCTGGAGTAGTCATTGATCCTATCGTCAACCTTTTTATCCGACGAGTCTACTTCCAAGCATCAACAATTTCCTGAATCCTTTTCTTGTAATTTTCTTCTCTATAGGGAAATTCACTTTGAGCTAACCCGTGTGTCACCAGTACAAACTGTCTGGACTTATACTGTTTTGTTGCAAGCAAAGGAGCATATCCCACAGCTCCCCAAATTCCAGGTAAAGGGACCTAATCAAGGCTTTCACATCTATAAAGTATCTCATCAGGCACCATCAATGGAGCTCTCCACTCGATATCCTCTTCTTGGAGATTTTGAAAAATCATCATCCACTTTTCTTCTGATATATCTTCACGCCTTGACATAGCTACTTTTTCTTTTAAAGGTGAATAATTCTCACAAAAAGTCAGTAAGAGACTTTATCTACCTTCCAGAAGTGACCGTGACACCAAACCAATAACAGCTAAGCGCACCCTATGAACCTGCCCTCTTCGGATCTTTTACATGCATTAAATGACCCAAAAGCCTCGGCCAAGATTGCAGGAACTGGGGTGACCCCTCTATTGAGTCGGTCGAAGAGATCTGTGACTGTTTCATCTATGTACCCTAGAGCCTTGGGGAATAACATCAATCTGTAGATGCTCAATGCAAAGACATCAACTCTTCTTTTCTCATCTGGATGAGCTATAATCAAATCCCTCAAATTCCTCCATGGGATGCACTTGCACTCCCCCTTTTGCTTAATCCTGGCTGTAATCCACTGCTCCGGTAATGCTCGTCAACTTCTTCCAAAAGGCTGGGATGTAAGCAGCTCTCGGACAGACTTTATCATTTTGAATCTGTAGACAATGTAGTTGAGCGGTATACTCTTCTACAGTGGGTACCAAATCCACTCTTCCAAGGGTAAAGCAACTATACACGGGGTTCCAATACTGAGTAAGGGCTCAAAATAATTGCTCGTTCCTATAATCCTGGTAGAACAACCTCTTGGTCTCGTCGTTCCACTAATCCCATATTTCTTTTAACTTTTAGAGGTTATTTTGCGTAACACTAACTCGAGTGTAATCCCATAACTCTGACACATGCCCCACAGCTAGACTGTCCCCCTTCTCTAATTGTGTTGTTTCTGACCAAGTTTGGACAAATACGTTATCTCCACTGTATCAAGGAAGTTATTTTCATACTGAGCTTCCTAATTTAGCAATCAAACCCGAATCTACACCTTTCTCTAATATGAAAATGCATGAAAAGTAACAAAGATAAAACAAAAAAAAAGTCAGTGCAATAGAAACAAAATTCAAAGCATGTAAAAAACATTCATGCGTCTATTTGGGTGACCACTAGGGTTTATCACGGCTCTGCCTAGAGTGGGCTCTTAGGGCTTTCTATATGTAGTTTGGTTCTAAAGTTGAGGTACATGAACCAGCAGATTCCTCGATCCTCACCCATTATAGGCTCATACGAACCAAGTTCGGTTCATGGGAATACATTTCCCTATGGCTGCACGGAGATGAAAATCTCACGAAGACATAGGTACGGATGTATCCCGAAAGCGATTCACTATCTTGCATGAAGGTGAAAATTTCACGAAGGAGTAGCTTCTCAATCCCACTTAAAAGGGTATGACCCGACGGTCATGCAATATGATGCAAAAAGTATTCTACAAGACTCAAACCATAACAATCAAATGAGATGATGCAAGCGAATGCAAATAAAAGGATTGTAATTTTTCAAATCAAATTTTCAATTTTTGACAAAAGGACAGAAATTAATCAATTTTACGGCTTGACTCTCTTTCCGTTTCCCTAGTGGAGTCGCCAAGCTGTTGAAACTATTTTTTTCGGGATTGGAAAGCAGGCGGGGTTGACTTTAAAAATGCCTAATGGAGTCACCACCAACCCTATTTTGTTTAGGTGGGATTGGATCACCATCTAGAAAACAATTTTGGTCTACGAAATAAAGAAAAAACGAGTTCGAGAGTCGATTATGTACAAGGAAGGATTAGCACCCTCGTAACACCCAAAATTGGTACCAAATTGATTGATTAATATCTTAATGTAAAAAATTTGAAAAGATTTTAAAATACGACTTTCTTTGATCCATTTGAAGATACTCGAGTTTGAATATTAAGATTCTTTGGTTTCGAAGGAATAAAATATCACATCCAGCACGTTAGGATGCAACAATTTAAGTCTTCGAATTCTAGATCATCCCAAAATTCTCAAAACTCATGCATGGAGATTTTTAAAGGGTATTTCGTTATTTGGTATCAAATGGAAAATCGAAACCCTGCACTTTAGGGTACGGTTTTTTGAATTACCAAATACAAGAAATTGCATTGTTTATAATTTAAAAAAACATGGATGAAATTTCGAAAGGATATTTAGTTATTTGGTTAAACAAAAAAAATGAAACCCAGCACGTTAGGGCACGATCTCTCGAATTTCCAAACACGAAATATTGCCTTATTTTTAAAAAACATGGATGAAATTCTGAAAGGATATTTAGTTATTTGGTCAAACAGAAAATCGAAACCCAGCACATTAGGGCACGATTTCTTGAATTCCCAAACATGAAATATTGCCTTGTTTTTAATGTTAAGAAAACACAAATGAAATCATAAAAGGATATTCGGTTATTTGGTCAAACGAAAAACCGAAACCCAGTACGTTTGGGCACGATCTCTCGGATTACCAAACACACAAATATTACCTTATTTTGAAAAATTTTCAAATATGCGATTTTAAAATTGACTAAATGCAGTTTATTGGTTTGTTTAGATAAAAATGAATGATTGTCATAAATAAATGGGAAATCTTAATCACAATACAATAACAAAGCAAAGATATAATCGCAATCACCAAATAAGAATACATGGCCATAATGAAAACACAAGAGAGCAATTTAAAGTTTATGCAATAGCAATATTTTATGTTATACCACAACCAATTATATGTATATGAATTTTAAAACAAGTAATATATGAGAGATTTTAATAAAATAAGCAGTCTATCAAATGTTAATATATTAAAGAATTTTAAAACAAACATTATAAACAAAAATTACATAATATACTAGATAAAATATCCATCAAACCTGAATAAGATCTATAAAGTAAAAAAAAATATGAATAATATACTTATATCAAGAAATAGTTTAATTTGAATAATAATGAGGTATAAAAGTATTTAAACATATTATATAAATCTTAAATAAAATATACATAAAAGAGAATTTTAAAATAAACAAGTTATATTAACATAAGTTTAAAAGATATTCAAGGAAAATAAAAAAAATCGAACAATTAGTAACATTTTAAAACAATATATTAAAACCATTTAAAATTGAATAACCAAATTAATTGAGAAAATAAAAATAAGATACATAGATAAAGAAAGAGGCCCAATTGGAATAAAATTAAAATTAAAAGAATAATTTTTAAATAAATGAAATTATGAAAACAGAATCAGGAACGCATATAAATAAATGAGGATTAAAAAGGAAATATTCCCATTTACAGAAATGCTTCGTACAGATTAGGCTAAATTTAAAACGCATTTAAATTGTAGAGACTAATTAAAAAATGTACATGGGACCTAATCAAATCGCGACTAAACATGGAAGGATTAAATGCGCAATATTCCCTCAAAGACCGAAACACGCGGATCTTGGCTGCATTCGGGTTGGGTTATTTTGCAATAGCCAATACGGTGTCGTTTTAGGTTATTAACATGAACCCAAACGGTGCCGTTTCTTTAATGGATTAATACCAGGGTTAAAAATGAATTAACCCTCATTTTAAACCGAACCCTAGCCCTCCTTATTTTTGTTCTCAGCCGCAAAGAAGAAAAAAGAAATCCGGCCACTTCAACGCCATAGAAATTGGCGATCAGTGACCGATTCAGTCTCGATCGCCTACCCCTTTTAAGCCAGACTCAAATACTAACCTCGACGACCACCTTCGCTTCGATTTCGACGAAGAAGGTAGACCGTCGGTTCAACTTTCGAAGGTAAGTCTCTTTTTTTTTTTATTTTCGCATATATAAAAAGATGGAAAGAAAAAGATACAGAAATAGATTCAAAGAAAAAAACAATAAGGGAGGTGAAATCGAAAAGAAACCTTTTGAATCTGTTTCTGGTTTCTATTGTTGTATTCTCGTCTGCCAAAAAAAATTCATTGAATGGACTTTTTTTTTATATAGCTGAAACAAAAAAAAAGAAAAAAATACAAATCTCTTCTTTGTGCTGTCATTTCTCTGCTATTCGTTTGTAGGTACGAAAGGCGGACGTGGCGTACGGAGGCTTGCTGGCGGTATGGAGGTTGCGTGGTGGTACGCATATGGGCACGCGCACGGCGCTGTTAGCTTCTGGAACCCTTAGGGTTTTATTCTGAAACCAAGATTTGGGCCATTCGGGCCATTCTAAAAATTGGGCCTTTCGGTATTGGGTTCTGTTCGGCTTGTGGGTTTTGGGTTAATACGGGTTTATTTGGTTTGTAACTTGGACTGTAATTTAATGGACTTTATAATTATTAGACTATTTTGGATCAATTTTTTTTGTTTTGTTTAATATGGTTTACAATGGGCCCGGGCAAATTTTTGGCCCTACAAATTAATACACATATTTGCCTGAAATACATGAAAATGATGATACATGATATATGGAAATACGAGATGATAATATATGAACATGAAATTTGTTTGATGAATATGTTCATCCATGATTATAAATTCATACACCTTGAGTGCATTACCCGTGTGACACTGACATTTCAACAATTTAATGGGCAAAGTTCCTACATGAAATAATCTGAAATCAAGACAAATTATTATGAAAATGTACTTGAAATACAAGGATATGATTTGTATATGTTAAATGAATACATGATGTGGAAAGTATATGTACCTGAAAATCTAATTATTGTTGAGCCCATACATATTTCTTGATATTTATATTAAATATATGACTAACAAGGGTGATAAAGATATGTGTTAGGGCTCGTGATCAAGTTGATTGAATGTGCATTGTATGTTTATATTGAATTTAAATGAGTGGTAAGTTAATTACCATGTTATACGAACTTACTAAGCATTTCATGCTTACTCTATTTTATTTTCCCTTGTTCTATATTTATTCGGAGGCTCGTTGGATTGGAAGCTTGAGAGAGATTACTCACACTATGCATCAACCCATTTTGGTATATATATATATATATATATATATATACATATATATATATATACATACATACATATATATATATACATATGATAAATCAATTATGGTTATAATGGCATGTATAGGTTAATTGGCCAATATTGGCATATAAATGCTTTAATTGTAACCAACCATTAGAATGGCTTGTGATGGATATGCTTGGTATGTGTTTGAAATGGTTGATTGATAAAAATTATATTGGCATATTGATGATTGAATTAAGTTAGCATATTTGATAAGATATGCATATGTGTTAACTTGGTAATTTAAGTAAGTGTGTATACTTGATTATATGAGGTATTATATCATGTATAGGACTTGATTTTGAGTTGGGTTAAATGACCTATAATAGCTTGTGAATACAATAAAGTGTTGGTGCAGGAGGATGACAAAATAGGGTGAGAAATATGGCTTGGAAAATAGCTTATTTTTGTCCACACGGGTAGAAACACGGGCATGTGTGACACTCGGCCCAGCACATGGGCGTGTGACCTGGTCGTGTGCCCCCTGAATGTTTAGAATTTCAAAACAAAATGCCCAGGTATTTACACACGGCCTAGCACACGGGCGTGTGTCTTGGCTGTATGATCCAAGTTAGAGAGTTACACGGCCTGAGACACGAGCGTGTCCCTTGGCCGTGTGAGCCACACTGCCTGATCACACTGATGTGTGTCCCCTAACCTAAGTAAAATTTTGATATTTTTTGAAAAATTCTCTTAGTACCTGATTTAGTCCCAACTCGTTTCTAATGCACGTTTTGGACCTCGAGGGTTCATATAAGGGACTTTATGTTAGATTTCTAACATGAATACTGTATAAAATAAAATAACTATTTATTTGATCTGTATATTCTGGTAATGCTATGTAACCCTATTCCGGCGACGGATACGGGTTAGGGGTGTTACAATATTGTTTAATACCATCGCTAATTTAACCTTCAACTACCTTAGAAGATTAAACATGCACTAATTAAATATTATTCCCATTAGTTAGATTTTCAATCCATTTAAATAATTAATTCAATTGTTACTTTACAATTAAAATGCAAGCATAACATAAGCATAGTTTTATTTAATTGAACAATTTATTGAGACCTACTAACAACACAAACACATTTTTAATAATCTTGCTTTATTGTGATGTAATTAATCAAACATGAAAGGAATTTAAGTCATTTTAATTAATTGAAGAACAAAAACACAAATATTCATGTTCATGATCAAAACAAAACTAAAACAAAGATTAAGAGAAGGGAACTAGAAAAACAAATTTTGGTGGCTTTCTGAAGCCAGACTAGGGCGTTCCCGTCTTCTCTACTTGTTCTGTTGATCCAAGGCCTTCACGAACACTTGATTGTTGCTACTCCAACAGGCGTGCAAGCTCTTTTTCAAGTGGGGAAATTGACAAAGGAAGGAAGAATTTTGGGAAGCAACTAGAAGCAAAAAAGAGAGAAAATGTGAGAGAGAGATGCGTGAAGTGAGGGATGAGAAATGAGGGAGTGAAAGGGGCTTTTTATAGGTGGAGATGGATTCTAAAAATAGCAGCCAATCCCTTTTCCTTTGGCTGGCCATGCATGATATGAGGGATGGATTGACTTCAATTTGCTATTTTTAGCTTGTGGCTAAAAATATCAAGCTTGAAAAGAGGAGGGCTTTGAGCGGAATTAAAGAGAAGTTCAAGGGATGATTTGAAATTATAAAAATCAGCTAAAATAAGCTGATTGGGTCAACTACATGGGATGATTTGGGCTGCCAATTTCTTGGTGGATCAGTCCTCTCACTTAGCACAACTGGACCCCTTTCTTTTCATCAAGCTTGTAATTAATTTTATCCCAACTTGTGTTGGATCAAAATTAATTATAATATGTGTTCAATAATTATTATTGGACCGTCCATGGCTAGAAAAATACGACCATACTCTTGGGTCACTTGATACAAAAATTGCCCTAACGGTTTAAGCTTCTCAAGGCAACCACCGAGTCGATTTTCACCCTTTGTGCAAAACTATCGAAAATAAATCAAATTAGTGTAATTTTATTATAAGAATAATTAAAATTTCAGATGTTCATAATTTGAGCGAAATTTAATTATTTTATAATTAAAGTATGAATTTCGACAAAAATTACTACTAAACTGTATGAATTGGAGTTAAAAAGAATTGAAAAGTCTATATATTTTGTGTTTCCACACCCCAAAAGTTAATTCATTCTTTGGTCTTGAGTAATGCACAAATTGGAAAAGAAGTTGCTTGAAATCACCTTTAAAAATTTTCTTTAGAAATAATTTCTTCCCACAATTATGAGTTTAGTGTAATTATTCTCAAGAACAAGAAATTTTGAAATTATTCAATTGAAGTATACCCATTATTCAAATTATTCTCAATTATTATCATGATAGCAATAATGTAATAAATGCTTTCTCAATAAATATATGCTAAATTTTTACCAATTAATTTTCATTCCCTCATATAAGAATAAATTGTAATCACTAAGTTTAATTTATGCCTTCATATGTTGGACTTAGCAATTTCTCTCCACTGATGTAGTCAGCATAGAAATCTGAATCAATAGGTTGTAATGTGGCTAGGTTAGGGGGAGGTAAAATATAGATAATTTTAAGCTAAGAACCCTAAACTCAGATTACATCAGACCTTCAGAATAAATACCTCCAAATTCACCAACAAATTTTGTATTTGAGTACACATGCTCCTTGTACTTTTTTTTCGAATACATATGCTCTCTTTTTTAGCATATTACTGTATGTCCTAAAATTTTCAGCATTTGATACTTCTTCTCGACTCCCCCAAACTTATTTTCAGAAAATATTTTGGATATACTGAGTCTAGTATTTGGGAAAATTTAGAGATAATTATAAGATAAGGGATGACTTATTATTGCAAGGTTCAAACAAAATCAGGCCATATAGTCTCAAAGTTGGGTTTCAAGGGATAAATAATTGTTAAGGTTGGCTTGAAAGGCTCAAATGCTTGCGGTACAGTGCAATGCGGTAACCCGCTATACCGGTAATTTACAGTTAAATTGCCAGATCAGATAATGGTACGTAGCATAGATAATGTACATACGGTACTGTGTGATGCGATAAATCGCTATACTGGCAAATTACAGTTTAACTGCCAGATCAGATAAATATACGCAGCAAGGCTGATGTATGTGCTGTACAGTGCAATGCGATAATTCGCAGTACATACAAATTGCAGTTTGAACTGCTAGATTACATCAGAATTAGACTCCCTTCTATTCAAAACCCATCCCAAAATATTTTATGCATGTGTATGTATGCACACAATCTCACAGAACAGAGACACAATATCGATAGTCGAATAACACTATGCACACACACCCAATGTAATGATTCAGATTCAAACATCTCACATGACAGTCATAGATAGACTCATGCTGAGCCCAAATCAGATAATTCATAGCCACTCTGACTAAAGATCGGCCAAGGAAAAACACACAGACAAATGCTCAGATCAAAACACAAAGAATCAAAAAGGTGACTTAGAGCCACACGGTCGGAGCACATGGTCGTGTGGGAAAACCTAGGCTGTGTGGGAGAACCTAGGCCATGTGGGGTCTAAAATGCCCGTATGGAAGGAGGCACACAACCTTGTGGCAGAGGAACACTCTCATGTGACACAAGGACACGGCCGTGCAAATAGGCCGTGTAACTCACTGTCCAAATTTGCTAAATTAGAGTGCAAGGCAGACACGACCGTGTGAGGGTCTCACACGCCCGTGTGGGATCCCTAAATCCCCAAATTAGCCACATGGCCGTGTGACACTAAAACTCTAAATCCCTAATTCTCAGTCACACAGGCCCGTGTACCCTGAGGGCACGGCTGTGTGAAAATCGACAAAAACCCCAAATCGGCCACACGGCTGTGTGGCATCCAAATTTTGTCTGGAACCCTAATTCCCAAAAGCGCAAGGCCGTGTGATTCGTCACACGCCCATGTGGATGCCTGTGTGGTCATGAAACCACCCTAAAATATCCTCAAAAAATGTGCTTTCAGCCACAAGGCGCTTTCTGATCCTCGTTAGAACCATACACATTCCAAGCGTAAAATAACAATATCACATCTATAGTTGACTTTTCGCAAAGTTGAATTAGAATTCGCAAATAAAATAGAAAAGGTTAGAAATCCACACCTGTTTTGCGATTTACGACGTTCTAACACTGACTTGGCGACGAGTAAACGACTCCTCTGAAATCACACACCGTCGTTTTCAAATGTTTACGAAAAGAAACAAAAAGAAAAGCCAAACGGAAAAGAAAAGAAAAGAAAGGGAAGAAAGGAAATAAAATAGACAAAAAGGAACATGCCTTCAAGTATATAAAATAATTATAATAAAAATATAATAATAAACTAAAACTAAATAGAAGAAAATCAGTAGAAAAATAAAACTAAAAAGAAAATTCACTCAAAAAGCGCACACAATGACTCGAACTCAGAACCCAGAGGTGAATTAACACACACTCACCCACCAGACCAGCAGGCCCATTCTAAAACTAAAATGCACAACTAAACATAACATCGCAACCTTCTCGCTGAGCCTAACCACAAACCTCAAAACTTTTAAGCCCAAAATTTGGGGTGTTACAACTCACCCCTCCTTAAAAAAATTTCGTCCCTGAAATTTCCACTAACAGAACGAGGGTATAACACAAGCTACCCCATTACGCTCCCGCTGTGTACTCTAATCTCAAAACACTACCACTCTAAACTTGAACTCAAGACTTCTCACCCACACCCAGAACACTTAACTACTGAAGCAGATACATTTTTATCTTATCACATGCAATTACTATGCTCTACTCAAACCCTTGCAACATCTACCACCGTACCTGACTCAAAATAGTCGAGGGCACTCTTGAATTCGATGCTCTATGGACCCGCATCTCAGACACGTTCCCAACTTCTTCCAACAGTCGCCCGGATGATGCTTCATACATTACCAACAAAAAAAAAAACGCTCACACCACTACCAGCACCCTCCGAAAAACCGCTATTGCCACTCAAATGCGTTCTAACACGCTTCGCAGAGCAAGGCTCCAACCTCGGAGGACTGCAATCTCTTTTCTTCCTACAATCCTCACATCTACCTTGAGCCGATTCTCTATTTATCTCTAAACTAATCTCAAAAACCTCCCTTACCACTCAAGTTAACGGCTCGCTACCAACCTTTGGGTTTTTCCTACCCGAAGCTGGTGAAATCGTGCTGACTTCTGCCTCTTGAACAGACACATATTCCAGAGAAGTAGACGTCTCCTCGCGATCTTGCTTACCTTTAGAATCCATGCCAATCCTGTCCCTAACTTAGAATATCTACATTTTCAAAGAACATACAGGATAAGTACCACATTTCCAAATTCTATAGTTTCAATGTTTACTCGACCAAAGATCGAGCCTCGCATATATTGCTTCAGTAAAACATTTTCTCAAAACACAAATCGTTTCAGCTTATTGGGGAAAAGTTTCTCAAAAATTCTTTTTTTAAAACAACCATGTGCACACACGGATACGTAATTTTTGCAAATCTAGCTCTGATACCACTAAATGTAACTCTCTAAACCCAGCCTAGAAGTTTAGACCGAATTTTAGATGCTACATTGATCATCGAAGTGATCGTTGGTAAATTTTTAGAAAATAAGTTATTACGTTAAACAGGAATATTTAATCGCCTAATTTCAGTCATCAAAAATTACAAATAAGTTTATTATAAAACAAGAAATAAATGAACGAATAAAAGGTAAAATGGAACTCGTTCTATAATTTTATAAAACCTTATAATTTAAAAACTAAATAACAAAATAGAAACTAAAAATACGACTTGTACTATATTATTCTCCAGATCACAAAGATCTCCAGACATCGAGTCCAACAACAAAATTTTGAAATATACCTGAAAGGGAAAAAGAGGGGTTGAGCTACACGAGCTCAGTGTGAGTTCAAAACCAATCTAACTACAGAAACATAGAATAGGATGTTGGGTAGCAGTTCAATAAAGAAATGTACTCAAAAAGATATACAGATCCAGAAGGTAACCCGAAACCAACATCTCAAAACTAAATAACAATTCGAGCACACTAAATCACACTCACAGGCACATGTCATATGAGCTAATCAGTCAAATAGAAACAGTCAAAAAGTCTCATACGCAGAACACTCAAACAAATGTGTATGTATGCAGTCTGATATTAAAAGAACCCACCCATCCAGCCAAACACACCTTTCCGTCCCCCGATCATACCTTGTAAGTGTAACACCCCAAACCCGGTCAATACGCCACGAATCAATCTGTATGTCCTTGAGGAAAACATTTTGAATGTAATCGAATAACAATTTAAAATTTTGTGAAAAACTCTTTGATAATTCTATATTTGTAGAAATCGGTGTATAATAAGTTTAAACCGATAATTTACTTTGTAATTTCATAAATAAAACTTTAAACTTAGTTGATAAATCATAGGTTAGAAAACATTTATATCATTTTAAGAAAACTCAATTATTACTTTGAAAACCATTTGCATTTTGAATGTAGAAACTTAATATTTGGAAATCATTAAAATTGTAGAAAACACTTAATTTGTATTTTACTATCAAACGATTTATATTACTCGATGGTAAGATTTTAAAACCATTATGATTTTATTATTTTAGAAAACTTTGGGCTCAATTATTAAATTAACCAAATAATTTATAATCCATATTTAAAACATATCCAAAGTATAAAAATAATCCAAAAACATAATTAAAGAGGCCTTATTACAAACCCAAAATAAAACAAAACTAAATTAAAATAAATTAAAGTACCCCAAATCAAGTTCATGAAAAATCAAATTTTATTGCATGGCCTCCTCGAGTTCATCCGGCCTCATCCGCGATCTCACGAATCACCGAAATGATAAGGAGAAGGTGAGTCACCAAGACTCCGTGCATAATCCCTCTCCCGGGTAATGCAACATCCTTACACAATTTATAATCAAGCAACATATATATTATGCACCCAACCTAGCCATCCATAACTCCTTTTCTACCCTGTGGTACCAAACCACCGGTGGTGCCAAACCACCGTGACCCAAAGTCACGATATCCAAAATGTGATACCAAATCACCGTGACCAAAGTTACAAATAATCAAGTTGTGGGGCCAACCCACGTGTGATACCAAATCACTGGCGATGATCCCATATCTCAAAAGTGGGGCCAACCCACGGTGGTGCTAGACCACGTGGACGAGTCGCTATGAGGTGCCAAACCTCCGTGTCCCAAAGACACAAATGTGATACCAAATCTTTGGAGGTGCCAAACCTCCGGTGTCCAAAGACACGGATATCAAATCCTTCCCCTCCACTCATATTCCCAAACCAATATATATATGTAAAGTATAAATCATGCCATCATACTTTGAAATGATCATATTACACATAAAATCATAAATCATGATATCAATCCACATATATTAATATCATATCGAAACGGACTTACCCGAATCCTCATTTATACCATCATGGTATCATATCAAGATCTCATCGTTTTCCACTTTAATAATATGATTAGTAAATTAATATTATATAAACATATACATAACCGAATTATAAAGTGTGTAAGGTACACACCTTTCACCAATGCAATTACTAACATCCAAAGATCCGATCTATCGCACTAGATCACTTTGTCCTACATTCGGCCAAACCACAACACTTTAATCAAGACCATTCGGCGAACATCATCTCTTAATCCCAATAGCCTTAGGCTTTCTCAAACAACTTAAAGAATATAGAATCCTTACCATTTGACTTACCAACTTTGATTGCTAATGGAATAGGCTTAGATCGATTATTTCCGAAGTCCCAAAGAGTCTATAAGAATGATCGGTTCCTAAAATAGTTATAATCTTGCAAACAATGCCCAAAAGTTCGGCCTTGTCCATAAGAAAACGGCATAGAAAAGAGAAAAGAAATAATAGGAAATTCAGCCATGAACACTTACCTATCTTCAAAACCGATTGAAGAAAAACAATGAAATCCTACCTTGATGATATTCACCAAATCCACACCAAAAGAGAGTGGAAAGTTTTGCTATGGTTTTGAATGAAGATAGCAAAAGATATGTGGAGAAAACGAAATAAAGTACGGAGTGGCAAAGAAAATCAAAATGAGAGAGAGAGGATTCTGCTAGAGTGGAAAAGAGGAAGAAAAGAAAAGTAAAATGGAAGAGAGAAATTCGCAAAGAAAATGAAAAGGCTTTTACCAAGAGTTTGAAAGAAGAAAAGAAAGAGATGAAAGAGAAGAGATAGATACTTTTGGCTTTGAGCAAAGAAATGGCAAAGAAAAAGAAAGATATGGGAGAGTATGGTTTCAGTTCCCAAAAAGAAAAAGAGAAAAGAAACAAATGTAATTTTGCTTAAAGACCAAGTGAGTAAATTGTCAATTCTACTTGGGTTATTGGGTTTGTTTCAACCAAAAGTATTAGGAAGAAATTGACAAATCAAAAGGGATATTTCGGCTTGACACAAAAAAACAAAGACTAACACCTACAAAACTAGCCAAAAATGTCACCTAACTACAAAGAAGTTTTGGCACCCTATTTCCTCCCTACACAATAAAAATTCTAAGAACCATATCATGCCAACAATTCAAAGTAATTTTGAATTAAACACACTCCAAATTTTCTCCCTATTTCCTCCTATTCACTCACAAAACTTAAGTCAACCCCCCTTAGTCCATGAACCCGTCCACATTCATGGACAAATAGCCATTAAAAAGCTTCCAAAAACTTCACCTTAAACCAAGCCTTATGTTCTCCCATTAGCCTTAAAACCATTGATTTCTTTCCCAAACATCAAGCTTGCCTAAACTATCATTCAACTTGCCAAAATTTTAAAGTCCAACTTACCAAATGCATAACTTGGCGACACTTATAGCAAAGGTGCATAAAATAAAGTCTTCCAACGTAATCCATGCTACTCGAACTTCTTCCCTCATGCAACCTTTCATGCATCATAGCCACCTTGCCAATTACTCCTCATGTGTTAGAATTTAATACTTAAATTATCTTAAGTGTCAAGATCACCTAGTTCACTTCATTAAATTTTAAAATACCAAGAATTATTCTATCTTCATAAATAAAATCAAGCCTTCACTAGGCCATGCTAAGCACACAAACAATACTACCCGAGCTAACATAAGCTACCAACTGATACACAAATTTTAGGATGTTACAATTCTACCCCCTTAAAATAATTTCGTCCTCGAAATTACCTAATCAAAAGAGTTGAGGGTACTGCTGTAACATCCTAGATTAGGAGTTATGCGTTTGTGCATAATTCATGAATAGTAGGTTTTGGCAGTGTTTGGAAGTGAATTAAGGGTTTTTAAAATCCTAGGATGAAAAGAAAGCTTTGGACAATTATTGGTTTTAAGTTAAAAACAAGAAGTGATGTGGAAAAGTGGCAAGGACGCCACCTAAGGTGCAAGGGTTATGGCATCAAGTGAAGTACTTTGAGGAAGAGGTTCAATCCCATTTTGTGCTTTTTAGAAACTTGAAATGTATGGAAATGTATGGAAATGTAAGGAAATGTATGGAAATGTATGGAAATGTAAGGAAATGTAAGGAAATGTATGGAAATGTATGGAAATGTATGGAAATGTAAGGAAATAAAAGGAAATGTAAGGAAATGTAAGGAAATGAAAGGAAATGAAAGGAAATGTAAGGAAATGTAAGGAAATATAAGGAAATGATTTGGAAATGATTCAAAAGAGGCAAGTAAACATTTCAGGAAACTTGGAAATGTATGGAAATGTTACATTAAAAATAGGAAAGTGAACATTTTGGAAACTAAGCTAAAAGAGGAAAGTGAACATTTTGGAAACTAAGCTAAAAGAGGTAAGTAAACATTTTTGGAAACCTAGGAAATGTCAAGTTTACAGAGCCGCGTGAAAATTTTTGGAAACTTAAAAATGACCCCGAAATGTCGAATTTTAAAGTTCAAAGGGGAACTTAGGGCCAGGTGACCCTAAAATATAAAGTATGTAAAATTTGACCCATTAACGGACTTGGAAAAGTGGCCTGAAGATGCCACTTAAGGCCTCAGGAAATGGCCCACATGCAAGGGTGTTGGGCTTGAGTTCGAGTCACATAAGAAGCAAATAAAATAAGTTTTATTTTGCTTCTAGAAGCCCAAGAGGTGGACGGCACAAGGCTTGCAAAAGAGGAGTTTCACTCTCTTTAAAATTCGGCTAAATAGGTGGATAAATGAAGAATTATTCTTTAATTAGGAAAATAAGGAAGAGTGGTGGCCAAGTTAAGGATTCTTGGCCTAGTAATTTCTGGCTATAAAAGGATGAGACTAGGGCCATTCATTATTCATTATCCCTCTCTTTTCCTCTCGCTGAATATTCTTCTTGAGCCTCCATTCTTTTTCTTCTTTTCTTTTAGCCTCCTAGCCGATTTCTTCTAAGCCTATTATTCCTCTCTTCTTTCATCTTTGAAACCGAATACATAAGGAATCATAGCCGATTGTTCATCAAGTCTCTAAGCCAATCTCAAGGTTGAAGTGAAGGTGCAATCGATTCCTTCAAATAAGGGTAAGATCCAAGTTTGGTTTCCATTCTTTATATTTCGGACTTATCGAACTCTAGGGTAATCCCATTAATGTTCATGGTTGCGAAACTTTGAAGAGATCTTTCGAGATTTACTAAGTGTAGGCTACAAGGAAGGAGAAGTTCTTTTCCGAAGGTACACCATAGGTAGCGTGTTCCCTAGTTATTCGGTGAGTTTCGGATTTAAAATCCACAAGGTAAGTGTCTATAGCTTTTGGTTAAGGCCTATTTTGATAATTAGATCTAATTCTTGTTTGTTTAAAAAGCCAAACTAACCCTCGATGAGATTTAGTGCTTGGCGAATACAAGGAGGAGCATAGCATAGATTTTGGATTTGATTAGTATTGAAATCGGCAACAAGGTAAGTTTTAAGAATACTAATCCTACTAGGATTTGGATTTATGGTCAAATGGTTTTTTTATATATTTTAATGGTTGGCCGAATATAGGAGTAAAAATCTAGATCGGTAGATCGTTCTTCGGAATTTCAAGGAATCTATTAAGGAAATCAGGTGTGTACCCTACACTAAATCTTGATAGATTTACGGCTTTAATTCATTATATGTGTTAATATGAAAGTGTAAGAATATGGCTAAGGTACCGTGTGTACCCCACACTAATCTTAATAGATTTATGGCTTTAATATGATATATATATGTTAATATGAAAGTGTAAGGATGTGGCTAAAGTACCATATTATGGTACAAAGTACTCAGGTACGTTTTCCTACTCCTACTAGGATTTCGAAATATGTTATATTTAACATGTGAAAAGTGATGTGAAAGTGAAATTTAAATATGATATGCATGATATGTATAATTTGGGGCATTCGGGTTATTTGAGAAAGGGAAGTGAATGTGATGACTTGGTCTCACTAAGTGAAACGTGATGACTTGGTCTCACTAAGTGAATGTGATGACTTCACCTCACTAAGTGAAACGTGATTTACTTGGTCTCACTAAGTGAAAAGTGATGACTTCGGTCTCACTAAGTGAAACGTGATGACTTCGGTCTCACTAATGAATATGGTGACTTGGTCACATTAAGTGAATGTGGTAACTTCGTTACATAATCAAACCGTGGCTATGCCACAATATTATAAGTGGGCGATGAGCACGCCGATCGCAATGATCGCCTTCGATGGTGTGTAGCGGATGGAAGGTTGACTTAGTAGTCCCTACTGCAAAGTGTGATGGTACGGTGGTGTGTAGCGGATGGCTATATAGGTTTGGGTTCGGTTTGCATCATTACCTTGAATTTTTATATGAATATGATATGTATGGTGTGCCTATTTCTATTATGTTTTGGTGTTGGTTACACATTGAGTCTATCGACTCACCCTTTGTGGGAATATTTCAAGTGATGAGCAAGAATGGATCGGACTGACAAGTAACTTGGGGTGGCCATGTTCAAACTTGAAGTTTAATTTAATTTGAATCTTTATTTTATTTTAAGATCTGTATAATTTTATTTTGGGTTTCGCTTTATGTAATACTACCATCGTGATGATTTTTATTTCGCTTTAATTACAATGTTATGAATTTAGGGCTTTATAAAGAATAAGCCCATTTAATTTAAAATAAGTTTAAACATTTTGTCACCAAACAAATGGGTTTTTGATATAAAATAAATTTATTTTCAACTCGAGCCCAACCCACAATGCATAATCTTCCAAAACACTCGCTTTCAAAGTATTCTTAATGAATTTGAACTGTTACTTCGAGGAACGTATCAGATCTGGTCCATTCTCGTGGGTGGGTGTGTTGTCAGATTTGGTATCGAGCCCGCTTTAAACTCTCGGCCGTGGGCTAAGGCCCAAACGCTTTCAAAGCGAGCCAAATGATTTTCTTTGAAAATAAGGTGCTTCGGCATGGCCCCTAAGTCTCGACCATGATCCACCGGTAAGTACCCTAACTATATGTCCGATTCGTGAACTGCTTAAGGGTAGAAAAGGCATGGAACGAGAATAGAATGATAGGAACTTGAACCCTAGGATTAGACTACTCAAACACAAAACCACATAAGACTTAATGCATCGAACAAACCTATGGCTAAGTCACGAGCCAATGGTGTGGCAACCTCTCGTGCGCATGTCTAGTAATGGTTTCTGGGAGCTTGGTATTTAAGCACCGCGTGACTCACCTCCTCTCCACTGAATCTCGCCTGGTGCGTAGCTTTGGTTTGCCCCGACCAGGAGGCTGGTACCCCAGTTAAACCCAATAACTAAAACCCGAAAGGGAACTAGCCATTTTTTTAGAACCCTAATATTAAAAATTATTAAAATCATTTGTTCTCTCTTTAATTCACGAAAATTATTACACAAATTTTTGAAAAAATTTTCGATTTACAAAAATACCCCTAGTGGTAAAATTACAAAAATGCCCTTGGTTTATAAAATGCCCAACTAATCAACAGTTTTGCCAAAATTTCATTATTTCATAAATGTTCAAAAAACCTAATTTGCAAACTATCAGAAAAAATACCTTGATTTTTTGAAAATTACAAAATTGCCCCTAACTTACTAAAATTACCAAAATGACCCTAACTTCCAAAATTTTTGCAACTTCATCGTTTTGGAAAATAAATTCCTCAAATAGAACCCTTAAAATTTTGCAACTTCTAAAATATCCCCGATTTATTATAATTTTACAATTTACCCGATTTGTGGAAAAATTACCAAAATACCCCAAGGTCTAAAAATTTCAAATACCCTGATTTCAAAAATTTTCCAAAATACCCTGTGAACTTAAAAGGACCAAAAATACCTTGTGACAAAATCACCAAGGAACCTTATTTTTACAAATTATGAAAATACCTCAGAGGACAAATTACTTAAAATACCCTCGGTAGGGAAAACAACAACAATGAAAACTACAACATTTATCCGAATGAACGAAAGTTCATAATTGATTGATGGATGTATGAATGTAAAGACTGTGTGCATGTATGAATACGAAAGAACCACTTCTAAAAATTCTTTCCATAAAACTTCTTCGCTGCTAATCGCTGAAACAAAATTTTTTAATACATAAAACTTCTTAATCGATTAAATCACGACGTTAGAAATGAGTTCTAAGGACGGAACTTAGAGATTGTGCCCGGAAAGTATGATGGTTCTATTAAGTTCAGAGTGCAGCACAGAAGCATAGTGCGGTGAGAAGGATTGTACGATCATAGTAAGTAATTTCGAGGACTAAATTATTTTTAAGAAGGGTAGAACTGTAACATCCTAGATTAGGGGTTATGCGCTTGTGCATAATTCATGAGTAGTAGGTTTTAAGTGTTTGGAAGTGAATTAAGGGTTTTAAAATCCTAGGATGAAAAAGAAAGCTTTGGACAATTATTGGTTTTAAGTTAAAAATAAGAAGTGATGTGGAAAAGTGGCAAGGACGCCACCTAAGGTGCAAGGGTTATGGCATCAAGTGAAGTACTTTGAGGGAAGAGGTTTGAATCCCATTTTGTGCTTTTTTAGAACCTTGGAAATGTATGGAAATGTATGTAAATGTAAGGAAATGTATGGAAATGTATGGAAATGTAAGGAAATGTAAGGAAATGTATGGAAATGTATGGAAATGTATGGAAATGTAAGGAAATAAAAGGAAATGTAAGGAAATGTAAGGAAATGAAAGGAAATGTAAGGAAATGTAAGGAAATATAAGGAAATGATTTGGAAATGATTCAAAAGAGGAAAGTAAACATTTCGGGAAACTTGGAAATGTATGGAAATGTTACATTAAAAATAGGAAAGTGAACATTTTGGAAACTAAGCTAAAAGAGGAAAGTGAACATTTTGGAAACTAAGCTAAAAGAGGTAAGTAAACATTTTTGGAAACCTAGGAAATGTCAAGTTTACAGAGCCGCGTGAAAATTTTTGGAAACTTAAAAATGACCCCGAAATGTCAAATTTTAAAGTTCAAAGGGACCTTAGGGCCAGTGACCCTAAAATATAAAGTATGTAAAATTTGACCCATTAACGGACTTGGAAAAGTGGCTCAAGATGCCACTTAAGGCCTCGTGAAATGGCCCACATGCAAGGGTGTTGGGCTTGAGTTCGAGTCACATAAGAAGCAAATAAAATAAGTTTTATTTTGCTTCTAGAAGCCCAAGAGGTGGATTTGCACAAGGCTTGCAAAAGAGGAGTTTCACTCTCTTTAAAATTCGCTAAATAGGTGGATAAATGAAGAATTATTCTTTAATTAGGAAAATAAGGAAGAGTGGTGGCCAAGTTAAGGATTCTTGGCCTAGTAATTTTGGCTATAAAAGGATGAGACTAGGGCCATTCATTATTCATTATCCCTCTCTTTCCTCTCGCCAATATTCTTCTTGAGCCTCCATTCTTTTCTTCTTTTCTTTTAGCCTCCTAGCCGATTTCTTCTAAGCCTATTATTCTCTCTTCTTTCATCTTTGAAACCGAATACATAAGGGAATCATAGCCGATTGTTCATCAAGTCTCTAAGTGAATCTCAAGGTTGAAGTGAAGGTGCAATCGATTCCTTCAAATAAGGGTAAGATCCAAGTTTGGTTTCCATTCTTTTATATTTTAGACTTATCGAACTCTAGGGCTAATCCCATTAATGTTCATGGTTGCCGAAACTTTGAAGAGATCTTTCGAGATTTACTAAGTGTAGGCTACAAGAAAGGAGAAGTTCTTTTCCGAAGGTACACCATAGGCGCGTGTTCCCTAGTTATTCTAAGTGAGTTTTGGATTTAAAATCCACAAGGTAAGTGTCTATAGCTTTTGGTTAAGGCCTATTTTGATAATTAGATCTAATTCTTGTTTGTTTAAAAAGCCAAAACTAACCCCTGATGAGATTTAGTGCTTGGCCGAATACAAGGAGGAGCATAGCATAGATTTCGGGATTTGATTAGTATTGAAATCGGCAACAAGGTAAGTTTTAAGAGTACTAATCCTACTAGGATTTGGATTTATGGTCAAATGGTTTTTTTATATATTTTAATGGTTGGCCGAATATAGGAGTAAAAATCTAGATCGGTAGATCGTTCTTCAAATTTCAAGGAATCTATTAAGCAAATCGTGTGTAATTCTACACTAAATCTTGATAGATTTACTACTTTAATTCATTATATGTGTTAATATGAAAGTGTAAGAATATGGCTAAGGTACCGTGTAAAATTCTACACTAATCTTAATAGATTTATGGCTTTAATATGATATATATATGTTAATATGAAAGTGTAAGGATGTGGCTAAAGTACCATATTATGGTACAAAGTACTGTGCACGCTTTTCCTACTCCTACTAGGATTTCAAATATGTTATATTTAACATGTGAAAAGGGATGTGAAAGTGAAATTTAAATATGATATGCATGATATGTATAATTTGGGGCATTCGGGTTATTTGAGAAAGGGGAAGTGAATGTGATGACTTCGGTCTCACTAAGTGAAACGTGATGACTTCGGTCTCACTAAGTGAATGTGATGACTTCGGTCTCACTAAGTGAAACGTGACGACTTCGGTCTCACTAAGTGAAAAGTGATGACTTCGGCCTCACTAAGTGAAACGTGATGACTTCGGTCTCACTAAGTGAATGTGGTGACTTCGGTCACATTAAGTGAATGTGGTAACTTCGGTTACATTATCTGAAAGTGGTGGCTATGCCACAATATTATAAGTGGGCGATGAGCACGTTGACTGCAGCGACTGCCTTCGATGGTTTTGCATCATTACCTTGAATTTTTATATGAATATGATATGTATGGTGTGCCTATTTCTATTATGTTTTGGTGTTGGTTACACATTGAGTCTATCGACTCACCCCTTTGTGGGAACATTTCTCAAGTGATGAGCAGTAATGGACCGGGACGGCAGAACTTGTGGTGGCCATGTTCAGCTTGAAGTTTAATTTAATTTGAATCTTTATTTTATTTTAAGACTGTATAATTTTATTTTGGGTTTCGCTTTTATGTAATAAGGCCATCGTGATGATTTTTATTTCGTTTTAATTACAATGTTATGAATTTAGGGCTTTATAAAGAATAAGCCCATTTAATTTAAAATAAGTTTAAACATTTTGTCACCAAACAAATGGGTTTTTGATATAAAATAAATTTGTTTTCAACTCGAGCCCAACCCACAATGCACAATCTTCCAAAACACTCGGCTTTCAAATTATTCTTAATGAATTTGAACCGTTACTTCGAGGAACATACCAGATCCGTCCATTCTCGTGGGCCTGTGTGGGGTGTTTCATTTGGTATCGAGCCCGCTTTAAACTCTCGGTGGGCTAAGGCCCAAAACGCTTTCAAAGCGAGCCAAATGATTTTCTTTGAAAATAAGAAGCTCGCATGGCCCCTAAGTCTCCAACCCAGCACCACCGTAAGTACCCTAACTATATGTCCGATTCGTGAACTGCTTAAGGGTAGAAAAGGCATGGAACGAGAATAGAATGATAGGAACTTGAACCCTAGGATTAGACTACTCAAACACAAAACCACATAAGACTTAATGCACCGAACAAACCTATGGCTAAGTCACCGAGCAGTGGTGTGGCAACCTCTGTCGCATGTCTAGGAATGGTTTCGGTGGGAGCTTGGTATTTAAGCAACCGCGTGACTCACCTCCTCTCCACTCGAATCTCGGGTCAAGCGTAGCTTTGGTTCGCCTCGACCAAGGAGGCTTTGGCCATAAGCTAAACCCAATAACTAAAACCCGAAAGGAACTAG
This sequence comes from Gossypium rotundifolium, assembly GCA_025506655.1. NCBI lineage: Eukaryota > Viridiplantae > Streptophyta > Magnoliopsida > Malvales > Malvaceae > Gossypium > Gossypium rotundifolium. The sequence goes on from CP106722.1 coordinate 135,249,632, forward strand.
CCATTTTTAGAACCCTAATATTAAAAATTTTAAAATAATTTGTTCTCTCTTTAATTCACGAAAATTATTACACAAATTTTCAAAAATTTTCGATTTACAAAAATACCCTAGTGGTAAAATTACAAAATGCCCTTGGTTTATAAAATGCCCAACTACTCAACAGCTTTTGCCAAAATTTCATTATTTCATAAATGTTCAAAAACCTAATTTGAAAACTATCAGAAAAAATACCTTGATTTTTTGAAAATTACAAAATTGCCCCTAACTTACTAAAATTACCAAAATGACCCTAACTTCCAAAATTTTTGCAACTTCATCGTTTTGGAAAATAAATTCCTCAAATAGAACCCTCAAAATTTTGCAACTTCTAAAATATCCTCGATTTATTAGAATTTTACAATTTACCCGATTTGTGGAAAAATTACCAAAATACCCCAAGGTCTAAAAATTTCTGAAATACCCTGATTTCAAAAATTTTCCAAAATACCCCAGGAACATAAAAGGACCAAAAATACCTTGTGAAAAAATCACCAAGGAACCTTATTTTTACAAATTATGAAAATACTCGTAGGACAAATTATTTAAAATACCTCGGTAGGGAAAAACAACAACAATGAAAACTACAACATTTCTCGAATGAACGAAAGTTCATAATTGATTGATGGATGTATGAATGTAAAGATCTGCGTGCATGTATGAATACGAAAGAACCACTTCTAAAATTCTTTCCATAACACTTCTTCGTTAATCGGTGAAACAAAATTTTTTAATACATAAAACTTCTTAATCGATTAAATCACGATGTTAGAAATGAGTTCTAAGGACGGAACTTAGAGATTGTGCCCGAAAGTATGATGGTTCTATTAAGATCGAGAGCGCAGCTGAAGAAGCATAGTGCGGTGAGAAGGATTGTACGATCATAGTAAGTAATTTCGAGGACTAAATTATTTTTAAGAAGGGTAGAACTGTAACATCCTAGATTAGGGTTATGCGCTTGTGCATAATTCATGAGTAGTAGGTTTTGGCAAAGGTTTGGAAGTGAATTAAGGGTTTTAAAATCCTAGGATGAAAATGAAAGCTTTGGACAATTATTGGTTTTAAGTTAAAAACAAGAAGTGATGTGGAAAAGTGGCAAGGACGCCACCTAAGGTGCAAGGGTTATGGCATCAAGTGAAGTACTTTGAGGGAAGAGGTTCAATCCCATTTTGTGCTTTTTAGAACCTTGAAATGTATGGAAATGTATGGAAATGTAAGGAAATGTAAGGAAATGTATGGAAATGTATGGAAATGTAAGGAAATGTAAGGAAATGTATGGAAATGTATGGAAATGTATGGAAATGTAAGGAAATAAAAGGAAATGTAAGGAAATGTAAGGAAATGAAAGGAAATGAAAGGAAATGTAAGGAAATGTAAGGAAATATAAGGAAATGATTTGGAAATGATTCAAAAGAGGAAAGTAAACATTTCAGGAAAGTTGGAAATGTATGGAAATGTTACATTAAAAATAGGAAAGTGAACATTTTGGAAACTAAGCTAAAAGAGGAAAGTAAACATTTTTGGAAACCTAGGAAATGTCAAGTTTACAGAGCCGCGTGAAAATTTTTGGAAACTTAAAAATGACCCCGAAATGTCGAATTTTAAAGTTCAAAGGGGAACTTAGGGCCAGGTGACCCTAAAATATAAAGTATGTAAAATTTGACCCATTAACGGACTTGGAAAAGTGGCCTGAAGATGCCACTTAAGGCCTCAGGAAATGGCCCACATGCAAGGGTGTTGGGCTTGAGTTCGAGTCACATAAGAAGCAAATAAAATAAGTTTTATTTTGCTTCTAGAAGCCCAAGAGGTGGACGGCACAAGGCTTGCAAAAGAGGAGTTTCACTCTCTTTAAAATTTGGCTAAATATGTGGATAAATGAAGAATTATTCTTTAATTAGGAAAATAAGGAAGAGTGGTGGCCAAGTTAAGGATTCTTGGCCTAGTAATTTCGGCTATAAAAGGATGAGACTAGGGCCATTCATTATTCATTATCCTCTCTCTTTCCTCTGCCAATATTCTTCTTGAGCCTCCATTCTTTTTCTTCTTTCCTTTTAGCCTCCTAGCCGATTTCTTCTAAGCCTATTATTCCTCTCTTCTTTCATCTTTGAAACCGAATACATAAGGGAATCATAGCCGATTGTTCATCAAGTCTCTAAGTCAATCTCAAGGTTGAAGTGAAGGTGCAATCGATTCCTTCAAATAAGGGTAAGATCCAAGTTTGGTTTCCATTCTTTATATTTTAGACTTATCGAACTCTAGGGCTAATCCCATTAATGTTCATGGTTGTCAAACTTTGAAGAGATCTTTCGAGATTTACTAAGTGTAGGCTACAAGGAAGGAGAAGTTCTTTTCCGAAGGTACACCATAGGCAGCGTGTTCCTAGTTATTCTCGGTGAGTTTCGGATTTAAAATCCACAAGGTAAGTGTCTATAGCTTTTGGTTAAGGCCTATTTTGATAATTAGATCTAATGCTTGTTTGTTTAAAAAGCCTAAACTAACCCCCGATGAGATTTAGTGCTTGGCCTAATACAAGGAGGAGCATAGCATAGATTTCGGATTTGATTAGTATTGAAATCAAGAACAAGGTAAGTTTTAAGAATACTAATCCTACTAGGATTTGGATTTATGGTCAAATGGTTTTTTATATATTTTAATGGTTGGTCAATATAGGAGTAAAAATCTAGATCAAGAGATCGCTCTTCTAATTTCAAGGAATCTATTAACAAATCGTGTGTAATTCTACACTAAATCTTGATAGATTTACGCTTTAATTCATTATATGTGTTAATATGAAAGTGTAAGAATATGGCTAAGGTACCGTAAAACCCCACACTAATCTTAATAGATTTATGGCTTTAATATGATATATATGTTAATATGAAAGTGTAAGGATGTGGCTAAAGTACCATATTATGGTACAAAGTACTGTGCACGCTTTTCCTACTCCTACTAGGATTTCAAATATGTTATATTTAACATGTGAAAAGTGATGTGAAAGTGAAATTTAAATATGATATGCATGATATGTATAATTTGGGGCATTCGGGTTATTTGAGAAAGGGAAGTGAATGTGATAACTTGGTCTCACTAAGTGAAACGTGATGACTTTGGCCTCACTAAGTGAATGTGATGACTTCGGTCTCACTAAGTGAAACGTGATTTACTTCGGTCTCACTAAGTGAAAAGTGATAACTTCGGTCTCACTAAGTGAAACGTGATGACTTTGGTCTCACTAAGTGAATGTGGTGACTTGGTCACATTAAGTGAATGTGGTAACTTTGTTACATTATCTAAAAGTGGTGGCTATGCCACAATATTATAAGTGGGCGATGAGCACGCCGACCGCAATGAACGCCTTCGATGGTGTGTTGCGGATGGAGGGTTGACTTAGTAGTCCCTACTTGCAGTGTGTGATGGTACGGTGGTGTGTAGCGGATGGCTATATAGGTTTGGGTTCGGGTTTGCATCATTACCTTGCATTTTTATATGAATATGATATGTATGGTGTGCCTATTTCTATTATGTTTTGGTGTTGGTTACACATTGAGTCTATCGACTCACCCCTTTGTGGGAACATTTCTCAAGTGATGAGCAAGAATGGACTGTGACTGCAGTAACTTGTGGTGGCCATGTTCAAATTTTGATGTTTAATTTAATTTGAATCTTTATTTTATTTTAAGTAACTGCATAATTTTATTTTGGGTTTCGCTTTTATGTAATAAGGCCATCGTGATGATTTTTATTTCGCTTTAATTACAATGTTATGAATTTAGGGCTTTATAAAGAATAAGCCCATTTAATTTAAAATAAGTTTAAACATTTTGTCACCAAACAAATGGGTTTTGATATAAAATAAATTTGTTTTCAACTCGAGCCCAACCCACAATGCATAATCTTCCAAAACACTCGCTTTCAAAGTATTCTTAATGAATTTGAACCGTTACTTCGAGGAACATACCAGATCCGGCCCATTCTCGGGCCGGGTGTGGGTGTTTCAGCTTGGTATCGAGCCCATTTTAAACTTCTACCGTGGGCTAAGGCCCAAAACGTTTTCAAAGCGAGCCAAATGATTTTCTTTGAAAATAAGGTGCTTCTTGCATGGCCCCTAAGTCTCCCAACCAAATTCACCGTAAGTACCTAACTATATGTCCGATTTTGTGAACTGCTTAAGGGTAGAAAAGGCATGGAACGAGAATAGAATGATAGGAACTTGAACCTTAGGATTAGACTACTCAAACACAAAACCACGTAAGACTTAATGCACCGAACAAACCTATGGCTAAGTCACCGAGCCAAGGTGTGGCAACCTCTCAAGATGTCTAGGAATGGTTTCGTGGGAGCTTGGTATTTAAGCAATCTGTGTGACTCACCTCCTCTCCACTCGAATCTCGGCCTGGTGCGTAGCTTTGGTTGCCTCGACCAAGGAGGCTTCTACATAAAGCTAAACCTAATAACAAAAACCCGAAAGGAACTAGCCATTTTTTAAAACCCTAATATTAAAAATTTTAAAATAATTTGTTCTCTCTTTAATTCACTTAAAATTATTACACAAATTTTCAAAAAATTTTCGATTTACAAAAATACCCCTAGTGGTAAAATTACAAAATGCCCTTGGTTTATAAAATGCCCAACTACTCAACAGCTTTTGCCAAAATTTCATTATTTCATAAATGTTCAAAAACCTAATTTGCAAACTATCGTAAAAAATACCTTGATTTTTTGAAAATTACAAAATTGCCCCTAACTTACTAAAATTACCAAAATGACCCTAACTTCCAAAATTTTTGCAACTTCATCGCTTTTGGAAAATAAATTCCTCAAATAGAACCTCAAAATTTTGCAACTTCTAAAATATCCCCGATTTATTAGAATTTTACAATTTACCCGATTTGTGGAAAAATTACCAAAATACCCCAAGGTCTAAAAATTTCAAATACCCTGATTTCAAAAATTTTCCAAAATACCCCAGAACTTAAAAGGACAAAAATACCTTGTGACAAAATCACCAAGGAACCTTATTTTACAAATTATGAAAATACCTCAGAGGACAAATTACGAAAATACTCCCGGTAGGGAAAACAACAACAATGAAAACTACAACATTTCTCCGAATGAACGAAAGTTCATAATTGATTGATGGATGTATGAATGTAAAGATGCGTGCATGTATGAATACGAAAGAACCACTTCTAAAAATTCTTTCCATAAAACTTCTTCGCGTTAATCGCTGAAACAAAAATTTTTTAATACATAAAACTTCTTAATCGATTAAATCACGATGTTAGAAATGAGTTCTAAGGGACGGAACTTAGAGATTGTGCCCGAAAGTATGATGGTTCTATTAAGATCAGAAAGCGCAGCGTAAGCATAGTGCGGTGAGAAGGATTGTACGATCATAGTAAGTAATTTCGAGGACTAAATTATTTTAAGAAGGGTAGAACCGTAACATCCTAGATTAGGGGTTATGCGCTTGTTCATAATTCATGAGTAGTAGGTTTTGGCAAGTTGTTTGGAACTCAATTAAGGGTTTTAAAATCCTAGGATGAAAAAGAAAGCTTTGGACAATTATTGGTTTTAAGTTAAAACAAGAAGTGATGTGGAAAAGTGGCAAGGGACGCCACCTAAGGTGCAAGGGTTATGGCATCAAGTGAAGTACTTTGAGGGAAGAGGTTCGAATCCCATTTTGTGCATTTTTAGAACCTTGGAAATGTATGGAAATGTATGGAAATGTAAGGAAATGTATGGAAATGTATGGAAATGTAAGGAAATGTAAGGAAATGTATGGAAATGTATGGAAATGTATGGAAATGTAAGGAAATAAAAGGAAATGTAAGGAAATGTAAGGAAATGAAAGGAAATGAAAGGAAATGTAAGGAAATGTAAGGAAATATAAGGAAATGATTTGGAAATGATTCAAAAGAGGAAAGTAAACATTTCAGGAAAGTTGGAAATGTATGGAAATGTTACATTAAAAATAGGAAAGTGAACATTTTGGAAACTAAGCTAAAAGAGGAAAGTGAACATTTTGGAAACTAAGCTAAAGAGGTAAGTAAACATTTTGGAAACCTAGGAAATGTCAAGTTTGCAGAGCAACAGTGAAAATTTTTGGAAACTTAAAATGACCCCAAATGTCGAATTTTAAAGTTCAAAGGGGAACTTAGGGCCAGTGACCCTAAAATATAAAGTATGTAAAATTTGACCCATTAACGGACTTGGAAAAGTGGCTCAAGATGCCACTTAAGGCCTCGTGAAATGGCCCACATGCAAGGGTGTTGGGCTTGAGTTCGAGTCACATAAGAAGCAAATAAAATAAGTTTTATTTTGCTTCTAGAAGCCCAAGAGGTGGACGGCACAAGGCTTGCAAAAGAGGAGTTTCACCTCTTTAAAATTCGCTAAATAGGTGGATAAATGAAGAATTATTCTTTAATTAGGAAAATAAGGAAGAGTGGTGGCCAAGTTAAGGATTCTTGGCCTAGTAATTTCTGGCTATAAAAGGATGAGACTAGGCCATTCATTATTCATTATCCCTCTCTTTCCTCTCCCAATATTCTTCTTGAGCCTCCATTCTTTTCTTCTTTTCTTTTAGCCTCCTAGCCGATTTCTTCTAAGCCTATTATTCCTCTCTTCTTTCATCTTTGAAACCGAATACATAAGGGAATCATAGCCGATTGTTCATCAAGTCTCTAAGTGAATCAATCAAGGTTGAAGTGAAGGTGCAATCGATTCCTTCAAATAAGGGTAAGATCCAAGTTTGGTTTCCATTCTTTTATATTTTAGACTTATCGAACTCTAGGGCTAATCCCATTAATGTTCATGGTTGTCAAACTTTGAAGAGATCTTTCGAGATTTACTAAGTGTAGGCTACAAGGAAGGAGAAGTTCTTTTCCAAGGTACACCATAGGTCGCGTGTTCCCTAGTTATTCGGTGAGTTTCGGATTTAAAATCCACAAGGTAAGTGTCTATAGCTTTTGGTTAAGGCCTATTTTGATAATTAGATCTAATTTTGTTTGTTCAAAAGCCAAACTAACCCCCGATGAGATTTAGTGCTTGGTCAATACAAGGAGGAGCATAGCATAGATTTTGGATTTGATTAGTATTGAAATCAAGAACAAGGTAAGTTTTAAGAATACTAATCCTACTAGGATTTGGATTTATGGTCAAATGGTTTTTTATATATTTTAATGGTTGGCCAATATAGAGTAAAAATCTAGATCAAGAGATCGTTCTTCTAATTTCAAGGAATCTATTACAAATCGTGTGTACCCTACACTAAATCTTGATAGATTTACTGCTTTAATTCATTATATGTGTTAATATGAAAGTGTAAGAATATGGCTAAGGTACCGTGTGTACCTACACTAATCTTAATAGATTTATGGCTTTAATATGATATATATATGTTAATATGAAAGTGTAAGGATGTGGCTAAAGTACCATATTATGGTACAAAGTACTGTGCACGCTTTTCCTACTCCTACTAGGATTTCAAATATGTTATATTTAACATGTGAAAAGTGATGTGAAAGTGAAATTTAAATATGATATGCATGATATGTATAATTTAGGGCATTCGGGTTATTTGAGAAAGGGAAGTGAATGTGATGACTTTGGTCTCACTAAGTGAAACGTGATGACTTGGCCTCACTAAGTGAATGTGATGACTTCGGTCTCACTAAGTGAAACGTGATTTACTCGGTCTCACTAAGTGAAAAGTGATGACTTCGGTCTCACCAAGTGAAACGTGATGACTTCGGTCTCACTAATGAATGTGGTGACTTGGTCACATTAAGTGAATGTGGTAACTTCGTTACATTATTCGAAAGTGGTGGCTATGCCACAATATTATAAGTGGGCGATGAGCACGCCGATCGCAATGACCGCCTTCGATGGTGTGTATGCGGATGGAGGTTGACTTAGTAGTCCCTACTGCAAAAGTGATGGTACGGTGGTGTGTAGCGGATGGCTATATAGGTTTGGGTTCGGTTTGCATCATTACCTTGAATTTTTATATGAATATGATATGTATGGTGTGCCTATTTCTATTATGTTTTGGTGTTGGTTACACATTGAGTCTATCGACTCACCCTTTGTGGGAACATTCTCAAGTGATGAGCAAGAATGGATCGGGACTAGAACTTGTGGTGGCCATGTTCAACTTTGATGTTTAATTTAATTTGAATCTTTATTTTATTTTATGTAATCGTATAATTTTATTTTGGGTTTCGCTTATGTAATAAGGCCATCGTGATGATTTTTATTTCGCTTTTAATTACAATGTTATGAATTTAGGGCTTTAAAAGAATAAGCCCATTTAATTTAAAATAAGTTTAAACATTTTGTCACCAAACAAATGGGTTTTTGATATAAAATAAATTTATTTTCAACTCGAGCCCAATCCACAATGCATAATCTTCCAAAACACTCGGCCAAAGTATTCTTAATGAATTTGAACCGGTTACTGAGGAACATACCGATCCGGTCCATTCTCGTGGCCGGTGTGGGTGTTTCGCTTGGTATCGAGCCCGCTTTTAAACTCTCTACCGTGGGCTAAGGCCCAAAACGTTTTCAAAGCGAGCCAAATGATTTTCTTTAAAATAAGCAAAGCTTCGGCATGGCCCCTAAGTCTCCGACCGCAATCCACCGTGTAAGTACCTAACTATATGTCCGATTCGTGAACTGCTTAAGGGTAGAAAAGGCATGGAACGAGAATAGAATGATAGGAACTTGAACCCTAGGATTAGACTACTCAAACACAAAACCACGTAAGACTTAATGCACCGAACAAACCTATGGCTAAGTCACCGAGCCAAGTGGTGTGGCAACCTCTCTGCGCATGTCTAGGAATGGTTTCGTGGAGCTTGGTATTTAAGCAATTCGCGTGACTCACCTCCCTCCACTCGAATCTCGCCTCAGGTAAGTAGCTTTGGTTTGCCCCACCAAGGAGGCTCTACTATAGGCTAAACCCAATAACTAAAACCCGAAAAGGAACTAGCCATTTTTTTAGAACCCTAATATTAAAAATTTTAAAATCATTTGTTCTCTCTTTAATTCACGAAAATTATTACACAAATTTTTGAAAAATTTTTGATTTACAAAATACCCTTAGTGGTAAAATTACAAAATGCCCTTGGTTTATAAAATGCCCAACTACTCAACAGCTTTTGCCAAAATTTCATTATTTCATAAATGTTCAAAAACCTAATTTGCAAACTATCGTAAAAACTACCTTGATTTTTTGAAAATTACAAAATTGCCCCTAACTTACTAAAATTACCAAAATGACCCTAACTTCCAAAATTTTTGCAACTTCATCGCTTTTGGAAAATAAATTCCTCAAATAGAACCCTCAAAATTTTGCAACTTCTAAAATATCCCCGATTTATTAGAATTTTACAATTTACCCCGATTTGTGGAAAAATTACCAAAATACCCCCAAGGTCTAAAAATTTCTGAAATACCCTCGGATTTCAAAAATTTTCCAAAATACCCCAGGAACTTAAAAGGACCAAAAATACCTTGTGACAAAATCACCAAGGAACCTTATTTTTACAAATTATGAAAATACCTCGAGGACAATTATTTAAAATACCCTCGGTAGGGAAAAACAACAACAATGAAAACTACAACATTTCTCCGAATGAACGAAAGTTCATAATTGATTGATGGATGTATGAATGTAAAGACTGTGCATGTATGAATATGAAAGAACCACTTCTAAAATTCTTTCCATAAAACTTCTTCGCTGTTAATCGCTGAAACAATTTTTTTAATACATAAAACTTCTTAATCGATTAAATCACGACGTTAGAAATGAGTTCTAAGGGATGTGAACTTAGAGATTGTGCCCGGAAAGTATGATGGTTCTATTAAGATCAGAGTGCGCAGCAGAAGCATAAAGTCGTGAGAAGGATTGTACGACTATTAGTAAGTAATTTCGAGGACGAAATTATTTTTAAGAAGGGTAGAACTGTAACATCCTAGATTAGGGGTTATGCGTTTGTGCATAATTCATGAGTAGTAGGTTTTGGCAGTGTTTGGAAGTGAATTAAGGGTTTTTAAAATCCTAGGATGAAAAAGAAAGCTTTGGACAATTATTGGTTTTTAAGTTAAAAACAAGAAGTGATGTGGAAAAGTGGCAAGGGACGCCACCTAAGGTGCAAGGGTTATGGCATCAAGTGAAGTACTTTGAGGGAAGAGGTTTGAATCCCATTTTGTGCATTTTTAGAACCTTGGAAATGTATGGAAATGTATGGAAATGTAAGGAAATGTATGGAAATGTATGGAAATGTAAGGAAATGTAAGGAAATGTATGGAAATGTATGGAAATGTATGGAAATGTAAGGAAATAAAAGGAAATGTAAGGAAATGTAAGGAAATGAAAGGAAATGAAAGGAAACGTAAGGAAATGTAAGGAAATATAAGGAAATGATTTGGAAATGATTCAAAAGAGGAAAGTAAACATTTCAGGAAAGTTGGAAATGTATGGAAATGTTACATTAAAAATAGGAAAGTGAACATTTTGGAAACTAAGCTAAAAGAGGAAAGTGAACATTTTGGAAACTAAGCTAAAAGAGGTAAGTAAACATTTTTGGAAACCTAGGAAATGTCAAGTTTACAGAGTCAGTGAAAATTTTTGGAAACTTAAAATGACCCCTAAATGTCGAATTTTAAAGTTCAAAGGGAACTTAGGGCCAGTGAACCTAAAATATAAAGTATGTAAAATTTGACCCATTAACGGACTTGGAAAAGTGGCCTGAAGATGCCACTTAAGGCCTCAGGAAATGGCCCACATGCAAGGGTGTTTGGCTTGAGATCGAGTCACATAAGAAGCAAATAAAATAAGTTTTATTTTTCTTCTAGAAGCCCAAGAGGTGGACGGCACAAGGCTTGCAAAAGAGGAGTTTCACTCTCTTTAAAATTCGGCTAAATAGATGGATAAATGAAGAATTATTCTTTAATTAGGAAAATAAGGAAGAGTGGTGGCCAAGTTAAGGATTCTTGGCCTAGTAATTTCGGCTATAAAAGGATGAGACTAGGGCCATTCATTATTCATTATCCCTCTCTCTTTTCCTCCGCCAATATTCTTCTTGAGCCTCCATTCTTTTTCTTCTTTTCTTTTAGCCTCCTAGCCGATTTCTTCTAAGCCTATTATTCCTCTCTTCTTTCATCTTTGAAACCGAATACATAAGGGAATCATAGCCGATTGTTCATCAAGTCTCTAAGCCGAATCTCTAAAGGTTGAAGTGAAGGTGAATCGATTCCTTCAAATAAGGGTAAGATCCAAGTTTGGTTTCCATTCTTTTATATTTTAGACTTATCGAACTCTAGGGCTAATCCCATTAATGTTCATGGTTGCCAAAACTTTGAAGAGATCTTTCGAGATTTACTAAGTGTAGGCTACAAGGAAGGAGAAGTTCTTTTCCCAATGGTACACCATAGGTCGCGTGTTCCTAGTTATTCTATGAGTTTCTGGATTTAAAATCCACAAGGTAAGTGTTATAGCTTTGCTAAGGCCTATTTTGATAATTAGATCTAATTCTTGTTTGTTTAAAAGCCCAAACTAACCCCCCGATGAGATTTAGTGCTTGGCGAATACAAGGAGGAGCATAGCATAGATTTCGGGATTTGATTAGTATTGAAATCGGCAACAAGGTAAGTTTTAAGAATACTAATCCTACTAGGATTTGGATTTATGGTCAAATGGTTTTTTTATATATTTTAATGGTTGGCCGAATATAGGAGTAAAAATCTAGATCGGTAGATCGTTCTTCGAAATTTCAAGGAATCTATTAAGCAAATCAGGTGTGTACCCTACACTAAATCTTGATAGATTTACGGCTTTAATTAATTATATGTGTTAATATGAAAGTGTAAGAATATGGCTAAGGTATCGTATGTACCCCACACTAATCTTAATAGATTTATGGCTTTAATATGATATATATATGTTAATATGAAAGTGTAAGGATGTGGCTAAAGTACCATATTATGGTACAAAGTTCTCAGGTACGTTTTCCTACTCCTACTAGGATTTTGAAATATGTTATATTTAACATGTGAAAAGTGATGTGAAAGTGAAATTTAAATATGATATGCATGATATGTATAATTTGGGGCATTCGGGTTATTTGAGAAAGGGGAAGTGAATGTGATGACTTCGGTCTCACTAAGTGAAACGTGATGACTTCGGTCTCACTAAGTGAATGTGATGACTTCCGTCTCACTAAGTGAAACGTGACGACTTCGGTCTCACTAAGTGAAAAGTGATGACTTCGGTCTCACTAAGTGAAACGTGATGACTTCGGTCTCACTAAGTGAAAGTGGTGACTTCGGTCACATTAAGTGAATGTGGTAACTTCGGTTACATTATTCGAAAGTGGTGGCTATGCCACAATATTATAAGTGGATTTATGAGCACGCCGACCGCAAATGACTACCTTCGATGGTGTGTAGCGGATGGAGGGTTGATTTAGTAGTCCCCACAAGGTGCGTGTGATGGTACGGTGGTGTGTAGCGGATGGCTATATAGGTTTGGGTTCGGGTTTGCATCATTACCTTGAATTTTTAGATGAATATGATATGTATGGTGTGCCTATTTCTATTATGTTTTGGTGTTGGTTACACATTGAGTCTATCGACTCACCTCTTTGTGGGAACATTTCTCAGGTGATGAGCAAGAATGGATCGGGACGGCGAGAACTTGTGGTGGCCATGTTCAAATTTTGAAGTTTAATTTAATTTGAATCTTTATTTTATTTTAAGCATCGTATAATTTTATTTTGGGTTTCCTTTTATGTAATAAGGCCATCGTGACGATTTTTATTTCGCTTTTAATTACTATGTTATGAATTTAGGGCTTTATAAAGAATAAGCCCATTTAATTTAAAATAAGTTTAAACATTTTGTCACCTGAAACAAATGGGTTTTTGATATAAAATAAATTTGTTTTCAACTCGAGCCCAACCCACAACAGACAATCTTCCAAAACACTCAGTTTTCAAAGTATTCTTAATGAATTTGAATCGGGTTACTTCGAGGAACATACCAGATCTGGTCCATTCTCGTGGGCCGGGTGTGGGGTGTTTCAACTGCTACCTCATAACATCCCCCGGTTCCCACGTAGCTTCTTCTATGCCATGGTTCCGCCATAAGACCTTCACTAAAGGAACTGACTTCTTATGCAAAACTTTTACATCTCGATCTAGAATCTGCACTGGTTCCTCTTCCATCGTCAAATCTGGACTCACCTCTATTTTCTCCACTGCCACGACATGGGATGAATCACAACGATAGCGTCTAAGCATAGAGACATGGAACACATCATGAATTTGACTCAGCTCTGCTGGCAACTCAAGCTGATAGGCTACTGGTCCCACTCATCTCAACACCTTATACGGTCCAATAAACCTTGGACTCAACTTGCCTTTTCTCCCAAATCTTAACACTTTCTTCCGTGGCGAGACCTTCAAAAAGACCTGGTCACCCACGGCAAACTCTATATCCCTCCGCTTGAGATCGACATATGACTTCTGCCTATCCAAAGCTTCCTTCGACGAGCCCGAATCATCCTAACCTTATCCTCGGCTCTCGCAACCAACCCCGGTCCTAACATTTGACGCCACCCAACTCGTCCAAAGATGTAGGTGTGCGACACCTTCTACCATACAACGCCTCATATGGTGCCATCTTAATGCTTGCTCGATAACTATTGTTGTATGCAAACTCGCCTAATGGCAAAACTCTTCCACCGCCTCAAGTCCAAAACACAACCTCTCAACATATCCTCTAAAATCTGAATGACCCTTTACGATCGCCTGCCGATCGTGGATGAAATGCGATCAAATCCAACCGCTGCACTCCAAAGCCCGATGTAATGCTCTCCAAAACCTCGACGAATCTAGGATCTCGTCGAGATGATCGACACGGTACACCGTGCAACCTTACTATCTCCGCCACATACAACTTAGCTAACTTATGAAGCGAGTAATCCACCCTTATCGAATGAAATGAGTGACTTAGTCGACAATCCACAATCACCCAAATGAATCTTTTTACTAGGTGTAAGAGGTAATCACGACAAAGTCCATAGTGATCCTCTCCGCTTCCACTATGGAATCTTCACCTATCAAGTAATCCAGACAGTGAATCGATGCTCAACTTTAACCCGCCGACACATCGACATTCACCCACAAACTCGCCATACCTCCCGCTTGCACTGCCACCAAAATTGCTCTCTTAAATCCCGATACATCTTGCTACCTCCAGATGCATAGCGATGGGCTGCTATGTGCGTCCCAAAGAATCCTTTGCCTCAACTCAACATCTTTCGGCATACAAGCTCTCCCTTGAAAACACAATACTCTATCACTGGACAAACTATAATTCTCTAAACCACCATTCTGAACCTGCAACCTCCGATCATTCAAACCATCATCCTCTACCTGTTTCTCCTTGATTTGATCTAACCAAGTCGGCTTGACTTGTAGTTCTGCCAAAAGACTCCCATCATCGTATAAACTAAGACGAGCAAACATCGATCTTAAGTCTGATACAACCTTTCGGCTCAATGCGTCTTCCACCACGTTAGCCTTGCCCAGATGATACTCAATCGAACAGTCGTAGTCTTTCAACAACTCAATCCATCTACGCTGCCTCAAGTTCAAATCCTTCTGAGTCAAAAGATACTTAAGGCTCTTGTGATCCGTGTAGACTATCGACTTCTCTCCATATAAATAGTGTCTCCAAATCTTCAAAGCGAAAACCACTGTAGCTAATTCCAAGTCATGCATCGGATAATTAACTTCATGTGGTCTCAACTATCGAGATGCATAAGCCACTACCTTCCTTCCTCGCATCAAGACACATCCCAAACTAGTATGTGATGCATCACAAGAACCGTGAATTCCTTGCCGCCTCATGTTGAATCAAAATCGAGCTTCAATGTAATCTTTTTCAACTTGTCGAAGCTTTCTTTGCTTTTCATCCACACAAATGGAACTCATTTCCTCAATAACTTGGTCATAGGTGCTGCTATCAAAGAAAATCCTCGACAAATCTTGGTAATACCCGCTGCACCTAGAAAACTCCGAATCTCAGCCACTGACTTAGGCGGCTTCCAATCCAACACTGCTTCGATCTTTCGAGGATCCACTCTAATCCCCTCAGCTAATACAACGTGAGCCAAGAAAGTCACCTCCCTAAGCCAGAATTCGCACTTACTAAATTTAGCATATAGCTGCTTTTCCTTCAGAATCTGCAACACTACTCGCAAATGCGCATCATGCTCCTCCTCTAACTTTGAGTACACTAAAATATCATCTATAAATACCACAACAAACTGATCCAAAAACTATTGGAATACCTGATTCATCATGTCCATGAAAGCTGTCGGGGCGTTAGTCAATCCAAAAGGCATTACCAGAAACTCGTAGTGCCCATACCGAGTGCGAAATGCCGTCTTATGGATATTAGCCTCTTTCACCTTTAGCTGATGATATCCAGACCTTAAATCAATTTTAGAGAAAATAGCTGCTCCTTTAAGCTGATCAAACAAGTCATCTATACTCGGTGAAGGATACTTGTTTTTGATCGTCAGCTTATTCAACTGGCGGTAGTCTATACACATCCGCATCGTACTATCCTTCTTCTTGACAAAAAGTACCAGCGCTCTCCAAGGCGAAACACTTGGTCGAATGAAACCTCGATCCAACAACTCTTGAATCTGAGCCTTCAATTCCACTAATTCCTTCGGTGCCATCCTATACGGAGCTATAGACACTGGCACCGTTCCGGGTAACAGATCTATACTGAATTTGACTTCACGATCCAGAGGCAATCCCAGAAGTTCTTCTGGAAATACATCAGCATAATCCTTTACAATTCAGACATTCCCCGCAGTAGATTCCTTAGCTTCCAACGCACACACATGGACTACATATGCCTCACAGCCCTTCCTAACCATCTTCACAGCTTTCAACGTAGATACCACGTTGGATAGGTAATCTCTTCTATTACCTATCATGACTACCTCTTTACCCTCAACTGTCTTCAAAACCATGCGCTTAGCAGCGAAATCCAGACTTGCCTGGTACTTAACCAACCAGTCCATCCCAAGAATCAGATCGAACTCCCCAAACGGTAGTTCCATCAGATCAGCCACAAACACTACCCCTTGGAGTTCTAGGGGTACATCCCTATACAGCTTATTAACTTCTACAGAGTGACCTAGAGGACTAAGTCTCGCCATCCTCCTAGAAGCGCCTCAGAGTTTAAGTTCATGGTCTCTACTATACTACTAGCAATATACGAATGTGTCGAACCCATATCTATCAAAGCAGTATATGAAACACCAAAGATTAAGAACGTAACGGTGATGACGTTCGGTGCATCGCCTCCTCTCGACGCCTCACAAGATACACTAAACCAGTTGTCTTGCCTCAAGTTACTTGCACCTCTCGCCCGATGCTCATGGCCTCGACCGTAACCATTACTACCTCTACCATTACCCCAACCTCTCGTGGTGACGGTCCCTCCTTTTTGAACTGAGCATGACCTTGACCCTCAGATTGATTCCTGGCTTGCTTACGTGGATAATCCCTCACATGATGATCTAGCGAGCCACACTCGAAACATCCTTTCCTCCGATCCAACATTCGCCCCAATGATATTTTTCACATCACCACACTGTCTTTGGTCCTTGATTAGCAATAATGAGCCTCCCAGATTGATTTGGCCCACTCTGCCTAGCCCTCTTTTGAGAATTACCGGCTGACCCGGATGATCCAAAACTTCTCTTATGTTTATTCCTGTCGTGATTCTCGCTTATGATTCTTTTATTCCTCAAGAATCTTAGTCTTTTCAACCAACGCAAAGAAACTCTCGCTCGATGTGGAGCAATCAAGAACCTCAGCTTATCTCTTAAACCATCCTCAAACCGGACATATCGCTCATGCTCCAAAGCCACAATACCTCCAGCATACCGGCTCAATCTTAAGAACTCAGCCTCATATTTCGATACGGACTTACTCCTTGGACCAAACTTAAAATGCCTTACGTCAAGCATCAACGTAATCGACCCAATATATTTCTTTTGATATGCTACCTTAAAATAGTCCCAAGTGAGATCCTCCGCCGCAGCACTGTTCCTCACCATGAGCCACCACTGATATGACTCATCCCGAAGAAGTGATACTATCCCTTTCAGCTTTTCCTCAATATTTAGGTCCAAGTCATCCATGATTCGCTTCGTCTGCCTCTAGCCAATATTTTGTCGTACTAGAGCTACACCAAACACCTCAAATACCTCACCCATTGGCTCTAATCGCCAGTCTGATTTTCAAGCTCCCGCGCCCACCTATTCCACTACTCTCTCAAGAACTCTCAAGATTGCTTGAGACACTACGCCGCCCCCGCTTGATCCTCAAACTCAACTCCAACCACGGTGGTGGGGGTAGTGGTACCTCATTCTCGGATCCTTGACCCGACCTTACTGGCTCAGACACAGCCATCCTACCATGACCGCGTTCACACATAACACGACCCCGACCTCGAGTGCTCATGTCTAAAGTCTTGACTTATCTGAATTAAAAGTTTTATGCTTATGACATCATTCCACTATCTTTAAAACACAATTTTATGAATAATTTTTAATAAGAAGTTGTTTTCGCGAGTACATCCAACCTATAGTTTTGGTTCTCTAGAGTAGTTCCTACTACTATACAGTCATACCATCATCATCATATCATCAAAATCAACAGTTTGAAGTACTTACCCGGGCGGATCGGTGTCGAAAACTCGGTGACATACTTTTCCAACCATATAATTTTAAACAAAAACATTTTAAAACTATACTTTAAATCATTTTGGGCCTTGGGCCCACAGTCGAGCTTTTGAACTTGGCTCTGATACCAATTTGTAACACCCCAAACCCGGTCAATACGCCACCAATCGAATCGGTATGTCACCGAGGAAAACATTTTGAATGAATCGAATAACAATTTAAAATTTTGTGAAAAACTCTTTGATAATTCTATATTTGTAGAAATCAGTGTATAATAAGTTTAAACCGATAATTTACTTTTGTAATTTCATAAATAAAACTTTAAACTTAGTTGATAAATCATAGGTTAGAAAACATTTATATCATTTTAAGAAAACTCAATTATTACTTTGAAAACCATTTGCATTTTGAATGTAGAAACTTAATATTTGGAAATCATTAAAATTGTAGAAAACACTTAATATGTATTTTACTATCAAACGATTTATATTACCCGATGGTAAGATTTTAAAACCATTGCAATTTTATTATTTTAGAAAACTTTGGGCTCAATTATTAAATTAACCAAATAATTTATAATCCATATTTAAAACATATCCAAAGTATAAAAATAATCCAAAACATAATTAAAGAGGCCTTATTACAAACCCAAAATAAAACAAAAACTAAATTGAAATAAATTAAAGTACCCCAAATCAAGTTCATGAAAAATCAAATTTTATTGCATGGCCTCCTCGAGTTCATCCGGCCTCATCCGCGATCTCACGAATCACCGAAATGATAAGGAGAAGGTGAGTCACCAAGACTCAATGCATAATCCCTCTCCGGTTAATGCAACATCCTTACACAATTTATAATCAAGCAACATATATATTATGCACCCAACCTAGCCATCCATAACTCCTTTTCTACCCGTGTGGTACCAAACCATCGGTGGTGCCAAACCACCGGTGACCCAAAGTCACGATATCCAAAAATGTGATACCAAATCACCGTGACCAAAGTCACGAATAATCAAGTTGTGGGGCCAACCCACGTGTGATACCAAATCACTGGCGATGATCCCATATCTCTAAAGTGGGGCCAACCCACGGTGGTGCTAGACCACAGGGACGAGTCGCTATGAGGTGCCAAACCTCTGGTGTCCTAAAGACACAAATGTGATACCAAATAACTGGAGGTGCCAAACCTCTGGTGTTCAAAGACACGGATATCAAATCCTTCCCCCTCCACTCATATTCCCAAACCAATATATATATGCAAAGTATAAATCATGCCATCATACTTTGATATGATCATATTACACATAAAAATCGTAAATCATGATATCAATCCACATATATTAATATCATATCGGAACGGACTTACCCGAATCCTCATTTATACCATCATAGTATCATAACAAGATCTCATTGTTTTCTACTTTGATAATATGATTAGTAAATTAATATTATATAAACATATACATAACCGAATTATAAAGTGTGTAAGGTACACACCTTTCACCAACGCAATTACTAACATCCAAAGATCCGATCTATCGCACTAGATCACTTTGTCCTACATTCGGCCAAACCACAACACTTTAATCAAGACCATTCGGCCAACATCATATCTTAATCCCAATAGCCTTAGGCTCTCTCAAACAACTTAAAGAATATAGAATCCTTACCACTGGACTTACCAACTTCGATTGCTAATGGAATGGGCTTAGATCGATTGCTTCCGAAGTCCCAAAGAGTCTATAAGAATGATCGGTTCCTAAAATAGTTAGAATCTTGCAAACAATGCCCAAAAGTTCGGCCTTGTCCACAAGAAAACAACATAGAAAAGAGAAAAGAAATAATAGGAAATTCAGCCATGAACACTTACCTATCTTTGAAAACCGATTGAAGCAAACCAATGAAATTCTACCCTTGATGATATTCGGCCAAATCCACACCAAAAGAGAGTGGAAAGTTTCGGGTATGGTTTTGAATGAAGATAGCAAAAGATATGAGGAGAAAAATAAATAAAGTACATGAGTCGCAAAGAAAATGAAAATGAGAGAGAGAGGATTCGGCTAGAGTGGAAAATAGGAAGAAAAAGAAAAGTAAAATGGAAGAGAGAAATTCGGCAAAGAAAAATGAAAAGGTTTTCTACCAAGAGTTTGAAAGAGGAAAAGAAAGAGATGAAAGAGAGGAGATAGATACTTTTGGCTTTGAGCAAAGAAATGGCAAAGAAAAAGAAAGATATGGGAGAGTATGGTTTCGGTTCCCAAAAAGAAAAAGAGAAAAGAAACAAATGTAATTTTGCTTAAAGACCAAGTGAGTAAATTGTCAATTCTACTTGGGTTATCGGGTTTGTTTCAACCAAAAGTATTAGGAAGAAATTGACAAAGCAAAAGGGATATTTCGGCTTGACACAAAAAAAACAAAGACTAACACCTACAAAACTAGCCAAAAATGTCACCTAACTACAAAGAAGTTTCGGCACCCTATTTCCTCCCTACACAAATAAAAATTCTAAGCAACCATACTTTTGCCAACAATTCAAAGTAATTTTGAATTAAACACACTCCAAATTTTCTCCCTATTTCCTCCTATTCACTCACAAAACTTAAGTCAACCCCCCCTTAGTCCATGAACCCGTCCACATTCATGGACAAATAGCCATTAAAAAGCTTCCGAAAACTTCACCTTAAACCAAGCCTTATGTTCTCCCATTAGCCTTAAAACCATTGATTTCTTTCCCAAACATCAAGCTTGCCTAAACTATCATTCAACTTGCCAAAAATTTTAAAGTCCAACTTACCAAATGCATAACTTGGCCGACACTTATAGCAAAGGTGCATAAAAATAAAGTCTTCCAACGCAATCCATGCTACTCGAACTTCTTCCCTTATGCAACCTTTCATGCATCATAGCCACCTTGCCACTTACTCCTCATGTGTTAGAATTTAATACTTAAATTATCTTAAGTGTCAAGATCACCTAGTTCACTTCATTAAATTTTAAAATACTAAGAATTATTCTATCTTCATAAATAAAATCAAGCCTTCACTAGGCCATACTAAGCACACAAATAATACTACCCGAGCTAACATAAGCTACCAACTAATACACAAATTTTAGGATGTTATAGTAAGAGCTGTTTGAGCTCATCCAACCATACACACCACATAGGACCAAGTAGGCCCATCCAACCCTAGACACCATATAAAGTCATCCCGGGTTTCCTGACAATGATGGCTTACCAAAATGTAGTTGAACTACCAAATCCAATATATATACGTAGCATAGCTCACATACATACGATACAGTTTGATGCGGTAACCCGCTATACTAGTAATTTGCAGTTAAACTGCCAGATCAGATAATCGTACGTAGCATAGCTAATGTACATACGGTACTGTGTGATGCGGTAAATCGCTATACTGATAAATTACAGTTTAACTGCCAGATCATATAAATATACGTAGCAAGGCTGACGTATGTGCTGTATAGTGTAGTGCGGTAATCTGTAGTACAGATAAATTGCAGTTTGAACTACTAGATTAGATCAGAATCAAACTCCTTTCTCTTCAAAACCCATCTCAAAATATTTTATGCAAGTGTATGTATGCATACAATCTCACAGAATAGAGACACAATATCAAACAGTCAGACCGAACAACTATGCACACACACCCAATGAACAGATTCAGATTCCAATATCTCACATGACAGTCACAGATACACTCAAGCTGAGCCCAGATCAGATAATTCTTAGCCACTCTGACTAAAGATCGGCCAAGGAAAAACACATAGACAAATGCTCGGATCAAAACACACAGAATGAAAATAGGTGACTTAGAGCTACACGGCTTGAAACCTAGGCCGTGTGGGAGAATGTAACACCCCATACCGAAGCCCGAGGCTAGGAATGGATAAGAGATATTACCATGCTTGAACTCATTAAAACATACACTTATGGGCTGTGAAATTTCGTTCGGACTTAAAAACTTCTCTATATTAGTCTAATCATACATTAAATGGGCCTACGAGGCCTTAAGCACATATCTAAAAACTTTCAGAACTTAATCGAAACCTTTCTTTAAAGCAAGGGTCATATGCCTATGTGGCTAGGGACACGCCCGTATAGCCCTTGACATACCCATGTTATCAACCGTGGGGAGCTACTGACTATTTTCACAAGACCTGAACATGCCCGTGGGCTTAAACCTGTGATAAACCTTGATATACTGACTTGATCCACATGTTATGGGCACACGCCCATGTTCAAACCGTTTATTCTACACGGCTCATACACACGGCCGTGGGGTTATACCGTGACCTATCGTGATTAATAATAATAAGGTAGGTTCACACGGCCTAGACACACGCCCGTGTGTCTAACCGTGTGAGCACTTAGAGGTTATTTACCAAACCATTTACCACCCTGAAATCAAAATCAAACCAATACATTTCAAAAACTATACAACATGCTTCATTGAATACAGCAACATACATATAACCAATTTTGGCTAACCACTTAGCCATATACAAAAGAATAATGGTTTGATAACCTATACAATGGCCCTTCTTAAAACATGTTCTCAAAATGAATTCTTCCTATACATGCCATACTTAGTAAAATAACTTGGCTATACCAAAATAAGGATTAATAGTGTGCTATGAGCTCGACTCCAACGATCTACAAGTTAGCTTGGCAGGACTACATAGAAAGAAAGGATTAAAGACGTAAGCATTTAGCTTAGTAACTTTACATGTAAATCACATATTAATAAACTTGCTTAACATAAACTATTTGACATAACAATGGTATCATAATTTCAGCTTTAAAGCTTACTTACTCATACTGATTTTCAAATGTCTCATGATACTTACTATCCTCATACTTGTAAGGTAAACATGGTGTCTGCATCACTTGATCACATTGATCAACATACTTTAATTTAATAATCATGATCTCTAATTCATAATTCATAACATAAATAATACTCAATTTCAACTTGGTAATATCTTTGCTTATTTAGCTTTCTTGTTATCTCATTTTAACTTTACTCATTTGCTCGATGAATTTTTACGAATAATCGAGGATACTAAATCTCATCCCACGTAACTTAATGCCAAAGTCATATCCTAGAGACAGTCTTACATGATATATCTCTTCTTGAATCAATGCCAAGCTTACCTTGGACTTATGTGATAACTTATTCAATGCCAAGCTTGGGTCATTGGACTTATATGATAACTTGTTCAATGCCAAGCTTGGGTTCTTGGACTTACATGATAACTTGCTCAATGCCAAGCTTGGGTCCTTGGACTTACATGATCTTGTTCAATGCCAAGCTTGGGTCCTTGGACTTACATGATCTTGTTCAATGCCAAGCTTGGGTCCTTGGACTTACATGATAACTTGTTCATACTTAATCATATTGATTTCTTTATTCAACAAACATTAAGCATTCCATGACAAAAATGTACATTATACTAAGCAATTCAATGATAGAAATCATAAAGCTTAGAAATCATACAAACTTACCTCAATATACAAAATGTATGTAGATATACAATTTAGTCCTCGACTTTTTTCTTGCCTCGGTTTCGATTCGGGCTTTGTTTTTCTTGATCTATAATCATAAATAGACCATTTAATAAGCATATTGACTAAATTGACTCATAACTCATTCTTTGGAAAAATTACTATTTTGCCCCTATACTTTCTCATATTTGCACTTTTCCCCTAGGCTCGTAAAATGATTTTTATACAACTTCCTTAAACTACATGCTTAGCTGATTAATAGTCTCAACTATAGCAATCATCAATTCTCACAAAATCACACATGTATGACCAAACTTAAGATTTTCACCATCAAGTCCCTACATGCATTTTCATGGAAAATCACATAACAAAAGATGTTTCTACTACATCAAGCTTTCATAATCTTCCATAAAACATCAAAATACATGCATGTCAAACATGACCACATTTTTTGAACATCCATTATAGCTCATCAAATAGCTAAAAATAGCTTATTCATTCTACTAGGACTTCAAAAATACGAAGAATATCAAAAATCGGGCTTAGGAGCACTTACTAGTAAGCTTGGAAAATTGAAAGAGCCCTAACAATGGCTATTGGAATTTTCAAAAGCTTGGGGAAGAAGATGAATGGATTTTTGTCATATTTTTCCCATTTTAATCATTTATTAGGCAAATGACCAAAATGCCCCTCTTTTTAAAAATTTCCATAAAACTATCTCATGACCAATTTTGTCCAAAAATTAAATTTTGGGAAGATTGCTATATAGGGGTTCATAATTATTTTTCTAAAGCTATTTCATACAAAAAGCTTCTAGAAATTCATATTTTACAACTTTTACAATTTAGTCCTTTTGGACCATTCAATCACAATTTAGCGAAATTACTTCATGAAACCTTCATACTATAATGCAAACATGACATAAACCTTAAAAATTATAATTTCATCTTAGTTTCGTGGTCTCGCACCACTATTCTGACTAGGCCCTAAATCGGGCTGTTACAGAGAACCTAGGCCATGTGGGGTCTAAAATGCCCGTGTGATACAGGGACATAGCCATGCGAACAAGTCGTGTAACTCATTGTCCAAATTTGTTAAATTAGAGTGCAGGGCAGAAATGACCGTGTGATGGTCTCACACACTCGTGTGCCCCACTAGACACAAATGTGCACCTGAATCACGCTACTGTGGGATCCCTAAATCCCAAATCACCACACATTGTGTGGCTGTGCCGTGGAATAAAAATCTAAATCCCTAATTCCCAGTCACACACGCCTGTGTACTTGGGGGCACGACCGTGTGAAAATTGACAAAAACCCCAAATCAGCCACACGATCGTGTGGCAACCAAATTTTGCCCGAAACCCTAATTCTCAAAAGCACACAACTGTGTGAGTCATCACACGCCCGTGTGGAAGGCTGTGTGATCACGAAACTACCCTAAAACAGCCTCAAAAAATGTGCTTTCAACCACAAGGCACTTTTCGATCCTCGTTAGATCAAATTCATATGAAACCATACACATTCCAAGCATAAAATAACGATATCACATCCATAGTAGACTTTTTGCAAAGTTAAATTAGAATTCACAAATAAAATAGAAAAGGTTCAAAACCTACACCTGTTTTGCAATCTACGATGCTTTGACACTGACTTGGCAGCGAGGAAACGACTCCTCTAGAATCACACACCACCATTTTCAAAAGTTTAAGAATAGAAGCCAAAAGAAAAGCCAAATGGAAAGAAAATAAAGGGAAGAAAAGAAATAAAATAGACAGGAAGGAACGTGCCTTCAATTATATAAAATAATTAAATAAAAATATAATAATAAACTAAAACTAAATAGAATAAAATCTGTAGAAAAATAAAACTAAAAATAAAATTCACTCAAAAAGCACACACAAGGACTCGAACCCAAAACCTAGAGGCGAATTAACACACACTCACCCATCATACCAGCAGGCCCATTTTAACACTAAAATGCAGAACTAAACATAACGGTGCAACCTTCTCGCTGAGCCTAACCACAAACCTAAAAAATTCTAAGCTTAAAATTTGAGGTGTTACAATTTAACCTGAATATTACACAAGATGGAAACAAATAATAATTTCCCAATATTTAATTAGAAATAAAAGATCAACAATTCAATAAATTGAAAAAAAATAATTAAGTAAAATAATTAATATTTTGGGAAAAAAATTGTACCGCCTTTGTAATTCACTTGATAAAAACTCAAGAGAATAAGGAGAGGGTGAAGCAAATTGTGTCAGGTTAGGGTTGGTTGAATGAAATTTTGATGCTACCTTAGGTGTTGATTGAAGGTGTTTGAAGGTTGTCGCGGTGGTGTGTTGCAAAGGAGGTATGTGTGGGAGCAAAGGCTTGCGAGGGCAAAGGAGCAAGGTGCAGTAGTGCACGAAGGATCAGGGTGGAAGGCTAGTTCTGCTGGCAAGGTGCAGTAGCTAGTTGCACTAGTTGTCAGGGTGAACAGCTGCTGATGGTTGCAAGGGTAGCTGATGGCTTTATGGGATTGGAAGGTATGGTGTATGGTGGTGGAAAAAGAGAAGAAAGGTGGAGTTGAAACTGATGTGAATAAGGAAGAAAGGTGGTGGTATTTAAAGCGGAAGAAAGAAAGAGTTTAACTTAAATTCTAAAGAAAAATAATAATAAAATATTACTACTCCTAATGTTGTATAAAGACAATAACAATTAATATATAATAAAAATATATTAATATATTATTTTTGTTATCTTATTTATTTAAAAATAAAAAAACTTAGGTAAAATAATGAACAATTCTAATCCTATACAAGGTTAATAACAATTAATATATATTACATAAAATATAATTATTTATTATTTATTATTATCCTATTTATTAAAAATAAAAATTAGAAACCTTTATTTTATTTGTTTTAAAATATTTACAAAAAGACAAACTAATTTCAATATTTACAAAATGATGACTAATAATTGCAAATAATTCAATTAAGTACCTAGAATTAAAGATAATCTGAAAATTGAGTAGAAAACTAAAACATGGATCAAAATCGACCATTTTATTCAAAAAATTAAAAAATTATTTTCTCACTTACAAAACATTTTCCCAGAAGACTATGTTAAAATCAATTCTCGAGAAAGATTGGAAGGGTCACAAGCGGTCCCACTTAAGTTCTCATCTCCTAGACAGAATTTATTTTAACGTACTAATCCAAAAAATATAGCCTAAGTGTAACACCCCAACATTTTGAGTATTTGAATTGTTAGAAATTGTCAATGTGAGTAATCTTGTTCTGTGGTTATGTGTTTGAGGAGTCTGTGAGAGGTTCTAGATGCGAATCCTTTTTTTTTTTGAAATTTTATTAATTTTTGACTTAATCCTCATCTTTGGACATGTTCCTTAAATTTAATTTTCGCTCAACTTGTGACAAGAATAAGCCTATTTGCTTTAGTGGTAAGACTTTAACTTACAGTTTGGTCCTGTGTTCGAGTCTCCATGCGAACAAGTGGAATTTTTTTTACTGTCTATGTCATCCGCGTGGAAAAGTTTTTATTATATTCAAAGTCTTGAAATCTGAGTAGTTATCAGAATCTGGTGGGTTGTTATCATGATTCTTTTATTTGTTTTTTTAAAACAAAATAATTAGAATTTAATTTGTTAATTCTATTTTTTTCCCAAATCCCACACGTTCCTTATTCAGTTTCATGTTTAATTTTTTTAATTATTGTTTTTATTCTTATTTTTGTTGTTCTTTTTCCTTCCTGTTTCCACAATTTTTCTCTTATTTCTTTCATATTCCGTTTCCTTCCTCTTTTGATTGTGAGTTCTTTTCAGTATTGTCATTGTCATTGTCATTGCCATTATTTTGTGCCATCGCTGGTGAGGTGTTTGGATAGAATTGACTGTGCATAAGTCTTGGTGTAAGTATTGTTATCATTCTCTTTGGGATTTAAATTTTCTTTCCTTGTGCTCAATTGATGTTCCTATACACCAAGAACTTTGTTTGTTAATTGTAATGGTTTTTGTTAGGTGAAAATCTTGAGACGAAGATTCCTCTGACATCCTAGTGGTTGTAAATGTTGCCGTTTGGAGTGGGTAAGTGGTTGAATGTTTGATTAGTGGTTGTTGATGATGTTAAGGTTTACCAATTGATTTTGTTGTCATTAGGCGAATTAGTTGAGAGTTTCATTATTGATTGGAAGTGTTTTGAATATTGATTTTAGGTTCAAGATACCTTTTGCTTGGATCGGCATAAAAAAATACCTAGGTGTGTAACGAAAACCCAAAAATATCGCGAATGGAAGAAAGTTGAAAAATTGGACTGTCGATGTGACATACCAGATATTGTATGTCGGGCCGTGTCGACACTGCACTGTGTGCGGATAGTGTGAGCCACGAATTGGTCAATTGGGCTATGTGGGCCACATAGCCGTGTTGACACAAATTTTGAAAAATTTCTCTAGGATTGTATTCATCGTGTGAATCGAATGTAGCTCTTTCGTATAGTTCATATGGTATAAATTTGTCTATAAATCATGATTTTTTATGCTCTATTAATTTTAAATATGGCTTATGAACTCATGAGTAGTATGTTATATGTAATAGAATGATCTGTTATATGCTAATATTATCTGAATATGATGTGGGATTATAATTATGGAGGAAGTGTGGGCAGTTTCATTTATCTGTCGTATTTGGTGGCTCAGCTACATATATCTATTTTGAGGAGTTGCCACATTTTGATCTGGCAGCTAGTTTGCATATATTCTATAAAGTGACATATGATCACCTACCGGCGTGTGGAGCTAGATGGGCATTTAATACACTAATTGGTGTGTAGGGATGGTTGGAGATGGTGATTAGCAGATGGGTGTAGGATATGTATCTGTATCTGTTATACATTTGAATCTATAATTGATATGCATTTGAATCTATATTTGCTATGCGTTGATGTTTGTACCAGTTTCATAATCTGCTAAAGCATGTGTATCTGATTTATTGTATGTAATGAGTTACACACTAACCTCATAAGCTCACTTTCTATTTGTTTGGTTCTTAGGTAATCCTCAGACATAGGACGGAGCGGTGTAATGGGAGTTTTATATTACATATTTGCCTTTGCATTTCCTTAAATATTGTCCAGTTTAATCGATTTTAAGTCTATTGGACTGTTTTGGATTTTTGGGATTATTTTTAATTCCAATTTTATTTTTATTTTTCATTTAGAACTGTTTAAATGTTTTTAGATGATACCAAACCAATTTGAAAATGTCAAAATTCAAAATCAAATCATTTTTCCAAAATTGTATTTAACTAAGAAATTTCGCTGTAAAACTAAGTGATTTTATAAGTGATCATCGGCAAAACTAATAAATTATTTAAAAGGAAGCTTTCCTTAAATAAATTGGAGTTTTGTTCATTGTAACATTAGCTTTCATTATTTTACTAATTCAAAATGCTTTCTAGAATTTGTAATAATTTGGTAACATCTCCAGATCTGGTCATAACATCTAGGTCGGGCTTAGAGTGTTATATTTGTTGGTTTCAGAGCCTAGGTCCTAAACTTGGGGTATGATTTCTGGGTTTAAATTCTTATGAAAAGTGTTCTTGAACAAAATGTATTTTTTGATTAAATATAAATAAATGAGTTTTTGAAGTATCGAGTCTCCGACGTTGATCCTGTAAGTACTTTTGCTTTAGCAATACTTTTTAGCTAGAAAAACACTATAGTGATTAGAATTACTTTGCTTTAGTTAAAGACTATAGGAACACTGTAAAAGTTCTGATATGATTTTTAACATAAGATATCTGATAACAAACTTTAAAATGATTCATAAAATTCTGAACTTGTAGATAATTTATAATGAGTATGCAAGGAACACATGGTCGAGGTACTCATGGGCGTGGCAAGTGCCGAAGAGGGGTTCGAGTTGAGCCATCTTCAATGGGAAGTATGCCTAATTTAGATACGAGCGAGACCGTATGGACACCTACTGCTAAGACTGGGTCCCAAACTTAAATTATTGGGGACGACACACTATCCCAAGCTATGTTAAGAGTGTTAGAAAAGGTCGTTGGGGCCCATCCTAGATTTGGTACCCGTGTGTCAATAATTGAACAACTCAGTCAAATGGGGTCGAATTATTTAAAGGCGTCGCTGGGGTCACCCCAATTGTGGCCGAGTACTGGTTTGAGGCTACCGAGAGGATTATGAATGATCTGGACTGTAACACCCTTAACCCGTGTTCGTCGCCGAACTAGGGTTACGAGTATTACCATGTAAGTTAAAAACTTCAATTCACTCGATTGAAACTTAATTGCTCATCTTTATTAAATGCTTTAATAATAATAATACAACAATTTTTTTTACAAGTGTAACGTATACTTGATATATTGATCCAAGACGTATACAACATACTTCACAACACGTACATGCTTATAAATTTGGCCAAATATACAAGACCTCATTTACAACATTTCATGTTGATTTCTTAGCACAAACCAAGTTTAGTAATTTCATGTACTCAAATGAAATACGTGACTTTACAAGCAAATATTTATAAACCCTAATGATACATATCTTCCTATTCGACTATGAGCCTAAACAAATGATTCATCAAGCATGTTAACTACATTTGCCACTATCACCTAGGTTTGGCGAATACAAATACATGCATTACTCACATAATTCCCACTTAGCAAATCAATTGAAATTGTCACACTTTTATAAATCCCGACTAATGCTCAACTATCATACATCTACCTTGACTTATATATATATATGCGAGTATTAACTTAAATGCCAAACTACCAGACTAATTTAATACAACGTTTGTTTTACAATCAAACAATCATATAAAAAGCATAAGATTTAAGTAAAAAACAACCATAACCAAACTATCGAAACCAACATACCATACTCATAGCTAAGAATAAATAAAACCAACTTAAACAACACGATCAAGCCATTTTCGCATGGCTATATATATAGATATTAGAACATCATTCAAACGTTTATCTAGCCTATACATGCCTTTAATTCGAAATCAACTAACTGGATAGTACCAAAAAGAGATGATAGTGTGGTTGACTTCACCAACGATCCTTCGAGCCTGTAGCTTGACCAAAATCTATAAAACGAACAGCGAAAACACACAAAGTAAGCTCGCTAGCTTAGTAAGTCTTAAGCGTATATAATTGTAATGAACATACATGTAAACATTTTAATCTCCAAGCTTATAATATTGAACATAAATATTTCAATATATATTATACACATAGTCGAATACTAGTAACACACTTGATTTAAATATTATCACTATGTCATCATGAACACACACAATATCAAATTACATAAATATCATATTATATCACAAATTCAATCACATGAACCAACCTTAGGTATCGATCTTCTATATCTACTTATACACATATGCAAAACACTTCGACTCTTTCACCATTGACCTTTCCATTTTATAACCGAAGTTCTCACTATGACATACATATATATACCCCAACTTCACATATAAGTAACGTACATTCACATTAATGATAAGCTCAACATTATAAAATAAAGTACTTATGGAATTGTCCATTTCATCCCATCGATTTATTCAAAACGATAAGAAATTTGCTCACTTCATTCCTTACTAACATAGTAGGCTAACTCTTACCCGAGCCAAAGACATAGCATTATATGTGGCTCACCTTGTTTGATTCTCAAGTTTTCCATTTATAGCAATTCATCGGCATTAAGCCTTCTAGGCACGAAGCCCAAATATATCATCGGTACTAAGCCTGCTAGGCACAAAGCCTAAATATATCACCGGCACTAAGCCCGCTAGGCACAAAGCCTGAATATGTCACCTGCACTAAGCCTGCTAGGCACGAAGCCTGAATATATCACCGGCACTAAGCCTGCTAGGCACGAAGCCCGAATATGTCACCGACACTAAGCTTGCTAGGCAATAAGCCCGAAATAATTCATAAACTAGTCACATACTTCTCATTTTTCCCAAAAATTATATCAAAGATACACATTCATATCATATTGTCAATTTATGCATTCAAGCCAATCTAACCTATATACATTTGGCTTTTACAATTATATACACTCAAATTTATCGAACATCATCATTTAACAGGTTCATAAATAATTCTTTGATATATTTCAGCTTAAGGACTTACCTCAACTGTCGACGGACAATTTAGACCGGCTATTCGAGAACTTCCGTCTTTCCCCGATCCAATTCTGTTTTTCTTTGCTCTTGATCTAAAACACATTAAATTCAGCCCATTCAAGTACATTTCAATTCAATTTAGTCCCAAAACACATAAGCATGTAAATTACCATTTTACCCCTAAGGTTTCACATTTTTACTATTTAGTCCTAATTGTACAAAACACAAAATAAACACAATTTGCCAAGACTATACAAGGGCCGAATATTCCTAGGGACTTTATAAGCCCTCTCATTTCATTTATTTTGCAATTAAGTCCCTCTAAAATTTTATTTTTACAAATTAGCCCCATTTATTCAATTTCACTAAAACTTTCAATACAAAACATATCAATCTTTAACCTATCTTAAATTTAAAATCATCAAATATCATAAACCGCATAAGTATATCAATGGCCAAACATCAATAATGCATAAATTTACAAATTAAAACATGGGTTAGCTACGGTTCGAAGCAACGATTTCAAAAATGTAAAAATTAACAAGAACCGAAATCAAACTAACCTTGATTTTGTACTTCTAATTGCCGAAAATCAAAGAAAATGAAACCCCTTTTCTTTCTCCCACATTCGGCCAAAGAAACAAATAAGATGATAATGGCTTTTTCCTTTATTTTATTATGTATATAATATGTTATTTACTAGTTTACTAATATAACCTTTAAATAAAAATAAACTATCACATATAATAATGGCATATTAGTCAAAAGTCATCCACTAACTTGTAAAATGGGTTATTTACCCACTTAATACCTCAAATTAAGAAGCCATCATCATTCTAGCACTTTGCACTAAAGAATGCAACTTTTATGCTTTACGCGATTTAGTCCTTTTTATCAAATTCAACACTTAAACGATAAAATTTTTCTACGAAACTTTCACACACATAAATTCACATATAATAAACACAAAATATAATATTAAAATATTTCTCAGACTCGAATTCGTGGTCCTGAAATCACCATTCTGATTAGGGTCAAATTCGGTCTGTTACAACTCTCCTCCTTAAGGATTTTCGTCCCCGAAAATTCTTACCATTAAACAACGTCGGATATTGTTGCCTCATTGAGTCCACAGGCTCCCATGTAGCCTCTTCAACTCCGTGCCGATTCCACAGTACTTTCACTAATGGAATCCTTTTGTTTCTTAACTCTTTTATTTCTCGAGCTAAAATACGGATAGGTTCTTCCTCATACGTCATATCAGGTTGGATTTCAATCTCAGATGGACCTATCACATGTGACGGATCTGATCTGTATCTACGAAGCATCGAAACGTGAAATACATCGTGTATCTTGTCTAATTCAGAGGGTAACTTCAATCTATAAGCAATAGGCCCAATACGTTCGATGATTTCATACGGTCCGATAAATCTCAGACTCAGTTTGCCCTTCCGACCAAATCGAATTACTTTCTTCCACGGAGATACTTTTAAGAATACCCAATCTCCGACTTGAAATTCTATATTTTTACGTTTCAAATCAGCGTAAGACTTTTGACGATCTGATGCGACTTTCAAACTATCCCCGATTATCGCCACTTTCTCGCTCGGTCTCTTTAATCAAATCAACCCTTGTATCTTGTTCTCACTGAGCTCGGTCCAGTACAATGGCGTACGACACTTGCGGCCATATAGAGCTTTATAGGGTACCATTTTGATACTTGATTGAAAACTATTATTATAGGCAAATTCAATCAAAGGTAAGTACTTTTCCTACGTACCTTCAAACTCGAGAACGCAACATCTCAACATATCCTCAAGTGTTTGAGTGGTTCGCTCAGATTGACCGTCTATCTGCGGGTGAAAGGCGATGCTAAAATGAAGTTTAGTACCTAAAGCATCCTGTAACATCTTCCACAATCGCGATGTGAATCTTAGGTCTCTGTCTGAGATAATAGAACTCGACACACCATGTAATCTCACGATTTGAGATATATACAACTCAGCAAGTCTATCAAGTGAAAAATCCATACAAACCGATACAAAATGAGTTGATTTGGTCAGTCTATCTATTATAATCCAGACTACATCTTTCTTGCTCGGTGTCATAGGCAACCCAGATACAAAATCCATAGTGATTCTATCCCATTTCCATTCAGGTATCATGATCAGTTGAAGTAATCCAGAAGGCACCTGATGTTCGGCTTTGACTTGCTGACATATTAAACACTTTGAAACAAATTCAGATATATCCCGTTTCATACCAGGCCACCAGTAGAACTGTTTCAAGTCATTATACATTTTCATGCTACCCGGATGTATCAACATCTGACTATTATGAGCCTCATTCAATAACATCTGAATCAAGTCCACGTTCCTTGGTACACACATTCGGCCTTTGTATTTCAAGTAGTCATTTTCATGAATTTGAAATTCTGACTCTGCATTATTTTCATACTGAACTCGTTTAACAGTCATATCTTTGTCATCTCTTTGTACATCACAAATTTACTGAATAAACATCGGTCTTGCTTTTAACTCGGCTATGATTGAACTATCACTTGACATAACCATCTGTGTGTTTAAAGCATGAAGAGCAAGCAATGATTTTCGACTTAACGCATCTGCGACAATGTTAGCTTTTCCCGGATGGTAGTTAATCACCAACTCATAGTCTTTCAACAGTTCTAACCATCTGCGTTGTCTCAAGTTCAGATCTTTCTGAGTCATCAAATACTTAAGACTTTTATGATCCGAATAAACATGACATTTCTCACCGTATAAATAATGACGCTAAATTTTCAATGTGAACACAATAGCTGCGAGTTCTAAGTCATGTGTCAGGTAATTTCTTTCATGCGGCTTCTGTAACATCCTGATAATTAGGGGTTATGCATCTTACTTAATTGAATGAGGTTGCATGCTTAATTATTATTAAGTGTATTTTTTTGGAAGTTATTTGAGCTTCATTAATTAAGAGCATGCTTAGTAAAACTTTTAATTCCTATTAATTAGAGAGAGAGCTAAGCAAGTTAGGCCTTAAGATTTAATGATAAGAGGTTTTAGCATGAATTGAGTAATTGACAAGGTGGTTAAGATGCATGGATGTGTGCTTGAGGAGAGAGGTTCAATCTCCTAGCTAGCATTAGGGAGGATTTTATTTTGTTTTCTTCCTATAAGTGTCGCCAAGAATGTTCTAGAGTGGATGAGCATTCATTCATTTTTGGCTATTTGACCATGTGAAAAGGAAGCTAGGAACTTATGGTATAGAATCATAAGTTGATGATAAGATGAGGGGGACAAAAGGCATGATATGGGGTAAGGTTTTGGGAGTTTGTTCATGGTCATTTGACCATGAACCTAGACGGCATGAAGGGCTAAAGGGAGTGGTTTATTGTTGATAGAAAATCAAGAGTTGATAGGGAAGAAACAAGGAGGAAAAAGGGATAATGTTGGCATTGATTGGCGAATTTTGCTTTGCCATTAGGGGAAAAGTTGGCCAAAAGTCTTGCATTTTTTTGTTTGTCCATCTTTTCTCATTTCTCCAATAGTTTCTCTCCTAGTTAATTTGTCATTGAGTTTAGGTAAAAATTTCTTTTGTTTTGGCTTTCTTCTTTTGACCAATTTTCTCCAAAACTCCCATTTTGGCCGAATGTACCTTAGGCACTTTGGTACAATTTTGCTTTTGATTTAGCCTCAATTGTGTTTGAACCAAATACTATTTTCTTTCTCCCATTTTTCTTTTTGAAACTAAAACTACAAAGTTCAAAGAGCCAATTTCTTCATTTCTCCCTCCTTGGCCGAATGTGCAAAGGCTCCTAAACACATTTCTTTTCATTTGAGAAATCACCATCACCATCATCATCTTCTTCTCCTTTTTCTCTTTTTTCTTCCTTCTCTTTTTCCTTCTCTTTTCATTCTCTTTCTTCTTTCTTTCAAAATCGAAACCATCATATTGAAACCACCATTTCTCTTCTCTTTTTGTTAAGGCCGAATCATCATATTCTTTTATTCTTATTCAAAGCCGAACCTTGAAGAACTCAAAGTAAGGTTTTGTCAATCATTTTCATCATTTCTTTTTACTTTGACAAATTTTGAATCATAGTCTTTTATTTCTCTTACCTAGGCCTAATCATTTGAAAGGATTTTTCAAATATCTTTGTTGAAGACAACTTCTAAGTAGTGACCATTCGAAATCATCAAGGTAAGGTTATTAATTTAGATCATATCAATTTCTTTAGATGGATCACTAATCTACTTTATTTTAGGGGCGATTTAAGATCAACATGATAGGTAAGAAAAGAGCCGTACGGAGTGTTTGGAAGAGAAGATGTATTCCTTTACCATCAAACTACAAACGAACAGCCGATCGGAGTAAGAGACTTTCCACGGGTTGTGGACCCTCTCGCTAACAAGGATCGCTTATTTGAAATAGTGCGTATAACCGAACCACTTTACGTTGGTGGAATATCGGTGGTTTTGATCCATCTAGTGGAGAAAACCACAAATAACCGCTGCTCGAGAATCCGAGGGTAAGGATTAGATCTCTCGTCAATAATTACAATTTTATTAGTAATAGTTATACTAACCAAGCGTGTTAATCAAATAGGTGTTGACGAGCGAGAGAGCATTGTTCTCACTGTCACTAGGTGTGTAACCTTACATTAAAATTTCCATAGATCTATATTTTAAAAAGTGATTATATGACAATATGTATGTTTGTGGATACCAATCATTGGTATACAAAATTCAGGTATGTTTACCCCAATATTCCGTT
The DNA here is from genome assembly GCA_025506655.1 of Gossypium rotundifolium. Lineage (NCBI taxonomy): Eukaryota > Viridiplantae > Streptophyta > Magnoliopsida > Malvales > Malvaceae > Gossypium > Gossypium rotundifolium. The sequence continues at coordinate 135,285,927 of CP106722.1, forward strand.
TATTTTTGCTATATGCATAAATATGAAATGAGTATGATTATATTATGTTTTGTGGGGTAAATAGCATGAAAATCTGATTTGATATGTATGTGCATGGGCATATGGGTATTGTTGATAAAGGAGGAAGTATTCTGGTGGTTTTACCACATTTCGTGACTTGGTCACATATTTGACTCGTGACTTTGATCACATATTTGACTCAAAGTGACTTGGTCACGATATTTGAACTCCGGTGACTTGGTCACATATGTGAATCTGGTGACTTCGGTCACGTAATTAAAATTTGGACTTCGGTCAGGTGACTTCGGTCACATCTGTTTTGGTGTCTTTGCCACAATATTATAAGGGCAATGTGCATGTTGACTGTATCAACTGCCTTCGATGATGTGTAGCGGATGGAGGGTCGATTTAGTAATCCCACGGTGTGTTGGTTGGTAAGGGTGGTGTGTAGCGGATGGATATTTAGGTGGTCCGGGCTTGCATTTCATTTCATATACATAACCATGTAATATTGAATGTTTAGTATTTGATCTGCTATGAGCTAAATTGGCCTTTGGGCTAAATATGAGCTAAATGGGCCTTTGGGCTAAATATGAGCTAAATGGGCCTTTGGGCTAAATATGAGCTAAATGGGCCTATGGCCATATGTGAAATTTTTGGACTTAAAGCACATGATAAAATGGACTTTTTAATGCATGTGTTATACATTGAGTTTATCACTCACCCCTTTTGTGGGATAAACTTTTCACATAATTCATAGTGTGATGGATCGGGTGACAAGGATTTCAAGGTGGCCAATGCTCGTATCAAGTATTGTGGAGATTTCCCAACTTAAACTTATTAATTTAAATTTTATTACTTAGACTTTATTTTGGGTTTGCTATTTTTGTAATAAGGCCACTATAAACTACTTTTAGATTTTGTGTTTGGATTTATTTTAAATTCTGCCATGAACAATTATCAGTTAAATAACCAAATGGTTTTCGATAAATAATTTAAAAGGTTTTTGTTAGTATATATATATATATATGTTTTAAGAAATTACAAATCTATTTTTCAACTTAAGCCCAACTCGATCTTTAAGTTAATCCATTTTACTTAAAATCATCAAGTTTTCTTGAATAAAAAGATATTCCGCTAAAGTTTTACTCGAGGAACATACCAAATCTGGTTAGGCTTTTTGGGTCGGGTTTGGGGTGTTTCAGCTTGGTATCAGAGCCCAGTTTTAAACTCTCGGCCTTGGGTTTTGAAGCACACAACGTTTTCAAAATTTGGCCCAAATGACTTTTTGAAAGTTTTCTTAAGTTAAATGATTTTTATAAGAGCATGGCACTCGAGTTCTCGACGCAGATCCATCAGGTATGTACTTTATCGATATGTGATATGTATGATAGTTTAAACTTAAACTATACTTTAGAGACATGGACCTTAGGTGTTTGTGTGCTACTACGGAAAAACTACTGAATATCTGTTTCATAAAACTTTCCTTTAATAAGAAGTGAAAAGACTCTAATACATAAGACTTTTCGTAAAAACAGATAAGATACGTAGTAGACATGAGTTCTAGGGGACGTGGTCGTCGTGGACATGGAAGAGGAAGGATGACTGTTTCGGAACCAGTTCGATCTGGTCAAGGTTCCGAGAATGAAGCTCCGCCACCAGCTGTTGGGGTGGACTTTCAAGAACAAAATGAAGGAGGTGACGCAGTATCACAAGCTGTGCTGCGAGTTTTAGAACGAGTAGACTTTCAAGAACAAAATGGGTCTCAAATATTGGTTGAGACTTAGATCGAATGAGAGAGTCATGGAGTATCTGGATAGCTCTAATGTAGTGAATATTGGACCGATGAAGATGAAGAGAAATTGAAAGGTGCTATTTCACTTCTCCGTGATGAAGCCTACCAGTGGTGGCTCACTATCAAGGAGAGTACCCCTGTGGATCGTCTGGATTGGGGGTATTTTAAGATTAAATTTGAAGGAAAGTATGTTGGAGCTAGCTACATCGACTCCCAGAGGAAGACATTTCTGAATTTGGTCCAAGGAAATAAGTCGATAGCTGAATATGAAGCAGAATTTTTATGACTTAGCTGTTATGCCAGAGGGATAGTGGCTACGGAATATGAACGGTGTATCAGATTTAAAGATGGACTTAGAGATGAGCTTCGAGTGATGATTGCTCCACATCGTGAAAGAGATTTTGCAATCTTAGTAGAAAGGGCAAGAATTGCCGAAGAGGCTAAACGAACTGAGAGACAGAACCGAGACAGAGGCCAGAGCAAGAATAAGAGAAGCTTTGGGTCCTCAGGGTCGTCTGGGAATTTTCAGAAGAAATCAAGAAATGAAGGACCGCGAGGTCAACAGACTGCTTCGGGAGGACAAAATCGTACTTGTTCTCAATGTGGGAAAATACACTCGGGAGAATGTTGGAAAAAGACCGGCGGATGTTTCAAGTGCGGTTCAAAGGATCATATGATTAAAGATTGTCCGATGAACTCAAGAAGAATTGTCCAAAGAAGTCGTGGTGCTAATCAGTCGATGAAGTGGACAAAGAATTGATAAGAGGCCGTGGTCCAAATGGAAGGGCAATGATTCCGAGAGAGGTCGCGAAACTTGTGTAGAGGCAATGGTAGCTCGAGGTGAGACAGCTAGTCCGGTATATGTAGTTCGTCGTGAGAGAGACGATGACCTTTTGATGTTATCACTGTACATTTCGATTTCGGTTTCCTTTATTACTTTAATAGATATAGGTCAACTCATTCCTATATCACTAGTGAAGTATCTGGGACTTTGCATGTGACTTCAAACTATACCTAGGAAGATGATGTATTTAGTCCTTTAGGATGGATAATAGTTGTAAACAAACTTTTAAGGAAGTGCCTTTAGAAGTTCAAGGATACAGCTTCGGTGATCTAATGGAGTTGCCATTCGGAGAATTGACCTAATCTTAGGCATGGACGGCTTGTGAAGTACGTGCAAATGTGGATTGTGCTACTAAGAGAATGTCCTTAAGAACTTTTGATGACAAGGAAGTTATAGTGATGGGCGAAAGACAGAACTACTTATCTAATGTAGTATCCGCTCTTAAGGCAGAAAGGATGGTTAAGAAGGGATGTGAAGCCTTCCTGATGTTAGTGAGTGCTTTGGAGGCTAAGGAAGTAACTGCTAATGAAGTAAGGACTGTGAATGAATTTGTAGATGTTTTTTCGGAAGAACTTCCAGGTTTGCCTCCGGATCGTGAAGTAGAATTCGGGATAGATTTATTGCCTGGAACGGCGCCAGTTTCTATTGCTCCATATAGAATGGCACCGAAGGAGTTGGTTGAGCTTAAGGCTCAGATTCAGGAGTTACTTGATCGTGGATTCATTCGACCTAGTGTGTCTCCATGGGAAGCACCAGTCCTATTCGTGAAGAAGAAGGACGGATCGATGAGGATGTGTATAGATTACCGACAGTTAAATAAGCTGACCATTAAGAACAAGTATCCTTTGCCAAGGATCGACGACTTGTTCGATCAGCTTAAGGAAGCTGCGGTATTCTCAAAGATTGATCTAAGGTCGGGGTATCATCAGCTTAAAGTGAAAGAAGCGGATATCCATAAGACGGCTTTTCGAACTAGATATGGGCATTATGAATTTCTGGTAATGCCATTAGGATTGACGAATGCCCCAGCTGCATTCATGGATATGATGAACCGAATTTTCCAGCCCTACTTGGATCAGTTCGTCGTGGTATTCATAGATGACATCCTAGTGTATTCTAAATCCGAGATGGAACATGACGAGCATCTCTGAATTGTGTTGTGAATTTTAAGGGAAAAGAAGTTGTATGCCAAATTCAAAGTGTGAATTTTGGCTGAAAAAGTTGCATTTTTAGGCCATGTGGTATCTCGGAAGGGATAAGGGTGGATCCTCGTAAGATTGAGGTGTGCTAGATTGGAAACCACCTAAGTCCAGAATCGAGGTTTGCAGTTTCTTGGGTTTAGCCAGATACTCTGTAAGATTCGTTGAAGGATTTTCATCGATAATGCACCTTTAACGAAATTGTTGAGAAAGGAAGTACCTTTCGTGTGGGTCGATATGAAAGAAGAGAGCTTTGAGAAGCTCAAGAAAGTTTTGACCGAAGCTCGGTTTTGATCCACTGAGGCGTGAAAAGATTTCGTCGTGTATTGTGATGCTTCTCACACGGGATTAGGATGTGTTCTGATGCAAGGCAGAAAGGTAGTTGCGTATGCGTCTCGATAGTTTAGACCGCACGAGGTCAATTACCCGACGCATGACTTAGAGTTGGCAGCTGTAGTCTTTGCTCTTAAGGTCTGGAGACATTATTTATACGGGGAAAAGTCAGTGATATATACGGACCACAAAAGTTTGAAATATCTACTGACTCAGAAAGAACTGAATTTGAGGCAACGAAGGTGGATAGAGTTATTGAAAGACTACGACTGTTCTATCGAGTACCACCCGGGCAAGGCGAATGTGGTGGCAGACGCTCTAAGTCAAAAAGTGGTGTCAGATTTGAGGGCGATGTTTGCACACCCTAGTCTTTACGATGACGGAAGATTATTGGCAGAACTTCATGTTAAGCCGACATGGTTAAGTCAAGTGAAAGAGAGGCAGTTAGTAGATGAAGATCTGAGTGAAAAGCTTCGGCAGGTATAGAGTGGGAAATTGGAAGATTTTGGTATTAACAGTGACGGGGTATTGTGCTTCAAAGGTAAAGTATGTATGCCAAAGGATCAGGAGTTGAGGCAAAAGATACTTCAGGAATCGCATGGTAGCCCCTATGCTATGCATCCTAGAGGAAGTAAGTTATATCGAGATTTGCGAGATTAGTTTTGGTGGCCTGGACTTAAGAGGGAAGTTACGGAGTTTGTAGGGAAGTGCTTGACGTGTCAGCAAGTCAAGGCTGAACATCAAGTACCATCGGGATTGCTTCAACCGATAAAGATTCCGCAGTGGAAGTGGGAGAGAATCACCATGGACTTTGTTAGTGGGCTTCCTCTTACGCCTACTAAGAAAGACTCTGTATGGGTGATAGTGGACCGATTGACAAAATCTGCACATTTTATTCCAGTTCGGGTTGATTACTCTTTGTAGAAATTGGCAATTATATGTGACTAGGATTGTGAGATTGCATGGAGTGCCGTTGTCGATAATTTTGGACAGAGATCCGAGATTTACATCGCGATTTTGGAAAGCATTGCATTAGGCTTTGGGCACCAGATTGGACTTTAGTACGGCATTTCATCCTCAGTCGGACGGTCAGTCTGAAAGAGTAATCCAGATCTTAGAAGATATGTTAAGGGGATGTGTAATAGATTTCAAGGAAGTTGGGAGGAATTCTTACTGCTGGCAAAATTTGCGTGACAACAACAGCTTCCAATCCAAAGATACTGGATGGCACCATATGAAGCACTATATGGACTAAGTGTCGCACTTCTACGTGTTAGATGTAATTAGGGGAACGTCGATTTTGGGTCCAAAATAGTGGTGAATCAAGAAAAGGTTAAGGTAATCCGGGCTCGGTTAAAAGAAGCATCCGATGAGAAAAATCGACGCAGATCTAAAGCGAAAAGAAATAGAGTTTGTTGTGGGGATCAAGTTTTCCTAAAGGTTTCACCTTGGAAAAAGGTGATGAGATTTGGTCACAAAGGAAGCTAAGTCCTGTGTTCATTGGACCTTATCGGATTGTGAAGCGGGTTGGATCTGTGGCATATCGCTTAGATTTGCCTTGAATTGAAGCAAATGCATGATGTGTTCCATGTTTCAATGTTACGCCATTACCGGCCGATCCATCTCATGTAGTACCGTTGAGGAGGTGGAATTAAGATCAGACTTGTCATATGAAGAGGAGCCAATTCAAATTCTAGAGCGAGATGTAAAGGTTTTACGGAGAAAGTCAAGACTCTTGTCAAGGTATTATGGCATAATCATGGATCGAAGAAGCTTCGTGGGAACCGGAGGAAGCGATGCGACAAGCAATACCCTCACTTATTCCGGCCTGTAATTTCGAGGATGAAATTATTTTAAGGGGGTTAGAACTGTAACATCCTGATAATTAGGGGTTATGCATCTTACTTAATTGAATGAGGTTGCATGCTTAATTATTATTAAGTGTATTTTTTTGGAAGTTATTTGAGCTTTATTAATTAAGAGCATGCTTAGTAAAACATTTAATTCCTATTAATTAGAGAGAGAGCTAAGCAAGTTAGGCCTTAAGAATTAATGATAAGAGGTTTTAGCATGAATTGAGTAATTGACAAGGTGGTTAAGATGCATGGATGTGTGCTTGAGGAGAGAGGTTCAAATCTCCTAGCTAGCATTAGGGAGGATTTTATTTTTGTTTTCTTCCCTATAAGTGTCAGCCAAGAATGTTCTAGAGTGGATGAGCATTCATTCATTTTTGGCTATTTGACCATGTGAAAAAGGAAGCTAGGAACTTATGGTATAGAATAATAAGTTGATGATAAGATGAGGGGGGACAAAAGGCATGATATGGGGCAAGGTTTTGGGAGTTTGTTCATGGTCATTTGACCATGAATCTAGACGGCATGAAGGGCTAAAGGGAGTGGTTTATTGTTGATAGCAAATCAAGAGTTGATGGGGAAGACACAAGGAGGAAAAAGGGGATAATGTTGGCATTGATTGGCCAAATTTTTGCTTTGCCATTAGGGGGAAAAGTTGGCCAAAAGTCTTGCATTTTTTTTGTTTGTCCATCTTTTCTCATTTCTCCAATAGTTTCTCTCCTAGCCGAATTTGTCATTGAGTTTAGGTAAAAAATTTCTTTTTGTTTTGGCTTTCTTCTTTTTGACCAATTTTCTCCAAAAACTCCCACTTTGGCCGAATGTACCTTAGGCACTTTGGTACAATTTTGCTTTTGATTTAGCCCTCAATTGTGTTTGAACCAAATACTATTTTCTTTCTCCTATTTTTCTTTTTGAAACCAAAACTACAAAGTTCAAAGAGCCAATTTCTTCATTTCTCCCTCCTTGGCCGAATGTGCAAAGGCTCCTAAACACATTTCTTTTCATTTGAGAAATCACCATCATCATCTTCTTCTCCTTTTTCTCTTTTTTCTTCCTTCTCTTTTTCCTTCTCTTTTCATTCTCTTTCTTCTTTCTTTCAAAACCGAAACCATCATATTGAAACCACCATTTCTCATCTCTTTTTGTTAAGGCCGAATCATCATATTCTTTTATTCTTATTCAAAGCCGAACCTTGAAGAACTCAAAGTAAGGTTTTGTCAATCATTTTCATCATTTCTTTTTACTTTGACAAATTTCAAATCATAGTCTTTTATTTCTCTTACCTAGGCCTAATCATTTGAAAGGATTTTTCAAAGATCTTTGTTGAAGACAACTTCTAAGTAGTGACCATTCGAAATCATCAAGGTAAGGTTATTAATTTAGATCATATCAATTTCTTTAGATGGATCACTAATCTACGTTATTTTAGGGGCGATTTAAGATTAATAAGATAGGTAAGAAAAGAGCCGTACGGAGTGTTTGGAAGAGAGGAGGTATTCCTTTACCATCAAACTACAAACGAAGAGCCGTATCGGGATTAAGAGACATTCCACCGGGTTGTGGACCCTCTGCTAACAAGGATCAATTATTTGAAGTAGTGCGTACAACCGAACCACTTTACGTTGGTGGAATTTCGGCGGGTTTTGATCCATCTAGTGGAGAAAAACCACAAATAACTGTCGTTCGAGAATCCGAGGGTAAGGAATTAGATCTCTCGTCAATAATTACAATTTTATTAGCAATAGTTATACTAACCAAGCGTGTTAATCAAATAGGTGTTGACGAGCGAGAGAGCATTGTTCTCACTGTCACTAGGTGTGTAACCTTACATTAAAATTTCCATAGATCTATATTTTAAAAAGTGATTATATGACAATATGTATGTTTGTAGATACCAATCATTGGTATACAAAATTCAGGTATGTTTACCCCAATATTGCTATATGCATAAATATGAAATGAGTATGATTATATTATGTTTTGTGGGGTAAATAGCATGAAAATCGATTTGATATGTATGTGCATGGGCATATGGGTATTGTTGATAAAGGAGGAAGTATTCGGTGGTTTTACCACATTTCGTGACTTCGGTCACATATTTGACTCCGTGACTTCGGTCACATATTTGACTCAGTGACTTGGTCACGTATATTTGAACTCCGGTGACTTGGTCACATATGTGAATCTGGTGACTTGGTCACATAATTGAAATTTGGACTTGGTCGGTGACTTGGTCACATTCTGCTTTTGGTGGCTTTGCCACAATATTATAAGGGCAATGTGCATGTCGATCGCAAAGAATCGCCTTCGATGGTGTGTAGCGGATGGAGGGTCGGTTTAGTAATCCCCACGGTGTGTTGGTTGGTACGGTGGTGTGTAGCGGATGGATATTTAGGTGGGTAGGGCTTGCATTTCATTTCATATACATAACCATGTAATATTGAATGTTTAGTATTTGATTTGCTAAATGGGCCTTTGGGCTAAATATGAGCTAAATGGGCCTTTGGGCTAAATATGAGCTAAATGGGCCTATGGCCATATGTGAAATTTTTGGACTTAAAGCACATGATAAAATGGACTTTTAATGCATGTGTTATACATTGAGTTTATGACTCACCCTTTGTGGGATAAACTTTTCGAGATAATTCATAGTGCGATGGATCTAAGTCAAGAAGGATTTTGAGGTGGCCAACGTCGTATCAAGTATTGTGGAGATTTCCCAACTTAAACTTATTAATTTAAATTTTATTACTTAGACTTTATTTTGGGTTTGCTATTTTTGTAATAAGGCCACTATAAACTACTTTTAGATTTTGTGTTTGGATTTATTTTAAATTCTGCCATGAACAATTATCAGTTAAATAACCAAATGGTTTTCGATAAATAATTTAAAAAGGTTTTTGTCAGTAATATATATATATGTTTTAAGAAATTACAAATCTATTTTTCAACTTAAGCCCAACTCGATCTTTAAGTTAATCCGTTTTACTTAAAATCATCAAGTTTTCTTGAACAAAAAGATATTCCGCTAAAGTTTTACTCGAGGAACATACCAAATCCGGTTAGGCTTTTTGGGCCGGGTTTGGGGTGTTTCAGCTTCAATTGTCTCGAAGCGTAGGCTATGGCTTTGCCTTCCTACACCAAAATGCAGCCCAAACCATTCAAAGAAGCATCAGAATAAACAACAAATTCTTTACCCGATTCAGGCTAAAGCTAACACTGGAGCTTCGGTCAAAAGGGCTTTCAACTGATCGAAGCTTTTCTGACACTTTTTCAACCACTCGAACCTGACATCTTTTGCAATAGCTTTGTCAATGGGTAGCTATCATAGAAAAACCTTTCACAAATCATTGATAATAACCCGCAAGTCCCAGAAAGCTTCAAATTTCAGAAACATTCTTTGGTGGTTTCCAATCAATAATAGCCAATATTTTGCTTGGGTCAACACGAATACCTGATGCTGAGACAACATGACCCAAGAAGCTGACTTCATTCATCTAGAACTCACACTTACTAAACTTTGCATACAACTGTTTATCTCGCAAAGTTTGTAGCACTAATCCCAAATGCTCGGCATGCTCGGTTTCATCTTTGGAGTAGATTAGTATATCTTCAATAAACACTACTACAAACCGATCCAAAAATTGTCTGAAGACCCGATTCATTAGGTCCATAAAAATAGCAGGTGCATTAGTGAGTCCAAAAGGCATAACCAGAAACTCAAAATGTCCATACCTCATCCGAATGCAGTCTTTGGCACATCTTTATCTCTGACTCGCAACTAATAATAACCTGATCTCAAATCTATCTTCGAAAATACTGAAGCCCCTTTCAACTGATCAAACAAATCATCAATCCGAGGTAATGGGTACTTATTCTTTATAGTTACCTTATTCAGTTACCGATAATCAATACACATTCGCATCGTTCCATCTTTCTTCTTCACAAAAAGAACTGGTGCACCCCAAGGAGAGAAACTCGATCGTGCAAAGCCCCTATCTGTTAATTCTTGCAACTGTACTTTCAACTCTTTTAACTCAGTAGATGCCATCCGATACGGAGCTATCGAGATTGGAGTCGTTCCCGGTGCTAATTCAATGCCGAACTCAATCTCTCATATTGGTGGTAAACCCAGTAGTTCTTCAGGAAACACATCTGGGTATTCACACACAACCGGTACAGATTCAATATGCTTTTCAGACACTTTATTATCCAATATATAGGCCAAATAAGCTTCGCACCCCTTTCTCACATACTTTCGGGCTAACATCGAGGATATTACTGTAGGAAACCCACTTAAATCACTGGATTTAATTCTGATGATCTCACCGTTCTGACGTCTCAAATCAATAAGCTTTCTTTTGCAATTCACCACTGCATCATGTGAAGTTAACTAGTCCATTCCCAAAATTATATCGAACTCATCGAAGGGCAACAACATTGAATCAGCTGGGAAGCAAGAATCCCGAATCATCGATTTGAAACCTCTACACACTTTATTAACAAGTACACATCTACCCAAAGGGTTAGACACACGAATCACAAACTCAAGAGACTCAATGGAAAAGTCTTACCAATACTAGAGTTTCACACACATATGAATGAGTCGAACCAGATCAATCGAGTGCAATCACAAGAGTATCATAAAGGGTGAAAGTAGGTAATAACATCGGGAGGAAGCATCTCTCTAGCTTGTGTAGCATAAGCTCTAGTGGAGCTCTAGCTTTTGATCGTATTACGGTATCCTTCGTCCCTCTCTGACTGCCACCTACATTGCTCGAATGTCCGAGTGGTCACCCGTCTTTGGCGCACTACTCGGTCTAGTGTTCGAGTTGCATTTTGCTAGGCTAACATCGGGCACTCTCGAATAAAATGATCCGACGATCCACATTTAAAGGTGACCGATCACGAACTCTACAACTCCTGTGATGCCATTTCCCACAATGTTTACACTCAACCCGATTCTTGGAACATTACCGACAAGAGCTATCGACGTGGCTCGAGATCTCACGGAGGTTGATCACGCTCTAGGCAAGTCGAAGTGGCTTTATGTCGACTGGGGTCATCTCGAACTTCTTATGCCCGAATGGAAAATTTTACTCGATGATCTTTTCGATTGTCTCTAGCTTCTACCTCAGCTTTTCTTTTCTCCTTTCCGAGCTATTCACTTTACAAGCTCGCCGACTAATGTCACAAACTCTTTGATTTCAAGAATGCCAACAAGTAACTTTTTGTCTTCATTCAGGCCGTCTTCAAATCTTTTACACATAATGGCTTCGGTAGATATACACTCCCAAACGTAACGGCTCAATCTGACAAACTTCTGCTCATATTCCGTCATAGTCATGCGGCCCTATTTTAATTCCAGAAATTCTTTCAATTTTGATCGATGAACCTCTGGCTGATGTATTTCTTGCAGAACTCTATTTGAAAGAAATCCCACGTCACTTTTTCTTTTGGAACCACTGATACTAGTGTATTCCACCAGTGATAGGCAGTGTCTCGAAGTAGAGATATAACACACTTTAGGCATTCATCTGGAGTACAAGATAACTCATCGAGTACCCGAATAGTGTTATCAAACCACATCTCGGCTCGCTCTGCGTCATCATCATCATTGGCCTTGAATTTCTCGGCCCCATATTTCTTGATTTTATCAACAGGAGGCCTGCTAGATCTCATCGAATCTATCATCGGGGGTGCTGAAGGTACCGGAGTTGGATTATTCGGGGGTGGAGGTTGTTGTACAGCCTGATTATTCTAAACAAACTGGGTAAACCATTCATTCATCATTTGGTAAAAGGCTTGTTTAGCCTCCCCCTCGTGGCTACCCGAGACTAGTCGAGAGTTCATCATGGCCGATCCGCGTGACACGGTCAAAGCGCTACACTCTCTACATCATCCGCTACGGCTCTATCGGGATCAGGATCCATTTACTATATGAAACACAGTTCGAAATGTCAGAAGTCACCACACTATCAAATATATACAATTAAGGCATGTATAGCTAGACTCTTACTCACTACAGTAGTCCTAGAATCGACTAAACCGTAGCTCTGATACCAATTAAAATGTAACACCCTTAACCCGTGTTCATCGTCGAACAATGGTTACGAGTATTACCATGTAAGTTAAAAACTTCAATTCACTCGATTGAAACTTAATTTCTCATCTTTATCAAATGCTTTAATAATAATAATACAACAAATTTTCTTTTACAAGTGTAACATATACTTGATATATTGATCCAAGTCGTATACAACATATTTCACAACACGTACATGCTTATAAATTTGGCCGAATATACAAGACCTCATTTACAACATCTCATGTTGATTTCTTAGCAGAAACCAAGTTTAGTAATTTCATGTACTCAAATAAAATACGTTACTTTACAAGCAAATATTTATAAACCCTAATGATACATATCTTCCTATTCGACTATGATCCTAAACAAATGATTCATCAAGCATGTTAACTACATTTGCCACTATCACCTAGGGTTGGCCGAATACACATACATGCATTACTCACATAATTCCCACTTAACAAATCAATTGAAATTGTCACACTTTTATAAATCCCGACTAAAGCTCAACTATCATACATCTACCTTGACTTATATATATATGCGAGTATTAACTTAAATGCCAAATTACCCGACTAATTTAATACAACGTTTGTTTTACAATCAAACAATCATATAAAAAGCATAAGATTTAAGTAAAGAAATAACCATAACCAAACTATCGAAACCAACATACCATACTCATAGCTAAGAATAAATAAAACCAACTTAAACAACACGATCAAGCTATTTTCGTATGGCTATATATATATATAGATATTAGAACATCATTCAAACGTTTATCTAGCCTATACATGCCTTTAATTTGAAATCAACTAACTGGATAGTACCAAAAAGAGATGATAGTGTGGTTGACTTCACCAACGATCCTTCGAGCCTGTAGCTTGACCAAAATCTATAAAACGAGCAGCGAAAACACACAAAAGTAAGCTCGCTAGCTTAGTAAGTCTTAAGTGCATATAATTGTAATGAACATACATGTAAACATTTTAATCTCCAAGCTTATAATATTGAACATAAATATTTCAATATATATTATACACATAGTCGAATACTAGTAACACACTTGATTTAAATATTATCACTATGTCATCATGAACACACACAATATCAAATCACATAAATATCATATTATATCACAAATTCTGAATCACATGAACCAACCTTAGGCATCGATCTTCTATATCTACTTATACACATATGCAAAACACTTCTGACTCTTTCACCATTGACCTTTCCATTTTATAACCGAGTTCTCACTATGAAATACATATATATACCCCAACTACACATATAAGTAACGTACATTCACATTAATGATAAGCTCAACATTATAAAATAAAGTACTTATGGAATTGTCCATTTCATCACATCATATTTATTCAAAATGATAAGAAATTTGCTCACTTCATTCCTTACTAACATAGTAGGCTAACTCTTACCCGAGCTTTTAGCATATAGCATTATATGTGGCTTACCTTGTTTGATTCTCAAATTTTATGTTTATAGCAATTCACCAGCATTAAGCCTGCTAGGAACAAAGCCCGAATATATCACTGGCACTATGCCTGCTAGGCACAAAGCCTGAATATATCACCGGCACTAAGCCTGTTAGGCACGAAGCCCAAATATGTCACCAAGACTAAGCTCGCTAGGCACGAAGCTCTAATATATCATCCAAGACTAAGCTGCTAGGCACGAAGCTCGAATATGTCACCGCACTAAGCATGCTAGGCAATAAGCACTGAAATAATTCATAAACCAAACCACATACTTCTCATTTTTCCCAAAATTATATCAAAGATACACATTCATATCATATTGTCAATTTATGCATTCAAGCCAATCTAACCTATATACATTCAGCTTTTACAATTATATACACTCAAATTGATCGAACATCATCATTTAACAGGTTCATAAATAATTTTTTGATATATTTCAGCTTAAGGACTTCCTCGACTGTCGACGGACAATTTAGACCAGCTATTCGAGAACTTTCGTCTTTCCCCGATCCAATTCTATTTTCTTTGCTCTTGATCCAAAACACATTAAATTCAGCCCATTCAAGTACATTTCAATTCAATTTAGTCCCAAAACACATAAACATGTAAATTACCATTTTACCCCTAAGGTTTTACATTTTTACTATTTAGTCCTAATTGTACAAAACACAAAATACACACAATTTGCCAAGACTATACAAGGGTCAAATATTACTAGGGACTTAATAAGCCCTCTCATTTCATTTATTTTGTGATTAAGTCGCTCTAAAATTTTATTTTTACAAATTAGCCCTTTTTATTCAATTTCACTAAAACTTCCAATACAAAACATATCAATCTTTAACCTATCTTAAATTTAAAATCATCAAATATCATAAACCACATAAGTATATCAATGGCTGAACATCAATAATGCATAGATTTACAAATTAAAACATGGGTTAGCTACGGTTAGAAGCAACGATTTCAAAAACGTAAAAATTATCAAGAACCGAAATCAAACTAACCTTGATTTTGTACTTCTAATTGCCGAAAATCAAAGGAAATGAAACCCCTTTTCTTTCTCCCACATTCGGCCAAAGAAACAAATAAGATGATAATGGCTTTTTCCTTTATTTTATTATGTATATAATATGTTATTTACTAGTTTACTAATATAACCTTTAAAAAAAAATAAACTATCAGATATAATAATGGCATATTAGTCAAAAGCCATCCACTAACTTGTAAAATGGGTTATTTACCCACTTAATACCTCAAATTAAGAATCCATCATCATTCTAGCACTTTACACTAAAGAATGCAACTTTTACGCTTTACGCGATTTAGTCCTTTTTATCAAATTCAACACTTAAACGATAAAATTTTTCTACGAAACTTTCACACACATAAATTCACATATAATAAACACAAAATATAATATTAAAATATTTCTCAGACTCATATTCGTGTTCCTAAAACCATCATTTCGATTAGGGTCAAATTCGGTCTGTTACATGGACTGTACCCCAAGCTGAAATTAAAGGGTGTGGTTTCTTTGCTTCGCGATGAAGCATATCAATAGCGGCAAACTATTGAGTAAGGCACCCAACTAGAATGGGTGACTTGGACCTTCTTTCACAATTCCTTCCAGAATACGTATATGGGGGTGAGGTATATTGAGGCTCGTAAACTCGAGTTTAATGGGTTGACCCAGGTTGATAGATCTGTGGCTAAGTATGAGGGCAAATTCTTGAGGTTGAGCAGGTATGCTTGCAGTATGATTGAGAATGGCTATGAGAAGAGTGTTTGTTTTGAGAATGAATTGAGATATGACATCAAGGTTCTGGTAGCTTTGCAGCGAGAGTGAGTCTTCAAAACTTTGGTGGATGAGGCAAAAATTATAGAGAAGATTAAGCACGTGAAACTCAAAAATAGGGATAATGATAGGAGCTAGAATAATTCTAAAAGGGATTCAAGTCCTTCTAGCTCTGCTCAACGACCTAAGAAATGAGCTGAGTTTTATGACCTTCCATAGGTTGAGGAACAAATTACTTTTGTTGGGAATCAGTTTTGTGGGATTATGGTAGGTGCCATTCAGATAAGTGTTGGTGGAGGTTGGGAGCTTGTTTGCGATTCGGTTCTATGGAACATTGATTGTCCGCTTCGTTCTAATCAAGTGCATGCTCCAACTCCAGTTTTGGTCCAGCCTTAGAGGGCAAATCAATAGCCACCTAGAGGATGTGGATAGGCCAAGGGTGGTAATGGTATGGATCAAGGGTACATAGCACCGGTCAAAAGTTCTAATCAGACTGAGGCTAGGTAACCTACTTTGGAATATACGCCAAGGCACTACAAGGATTAAAACACCACTGATTTGATAGCTAGTATGTTCTTTATTCATTTTGTTCCATATTTTTCATTAATAGACATTGGTTTAACTTACTCAGACATAGCTAGTACTATTTTTGTTCATTTGGGAATTCTTGTTGAGAGTACTTCTGGTGAGATTTCTATAATTACTCCACTAGGCTAGTCAGTGTAAGTTAATAAAATTTATAGAAGGTGTCTACTAGAGATACAAGATGTTGTGTTTTGGCTAATCTGATGGAGTTATTGTTCGGGGAGTTTGATTTGATTCTGGGAATGGACTGGCTTGTGGAGCATCGAGTTAGTCTAGATTGAGTAACTTTGAGATTTGAGGATGATGTGGAGATTGTTATGGTCGGTGAGCATCAATATTACCTCTCCAATGTAATCTTCGCTTTAGTAGCTAAAAAGTTAGTCCGTAAAAGATGTGAAGCATTTTTGGCTTATGTGAATGACTCAAGTTCTATGGAATCTTCTGTTAGGGATATTTTAACAGTTAGAGAATTTGTAGACGTCTTTCTTGAGGATTTTCTTAGGGTTACCACCGGATTGAGAGGTTGAGTTCGGTATTGAATTACTACCTGAAACAACTCTAGTATCCATTGCTCCTTCTCGCATGACACCGAAGGAGCTTATGGATTTGAAAGTTCAACTTGAGGAACTTCTCGATCGTGGGTTTATCAGGCCTAGTGTGTCTTCGTGGGGTGTAACACCCCTCACCCGTATTCAACGTCAGAATAGGGTTATGGAGCATTATCAGACTTAGAACACATTTTAAACATACTTTTCTCATACAATTAATCAATACAAACAATCATCATTCAAACTCAATCAATATGTCCTTATTACGAGCCTAAGAGACCCTAAACATGCTTTAAGAGTGGTTCGAGACTAAACCAATAATTTAAGAAACTTTCACGAACTTTGAAAATTTTCTCAAAATAGGGGACACACACACGTGTGGCCAGGCCGTGTGTCTCACACGGCCACCAGACACGCCCGTGTCACAGACAGTGTGAACATTCGAGATGGAAGCACATGGCCGTGTCCCAGCCCATGTCCAAACAAGGGAGCTTACTGACTTGGGTCACACGGCCAACCACATGCCCGTGTACCCTTCGAAGTGGCTAGACATGCTCATGTGCCAGGTCGTGTGCTAGGCCGTGCCAAACCTGTAGGGTATACTAAATTATGCAACACGGCCAAGTCACACGCCCGTGTGCTAGGCCGTGTGTAAATTAGAAGGTATACTGACTTGTGCAACATGGCCGATCACACGACCGTGTGGAGCATACTGACTTAATTTCAATTTCAACACTAAGGGAAACATGACCTTGTAACATGACCGTGTGTCACACACGGCTGAGACACACGCTCATGTCTCACTGTGTGGACAAAAATAAGCTATTTACCAAGCCAATTTGCCACCCAAATTTGAATGTACCTACATAACTCAAATGGTACCATTTCAAAACACAAATATGCAACCAAAAATCATCAACCAATATACAAGTCATACCATATATATTTCAACCATTTCAATACTCAATTCAATGTTATTATCCTATTCAAATACCTATCACCTATCAACTTAACTTGTAACACCTCAAACCCGCCCAAAAGTTAGGTCCGAATCTGGCCTGCCACAATTAAGAAAACGTATAAAGGATTTGAAATTTGTACTAAAATAAGTTTTGTTAAAATCAAGAAAAACAAGTTTGATTTGAGACATTTGATAAAATACTACTAACCTCGAAGATTGATTGATAAATCGTTAGATTTGAACTAATAATCTTATAAAACGTGACTTTTGAAAATGACATTGAAAATTCAAGAAGATTTCCATATTAAAATATTTGTAAATATTTTATTATGAATTCCATTTGTTAATCGATTTTGGAAAACCTTTATTTTAGCTTTTAGAAAATTCTCGTTTAAAACAATTTAAGCAAAATAATAAGTAAACCAACCATAAAGCAAATAATAAAATAGTTCAGAGGCCTTATTACAACTTAAAACAAAATAATAAAATAACGGGAATAGAAATTTAAAATTTAATAACACTATTTCTGAAGTATGGCCTCCACCGAGTCATCCATGGCCCAAGTCCACCTCACGGAGCATTACCTACAGGGTTATGAAAGAAAGGGGTGAGTTACTTAGAACTCTGTGTGTAACCCACTCACTGTTGTTCACCGGGCCAAAATCCATAAAGCAAATATTTGGGCCTAAGCCCATTTACAAATGTAACAATTTAACAAATATAAAATGCATGTGATATGCAATTCCCAACCAAGCCTAAATTTCCATCTGCTACACACCACCTGTACCAATCAACACACCTGTGGGGATCAAGTCAACCCACCCTGCCAACACACCAATAGCAGGCATTAAGCCAATTATAATATTTTTGGCAGAGCCACCGAACTAGATTTTTGGCAAAAGGCCATTGTGACAGAGTCATCGAACTAGATTTTTGGCAACAGGCCATTGTGACAGAGTCACCGAACTAGATTTTTGGCAACAGACCATTCTTCTCTTCGACAATTATCCCAACCCATGCAGTTATGTATATATATAGATAATGCATAACAATATATTCATAAGGTAAATTTCAACAAAAAGCCCATATTGCAAGTTATCAATTTGGCCCATTAGTCAAAATAGAAATTTTGGCCCATTTAACGATCTAGCAAATTTGGCCCATTAAACATATTTTTGGCCATCATAACAAAATATATCATATTGGCCCATAAAGTAATATGTCAATTCAGTTCATTAAGCAATTTCATATTTCGGCCCATTAGGGGCAATTCCGTAATTCGGCCCATAAGGGCGTTTTTGTAATTCGGCCCATAAGGGCATTTTCGTAATTTTACTCATCGAGGGTAATTTGGTAATCTCGCAACCCAAGGGTATTTCGGTAATTTACCCTCTAACGGTTTTATGGTAATTTCACAACCTAGGCTTAACTACTAATTTGGAGTATAAAATCGAAACTGTCCATCTGCATCATACTGACTAAATTGACCATAACTAGAGTTAGAAAACTCAAAATCTAAATCCGTAAATTTTCCTTGAAAGTAGACACATATATATTTCTCCTATAATTTTTCCAGAATTTTTAGCTTAACCATTTAGTACATTTTATTCCTTAAAGTTTCCCTTGTTTCACTATCTAATGATTCTGACATCTCTTACCCAAAATCCAAATATCTCACTGTACCCTTTTCATATGCTGCTCCTATTTGTTTTCATCAAAAATAGGTTCAGTAAGGAATCCATACATATAAATTATGTCCCATAATTCACTTTATACAATTTTATATGATTTTTCCAAAATAGAATAGAATACCCCAAAGTCATTCAAAACTAGTCTCACTAAAATTAACATATCTCAGAATATAGTATTCCCTTTCCTTTTCCGTTTCTTCCATATTAAAGTAGACATAGTAAGCTTTAATCTGATATCTTACTCACTTTTTAATTCCTTTTATCCAATTTTTCGTGACTTTTCAAACACACATCACTATTTCTGACTGAAACTGTTTTATTACAAAATACGATTACCACTACGAATATACGCACTCCTGAGTGATCACGAATGCCAGTTATCGGTTTTACTTGGTATTTCTACCGAATCACAGAATATTTCATGTAAAATTTCAAAGAGATGTGAGACTTACCATTTCAAACATATATTCGGAAGGGTACGGGATTACACACCTTGATTCCGAGTTGTGCTTTCTACTGATTTCAACACCACAACGATGATCTCCCTCGATGCACCAAGAATCGATCCTACCAACAATATCAATTAGCCAACCTTCAATCTAATTTGCAACATAGCCAAATAGGGATATAACAAAAATCCAAAAATGAACCCCCTTACCTTATCGATATTGGATCCAATTACCACCGTTTGACTTCGGCTAGAACAATACACGGTCTCCCACTTAAAGCACTACAAAAAGAGAGAGTGATTAAAACATGAAGAAGTGGAGGATAACACCATTTTTAGTTACGATCACGATTTACAACCGAATAGTGATAATTACTTATTCGGCTAAAGAGGAAAGAGTAAGATCGTAGAAAAGAATTCACTTACCGATTGTACATAAATGACCACTCGAATGGAAAAGAGAGTTCAATAGAAGGGTGGAAGATTCGGCTATCCAAAAAGGGAGATAGACAAGAGATGAAAATCTTGATCAAACAAAATAGCAAGAAAGTGCACAAATGTGCTAGGGGAATTCAGCCAAAGTAAAAAGAAAGAAGAAACATATGGTCACCAAGGCTTGTAATTTCGGCACAAAGAAAAAGAAAAGAATTTGAGAGGAAAACAATGCACTATTGCTCTACTATGTTTCGGAAAGGTGGGTTGCAAAATTGAGAGAAATGGCACAAAGTTGCCAAAAGGATTTCGGGCCAAAACAAAGCTAGGATTTTACCAAAAGCCAAAATAAAATTTCATCCACCTAACTACTCCAAAATCGTCCACATGCATCCCCCCTTAGGATTAGAGTTTGGCCTCCTAAGCTTTCCAAAACATCATCCATGGAATTAGCCTCATGTCCCCCTTTCTTTCCTATTTCTCTTGATTCCTTTCCCCAACTTCAACCTTGCCTTATTCTTTTAGCCACCTTACCAAAATAATGAAGTCCACCATTGCCATATTTATTCCTTGACCGATACATAAGGAAGGGAAGCAAAAGTAAAAGTCAAATTGCATGCAAAGTGATTCGAACCTCTTCCCTCAAGGTACTTCACTTGATGCCATAACCTCTTTACTAATTGCTCATTTATGCTAACCATTTATTCATTTATTTCCATATGCTTTAAGGTCACTTACTCCATCTCCTTAAAGTGCTAAAATACCAAATTTTTCCTAAGGCCCAATTAAACCCGAGACTTCATAGAAACCTTGTAACTTCTAAATTCACTTAACTAACAAGTCCAATTTGCAATAATGCCATTCTCTTGTTCTCAAAATTTTAAACATTCCTACGCCCGAGGTCCATTGGGCCCAATCCTACTAGGCCCAATTTTGGGATGTTACATAACTTGCTTTACTAGTGATAGCTCACATTTATATATCATGTACCATAATAAACATTTAGATATCATAATTCAACATCAATCATATTACATGGCCATATTTACAACAAACCACATAACATTTATAAGCTACCTCTAATGGCCAAAATACATTTCCATCAAACATACCAAAATGACCAAGCTTATACATGCCATATGCTACATATACATAATTTCAAAAGTACCAAAATAGATGTTCGATAGTGTGATGAAGTCTCTGACGATCCTCGAATCCAAGCTAGCTTCGTAAGACTATAAAACATGGAAAAGTAAACAAAGTAAGCTATGAAGCTTAGTAAGTTCATAAGTAAAAATGAAATAATCTCATCATTCATTGGCATTTCAAAATAGATAACATAAATTGCATTTAAAGCATCAAACAATGTGTTAACACAAATTTTAATCACATATTAGCTCATAAGTTCTCAACTTCTTTAACTTATTACTCGAACAGTTTTCTGTACATACCTGTACCGGTATGTATCTACTTCTCACCAATTCTTTTACCAAACCACTCTGACTTATAAATGCTTACGGCACAAGTACATCGATTTTTTGATGCCATAGTCCAACTATGGTCTTACACTTATATTGCTAGGGCCCTGTCGTGGTCTTACATTCACATGCCGTAACCCAGTTATGGTCTTATTTTCTGATTGCCATAGCCCAGCTATGGTCTTATTTAACAACTCATCTTATTTAAATCGTACATTAAATTTAAGATCTCCAAATTTAACTAATGGGATACATACAATCTCAATTCCATCCATCAATTAAATAAATGGACATTTAAGTTCAATTATACGAACTTACCTTGTGTTTTAATGACTAATGTAATCGACTATTCAATTACTTTGTTTTTTCCCCGATCTAAGTCCGAACTCTTCTTTCTTGATCTATAAGTAATCAAAATTAACTTATTTATTCCTCTATTTATTCAATTCAATCCACAATATGAATTTAAGCTATTTTACACATTAGCCCCTAAACTTTCACATTTTTACAATTTAGTCCTTATTACACAAAATCACAAATTCATGAAATTCAAGACTAACCCATGCTAGCTGAATTACCATTATACCCCTAGTAGTCCATATTTTTCATTTATTTCACATTTTTACCACATAATTTACACATTTCTCAATTTAATCCCTATTTTGCATTTTTACTCAAAATCACTTTACAAAACTTGTTTAACTATCAACAACCATTCAAAATACATCAAATCATCAAAAATCATACATATTCATCAATTGAAACATTCAAAATCTTTAATATTTTTGCAAATTAGTCCTTGGGCTAGTTAGTACTAGCTTCAACGATCTCAAAAACATAGAAATCATTAAAAACGGGACAAAAACGGACTTACAAGCTCAAAGAGAAGTGACCGAATGTTCAAAGCCATAATAATGGCTTTCTTCTTCTCCTAATTAGGTTGATGAAGATGAATGGAGAAATAAAATTTTTTTTATTATAATTAACTTTAAATATCAAATTACCTATTTAACCTTAATGACAAAAGATTAAAATCATCATATTAATGTCCACCTTTTTCCACTCACAATTAAAATGGTCTAATTATAACATAAGGACCTTAACATTAAGGTCTATAGCTATTAGACACCTTTAGCTATTAGAACTCAAGTTTTACGCTTTACGCGATTTAGTCCTTTTTATCAAATTGATCATTCAAACGATAAAATTTGTTAATGAAATTTTCACACAATCACTCAATCATGCTTTAAAGATTAAAATAATAAAATAAATATTTTGACCTCAGATTTGTTGTAACAGCCCAAAATAGGGTCAAGTCAAAATAGTGGTTTCGAGACCCCAAACTCGAAGTAAAAATATTTGATTTATGATTGTTTTAGAGTCTATGATATGTTGGGTGATGGTGTGCAAATTTTGTTAAGTAATTTTTATCGATAAAGTGCCCAATTTTATTATTGGGATTAAATTGCATTAATTGCAAAATATGAGTTCTAGAACATAAGTACTTGATTTAAATGGGGTTTAAACTAGAGGTCTTTAAATAGCAAATAGACCATCATATTTTGTTATGGACAAAACTAGTCATGGAAGGGTAAAAATTGAAGGTTTAGTAAAAATGACATTTTTGTCATTTGGGTGTTTTAAGCCATAAAAGACAAAATTGAAACCCAAAAACCTGCTCATTCTCTTCTCCATGCTGCTGAAATATTCAATAAGCCATGGATAGGGTTTCAAGCTTTTTCAAAGCTCAATTGTAAGTGCATTTGAGCCCCGTTTTTAATGTTATTCGTATTTTTGAGATCCTAGAAGCGTAAACTTTCTAATTTTACCATTTATTTGCATGAAAAATGAAGTTTAAAAATTGACCCATGCTAGATAATTGTGCATTTTGATGTTTAATGGTAGAATAAGGGTGCACGAGGTTAGGAGAACGATTTTTGCTAAGTGATTTTCATTGAAAATGGTTAAAATGGGTTAATTAGTAAAAGTTGTAAATGCTCATAAAAGTGTGAAATAATAAGAATTTGAGGTTACTTTGGAAGAGAAAAAGGTTCAGTTGACCTTGAATTTTATAGAAATTGAATAAAAATCATATTACGAGCCTAGAGGCAAAATCGTAATTATGAGAAAGTTTAGGGAAAATTGTAAATTACCGTAGTATGATTTTTGTATTAAAATGAGTAATGTGAGTGATAATTAAGTGAAATGTGACATTTTAGATCAAATAAATCGAGATTTGGACCATGTACGGGGAAATGTCAATCAAAATGATCGATTTGCCTCGAGGTAAGTTCATATGGTTAGTCTATAGTGAACGATTGTTAAATTTCAATTGAGATGATGTATTATTTTATATATGTTTGTTATCTAATCATGAATTTATGCAAGTATGAGATTGGATTGAAGGATCAATCGTGAGAAATGCAGGGTCAAGTACATTCGTACTACGACTCGTGATGAATTGACAGAAAAGACCATGGTTGGACCATGACAGTGAGTGTGCCAATGTAAGACCATGTCTGGGACAATGCATCGGCACCGATATGTGATCCCATGTAAGACCATATCTGGGATATGGCCTTGTCGTCCTACCAAGTGTACGAGATATCTCAAACATCCGTAATATTACAAGTAGTTCAATGGGAAATTCAAGGAGTATGCTCAAGATAAGTAAGAGTGGGATATGTGAGTATTATGACTAGGCACAGGCATGTATACGAGACTCATAAATAATGTGCTCGGATTATGATGCATTATTGATAAGGATGCAAATGAGTAAGATGTGTCTATGATGACTTGGTTTTTATGAGCCAAGTTATAATATGCTTTGGTGCAAGTGTGTATAAATGAAAGTGAACACAAAGAATTAATGAATGAGTGAAATTGACATTAAAATAGTTGTGGGCAGCAGCATTAGTATAACTTTGAAAAATAACCAAAAATGGTGGAAATTGAATTAAATGCTGGATGAGATATTAAATTAAAGCTTAATGAGTCCTTTTTTTAATAAAAGAAACATAGTAAGCAAAAGAAGTGTGAATTATGAGATATTTGAATTTTAGTGATACAGGGTCAGAATGAGTGTTCCAACTTGGGAAAATCATTAAAAATTGTACAAAAATAATTATGGAGTATAATTCATATTATTGAAATCCTTAATAAGTCTATTTTCAATTGAAATAAACAAAAAAATCATATGAATTTTATACGAGAAGAAAATTGATTCGTAGTGAAAAAGTGTCAGAACTATTGGACAGCAAAATAGGGTAAATTTAATGAATAAACTGTACTAATTGAAAAGACCAAAAATTCTGAAATTTCTATGGTAAGAATTTATTTGAGTCTAGTTTCAGGGAAAATTAATAGTTCCTCATTTAAAGCTCTGTAGCTCGAGAAATAAATAATTTAGTGATAGTGACTCAAGTAGACAGATTAATGTGAACATGAGTAATAAGGTGTAAGAATGTGATATAATGATTATATCATCTTAAGAAATTATAGTGAGGATTTATCCACACAATTTTATTGATTTCTTATTATTTGCATATGAACTTACTAAGCATTTATGCTTACTTCCCCTCTCTTTTCCCTTGCCTTGTAGTATTGCCAAGTTAGCTTGGAGATTAGTGGACGTTGGAGATTCGCTCACACTATCAATTGGAACACTTCGTATATCTAGATACATTAATTTTTGGGTTATGGCATGTATAGTAGGCTTAGTCATTTTGTCATATATGTCATATTTCTTATGGCCTAAAATGTTGGCCCTTATTTAATAAATGTTCATTTTATTAAGGCTATTTGGAGATGGTCAATATTGATGGTTGTTATGTGCCTATGATGTAGTTATTCATATATGTGGTAATTGCATAATTGAGATGTTGTGGATGTGGTTTACAAATGATTTCATGAATGACAATGTGTATGAGAATGTGTATGCAAAATTGGATATTCGGATGTCCAATTATAGCATGATACATGTTGATGAAATGGATACAAGAGAGTTTGTGTTTTAGAGTGGGGATCTAGCTTGGAAAATAGCTAACTTCCAGGCCACACGGGTAGAGACACGGCCATGTGTCTCAGTCATGTGACAGACACGGTCTAAGGGCACGGGCGTGTACCAAGGCCATGTGACCCTATTTTGATGATGACATCATAAATAAAGAGTTAGACGGGTTAGGGACATGGGCGTGTCCCAGACCACACGGGTGTGTGACCCCTATTTTGACAAAATTTTCTAAGTTTTCCCAAAAGTTTCCAAAGTTCTTGGTTTAGTCCTGAACCATCCTAAATGATATTTTTAGCTTTATAAGCCCATATAAGGGACAAAATGTATGTGTTAGAAAAGTTTTAAATTTGACTAAATTTTATGACCCGGTTTTACATGTTCAAGAATTTTAAGTTCGATAATGCCTTGTACCCTATTCTGGCGTTGGATATGGGTAAGGGGTGTTACATTTGTGGTCTCAAAACCACTATTTTGATTTGAACAAAAACGGATTGTTACATGGGGAGCACTAGTTCTTTTCGTGCAGAAGAATGATGGTAGTTTGAGGAGGTGTGTAGATTACTACCGGTTGAATAAGTTGACAGTAAATAATAAGTACCCACTTCTGAGGATCAACGACTTGTTCAATCAATTTCGTGGGGCATCTATGTTTTCAAAAATTAATCTTTATTCTGGGTATCATCAATTAAAAGTGAAAGCGGTTGATGTGCATAAGGCTACTTTTAGGACTCATTATGGGCACTACGAGTTCCTTGTCACACCTTTCAGTTTGATGAATGCTTTGGCTGCATTCACAAATTTTTTGAATTGGGTTTTCCAGTCGTATTTGGATCAGTTCTTCATGGTTTTCATTGATGATATTCTGGTATACTCTAAGACTAAGGTGGATCATGATGAACATCTTAGATTAGTTCTCCAAATACACCGTAAGAAAAAGCTCTACGCTAAGTTGAGCAAGTGAGAGTTTTGGTTGAGGGAGGTCACTTTTCTAGGACATGTGGTTTCTATTGAGGGTATCCGTGTAGACCCTAAAAATATTAAGGCTGTTCTTGATTGGAAACAACCTAGGAGCGTGTTTAAAATTTTGAGTTTTCTCGATTTAACGAGATATTATCGAAGGTTTGTTGAGGGATTTTTGCTTATTGTATCTCCTTTAACTAAGTTGTTAGGTAAAAATGCACCTTTTGTATGGATCGATGAGTAGCAATCGAGCTTTGAGAAGCTCAAATACATTTTGACTCAGGTACTCGTTTTGATATAGTCTAAATCTAGTAAAGAGTTTGTGGTTTATAGTGATCCTTCTCACGTCAGGTTGAGTTGTGTTCTAATGCAGGATGGTAAGGTAGCAATTATCCCAAGCACGATCTCGAGTTGGCTGCGGTTGTCTTCTCTTTGAAAATTTAGAGGCACTATCTGTACGGTGAGATGTATATCATTTACACTGGTCTCAAAAGCCTCAAGTATCTCCTTACTCATAAGGATTTGAATCTTATGCAACGTAGATGGAATGAGTTGTTTAAAGACTAAAATTGCACCATTAAGTATCATCCTGGTAAGACCAATATGGTGGTCAATGCTCTTAGTCATAGATCAATGCCTGATTTGAGCGTGATGTTTGCTCGTCTAAGTTTGTTGGATGACGGTAGTCTATTAGCCGAGTTACAAGTTAAGCCGACTTGGATTGATCAGTTTCAAGTTAAGTGGTTAGTAGATGATTCTTTGATTCTATGGTTTTGACAGATTGAAAAGGGTAGGACTTCTGATTTTGGGCAAAATAGGGATGGAGTTCTGTGTTTCAGAGGTCAGATTAATGTGTCTAATGATGTAGAGTTGAGGCAATCTATTTTGCGGGATGTGCATAGTAGCCCTTATGCTATGGATCTTGGTGGAAATTAGATGTATCGAGATCTCCGAGAGTTATATTGGTGGCCCGGTTTGAAACGATAGGTAACTGAATTCATTTCTCATTATTTGACATGTCAGAAAGTTAAGGCTGAGCACCAACTGCCTTCGAGTTTGCTCTAACTTGTAAAGATTCCTCTATGGAAATAGGAATGTGTGATTATGTACTTTGTTAGTGAGTTGCGTTTGACACCCATTAAGAAGGATTCTATTTGGGTCATCATGGATGGTTTGACCAAATCTATTTATTTTCTTCCGGTCAGGATCAATTATTCTTTGCAGAAATTGGCTAAGTTGTATATTTCTGAGGTGGTTAGACTTCATGGGGTTTCGGTCTCGATTATCTCTAATTGAGACCCTCAGTTTACGTTTCTATTTTGGAAGAAACTACATGAAGCTTTGGGAACTCGGTTAGATTTCAATATTGTGTTCCATCCTTAGACTGATGGATAGTCTAAAGAAGAGTGATTTAGATTCTAGAGGATATGCTACGGAGTTGTGTTATCGACTTCCGTGGTAATTGGGAGGAGTTTCTACTGTTGGTTGAATTCGCATATAATAAAATCTTTCAGTACAATATTCAAATGACACCTTACGAGGCTCTATATGGTCGTAAGTGTCGCACCCCTTTATGTTAGATTGAGTTGGGTGAGAGATAGATTTTGGGTCATAATCTGGTTTTTGATACTGAGGATAAGGTTCGATTGATTCGGGATCGTCTTATGGAAGCTTTTGATAGAGAGAAGTCTTATTTAGACCTCCCGAAGAGAGATATCGAGTTTTTATGGGTGATCAAGCTTTTCTTAATGTGTCTCTATGGAAGAAGGTCCTTCGGTTTGGATTTAAAGGCAAGTTGAGCCCTAGGTTCATTGGGTTTTATCATATTCTAAAACATGTTGGGCCGATCGCTTATCAATTAGGGCTACCTCAAGATTTAGATCGTATCCATGATGTCTTCTATGTCTTTATGTTGAGGCGGTATCGGTTTGACCGATATAATATTGTATCTGTTAAGGAGATTGAGGTAAGATCAGATTTGAGTTTTGAGGAGGAGCCAGTTCAGATTTTGGATCAAGAGGTCAAGGTCTTGAGGAGGAAGACTATTCCATTGGTTGAGGTTCTTTGGTGGAATCATGGTACAAAGGAAGTCACATGGGAACCTGAGAATTTGATTCGACAGCAATATCCACATTTGTTTGAATCCGGTAAATTTCGAGGCTAAAATTTCTTTTAGTAGGGGAGAGTTGTAACGCCCCAACACTTTAAGTATTTGAATTGTTAGAAATTGTCAGTGTGAGTAATCTGGTTCTATATATGTGTTTAAGGAGTGTGTGAAAGGTTCAGGGTTCGAATCCTTTCTTTGAAATTTTGTTAAATTTTGACTCAATCCCCATCTTTAGACATCTGCCTTAAATTTAATTTTTGCTCAACTTGTGACAAGAATGAGCTTATTTGGTTCATTTGTAAGACTTCAACTTACCCTTTGGTCTTGTGTTCGAGTTTCCGCGTAAGCAAGTGAAAATATTTTTATTCCTATGCTTTGTGTCGTCCTTATGAATAAGTTTTGATTAAATTCTAACTCTTGAAATCTGAGTAGTTATCAAAATTTGGTTGATTGTTATCATGATTCTTTCATTTGTTTTTTTTTTTAAACAAAATAGTTTTTTATTAAAAAAGATTTTAATTTTTTAATTTTATTTTTCCCCTAAATCCCCCACGTTCCCCATCCTGCTTCATATTTCATTTTTTAATTATTATATTATTCTTTCTTTCTCTATCTTTCATTCTTTTTTTCCTTTTTGTTTCCATAATTTTTCTCTTCTTTCTTTTGTATTTTGTTTCCTTCCTCTTTTGATTGTGTGTTCTTTTGAGTTATTGGCATTTCATTCCCATTATTTTGTGTAATCGCTGGTGAGGGGTTTGGATAGAATTGACTATGCGTAAGTCTTGGTGTAAGTATTGTTATCGTTCTCTTTGGGATTTAATTTTTCTTTCCTTGTGTTCACTTGACGTTCCTATATGACATGAACTTTTTTTTGTTGATTGTAATGGTTGTTTTAGAAGAAAATTTTGAGACGAATGTTCCTCCAATGTCCTAGTAGCTGTGGAAGTTGCTGTCCGAAATGGGTTAGTGGTTGAAGGTTTGATTAGTGGTTGTTGGTGATGTTAATGTTTATCGGATGATTTTTTGGTCATTTAGGTGGATCAGTTTGGAGTTTCATTACTGATTGGAAGCATTTTGAATATTGTTTTAGGTTCGAGATACCTTATGATTAGATTGGCATCAGAAAAATTCCAAGGTGTGTAATGAAAACCCAACAAATCGCGAACAACAGAAAGACGAAAAATTGGATTGTTGATGCCATACGGCCTAGGTCAATCGACTGCATAGGCCACATAGGTGTGTGTGAGACTATGTGCCAGGCTGTGTGGGCCACACGGCATGTGAACCCAAATTTAGAATTTTTTCCCTAGGGTTGTATTCATCGTGTGAATCGAATGTAGCCGTTTTGTAGGGTTCGTATGGTTTAAATTTGTCCATAAATCATTATTTCTGATGCTCTGTTAATTTTAAATATAACTTATGAACATATTAGTAGTATGTTATATGTGATAGCATGATATGTTATATTCTAATATTATCTAAATCTGATGTGTAAAGCATGCATGTCATACACGTATCTGATATCTGTTTAGTTTTGTATGTGCATTGGGGTGGGATTATAATTATGGAGGAAGTGTGGGTGGTTTAATTTATGTCTTATTTGGTGGCTTAGCCATAGATATCTATTTCTTGTGGGTTACCACATTTTGATCTTGCAGCTAGTCTGCATATATTCTATAAAGTGACATATAATCACTTAACGGTGTGTGGGGCTAGATGTGAAACACCCCAAACCCGGCCCACGAGCTTTGACCAGATTTGGTATGCTCCTCAAGTAAACTGGTTTCAAGTTCTTTTGTAACTTAGAGAAAACTTGTGTGATTCAAAAAAAAAAAATATTGTTTTGGGTTGGGCTTGTGTTGAAACGGATTAAATTTTATTTTGAAAACCCTTTTAATATTAAGTGATAAAACATATAGAGTATATTAAAAAATAAATTACTTAGTCTTTAACATAATAAAATTTGTAACATAATTAAACAATAAATGTAAATAAATGGTTCACCATGGCCTTATGGCCTTATTACATCAAACAAATTCAAATAGTTCAAAGTACTTAAATGAAATAAAATGTCCATTAAAAATAAAACTTCCAAGTTGAGCATGGCCACCACAAGTTCTCGCCGTCCCGGCCCATCACTATTTATCACCAAACATGGTCCCATAACGGGTGAGTCAATGCACTCAATGTGTACACTAAGACTAAATCATAATTGAATCGTGCATAACAATTATTACACATTCATATCATAGCATACAAATTATGATGCATTCCCAAATCCCAAACCTATTAAGCCATCCACACACTCGCCTGCACCAACCTCGTACACCGTGGGGACTACTAAGTCGACCCTCCTTCCACTACACTCCATATCGCGGTCTTAGTTCATCGCGATTCGTGGTCTTAGGTCACCACGCTCAGATTTCGTGGTCTTAGGTCACCACATTCGACATCATCGCCTTAGGTCACCACATTCAGATATCATGGTCTTAGGTCACCGTGTTTGTGGTCTTAGGTCACCACATTCACTTCCCCAAAAATAAACCCATATGCCCCATATAATAGTAATATGCATAAATATGCCAGAGTTCACATTCTTATTCTTATTCTCATGTTACAATTAACATATTTCATAATCCTAGTAGGAGTAGGAAACATACCTGAGTACTTTGTACCATAACATGGTACCTTAGCCACTTTCATATTCTTAATATCACATATATTAATTAAATGTAGCCATAAAACATATTATGATATAGTGTGGGGTACACACCAGATTTGCTTAATGAATTCCTTGAAATCCCAAAAAACCGATCGATTGCTTTAGATTTTTAAGTCCCTACATTCAGCCAACATGGTAATATTTAGCGAAGGCCTATTTGGCCAAACTTAGTGTTTTTCTTTTAAAGCCTAATCGGCTATAACCTAAATCCCGAAGGATTTATGTAGTCAACTTCTTACCTTTGGTGCCGATTTGATGACTATTCAAATCCCAAAATCGTTGCTATGTTTCTTCTTGTATTCGGCCAAGCCTTGAATCACTTAAATAGATTAGTTTTGACTTTTTAAACGATTATCAAATAGATCTAGATATCAAATCAGGCCTTGGCCGAATATACCTATATGCTTACCTTCCAAATCTTAAATCCCGAAATTGATCTTTTGTCTTAGGTGCCTGTCGAAATCCTTGTAATCATATGTTAGATCTAATCTAACATTGAATCATAATTATATAGCTAATGGTCGAATGGTATTCACAGCTTACCTTAGATCTTAGAAATCCCGGAGAACTCCTCTTTCTCTAGTCGACACCACCTAAATCCCGAAATTCCCTTCCATACTTTTTCTCTTAAGGCCACCTTGCTTTAATTTCCTTTTTAAACTTTAAAACTCGACATTTCTAAGTCATTTCTAAGTTTCCAAAAATTTTCGCTTGCCTCTTTAAACTTGACATTTCTTTACATTTCCTAGTTTTAAATGTTTACTTTCCTCTTTTGAATCATTTCTAAATCATTTTCCTAGTTTTCATAAATGTTCACTTTCCTCTTTTTAACTTAGCATTTCCATACATTTTTCGTGTTTCCAAAATGTTCAAAATTTATTCTTAACACATAAAACATGTCACTGCATAATTAACCCGAAAATGCATAGGCCCTTTTTAGGATGTTACGCTTCTACCCCTTAAAATAATTTCGTCCCCGAAATTTCCTAACGAAAATAATTGAGGGTATTGCTGTCGCATTGCTTCTTCTGGCTCCCACGAAGCTTCCTCCGATCCATGATTGTGCCATAATGCTTTGACTAGAGGAACTGACTTCCTCCGTAGTACTTTCACATCACGCTCCAATATCCGAATCGACTCTTCCTCGTAGGATAAGTCTAGCCTTAGCTCCACTTCTTCAACTGGTACCACATGAGACGGATCCAATCAGAACGACGTAGCATGGATACGTGGAATACGTTGTGCATCTGCTGCAACTCGTGGCAACTCTAATCGGTATGCCATCGGTCCAACTCGCTTCAGTACTCGATAGGGCCCTATAGACCTTGGGCTTAACTTCCCTTTTCGACCAAACCTCATCACCTTCTTCCATGGCGAGACTTTCAGAAACACTTGGTCTCCCACTTCAAACTCTATTTCCTTCCGCTTGAGGTTGGCGTAAGACTTCGCCTATCGAGGCTTCCTTTAATCGTACTCAATTATCTCAACCTTCTCTTCGCCGCCACCATCTCTCGGTCCCAAAACTCGACGCTCTCCTAACTCACCCAACAAGTAGGAGTTCGACACTTCGACCATACAACGCTCATATGGTGCCATTCAATGCTAGCCCGATAGTTGTTGTTGTAGGTGAACTCGCTAAAGGCAAGTAATCTTCCCAACTTCCTCGAAAATCCATCACATGCCTCTCAACATATCCTCCAACACTTGTATAACCTGCTCAGACCGCCCATTCGATTGTGGATGAAAAGCCGTAGTGAAGTCCAACTTAGTGCCTAAAGCTTGATGGAGTGCTTTCCAAAATCGAGACGTAAATCTTGGGTCTCTATCGGAGATGATCGATACCGGTACTCCATGTAACCTCATAATTTCTACTACATATAACTTGGCCAACTTCTAAAGTGAATAATCAACCTTTATCGGGATAAAGTGTACGGACTTAGTCAAACGGTCTACTATTACCCATGCCGAGTTCTTCTTAGTAGGCGTAAGGGGAAGCCCGCTAGCGAAGTCCATGGTAATTCTTTCCCACTTCCACTGTGGAATCTCAATTGGTTGAAGTAATCCCGATGGAACTTGGTGTTCAGCCTTAACTTGCTGACATGTCAGACATTTTCCCACGAATTCAGTAACTTCTCGTTTAAGATCAGGCTACCAAAATTGTTCTCTTAGATCTCTGTACAACTTAATGCCTCTGGGGTGCATAGCATAAGGGCCACTATGCGCTTCTCGAAGAATCCTCTGTCTTAACTTCCTGTCTCTTGGCATACAGACCTTTCCTTTGTAGCACAATACTCCTTCATCATCAACGCCATAATCCTTTAACTCTTCGCTCAAGATTTGTCAGAACTTAGCACTTAGGTCCTTATCAGCCAACTGTCCCCTTTTCACCTCATTCAGCCATGTGGGCTTGACTTGCAACTCTACCAACAGACTTCCGTCATTATACAGACTCAAGTGTGCGAACATAGCCCTTAGGTCCGACACAACCTTCTGACTTAGGGCATCAACCACTACATTTTCCTTGCCAGGTGGTACTCTATCGAGAAGTCATAATCCTTCAACAACTCTACCCACATTCGCTGCCTCAAGTTCAACTCCTTCTGAGTCAACAAATACTTAAGGCTCTTGTGGTCTGTGTAGATCACTGACCTTTCACCATAGAGATAGTGCCTCCACACCTTAAGGGAGAAAACCACTACTGCCAATTCTAAGTCATGGGTTGGGTAGTTAACCTCATGCAACCTTAACTGCCGAGATGCATATGCGACTACCTTTCCGTCTTGCATCAATACGCAACCCAAACCTGTATGGGAAGCGCCATAATACACCGTGAATTCCTTTCCGCCTCGGTCAATCAATACCGAGCTTCCATTAAAACCTTCTTAAGCTTCTCAAAGCTCTCTTGCTGCTTATCCGACCATACAAAGGGTACTTCCTTCCTCAACAACTTTGTCAAAGGCGCTGCTATAGACGAGAACCCTTCCACAAACCTTCTCAGAATAGCTCGCCAAACCTAAGAAACTTCGGATCTCACCATGAACCTAGGTGGTTTCCAATCCAACACCGCTTCGATCTTCCTAGGATCCACTCTTATTCCTCTCGGATACCACATGCCCTAAGAATGCCACCTCCTTAAGCCAAAATTCACACTTATCAATTTGGCATGAGTTTCTTCTCCTTAATACTTGCAACACAACTCGGAGATGCTCATCATGCTCCTCTTCAGACTTAGAGTACACCAAAGTATCATCGATGAACACCACATTTAACCTATCCAAGTAGGGTTGAAAAACTCGGTTCATCATATCCATGAATGCGCCCGAGCGCTCACAACCCAAACGGCATTACCACAAACTCAAAATGGTCGATCTTGTCCTAAAAGTCATCTTATGGATATCCGCCTCCTTTACCTTTAATTGATGATATCCCGACCTTAAGTCTATCTTTGAGAATACTGCGGCTCCCTTCAACTGATCGAACAAGTCATCGATCCTTGGTAAAGGATACTTGTTCTTGATGGTCAGCTTGTTCAACTGACGGTAATCTATGGACATACGCATAGTTCTGTCCTTCTTCTTCACTAACAAAATCGGTGCTCCCCATGGAAACATACTGGGTCGAATGAACCCATGATCCAGCAATTCCTGGATTTGACCCTTGAGCTCAACCAACTCCTTTGGTGCCATTCGATACGGGGCAATTGACACAGGAGCTATTCCCAGCAGCAAATCTATTCCAAATTCCACCTCCTATCTGGGGGTATTCCTGGTAATTCCTCCGAAAACACATATTCAAAATCCTTTACCGTTCTAACTCTATTAACACATTCTTTCTTTCCACCCAACGCACTTACGAAGGCTAGGAATGCCTTGCACCCTTTCCTAACCATTTTCTCAGCCTTTAACGTTAAAACTACATTAGACAGGTAATTTCTCCTTTCTCCGATCATTCCTACTACTTCATCCTTCGGGGACCTTAGTTCCATTCGTTTAGCCGCACAATCTAACACGACTCGGTGCTCTACTAGCCAGTCCATTCCAAGTATAAGTTTAAACTCTCCAAAGGGTAGTTCCATTAAGTCAGCCCAAAAGTTCACTCCCTGAATCTCTAGGGTACATTCCAAAGATCTTATCAACCACTACGCTTGGCCTAATGGGCTTACTACATACCATCCGCCTATCGAAAGTTTTAGAGTCTAGGCCTAATGTTTCCACTATACTACATGCAACATAAGAATGGGTCGAGCCCACATCAATTAGAGCAAAATAGGGCTTGCCAAAATAAAGAACGTCTGGGTTATAACATCCAACAAGGCTCCATCCTCCTCCCAGAACCCGATAAACCAAACCCGCTGTTTTACCTCGAATTAGCAAAGACCTCGCCTGTGTTCCACGGCCTCTGCCAGCACCATTACCTCTATTACTCGAACCACGACCTCGTTAAAGTTGCTGTCCTCCTCTACCAGCCTGACTAACATTCTGAGCTGCTGGTCGACTTTCATCTATTTGCTTAGGACAATACTTGATCACATGGTCCTTGGACCCACACCTAAAACATCCTCCGATTTTCTTCCAGCACTCTCCTAAGTGCTTCTTTCCACACACATCACAAGGACGATATTGCCCTCCAGAACCAACTTGCTGACCTCGCGGCCCATCAACTCTAGGCCTCTTATGAACCTTACCAGACGATCCAAAACCTCTTTTGGGCCTATTTCGATCCATAGTCTGCTTTGTAGAATCCTTGATTCCTTCAGCCACTTTAGCCTTTTCCACCAAAGTAAAAAATTTCCGCTCCTGATGGGGTGCTATTAACAATCTCAGATCATCTCTTAGTCCGTCCTAAAACGGACACAACGCTCATGCTCAGTTGCCACTACTCCTCGAGCATACCGGATTAACCTCAAAATTCAGCTTCATATGCTACTACTGACTTGTTTCCTTGAACTAGCCCCAGAAAAGCTTTCCTCTGCTCATCAATATATCGTGTCGACATACTTTTTCCGATATGCCTCCTTAGCATACTCCGTGTTAGATTCTCAAAGAAGAGACCATCCTCATTGTTAACCACCATTGATATGCTTCATCTCGTAGTAGTGCCACCATTCCTTTCAACTTCTCCTCCGGTCGATCGAGCTCATCCATAATGCGCCGGTTACTTTCAACCAAGATCACCAGACTGGTGCTACACCGACACGCCACTTAAACACTTCAACTCCATTGGCTCTGACTCGCCGGTATAGATTTTGAGCTCATATTTCCACCGTGCTACCACCATTTCTAAAACTCGAAGATAGCCTCGCGACAAAGATCATCCCCGTCTCGAGCTTGCTGCTCGACACCAACAGCTAGGGATGGCGGTGGCGGTGGCAATTCATTGTCAGACCCTTGACCCAACCTAATGGATTCCGACACAGTCATTCTTCCTCTACCGCGTCCATGACGACCAAGGCGTCCTCTAGAACTCATATGTAACGATGTGCTTTAATCTGATTAAGAAAGTTTTTATAAATTAGCCTTTATTTCCACCGATTAACCGCGAAGAAGTTTTATGAAAAGAATTTTAGGAGTGGTTCTTTCGTATTCATACATGCACACAGTCTTCACATTCATACATTCATCAATCAATTATGAACTTCCATTCATTCGAGAAATGTTGTAGTTTTCATTATTGTTTTTTTCCACTACCTGTGGGTATTTATGTAATTTGTCCTATGTGGGTATTTTTGTAATTTGTCAAAATAAGGTTCCTTGGTGATTTTGTCAATAAGGGTGTTTTGGTAATTTTTGAAATTCGGGGTATTTCAAAATTTAAAATTACTGGGTATTTAAGTAATAAACTGTGGTAAATTTATAAATCTTAATAAATCAAGGGTATTTCAAAATTTACAAAACTTGAGGGTTCTTTTTGAGAATTTGTTTTCCAAATTGATGCTGTTGCAAAAATTTCAGAAATCGGGGTTATTTCGATAATTTTGGAAGTTAGGGGCATTTCCATAAATTCTCCAAATCAGGGTATCTTGATATTTGTAAAACAAAAGTTTTTGGTATTTTTGTAAAGTAGAAACATTTTAGCAAAAGTCGAGGGTATTTTTGAAAATCTTAAAAACTAAGGGTATTTTTGTAATTTTATAAATCAAAAGTTTTTCGAAAAATTGTGTAGGAAAAATAATTTTCACAAATTAAAGAAAATGATTTTAAGAGTTTTTAAAATTAGGTTCTTATTATTAAAAAAAACATGGCTAGTTCCCTTTCGGGTTTTAGTTATTGGGTTTAGCCTATGACCTAGTCTTCTTGGTCGTGGTGAACCAAAGCTACGCACCATGTAGGATTCGAGTGGAGAGGAGGTGAGTCACACTGACCAAGCTTAAAACCATTCCTAGGCATGCGCAGAGGTTGCCACACCCTCGAGCCCTCCGGATTAGGGTGAACCGAAGCTACGCACTGTAGGATTCTGCAAGAGGAGGTGAGTCACTAGGACGCTTAAATACTGTGCTCTTGGGATCCAATCCTAGACATGCATACCATGGTTGCCACACCCTAACTCGATTGACTTAGCCATATGTTTGTTTAGTGCATTAAGTCTTATGTATTTGTGTTTGAGTACACTAATCCTAGGGTTCAAGTTCCTATCATGCTATTCTACGTTCCATTCCTTTTCTACCCTTCTATAATTCACATAACCACACAGATAGTTAGGGGTACTTACCGGTGGATCATGGTTGGAGACTTAGGTGCCATGCCAGAAAAACTTGCTTATTTCATAAGATACTTTATAAAGCTTATTTGGGCTCGATTTGAAAACGTTTTGGGCCTTAGCCCACATGCCGAGAGTTTAAAACTGGGTTCTGATACCAAACTAAAATACCCCAAACTTGGCCCACGAGCTTTGACCAGATTTGGTATACTCCTCAAGTAAACTGGTTTCAAGTTCTTTTGTAACTTAGAGAAAACTTGTGTGATTCAAAAAAAATATTGTTTTGGGTTGGGCTTGTGTTGAAACGGATTAAATTTTATTTTGAAAACCCTTTTAATATTAAGTGATAAAACATATAGAGTATATTAAAAAATGAATTACTTAGTCTTTAACTTAATAAAAATTTGTAACACAATTAAACAATAAATGTAAATAAATGGTTCACCATGGCCTTATGGCCTTATTACATCAAACAAATTCAAATAGTTCAAAGTACTTAAATGAAATAAAATGTCCATTAAAATAAAACTTCCAAGTTGAGCATGGCCACCACAAGTTCTATCGTCCGGTCCATCACTGCTCATCACCTAAAACATGGTCCCACAACGGGTGAGTCAATGACTCAATGTGTACACCAGATTAAATCATAATCGAATCAGCATAACAATTATTACACATTCATATCATAGCATACAAATTATGATGCATTCCCAAAACCCAAACCTATTAAGCCATCTGCTACACTCCCTGCACTCAACTGCAGACACCGTGGGGACTACTAAGTCGACCTTCCTTCCGCTACACTCCATATCGCGGTCTTAGGTCACCGCATTCGTGGCTTAGGTCACCACGTTCAGATTTCTATGGTCTTAGGTCACCACATTCAGATTACTGTGGTCTTAGGTCACCACATTTAGATATCAGGATCTTAGGTCATCGTGTTTGTGGTCTTGGGTCACCACATTCACTTCCCCAAAAATAACCCCATATACCCCATATAATAGTAATATGCATAAATATGCCTGAGTTCACATTCTTATTCTTATTCTCATGTTACAATTAACATATTTCATAATCCTAGTAGGAGTAGGAAACATACCTGAGTACTTTGTACCATAACATGGTACCTTAGCCACTTTCATATTCTTAATATCACATATATTAATTAAACGTAGCCATAAAACATATTATGATATAGTGTGGGGTACACACCTGATTTGCTTATCGAATTCCTTGAAATCCCGAAAAACCGATCTATTGCTTTAGATTTTTAAGTCCCTACATTCGGCCAACATGGTAATATTTAGCGAAGGCCTAGTCGGCCAAACTTAGTGTTTTTCTTTTAAAGCCTAATCGGCTATAACCTAAATCCCGAAGGATTTATGTAGTCAACTTCTTACCTTTGGTGCTGATTTGATGACTATTCAAATCTCGAAATCGCTGCTATGTTTGTTCTTGTATTCGGCCAAGCCTTGAATCACTTAAAAAGATTAGTTTTGGCTTTTTAAACGATTATCAAATAGATCTAGATATCAAATCAGGCCTTGGCCGAATATACCTATGTGCTTACCTTCCAAATCTTAAATCCTGAAATTGATCTTTTGTCTTAGGTGCCTGTCGAAATCCTTATAATCATATGTTAGATCTAATCTAACATTGAATCATAATTATATAGCTAATGGCCGAATGGTATTCATAGCTTACCTTAGATTTTAGAAATCCTGGAGAACTCCTCTTTCTCTAGTCGACACCACCTAAATCCTGAAACTCCCTTCCATAGTTTGGTAGAAATACAATATGAGGGATTAGTCCCAAATTTCGATGTGCTTAAAAGGAAAGAATGGAAACCGAGTCTACATCTTACCTCACCAAGAATTCGATGGAACTCTTGCTTGAACTCTTAGCACTATTCGGCTATGGCCCTGATATGTATC
Source organism: Gossypium rotundifolium (assembly GCA_025506655.1). Lineage (NCBI taxonomy): Eukaryota > Viridiplantae > Streptophyta > Magnoliopsida > Malvales > Malvaceae > Gossypium > Gossypium rotundifolium. Next base: position 135,325,916 of record CP106722.1, read on the forward strand.
ACAATTTCGGCTCTTGAGGCTTAGTGAGAAATCGGCTAGGGTTATTGGTACCTTCGGCTTTTGATTATGTTTGTAATAGAAGAAGAAAAGAAAAGAGAAAAAAGAACAATGGCAGAGAGAATTCGGCAGAGGAAGGAAAGAAAAGAATGGAGAAATTTGCTAGAGAATTTCGGCAGAGGCTTTCTTGAAGAGAAAAGAATGAATGAAGAATGGCCTTATCTTCCTTCTATTGCCGAAATTCCTAGGCTAAAGTCCCCTACTTGGCCACCACTCTTCCTATGTGATAATTATCACTTTATCAAAAGAATTAATCCAACAATTATCTCCTATTTAGCTGAAATTCTAAAGGAAATAAAACTCCTCTTTTAAGAGCCCTCATGCCGTCCACCTCTCTGCTCTTTGTAGCAAAATAAAACTTCTTTTATTTGCTTCCTAAGTGACTCGATCCCTGGCCCAAATACACTTGCATGTGGCGCCATTTCCAGAGGCCCTAAGTGGCATCTTCAGGCCACTTTTCCAAGCCTGTTTGTGTGTCAAATTTCACATACTTTTTCTCTTAAGGCCACCTTGCTTTAATTTCCTCTTTAAACTTGAAAACTCGACATTTCTAAGTCATTTCTAAGTTTCCAAAATTTTCGCTTGCCTCTTTAAACTTGACATTTCCTTACATTTCCTAGTTTTAAATGTTTACTTTCCTCTTTGAATCATTTCTAAATCATTTTCCTAGTTTCCATAAATGTTCACTTTCCTCTTTTTAACTTAGCATTTCCATACTTTTTCAGGTTTCCAAAAATGTTCAAAATTTATTCTTAACACATAAAACATGTCACTTCGTACAATTAACCCGAAAATGCATAGGCCCTTTTCAGGATGTTACAGGATGGGTATTTAATACCCTAATTGGTGTGTAAGGATAGTCAAAGATGGTGTGTAACGGATGGGGGTAAGAGTTGAATCTTTATCTATTTTGCTTTTGAATCTGTAACTGATATGCATTTGAATATATATCTTCTATGCATCAATGTCTGTATCAATCTCGTAATCTGCTAAAGCATGTGCATCTGATTTATTATATGTAATGAGTTACACAATGAGCTTGTAAACTCACTTTCTATTTGTTCAGTTCTCAGGTAATCCACAGACAGGACGGATCGGTGTGACGGGAGTTTGATATGACAAATTTGCTTTGCATTTCCTTAAATTTGTCTAGTTTAATTTATTTTCATTCCGTTGGAGTTTTTTGGACTTTTGGGTCTGTTTTTAATTCGATTTTATTTTTATTTTTCATTTAGAATCCTTTAAACATTTTTAGATGATACCAAACCAATCAGCAAATCTTGGATTTCAAAATCACATCGTGTTTTCCAAAATTGTATTTAAATAAGAAATTTCGTTGCAAAACTAAATGATTTTATAAGTGATCATCGACAAAACTAATAAATTATTTAAAAGGAAGTTTTCCTCAAATAAACTAGAGTTTTATTCATTACACGTTAGCTTTCATTATTTTACGATTTCAAAATGGTTTCTGGATTTTTCAATGATTTTGTAACATCTCCAAATCTGGTCATAACGTCTAGGCCAAGTTTGGAGTGTTACACTAAGTCATTTATTTAAAAAGAAAAAATTAAAAAAAAATTTGAATCTAATAAAATGAGTGAGGTTTTATCCTATTCAATTTTATTCCTCTAGTAATGTTCAAGTGTTTAGCGTTAACTTTGAAATTACCCCTCTTACTGTGAATTTCAACAACCCTCTATGGGAAAACTTGATGAATAGTGAATAGATGGAACCAACGTGATTTTAAATTATCTAGAAAGAACCTTAATCTGGAATTGAACCACAAGACTTGTTGAGCTGCTTCAAATTCTCGGACTCAGATGTACTTGTCATGCCATATTTTTAATCTCTCCTTAAATAATTTGGCATTTTCATATGAGAAGATTCAAAACTCTTCTAACTCATTAAGTTGAAGCATTTGTTTCTCTTTAGCCAACTTGAGATCAAAATTGAGTTGTTGGAGAGCCTAGTAAGCTTTATGTTCTAAATCCAATGGCAAATGACAGGCTTTCCTAAAATCCAACCAATAGGGAGACATCACTAAAGGTGTTTTGTATGTTGTCCTGTAAGCTCTAAAGCATCATCCTATCTTCTGGACTAGATCGTCGGTTTGGAAAAACTACCTTCTCGAGTATACCTTTTATCTCCTTATTTGCCAGTTCAGCTTACCCATTTGTCTGCGGATGGTAAGTTGTGGTAACCTTGTGCTTCACTCCATGTCTATCAAACAACCATTTCCACCCTTTATTCACAAAATGGGACCCCTCATCACTGATGATAGCCGTAGGAGTTCCAAACCTTGTGAACACATGTTTCTGCAAAAAACTTCATTACTACCTTGGCATCACTCATCGAATATGCCTTAGCCTCAACCCACTTAAATACTTAGTCTACTGCTACTAATATATACTTGTGACCAAAAGAAAGGGGGAAAGGACTAAGAAATTCAGTACCCCAAACATTGAATAATTCTACCTCAATAATGTTATTTTGAAGCATCTCATGTCTGTTGGTGATGTTTCCAACCCTTTGGCATCGATTACAACTCTTTACGTAGGAATATGCATCTTTGAATAAAGTTGGCCAAAAGAATCTCGCTTGTAATAATTTGGCCGCAATGCGTAATCCTTCAAAGTGCCCTCCACTTGGATCTGTTTGACAATGGTATAAGATTTCTTCTACCTTATCTTCTTCCATACATCCCCTAGTCATTTCATCTGCGTACTGTTTGAATAAGTATGGCTCTTCCCTGAAGTAGTACTTCACATCGTGGAATTGTTTTTCCTTTGTTGATATGTCTTATAAATCGGCATCAAACCACAAGCTAAATAGTTAGCAAAATCAGCAAACTAAGGGATGTTATGGCCATGATTTACCTTAAGTATGTGCTCCTCCGAAAATGTCTCCTGGATGGGTACAAGAGGATAAGTTCCTTTTTGTGGCTCTAATCTGGATAAGTGACATGCTACTTGGGTTTCTACCCCTTTTCGATCTTCAATTTCTAGATCAAACTCTTGAAGTAGAAGTACCTATCGGATCAATCTCAACTTGATATCTTTCTTAACAAGTAAATATTTAATTGTTGAATGATCTGTATAGATCGTCACTTTGGTATCTACAAGATAAGATCGAAACTTGTCAAAACAAATACAATAATAAGAAACTCCCGCTTCCAACATCGACTAACACCCTTTACAAATGTTGGAGGTGGGAGTTTCTCAATGAAATCTACCTTTGTTTTATCTACCTCGATCCCTTGTCTTGTTATTCGATGTCCCAAAACAAAATCTTTTCCTACCATGAAATGACACTTTTCCCTGTTGAGTGTAAGGTTTGTTTCTTTGCACTACCTTAGTACCTTGGCTAGATTGGCTAAGAAATCATTGTATGTGTCTCCAAACACTGAAAAATCATCCATAAAAACTTCAAAGCTTTTGCACCATGTCATTAAAAATAACACTTATCCATCTTTGAAATGTAGTAGGTGCCTTACATAAACCAAATGGCATGCATCTAAATGTAAACGTACCGTACATACGAGCATGTGAATGTTGTTTTCTGTTGGTCCTCCGATGCTACCATGATTTGGTTGTACACTAAGTGTCCATCGAAAAAACAATTTAGATCTAGCATAAAAAGATTTAGATCTGGCAGTAGTGGGTTTGGTGTTAAAGATTTGGAAACACTATATTTATGGGGAAAAGTTTGTGTGTTTTCAAATCATAAGAGTTTGAAGTATCCAATGGCACAAAAAGATTTAAATCTACGCCAATGAAGTTGGATGGAACTTCTAAAAAGATTATGATTTTTCTATTAAGTATCATCTTAGAAAGGATAATGTGGTGGCAGATGCCTTAAGCAAAAAATAGTGGCAGCATGAGCATCCTTGCGAGCAAGAGTAAGTCTAGTTGATGATGGGTAATTTTTGGTGGAGTTGTAACACCCCTAACCCGAAACCATCGCCAGAATAGGGTTAAGAGGCATTACCAAACAATCAAATCATTTAACAAGCCATTCACAACACAAAGTCAATCATAGTATATCACATCAAAACATAAACATATAGTCGCTTATTGAGGCCTATAAGACCTTAAACACATGCTAGAGAAGGATCAGGACCAAATCGAAACACATACAAAAGTTGTAAGAAACTTAAAAACTTATCCAAAATACAGGAGATACACGTCCGTGGGAGCCAACCGTGTGCCCTCAACGGCTGTTAGACACACTGTGTGTCCTCCTCGTGGTCGAACCTAATTCCTCACCACCACCACCAAGCACGCCTGTGTACCCTGGCCATGGTCAATCCTGCCAAAGCAACATGGTTACCAAGCACCCCCATGTGCTAAGGTCGTGCAATACTAGACCATATACTGAATTTCTCACACGGATTATAAGCACACCCGTGTGTCATGGCCGTGTGCCCTTAAGCAAGCTACTGACTTTACCCCACGATCACTAGGCACGCCCGTGTGCCATGGCCGTGTGACATTATAGGTCAATTGTAAGACCAAAATGCCACCCAAATGGGTCATACCTACAAGCAACATTTACCAAAACAACTCTTGCACTTATGACTACCCAAAAGCATATCAGAATAATCATTCAAACCATGCATTCAATACCAATTCTATTCATAACAAATTTAATATCAAAACTTATCTTCTCACAAGCATAATTAATACCCAATTTCACTTATTCCTAATAGCATCATACCATCACCAAAATTTCCATCCATAAGTCAATTTCTCAACTCACAATCCATACAAAAGATGCATCATATATACCAAAGTCATTCATGTCAAAAACTATCACATATCTAGCCACATCTCATGGCTACTTACAAATCTCAAACATGATTCAAATAACTAGCCTATACATGCCATATTTTAACTATGTACATCTTTCCAAAATACCCCAAAATAGATTGCCGATAGTGTGATTGAGATGCTGACGACCCCCAGATCCGAGCTAGCTTTACTAACACTGCAAAGCAGAAAGACAAATCACACAGTAAGCTTTCCAAAGCTTAGTAAGTTCGTAATTTAATACATATTGCTCAATAATACCACATCTTACACAATTAAATCATCACATAGATAAATTGCACAATTAGGGTCATCATCAATCCCAAACATATGCTCAAGTATCTATTCATATAACTATTAAGGCTATCATTAACCACCTAGGTTCAAACGTACCTTGATCAACACATAGTTACTCACCATTCATGCTACTCAATTACTCGATATTACCTCTCGTTCAACATTTACTATTATTTTTGATTATTTCGCACACTTAGTGCCAATTTCATAATCGGATCATAATCGTCATCGCACACTTAGTGCTTAATCTTTCAACCGACTTATCTCGGTATCGCACACACAGTGCCAGGTCCATAAGCCGAAGCTTTCATATCATCGCACACACAGTGCTATTCATTTCTGTTTCTATTTCAATTTCGCACACTTAATGCCATAAACTAAAATCTTGCACATAGCAACTCACTTTCATACACAAATACATATTCATTTCATAATGCTAAAACATATCTTAATAGTATGTATCCTATCCGAACATACCTCGGACGTCGAACGATCGATACGGTCGATTAATCGAGCACTTTATCTTTGCCTCGATCTCGATCCGAACCTCTTCTCTCTTAGTCTATACACATTCAAATTCAATCCATTCAATCATCAAATCATTCATTTTAGTCCAAACACATATATTTAGGGCATTTTACAAAATAGCCCTCACATTTTCACATTTCGACAATTTAGTCCTTATTTCACAAAATCATCAAATACTCAAAATTTCAATACACATGTGCTTAGCTGAATTCTTCCCATATTAATACAAACCCACACATTTCATCTATTTCACATTTAAGTCCTTCAAATTGTTATTTTCACGATTTAGCCCTAATTAGCTAAATTCATCAAAATTTCAAGAACAACACATGTTCATTAAACACATATCTTTCATTTAACACCAACACTCATCACAAAGCTCACTGTTTCATCAATGAAACATTTCAAAAACACTATCAATACAGAATATTTGGGCATGGGTTTTGTAAAGCACAAAGCAACGATCACGAAAACGTAGAAATTATCAAAAATCAAAATCAAACATACATTGAATTAAACCCTCAAATGGCCAAATGCCCTAACTAAATTTTCTTTCTTTTCTTTCTTTGATTTTTAGAAAAAGGAGAGAAATAAAAGATGAACACTCATCTTTTTGTTTCATTAATCTAATATTAACAATTCAATTACAAAAATAGCCTTCATTCATATAATTAAAACAATTATAGAATATGGGCATTTAAGACTTTTATTCATCCACTATCTATAATTTGGTATAATAGCAACTTAAGGCCTCCACCTTAACAAAGCCACAACACATTGATACTTTAACAAATAACAAGCAACTTTCACATTTAATGCAATTCCATCCTTTTGTCTAATTATACACACAGACGGACAAATTAACTCACGAAAATTTACCACATGCTTGTCATATATCAACGGCACAGAAAATAATATTAAAAATAATATTCAAACTTGGATTTGTGGTACCGAAACCACTGTTCTGACTAGGGTATAAACTGAGCTATTACAACTCTCATCCCTTAGGGATTTTCGTCCCCGAAAATCTTACCAGTGAATAGTTGCGGATGTTGTTCTCTCATAACGTTCTCAGGCTCTCACGTAGCCTCTTCAATTTCGTGTTTGTGCCATAATACTTTCACGAAAGAGATTTTCTTATTTCTTAACTCTTTGGTCTCTCGTGCTAAAATTCGGATCGGTTCTTTATTATACGACAAATCTAACTGAATCTCAATCTTAGTAGGAGCAATCAAATGAGACGGGTCTGATCTGTACCATCGAAGCATTGACACATGAAGCACATTATGAATATTTTCTAACTCAGATGGCAATCTCAATCTATAAGCAACCAGTCTAACTCGCTCTATGATCTCATACGGTCCAATAAACCTCGGACACAACTTGCCCTTTCTGCCAAATCGAAGTATTTTCTTCCACGGAGACACTTTTAAAAATACTTTATCACCAATTTCAAATTCAATATCCTTTCGTTTCAAATCAGCATAGGTCTTCTGACGATCTGATGCTGCTTGCAAACTGTCACGAATTGCTTTCACTTTCTATTCAGTTTCTTTTATAAGATCAACCCCATGAATCTTATTCTCACTTAGCTCGGTCCAATACAATGGAGTTTAACATTTTCGACCATATAGAGCCTCATATGGTGCCATTTTGATACTAGATTGAAAATTGTTGTTATACACAAATTCAATCAACAATAAATGCTTTTCCCACATACTTTCAAATTCAAGTATGCAACATCTCAGCATGTCTTCGAGAATTTGGATGATTCGCTCGAATTGAGCATCCGTTTGCGGATGAAACGCAGTACTAAAATGCAATTTCGCGTATAAAGCATCTTGCAATTTCTTCCAAAATTGTGAGGTAAATCTTGGATCTCTATCAGATAGATAACGGTACCTCGTGCAATCTCACAATCTTATCGATATACAGTTCAGCTAACTTATCTAAAGAATAATCGATTCTCACCGGAACGAAATGAGTTGATTTCGTCAATCTGTCCACTATCACCCAGATCGCATCTTTCTTGCTCGGAGATAAGGGCAAACCCGACACATAGTCCATCGTAATTCTCTCCCATTTCCACTCAGGAATCATAATCGGTTGTAACAAACCGTATGTAACTTGATGTTCAAATTTAACTTGTCGACAAACTAAACATTTCGACACAAATTCGTAAATATCTCTTTTCATACCATGCCACCAATAGAAGCTTTTGTGTCATTATACATTTTCATACTCCCTGATGTACAAATAAATGATTATTGTGAGCTTCATTCAAAATCATTTGAATCAACTCTGAATTTATCGGAACACAAATCTGATCTCTAAATCTCAAACAATCATCACTATCAACTTGAAATTCCAATTCAGCATTCGAATCACATTGAACTCTTTTTGCTAACAACTCACTATCATTTTTCTGAGCATCACATATCTGTCGTAAAAATAATGGTTTTACTTTCAATTCAACTGCAACCACATCATCATCACACAGATCTATCGGATTCCTCATAGCTCACAAAGCATATAACGATTTACAACTCAAGGCATCAGCTACAACATTAGCTTTACCCGGGTGATAATCTATCACAAGTTCATAGTCTTTCAACAATTCTAACCATCTTCTCTGTCACAAATTCAAATCTTTCTGAGTCATCAAGTACTTTAAACTCTTATGATTAGTATAAATGTGGCATTTCTCTCCAAACAGATAGTGATGCCAAATCTTCAATGCGAACACAATCGCAGCCAATTCAAGATCTTGTGTTGGGTAGTTCTTTCCATGCGGTTTTAACCGTCTCGAAGCGTAGGCAATGACTTTCCCTTCTTGCATCAGCACACAGCCCAAACCATTCAACGATGCATCACTGTAAACTATGAACTCTTTGCCTAATTCGGGTTGAATCAATACTAGTGCTTCCGTCAACAACACCTTCAACTGTTCAAAACTCTGTTGGCACTTTTTTGGCCACTCGAATCTAACAACTTTCTGTAACAACTTTGTCAATGGGGTCGTAATCATCGAGAAGCCTTTCAAAAATCGTCTATAATATCCCGCTAGTCCCAAAAAACTACAAATTTTAGACACACTTCTCGGAGGCTTTCACTCCAAAATAGCAGAGATTTTACTCAGATAAACTCGTATCTCAGCAGTTGATACGATATGTCCCAGAAAACCAACCTCAAGCAACCAAAATTCACATTTGCTAAACTTTGCATACAACTGTTTCTCACGCAGAGTTTATAGCAGGATTCTCAAATGCTCGGCATGTTGCATCTCATTACATGAATAAATCAAAATATCATCTATGAACACTATAACAAAGTGATCCAAAAATGGTCTGAATATGTAATATCCCGGGATGGGGGGCTATTTTTGTTGTTGCATTGTTTGCATGTGTTTGGTCTGCAAAGTCGTTGTTTTTCATGGTTTGGGGTTTAGGTGTAAGCTTGGTCTAAGCATGAGTGGTAGGAAAATTTTTAGTTTTAGGCTCAGGAGAGAGAAGCTAAAAAAGCTAGGGTTAATAAGTATTCTTTGGTGAATTTTAGCACAAGAAAGAAGTGGTGGAGTGGCAAGCTAGGCGCCACTTAGAGCTTTGTGTGTGTGTGACGCCACTTGTGGGGAGGTCTTGTGTTCAAGCCGCAGGATGCTCACTTTTGCTTCCATTTTGACGCCAAGGTGGTTGAGGTTGGACCAAGTCAAATGTTTGAATGGTGGGAGGAGAGTGAATCAAGGAATTTGACTAGTTCAAACTAGTTTGAATGAGTGGCCATGATCAATTGTTGGTAGTGGCCGAATGTGGGAGAGATTTTTAGGGGGGGAGTGATCGGTTTGGTAGGTGAGTTGAGGGAGTGCCAAAATTCACTTAGGAATTTTGTGCATTTTCGGTCTTTGAGTGTCAAGCTAAGTTCTCCTTTTTGGTCTTTTGGTTAGCCAAAATTTCAAGAAAACTCTCTCGTTTGTCCTCCTTGAAACCGAAAGTCCAAACACCTACTTGTCGAAATTTGCCTTGCTTTTCTTGATTTTGTGCTTGTGGCCGAATGCTCCTTTCCATATCTTCTTTCTTTTTCATTTGTGTAAGCCGAAACTAGTACTCTCTCCTCTTCATACTTCTTTCTTTTCTTGAAAACCTTGATAGTCGAAACTCTATTCTTCAAAACACTTTCTCCATTTCCTTTTCTTTCAAAACCGAAAGTACCTTTCTTCTTCTTGGTTCCATTGTTGTTGTTGGCCGAATATCAACCCCTTTTCTCTTCATCTTTCTCTTGTGTTTTCTTCCTGTGTGTAAGGCCGAATCCTCTTTTCTATTTGTTTACATCTTAGTCGAATCTCCTTTCTCTCCTAGTGGTTTTCTTGGCCGAATATTGGTATGGTGTGAATCTCTTCTAGCCTTGGTTCTAGTTGGGTTTAGAGGAAGGTAAGTGCTTGGCCGAATGGACATTTCCCCTCTCCCTTGTTCTTGTTGATTTTGGTTTGGATAAGTGCCGATTTTGGGCATTGGTTAAAAGAAGTTAATCCCTTGTGTGAACCGTTTTCCTTATAGGGTATCCGGGATTTCGAAGCTGTCACCCTTGAGTGATCATTTGGTAAGTGGTGGTAAGAAGTTAGTTCTTTTAGTCTACTCTTCTAGTTTCGTTAAGTCATGTTTCAAAGGACTAACTGTTTACATTTTAGGGTGTGGCCGATTGTCAAAAGAACCATTGTGTGGTTCAGGATTTGGTAGGAAACGAAATCATTCATAAGGTAAGGGTTTGAGCGTTAACCCTCTTAAGTTATTTGGTTTGGCTGCTTGGTATAGGTTCCTAATGTTCTTATTTGGCCGATTATAGGAGCAAGCCAATCGAGGGTCTTAGATCGGTTCTTTTGTATTAGGGTTTATGATTAACAATGTGTGTAAACTAACACACTCTTTACTTAGTAATATGCTTAATAACCTGATTTCTTAATAAAGCTGAAACATTATGGTTGATTGATATGATACCTTATGGGGTATGTGCACGGATTCGGGTAAGTCTGTTTCATTATGAGCTTTGTTATTGATATGATATCATAAAGTATGATGTATGTGTTATGAGATGCTACCCTAAACATATTAGCATGATTTGCATGATTGCACGATTTGCATCAGTATGATATGTTATGGGTGATATGAGAGGAGGGGGAATATGATATCTGTGTCTTTGGGACACCAGAGGTTTGGCACCTCCAGTGGTTTGGTACCACACGGGGTAGAAAAGGTGTTATGGATGGTTAGGATCGGTGCATTAATTGTATTGCCTTGTTATAATGTGTGTTAGTATGTTGTATATACTGGAGGGGATTTATGCACCGAGTCTTGCAACTCACCTTCTCCCTTATCATTTCAGTGACACTTAGATCGCGGACACTTGAGCCGGGTGGACTCGAGGCGACCATGCCATGAATAAAATGGGATTTGCAATCGATTTAAAAACTTGGTACTCTACTCTATTTATTTCCATTTGATTTTGTTGGGATTGTAAAAGGCCTTTTAAAATTATACTTGGGTGATTTATATACTTAAATTTGATTTCAAATATGCCTTAACAAATTATTGGGTTATTATTGGATAAAACTTGGAAAGATAAGGTTTTCAAAACTACAAAGCGATATGTTTTAAACTTTACCATCGGGTATCACGTGTAATTTAAAATGAATGCAACTTAAATGTTTTCCAAACTTAAACTAAGTCCAAAACATTTTAAGCAACTAAAAGGAATAACTCAATTTCTAAATGGCTTAAATTGGTTTTTACTATTAGATTCAACTAAGTTTTCAAAATTTTGAGTTATAAAAATTCACTATCGATTTTAAATGATCATACACAAGATTTTTTTTACAAACACAAAGAAAGAGTTTTCTTCAACATTTTAATCTAAACCTAGCCTCTCAAATACGAATTTCCCATAACAAACCGATTCGATTCGTGGTGTATTGGCGGGTTTGGGGTGTTACAATTTTGGTATCGAGCCAAGTTCAAAGGTTTCACTGTGGTAGGAGGCCCAAAATGTTTTAAATTCGGTTTTAAGTGTCTTTGGTTTTAAAGAATATGGTTTGAAAGGCATGGCACCGAGACTCAGCACCAATCCGCCCATGTAAGTACCCCTTATTATTGCTTGAGATTTTGATGTGATGTGACCGAATGACTAGCGGTAGTAAACTACTTTAGAAATTGAAATCAATAGGACTCTGTGGACTTGCGAAAATAAAACTTCTTTAAGAAGCAATATTCATAAGACTTTGCTTTTAAACAGTAGAATAATTATTGATGCATAAAATTCTTTAAATCAGACAAGTAGAGATCTTAGTCATGAGCGGTAGAGGTGGACGTAGTCGTGGACGTGGTCGAGGTAGGATAATAGTTTCTGAACCCGTCAGATCTAGTCAGGGGTCAAAGAATGAGATACCGGTACCACCACCAATTGGAGGTGGTGAGTTTCAGGAACAGACTGGGGACGACGCAGTGTCACAGGCGATGCTGCGAGTTCTGGAAAGGGTAGTGGGTGTAGGTGGAGGCGCAGGAGCTCAGAAATCTGTGCCTGAACGACTCCGAGCAAACGGGGCTGAGGTATTTTGAGGTGTGTCTGGTGTGGCTCCTAGCACGGCTGAATATTGGCTGGAGGCGACAGAGCGGATCATGGATGATTTAGACCTGACTGTTGAAGAGAAACTAAAGGGGATAATATCACTTCTTCGAGATGGGTCATACCAATGGTGGCTCACGGTTCGAGACAGTGCTGCAGCGGAAGACCTTACTTGGGATTATTTCAAGGCTGCATATCAGAAAAAGTACATTAGAGCTAGCTACATTAATGATCAATGAAAGGCATTTCTGAGGTTGGTGCAGGGGAGTAAGTCTGTGTCGGAGTACGAGGCAGAGTTCTTAAGGCTAAGTCGGTATGCTAGGGGTATGATGGCTACTGAACACGAGAGGTGTGTTCGTTTCGAGGATGGTCTGAGAGATGAATTAAGGTTGTTGATTGCTCCACAGCAGGAGCGTGAGTTTGCTGTCCTGGTTGAGAAGGCTAAGGTAGCCGAACGGGTTAAAGAGTCCGTGAGGCAGAACTTGGATAGGAATAGGCAAAAGTGGAGTTTTGGATCTTCTGGGTCGTCAGGAAATCCTCAGAAAAGGGCTAGACAGAGTGGGCCAAATCAGTCTGGTAGGGTCATCGCTGCTAATTAGGGACCGCCACAGTGTAACCGTTGTGGGAAAGCTCATTGGGGAGGATACTGGACCGGTGGAAAAGGATGTTTCGAGTGTGGCTCTTTGGATCATCGTGTGAAGGACTATCCGCATAAGTTGGCTAGGATTCAGTCCGAGAGTCAGGACCGTGCTTTGTTTAGGAATAATGGACCACCACCGCAGAGGAGCCGTGGTAATGGCAGAGGAGGTAATGGTTCTGGTCGGGGCCGTGGAGCAAGGCAAGAGGTGCATGTAGTTCGAAGCAGATACTGGCTAGTGTATGCATGAGGCACCGAGAGGAGGGCGACGCATCGAACGTCATAATCTGGTACGTTCTTAATCTTTGGTTCTCCATTTACTGCTTTGATTGATGTGGGTTCAACGCATTCATATGTTGCGAGTAGCATAGTGAAGACCATGGATTTAGACTCTGAGATATCTTCTAGGCAGATGACCGTAATTAGCCCTCTAGGTCACTCTGTAGTTGTAGATAAACTATATAGAGATGTACCTCTAGAACTCCAAAGGGTAGTGTTTGTGGCTGATCTGATAGAACTGCCATTTGGGGAGTTCGATCTGATTCTTGGGATGGACTGGTTGGTTAAGTACCAGGCGAAGTTGGATTGCGCGGCTAAGCGCATGGTTCTAAAGACGTCGGAGGGTGATGAAGTGGTCATGATAGGTAATAGGAGGGACTACCTATCCAATGTGGTATCTGCCAGAAGGATGGGAAGATGGTCGAAAGGGCTGTGAAGCATATGTGGTTCATGTGTATGCATCCTGGAGGCAGTAAGATGTATCGGGATCTAAAAGAGCAGTTTTGGTGGCCGGGTCTAAAGAGGGAAGTGACGGAGCTTGTGGGGAAGTGCTTGACATGTCAGCAGGTCAAGGCCAAACATCAGACGCCGTCAGGGTTGCTTCAGCCAATGAAGATTCCACAGTGGAAGTGGGAAAGGATAACTATGGATTTCGTCAGTGGATTACCTCTTACGCCTAGCAAGAAGGATTCAGTTTGGGTAATTGTGGATCGTCTGACTAAATCAGCTCACTTTATCCGGTGAGGGTGGATTACTCACTTCAGAGGTTAGCGAAGCTATATGTGTCAGAGATAGTGAGGCTGCACGGTGTGCCAGTATCGATCATCTCGGATAGGGATCCCAGATTTACGTCAAGGTTCTGGAAAGTGTTGCATCAGGCTCTGGGTACACTTGATTTCAAGACTAAGATTTCACCCACAAATCGACGAGGCAATGGAAAGGTTATACAGATCTTAGAGGATATGTTACGAGGTTGTGTCCTGGACTTCAGAGATAGTTGGGAAGAGTTTCTACCATTAATGAGTTCGCCACAACAATAGTTACCAAGCAAGCATCAAGATGGCACCATATGAGGTGTTGTATGGTAGGAAGTGTCGCCACCTACTTGTTGGACGGAGTTGGGTGAACGTCGCTTGTTGGGACCAGAGTTGGTTGTTGAGACCAAGACAAGGTTAAGTTGATTCAGCTCGATTGAAGGAAGCTTTGACCGGCGTAAGTCTTATGTCGATCTTAAGCGAGAGATATAGAATTCTTGTGGGAGATCAAGTTTTCCAAGGTCTCACCATGGAAGAAAGTGTTAAGGTTCTAAGGAGAGGCAAGCTAAGTCCGAGGTTTATTGGGCGATAAGGTAATCGAGACGAGTGGGACCAGTAGCTTACCAGCTTGAGTTGCCAGCAGAGCTAAGTCAGATTCACAACGTATTCCACGTTTCGATGCTTAGGCGATATCGTTCAGATCCATCGCACGTGGTAGCAGTGGAAGAGATCGAGGTAAATCCAGATTTGACCATGGAGGAAGAACCTGTGCAGATTCTAGATCGGGATGTGAAGGTTCTGCGTAAGAAGACTGTGCCTTTGGTAAAGGTACTGTGGCGAAATCATGGTATGGAAGAAGCTACGTGGGAACCCGAGGATGTGATGGAACAGCAGTAGCCTTAACTCTTTTGATCAGATAATTTCGGGGTCGAAATTATTTTAAGGGGGTAGAACTGTAATATCTTGGGATGGGGGGCTATTTTTGTTGTTGCATTGTTTGCATGTGTTTGGTCTGCAAAGTCGTTGTTTTTCATGGTTTGGGGCTTAGGTGTAAGCTTGGTGTAAGCCTGAGGGGTAGGAAAATTTTTAGTTTTAGGCTCAAGAGAGAGAAGCTGAAGAAGCTGGGGTTAATAAGTATTCTTTGGTGAATTTTAGCACAAGAAAGGAGCTGGTGGAGTGGCAAGCTAGGCGCCACTTAGAGCTTGTGTGTGTGTGTGACGCCACTTGCAGGGGGAGGTCCTGTGTTCAAGCTGCAGGATGCTCACTTTTTGCTTCCATTTTGACGCCAAGGTGGTTGAGGTTGGACCAAGTCAAATGTTTGAATGGTGGGAGGAGAGTGAATCAAGGAATTTGACTAGTTCAAACTAGTTTGAATGAGTGGCCATGAGCAATTGTTGGTAGTGGCCGAATGTGGGAGAGATTTTTGGGGGAGTGATCGGTTTGGTAGGTGAGTTGAGGGAGTGCCGAAATTCACTTAGGAATTTTGTGCATTTTCGGTCTTTGAGTGTCAAGCTAAGTTCTCCTTTTTGGTCTTTTGGTTAGTCAAATTTCAAGAAAACTCTCTTTTGTCCTCCTTGAAACCGAAAGTCCAAACACCTACTTGCCAAAATTTGCCTTGCTTTTCTTGATTTTGTGCTTTTAGCCGAATGCTCCCTTCCATATCTTCTTTCTTTTTCATTTGTGTAAGCCGAAACTAGTACTCTCTCCTCTTCATACTTCTTTCTTTTCTTGAAAACCTTGATAGCCAAAACTCTATTCTTCAAAACACTTTCTCCATTTCCTTTTCTTTCAAAACCGAAAGTACCTTTCTTCTTCTTAGTTCCATTGTTGTTGTTGGCCGAATATCAACCCCTTTTCTCTTCATCTTTCTCTTGTATTTTCTTCCTGTGTGTAAGGTCAATCCTCTTTTCTATTTATTTACATCTTAGCCGAATCTCCTTCTCTCCTAGTGGTTTTCTTGGCCAAATATTGGTGTGGTGTGAATCTCTTCTAGCCTTGGTTCTAGTCGGGTTTAGAGGAAGGTAAGTGCTTCATCGAATGGCCATTTCCTCTCCTTGTTCTTGTTGATTTTGGTTTGGATAAGTGCCGATTTTGGGCATTGGTTGAAAGAAGTTAATCCCTTGTGTGAACCGTTTTCCTTATAGGGTATTCGGGATTTCGAAGCTGTCACCCTTGAGTGATCATTTGGTAAGTGGTGGTAAGAAGTTGGTTCTTTTAGTCCACTCTTCTAGTTTCGTTAAGTCATGTTTCAAAGGACTAACTGTTTACATTTTAGGGTGTGGCCGATTGTCAAAAGAACCATTGTGTGGTTCGAGATTTGGTAGGAAACGAAATCATTCATAAGGTAAGGGTTTGAGCGTTAACCCTCTTAAGTTATTTGGTTTGGCCGCTTGGTATAGGTTCCTAATGTTCTTATTTGGCCGATTATAGGAGCAAGCCAATCGAGGGTCTTAGATCGATTCTTTTGGATTAGGGCTTGCGTATTAATAGGTGTGTAAACTAACACACTCTTTACTTAGTAATATGCTTAATAACCTGATTTCTTAATAAAGCCGAAACAGTATGGTTGATTGATATGATACCTTATGGGGTATGTGCACGGATTTGGGTAAGTCCGTTTCATTATGAGCTTTGTTATTGATATGATATCATAAACTATGATGTATGTGTTATGAGATGCTACCCTAAACATATTAGCATGATTTGCATGATTGCACGATTTGCATCAGTATGATATGTTATGGGTGATATGAGAGGAGGGGGAATATGATATCCGTGTCTTTGGGACACCAGAGGTTTGGCACCTCCAGTGGTTTGGTACCACACGGGGTAGAAAATGTGTTATGGATGGTTAAGATCGGGTGCATTAATTGTATTGCCTTGTTATAATGTGTGTTAGTATGTTGCATATACCGGGAGGGGGATTTATGCACTGAGTCTTGCGACTCACCTTCTCCCTTATCATTTCAGGTGACACTTAGATCGCGGACACGGAGTCGGGTGGACTCGAGGTGACCATGCCATGAATAAAATGGGATTTGCACTGATTTAAAAACTTGGTACTCTACTCTATTTATTTCCATTTGATTTTGTTGGGATTGTAAAAGGCCTTTTAAAATTATACTTGGGTGATTTATATGCTTAAATTTGATTTCAAATATGCCTTAACAAATTATTGGGTTATTATTGGATAAAACTTGGAAAGATAAGGTTTTTCAAAACTACAAAGCGATATGTTTTAAACTTTTCCATCGGGTATCACGCTGTAATTTAAAATGAATGCAACTTAAATGTTTTCCAAACTTAAACTAAGTCCAAAACGTTTTTAAACAACTAAAAAGGAATAACTCAAATTTCTAAATGGCTTAAATTGGTTTTTACTATTAGATTCAACTAAGTTTTCAAAAATTTCAAGTTATCAAAAATTCACTATCGGTTTTAAATGATCATACACAAGATTTTTTTTACAAACACAGCAAAGAGTTTTCTTCAACATTTTAACCGAAAACCTAACCTCTCAAATACGAATTTCCCCGTAACAAACCAGATTCGGTCATGGTGTATTGGCCGGGTTTGGGGTGTTACAGAATATCTAATTCATTAGATCCATAAGCACTGCAGAAGCATTGGTTAGTCCAAAAGGCATCACTAAGAATTTGTAATGTCCATATCTCGTTCTAAAAGCCGTTTTGGGCACATCAGATTCTTTAACTCTTAACTGATATAGCCTGATCTCAAATCTATATTAGAAAACATTGTAACTCCTCTCAGCTAATCAAACAAATCATCAATGCGAGGCAACAGATATTTGTTCTTTATTGTCACTTTGTTCAATTGTTGATAAGCAATACACATTCTCATAGTTCCATCTTTCTTTTTCACAAATAACATAGGAGCTCCCCAAGGTAAGAAACTCGGTCATGCAAATCCTCTGTCAGTCAATTCCTGCAACTGAGACTTTAACTCTTTCAATTCTGTTGGTGCCATTCTGTGTGGAGCTATCAAAATAAGTGCAGTTCTTGGCATCAACTCAATACCAAATTCAACTTCCCTAATCAGAGGTAATCCTGATAACTCTTCAAGAAACACATTTGGAAACTCACATACCAGAGGCACAGATTCGACTTTTTTATCCGACACTTTTGTATCAATTACGTATGCCAAATAAGCTTCACAACCCTTTCTCACATAGTTCCTAGCTTTCATCACAGATACAACAGCTGGTAATCCTTTCATATCACTGGACTCAATTTGAACTATCTCATTATTCTGACTCTTCAATTCAATGCTCTTTCTCTTACAATTCACGATGCCATTATGCACAGTAAGCCAATCTATACCCAAAATTATATCAAATTCATCAAAGGATAGCAACATCAAATTGACCAGAAAACATAAATCACGAAACATCAATGGGCAATTCTTGTACAGCTTATCCACCAAAACACACTTGCCTAATGGGTTCGATACTCTAATTACAAATTCAGTAGACTCAACAGGTAGAGTCTTATTCAATACTAAATTCATACACACATAGGAATGAGTTGATCCTGGATCTATCAATGCAATGACATCGGTATCAAATAAAGTGAAAGAACCGGTGATAACGTTGAGAGATGATGCTTCCTCTCATACACGTATAGCATAGGCTCGGACAGGAACTCTCACTTCTGACCTCACAGCTATATCAATTGTCCCTCTCTGGCTCTCACTCATATTTCTGGTATTTCTAGGTGGTCTACCATTGGCTTTCACATTACTCGATCTTTCATTCTGAACATTTTCCTCTTCCACCAACTTTGGGCAATCTCAAATAAAATGATCTCGGGATCCACATTTATAACAAACTCTATTGTTGTACTTTCCCCAGCACTCTCCCACATGTCATCTCCCACATTGTCTATACTCGGGCATATTACTCTAAACACTGCCAACACTTGATCATTTGGAACTTGACTTCGTAATCCAGTACTTTATCTCGAACGACCTCTACTTGAATGTCCAAACGAGCATTTGAATGATTGCTTGCATCTCTAAATCTCTTTATGGAAGGTTGAGAAAATTTATTCATCAATCTCTTTCTTTTACCACGAGCTTCAAAATCAGCTTTTTTCTTTTCTTTATTGAGTTCCTTGGCTTTGCATGCTCTTTCAACTAATACAACAAATTTGTTTATATCTAGTATCCCAACCAACAACTTAATGTCTTCATTCAATCCCTCTATGAAACATTTACACAGAGTAGCTTTAGTCGAAACACATTCTCTCGTGTATTGACTCAATCTTACAATTCGCTCAGATTCGTAATGCATAAACGACCTATTTTAGCTCTAAAAACTTTTTACGTTTCTAATCAATAAAGCGTTGACTGATATACTTATTTCTAAACTCATCTTGAAAGAAGTCCTAGGTGATCCTGCCTCTCTCGGAACCACAAATATCAATGTCTTCCACCAATTATAAACTGAATCCCTCAACAACGAAATAACGCATTTAATACATTCGTCCAGAGTCAATGACATCTCATCAAGTACTCGAAGGGCATTCTCGAGCCAAAACTCAGCCCGCTCAGCATCATCATCAGATGTGCCCCTAAACTCTTCAGCCTCATACTTCCAAAACTTGTCCACAGAAGGTTTATTCAATTTGATCAAATTTGTGATTCTCTAGTATTCTTCAAATTTAATTATCAATGCACAATTAACTAAGACTTATTCTAAAACATATTGACAAAAATCATGATTCATTAGAAATTTCATCCTAATTAGTAATATGAGAAAAATACTTAAGATCAAGACTAATTTTAGGGTTTTAAGAATTATGCAAAAAGTTAGGCACTAATACCCCCCACACTTAAGATGTACATTGCCCTCAATGTACATAGATAGATAATGATAATTAGATGCCAAAACAAAAAGAGAAGTGGGGAAAGTAATACACCTGAAATCTGGATGATCCTTGGCATAATTGGTGGCGGTGATGGTGTTTTCTATAGGCCTGGTGGAGTGGCTACTGAAAAGCAATTTGCTAGATGAAGAAATTGGGTAGCCTGTGAAGATATAGCCAAGAGATCTAGAGAAATAATAATAATATACTAATAATATATTTAAAGATTAAGGAAATAAAAAGAAGGAGACTAAGAAGAAAAGTAAAATTGAAAGAAAAGACTAATGGACTAAGGAGTCCTTATTGTTGGATGGTTTGCGAAGAGGGTGTGACCTCGAAGGTTGTGGTGTGTGATTCCCTAGTAGCATTTAGAACCTAAAACCAAGAAACTAATATGAAATAAATTAAATTAAGTAGAAAAAAGTATAGATGAGGAAAATAAAGGAGACGAGAAAAGAAAAATAGAACTGGAAAGGTTTCGAAAACCCTTGGTATGTCAATTAAGTGAAGCTGCCAGCATGAGCTCATGTTGAGGTCTCTTCTGAGGAGATGATGCTTAGGTTTCTTCAGCATGATCTTTGTGTTGCTCAAGAGTCTTGGACCTTTTCTATGAATAGGAAGAAAAATTTGAAAGAAAAGATAAAGAAGGAATAAGAAAGAAGATGGGAAAAAGAGGAAGGGTTGTGGGGATTTAAATAGGATTTCAACTCTGGCACGTTCCCATGCCCAGTGTACCGAGGGTGTGTCAATTCACACGACTGTATCGCACGACCAAGTTGTGGGGTGTGTTGTTCTTCCACACCCATTTTGTTGGGTTGCATGCCCGTTCCTAAAAGGCCAGGATTTAAGCACGGATGAACTACATGGGCGTGGTCTGCCCGTGCTCAATAAGTCAGTGTCTTAGCACGATTGTGAGGCACGACGTGCTATTTTTGTCGGTGCCCGTGCTGTGGGTGGTTAGATCCGTGACGTTGGAGGGGTGGTTGGACTGACTTGCACGACTCTACTCTATCAGTGTGGTTGTTCTGGTGGTCCACACGACCACGGGCACGGCCGTGTGTAAGGCCGTGTGGCCTAGAAACCTGCATCTTTGTTTTAGATGTGGAGAGAAAGAGAAAAGGAAAGAAAAGAAAAAAAATAATTTTGAAAGATAAAAGTGTTAGTGTTTCGGGTTGCTCTCGAGAAGCGCCATTTATAGTCTTAAGCTAGACTGTCCTAGACCTTGAAGATTTTAGGGAGGTTTAAAGGTTTGAATATTTTCCCTCTTACTGACAGTTTTATTTTCGTGACAAAGTTTAGGTCGAGAAGAGTTTACCTTGAAATTGGCCTGAACATTGGATTGCTTACCTCGACTATTTCGTGTGGTAAAACATCGTGTACCTAAAAGAGTATTTCTTCCTTTTTCTTCAGTTCTGTTGAACTGATATAAGGATCGATTTTATCTAACAGCACTTGATCTACTATTTTAAAGTGATTTAATGTCCCTATGAGCTCTTCTGGTGGTTCCTTAGGTTTTACTTCGTGTGGATCCGGCTTTTCTTTGGTGTGTATCTTCTGCTCTTCTAAATTGTTGATCGTACAATTTTGTGTTGGCTTAGTTTTGATGCTTTCTGATGTTTCCTGCGATAAAGTTTGAATAGTTTGATTATCTATTGAAACGACTTTCTTACCTTCATCTTCTGTTGTTTTGGCTGAGTCGAAAGCTTGAAGATTGACTGATTCATCTCCTACACGAAGTATGAGTTCTCCTATGGCAACATCAATTTTAGTCTTGGCAATTGCAAGAAAAGGTCTTCCTAAAATTAAAGGGATGAAATTTTCCTCATCCATGTCTAAAACAACAAAATCTACTAGGAAAATGAATTTATTGATTTTTACTAAAATGTCTTCAATAATGCCCCTAGGAATTCTAACGGTTTTATCAGCTAGTTGGATACTCATCCTAGTTTGTTCGGGCTTCCTAGACCTAGTCGCTTAAACAAAGGTATAAGGCATGGCATTTATACTTGCCTCTAAATCGCCTAATGTAGTTAAACTACCAATTAAACATGGAATCGTAAAACTCCCGGATCTTTTAATTTCTCGGTAGTCGGTTTTGTAGCATTCTTTGAACATGTTGCGTTAAGTTCACATGGTGCTCTTCATCTATTTTGCATTTGTTCGTTAAGAGATGTCTTAAAAATCTCCTTAAGTTGGGCATCTGAAAAAGAGCTTCAAGAATAGGTAAGTTAATGTGTAATTTCTTTAGAAGTTTTAGAAACTTACTGAATTGTTCCTCTGAATCATCTCTTTTCAATGCTTCGGGATAAGGTATTCGAGGTTGGTACTCTTTAATTATCGATTTTTCTTGTGCTACCTCTATTTTACCTATTTCTTCCTTGGTTTCTTGTACTGAGGTGGGCTTGTCTACCTTTGTATCCTCTTGAGATGTGATGGCTTGTATCTGTTCTTTTGGGTTTATTTCTATGTTGCTTGGTAGACGTCCCTGTTGACGTTCTGAAACAAGCTTTGTGAGATGTCCCATTGACCTAGTGATTTCCCCGACTTGTTCCTTGATTTCTTTGATCATTATTTCTTAGTTATCAAGTGTTGTATCAGTTCTTTGGAGACAGCATCTCAGATTCACCATGAACTTTTTCAAAGATCTCTTCAAGACTCGGCTTCTTTTTCGGTGGATAAGGTTGATTTTGGTAATTTGGAGGACGTTCGCTTTTGATTTCCTTGTCCTCCCATGAAAAATTTGGGTGGTTCTTCCAACTTTGGATTGTAAGTGTTATTATAAGGATTATTATTAGATCCGAAATTGTTACCTATATAGTTTGTCCGCTTTCGTTTTTTGCTCCTGGTTGGTAAGGTGGGTACTCAGAATTCGCCACATTCCCACTCACTTCGCATTGCATGACTGGATGTACCTGTGAAGAACATAAATTATCAAGCTTTTTATTAACTCCACCTGTGTCAACAGCATTATCACTGCGTCTATGTTAAAAACTCTGGCTGATTTTGTCAGTTTAGCCCTTGTAAATTGCCATTGATAGGTGTTCAACGACATCTCCTCAATAAAATCGTAAGCCGCTTCAGGAGTTTTGTTGTTCAAAGTTCCACTAGCTGATGAATCAATCATTTGCCTAGTTAGAGAATTCACACCATTGTAAAAAGTTTGGACTTGAAGCCGCAAAGGTAATCCGTGGTGTGGGCATCTCCTTAGGAGATCCTTGTATCTTTCCCATGCATCATATAATGTTTTTGCATCATTCTGCACAAAAGAAGATATGTCATTTATCCTAAATTTATTTTAAATTTATCCGTTTTTTGGTGGAAAAATTTTAAAAGAAATTTTTCGGTCATTTGATCCCATGTGGTGATTGACCTCGTGGTAACAAGTTCAACCATCGCTTTGCTTTATTCCTTAATGAAAAAGGAAATAATCAAGACGTATGGCATCGCTCAAAATGCCATTTATTTTGAAGGTATCATAGAATTCTAAAAATTAGATATAAGAGTGTTTGGATTCTCATCCCGCAAACCATCAAATTGAACAAATTGTTGAATCATTTGTATTGTGTTAGGCTTTAATTCAAAATTATTAACAACTATAGCAGGCCTAACAATACTAGATTCTCGCTCTGTCAAATTAGGTTTAGCATAATCATACATAGTACGCGGAGCATTCTATTCTTGCACATTTGGGGGGCTGTTCTCGTCCATCCCTTCAGTAGGATTGGATTTTTCTTGTTTTTCTCTTTGATAGTCTAGGGCTCGTCTAATTTCTCTGCGATTTCTACGAGCGGTAGCTTCAATGTCACTTTCGTATTCTAATGGTCCTCTCGGATTTCTTCTAGTCATAAACTAGAGGTACCTACTATGAAAAGAAAGAAAGAAGTTTAGAAAAAAACAAAATATATGTATACTAATAAGATAAATTTAAAAATAAAGATAATGGCTAAAGTAATAGAAATAGAGCTTTTTTATATTTTAGGAGTTCCCCGGCAACAGCACCAAAAACTTGATCGTGTCAAATAGTCGAGTTTTAATATTTATAAAAGAGTGATCGAACTTGTAGACTGACTGCGACAATGATAGAGGCAAGTGCACCTATCGAACAGTAGTATAGCTCAGGCAAGAATATCTTATCAAACCCAAGGGAACCTAAAAGTACTACTACTCACTTTCTTTCTATTATTTAGCCTAAAATATGGAGTGATTGAATTATTAAACTAACGAAATACTTAGACTAAATGCAAAGACAAAAGATTGAATTAGAGAAAGACTTTAGGAAAACTCAGTTGATAAAGACGATACCCTCAGGAAGAATCCACATATGACTTCACTTATTATTTATTCCCCAAACCATATGATTTCTTTACTTAGCTTGATCCGTGAGACTCCTTAACCTATAATAAACCCTCTCGAGGCAAATAACGCCTAACTTTAGGTTAATTAGTGGAACTCTCGTTCTCTTATAATAACTCCCTAAGGAAGCAAAGAATCGATCAATGGATTCCCATATTAGGTTTCACCTAATCCAAAGAAAATCTCGTAACCCTATCTTTAGGCGCCTCGATCAACTCCGCCAATTATGCTAGATCTACTCATAGGTAGGGTCTATTCCTCCTTCACTTAAGCACATCAAATTGCATTAAACAACATAAATAAGAACAAACCAAGTACTTATCATATAATTTAAAAATCAAATAACAAAATCCATCATAGGTTTCATCCCCTTCAGGTATCTGAGGGGTTTAGTTCATAACTAAATACGAAAACATCTCAAGAATAAAGAATAAACAAAACATAAGAAATCCCTAAAACCCCCTGAAGGAATTGAAGGAGAGATCCTCCGTCTTGAATGGAGTTTCGACTTCTTGAGATGGATCAACTGGCTATCTTCAAGTGATTCCCTAAAAAATGAAAGCTTCGGCCAAAAGCCTCTACTAAAAGCACCCCTTCTATGTCTGCCTTGGGTTGTTTATATAGCCTTTGGGATGCTATACTTGGCTCCTAAGTATCTTCTTCAAGTAGAATTACTATTAGGTGTTGGAGTAGACTTAGGAGTATGTTTCTTTGGCTTCAAGCATCCAAATCCAAGTGAAATTGCTCTCTCCCGTGGTGGGGCATGGCCATGACACACGCCCGTGTAAATCGTGGTTGGGCCGTGTCTCAATTCTGTCATTTTAGGCACGGCTGTGTGAGTTAGGATTCATGCCGTGCTTCAGGTCTGTCAATTTGGGCACTATCATGTAGATCACCAGGCACGTCTGTGTGATCAATGGATGTCGCACGGCCGTGTGTTACGTAGTTGAGGTCGTACTCTAGGTAATTGGTGATGAACGGTCGTATGGGCTTTGGGCCAGGCCGTGTTGATTGCTTGTTAAAACCCAATTACTCTGTTTTAAGCCCGTTTTACGTTCTTTTTATCCTCGGGTGCATTCCTAAGTATAAACATGAAAAGAAAAGATTAAAAGCACCTTTTTACATAAATCAAGGGCTAAATCATCCAAAAGCATACTAAATATGGAGTTAAAATATGTTACTTTTACGGTTCATCAGCAAAGAAAAACATTCCAAAAGCCTATATAAACACCCTAGAGGCTAACCTTCAAGGGGGCGTTCAGCTAGGCCCAGGAGCCAAGCTAGAGGGGCCGAATTGTGGGATTCACTCGAAGAAAGCCAGTTGATTACTCCCAAGAAGCCAGAATTATACTCAACATTAAGGATCTCTCTTTCAATTCCTTCAGGGGGTTTTAGGTTTTTCTTTATGTTTTATTTTATATTTTCTTCTGAGATGTATTCTTTTATGATTATGAACTAAACCCCTCAAATACCTGAGGCGGAAGAAACCTAAGACGGATCTTGCTATTGTTTTTTGAGCTGTATGATAAATACTTGATGTTCTTAACTATGTGTTCTTAATTCTTGTTTTGATATTTCAGGATATTGATTCGAGCAATTATGCTCTTAGGCGGAAGAGGAATAGACCCTGCCTAAGAGTAGATTAGCATAGTTAAGCGGAGTTGATCGCAACCCTAGAGATAGGATGACAAAAATTTGCCGGATTAGGGTCAAACCTAATATGGGAGTCCATAGATCGAGTTAATACAATTCTAGGGGTTTTAATTAGAAAGAGATTTCAATTAATCAACCTAAGGTTAGATGTTAGTAGCCTCGAGAAAGGTATTAATATAAATTAGGGAATCCTATGGATCAAGTCAAGTGAATAAATCATTTGGTTCAGAGTTAGATAACAAGTGAAGTCTAGGTAGATTCTTCCTCGGGTATTGTCTCAATCAATTGGTTTTTCCCTCAAGTATTTTCCCCAATTCCTTCTCTTTGTCTTAGCATCTTTAGCTTAGTAGTTAGTTAATTTTAGATTAGATAACAATTCCCTTAATTCTTAGGCTAGATAATAAAAAGAAAGTTAGTATTAGTACTTTTGGTTCCATTGGGTTTGACAATCCGGTCTTGCCACTAGACTATACTACTGTTTGATAGGTGTGCTTACCTCAAGTCAATGTCACAGTTATTTTTTAGGCTAGATCATTCATTATATAAATATTTAAGACTCTGACACACGATCAGGAAGAGATTGATGCTAAATCTCAAGAATCAATTGGCCAAAGCTGAAGAAAAACCTAGAGGAGATTCGGCCAAGGTGTATTCGGCCTAAAAATCGGAGTGGTGCAAAGGGATATTTGGCACCTAAATGCAAAGTAAAGGAAGAAGATGAAACCACAAAAATCAAAGAAGAACATTGGGGAGAATAGAGGCTATTCGGTTTGTCAAAGAAGAAGAGAATATCAGCTAAGAAGCAAGAATAAAGGTTTAGAAGGTAGGAGAAGAGTGAAGAATCGGCAACAAGGCAAGGTATTTTCGGTTGTAGAAAAATAAGGTTTCGGCAGGGAAAAGAAAAAGAATGGAAAATTTGGCATTACCTATGTAACACCCCTAACCCGTATCCATCGCTGGATTAGGGTTATGAGGTATTACTCAACTAACCACCAAGTCCATCCATTCACATGAATCATAATACTTAGATAATACTATCACAAATAAGCAAGTCATCTCAAAAATAATATCATTTGCATTATTTAAAAAATAATGAAATTCCATTCAAATAACAAAACATTATTCATTTGGTCATTTAAAAGAAAGAACCTAATAGGCTAATGGTACATATTCAATTATTTCACTTTTATTATCAACGACACATTTAAACATATATCAATGATAAACATACGCATCATTTTCGAACATGTTCCTTCCTCATTTCTATACCACTTGCAATTATAACATAGACCTATGTACTTATCCATCATTCAATTATACCATATATATAAATTTTAATTAACTCATTTATCTCAAAATTTCTTGTCACATTCGGCAATGTTCATTACATAAATATATTACATCATAAGCACACATTAGCTAAATATTACATCAATATTTTAGCCATTTATTTCTCATGGCCGAACAGACTATAGCACTCAATGGAAAATTTAAGCTCCAAACTAGACAAAGTCATGGCCGAATGTCTACAAATGAATACATCTCAATTTGCTCATTAATGTATCACCTTTGATAAACACAAACACAAAATGTGACATATTTCATCCATGTCTAGTCACGTTGGTACATTCAAATAACTATGCCCATATATTTTATCAACCCAATGTCTTATATACCATATTTAGCCAATTTCAAGAAAACTCAAAATTCACATATGCATATTATGAATTAGCTTCCAAACTAGGCATTTAATATATAAACTAATATCCTCAAATAGTAATTCCATAATTTAATAGTTCAAACCAAACTCAAATAAAGAAGCATAGCCATTTTCGCATGGCATATGAATATATATATATACATGTCTTTCAAACACAACCCAAAAGACATAGACTATACATGCCATAAGTTTCAAAAGACATAAACTAATATCCGCATACGACTTCTATCGGTCTGAAGCAGCTTTCAAACTATCTCGAATTATTTTCACTTTTTCTTCAGTTTTTTTCACCAAATCAACTCCCTGGATCCGTTTCTCACTAAGCTCAGTCCAATACAAAGGAGTCCGACACTTATGTCCATACAAAGCTTCATATGGAGCCATCTGTATACTCGACTGATAACTATTGTTGCAAGCGAATTCGACCAAAGGTAGGTATCTCTCCCAACTACCCTCGAATTCTAACACATAGCATCGGAGCATATCCTCAAGAACTTGGATTACTCTCTTAGACTAACCATCAGTTTGCGGATGAATTGTAGTACTGAAATTCAACCTCGTACCCATGGCCTATTGCAAATTCTTTCAAAACCTTGAAGTAAACTTTGGATCTCTATCCGATATGATGGACATAGGCACACCATACAATCTCACTATCTCTGATACATACAACTCAGCTAACTTATCCAGTGAATAATCAACACGTATTGGAATAAAATGAGCCGACTTCGTAAGTCTATCCACAACAACCCACACAGCATCTCTCTTTTTTGGAGTCATCGGCAATCCCGACACAAAATCCATGGTAATTCGATCCCATTTGCATTGGGAACCATCACTGGCTGAAGCAATCCCGAAGGCACTTGATGCTCAGCTTTCACCTGTTGACAAATCAGACACTTTGCTACAAACTCTAAAATATCTCTTTTCATACCCGGCCACCAATAAAACTTCCTTAAATCATTGTACATTTTCATACTGCCCGGATGCACTAACAAACATCCACTGTGTGCTTCATGCAAAATCTTTCGGATCAACTCCTCATCTCTAGGTACACAAATTTTGTCACGGTACATCAAACAACCATTCAAATCCACTTGAAAATCAGAATCACTTTCTGATCCGCACTTAGCTCTCTTAACTTGCATCTCATTGTCATTTCTCTGAGCCTCACATATCTATTGAACAAATAGTGGTGTAGCTTTCAACTCTGCCAAAGTAGCACCGTCATCAGACAATGTTAAACTCGTGCTCATCACTCTTAGAGCATACAAGGATTTCCAACTCAGGGCATCTGCAACCACATTCACTTTTCTTGGATGGTAGTTAATGACTAACTCATAGTCTTTCAACAACTCAAGCCATTGCCTCTGTCTCAAATTCAGATCCTTCCAATCCATCAAATATCTCAAACTCTTGTGATTCGTAAATATTCGGCACTTCTCACCATACAAGTAATGTCTCCAAATCTTTAATGCAAAAATAATCGCAACCAACTCCAAATCGTGAGTAGGATAATTCTTCTCATGCTGTTTTAACTGTCTCGAGGCATAAGTGACTACCTTACCCTTTTGCATCAATACGCAACCAAGACCATTTAACGACGCATCACTGTAAACCACAAACTCTTTCCCTAATTCTGGTGGAATCAAAATCGGTGCCTCCGTCAACATTGTTTTTAGTCTCTCGAAACTCTGTTGACATGTCTCAGTCCATTCAAACTTGACATCTTTATTTATTAGTTTCGTCATTGGAGTAGCAATCACAGAGAACCCCTTCACGAAACGTATGTAATATCCCACTAATCCCAAGAAACTTCTAACTTTTGACACATTCCTCGGCTATTTCCAATCAACAATAGTCGATATCTTACTTGGGTCAACTCTGACACCATCTCATCACACAACGTGTCCCAAAAATTTGACCTCTCTGAGCCAAAACTCAATCTTGCTAAACTTAGCATATAACAGCTTATCTCTTAAAGTTTGCAAGACAATTCTCAAATGCTCCTCATGATCGTTCTCATCCCAAGAATAGATCAATATGTTGTCAATGAAGACAACCACAAATTTGTCCACATATAGTCTAAAAACACGATTCATCAGATCCATAAAAATTGCAGGCGCATTCGTCAAACTGAACGGCATAACCAGAAATTCATAATGGAAATACCTCGTTTGAAATGCAGTCTTCAACATATCTTGCTCTTTCACTCTGAGCTGATAATAACCCGACCTCAGGTCTATCTTGGAAAACACTGTATCTCCTTTCAGTTGATCAAGAAGATCATCAATCCTTGGTAAAGGATACTTATTCTTTACTGTCACCTTGTTGAGTTGTCTATAGTCTATACACAACCTCATAGACCCATCCTTCTTCT
The DNA here is from genome assembly GCA_025506655.1 of Gossypium rotundifolium. Lineage (NCBI taxonomy): Eukaryota > Viridiplantae > Streptophyta > Magnoliopsida > Malvales > Malvaceae > Gossypium > Gossypium rotundifolium. The sequence continues at coordinate 135,355,880 of CP106722.1, forward strand.
TCAAAAATAGCACTAGAGCACCCCACGGTGAGTAACTCGGTCTTACGAAACCCTTATCTGTCAACTCTTGCAACTGTACTTTCAGTTCTTTCAACTCTACTGGTGCCATTCTATACGGAGCAATTGAAATTGGTGCCATTTTTGGAATCAATTCAATTCCAAACTCGACCTCTCTCACTGAAGGTAATCTGGGTAACTCTTTCGGGAATATATTCGGATACTCGCGTGCCACTAGCACTGTTTCAAACTCTACTCCAACCTCTCGAGTATTCAGCACAAAGGTAAGGTAGGACTCACACCCTTTTCTCAAACATTTTTCAGCCACTAGGGAAGAAATCATCACTGGTAGGCTATCTGATGCACCTGATTCAACCTGAACCACATCTCCACTCTCACATTTCAATTCAATAAACTTACTACCATAGTTCACTAAGATGCTATGGGTACTCAATCAATCCATGCCTAGGATCAAGTCAAACTCATCAAACGGCAACAACATAAGGTTTGCCGAAAAATAATAATTCTGAATCATTAAGGGGAAATTCTTACACACTTTGTCCACTAACAGATGCATTCTTAATGGGTTTTACACCTTAACCACAATATCTGTAGACTCAACAGTCACACTCAAACTAGATGGTAATCTCATGTAAATATAAGAGTGAATAGACCCTGGATCTATTAAAGCAATGACAAAGGTGTCAAAGAGAGAAAAAATACATGTTATCACATCTGGGGAGGATGCCTCTTCGCGAGCGCGAATAGCATACGTTCTCGCAGGTGCCCGACCTTCTGGTCTCACAGCAGAATCTCTGGACGCACCTCTACAACTAGACCCACCTCTTGGGTTTCTTGGTGGTCTACCCCTTGTAGACACATCACTAGGTCTCATCTCTTGCTTCTCTTCCTTATCATCTCTCTCAGGGCAGTTTAGGATAAAATGGTCGGGGGAGCCACACTTATAACATTTTCAACTATTTCCCCAACACTATCCGGTGTGATATCTACCACAACTTGGACACTCCGATTTACTCTTCATATTGCCCACACTTTCCATCGAGGTAGCTTGGACTCTCGAACCCGAACTAGTATTGCCCAAGTCTCGATGGTGCTGTCGTCCGAGGATTGCCTTCCTTGGATCTCTTTGACTGGGCTTGGTACGACTTGCCCATCGGCCTCTTTCTAGCATCTCGGGCTTCACTCACAGCCTTTCTCTTCTCTTTACTCAACTCTTCACCTTACTTGCCTTTTCCACCAACACAATAAATTCTTTCAACTCCAAAATACCCACTAGGATTTTGATGTCTTCATTCAGTCCATCTTCGAACCTCTTACACAAGATGGTCTCTGTCAACACACATTCTTGAGCGTATTTGCTAAGCCTAACAAACTCACGCTCATATTCCACTACTGTTATTCTTCCTTGCTTCAACTCAAGAAATTCTTTCCTTTTCCAATCAGTAAATCATTGGCTTATATACTTCTTCCGAAACTTTTCCAGAAAGAAGTCCCATGTCACCCACTCTTTCGAAACCACTAGTGTCAATGTTTTCCACTAATGGTATGCCGAATCTTTTAGCAAATATACGGCACACTTCAAGCTCTCTTCAGGTGTGCATGAGAGTTCATCAAACACCCTCATCGAGTTCTCTAACCAGAACTCCACCCTCTCAGGGTCATCATCTACCTTAGCTCTAAACTCCTCAGCCCCGTGCTTCCTAATCTTATCCACTGGGGGTTTCGATATCCTCACTACATCAATACCTTGCGGAGCCACTGGGTTTGGCTGAGGTATAGGAGGAGGTGGAGGAGGTTGAGCATTAGGGTTAGCTCGTACATACTCCAAGTACTAATTACTCATCATCTGGAGAAAGGCTTCTCGTGCCTCTTTCCCTTGACCCCTAGCTTCAGGTCCACTTTGCATAGGCACGGTTCCTTGCATAGGAGCCGGCGTATTACTAGCTATTTCATCAGCAGCCAATGGATCAGAATCCATATTCTATATAAAATAGGATTTAAAAATCATTAAAAGCCACCACACTATCATTATACACTTATGGCACGTATGGTAGACTCTTACACCCGCTACGGTAGTCCTAGAATTGACTAAACCATAGCTCTAATACCAATAAATGTAACACCCCTTACCTGGGTCCTATGCTGGAATCGGGTCTGAGGCGTTATCGTAAAAACTCATATTCGCCATATAGGCTCATCTTGACTACTCTCATTAGTCAATTAGTAACCCCATTCTTGACTCACGAAGCCTCGTTCATTCACACGAATGCTCTCGAGACTATATCAAAACTTTTTTGAATCTTAAAAATTTTCTCTTTTGAACAGGGCTCACATGCCCGTGTAAGATACAACACGCCCGTGTAAAGTTACACACGCCCATGTTTCCAAATCATGCTTAAAACCCAAGCGTACTGCCAATGCCCCACGGTCAAGCCACACGCTCGTGCTTCCCAACCGTAGTAAACACTGACTTCCCTCACACGGCCTAGAGTCTAGACACATGCCCGTATAGCTAGCTCGTGGCTAAATCTTACTTAAAATGTCAACCTGCAGGGGACGCACGGCCAAAACACACCCTCGTGGGCTGACCGCGTGTCACACATGGCCTAGACACACGTCCGTGTGTCTATCCACATGGACAAGAACAAATCTATTTGCTAAGCTCTTCTCACCCCTATAGCATTCACAACATGCACTCATACAACACATCCATAATCAACTCAAATTAAAGTGCAATATCACATAGAAAACTACATCTTTTCATATAATGTAATAGCCAACAACCATGACATTATACAAAATGTATCCTCTATCTAAAGACCAACATATCTTAACCATTTATAACAAAATTCACTAACTTGTCTAGCCCCTATACATGCCATATACAAAACATTAAGTCTTATGTACTAGAGTGTGCTGATAGTGTGGGTGATCTTCCAATTGATCCTCGTATCTCGATTCAACACTTTTGCTCTATAAAAGAAGGTAAAAGAAGGGGTAAGCTTTAAGCTTAGTAAGTTTACACATAAATAATTAAGCATCATAGTATAAGCTAATCAACAATTAGCATTATACTAACATATAATGTATAACTATGCTTACTCATTCTATTTCTTACCACATTTCCAGCACATCATGAGTCACATACTCATAACCATTGAAAAGCACCCCTACATTTAATATCACATTTACACAATATACAACACATCATTATTTATCAATAATACATCCACACAGCTACCTTACTCAATATAACAACCACACAGCTAGTTCACATAACTAATCCACTTAGCTGATATCTTGGTGGTTTCGCACTTAGCACACCACAATCATATTAATAAGATGGTATCGCACTTAGCCTACCACAAAGGTATTCATAGTGGTTTTACACATAGCCCCCTAGACGATATACCTAATGATAGCACCGCACATAGCTAGCTCATCGTCAATATGCATTAGGATGGTATCGCACTTACCCATCATCTAGCATTATCACCACACATTCAGATGTCAACTTTTTTAATTGTACATCCATTCACAATTTCTAACACATTAATCCCACATAGGTTCTCAATCATTCTCAATTATTCTCAATCATGCTACACACTAGCTAGCACTAACAAATTGTAAGTATGAATGCATTGTTTATGCATAGACTTACCTCGGTACTTAAAAGTATAGAAACATCAATATATATGCATGTCATACATGACCACCTTTTTTTGAACATCCATTATAGCTCACCAAATAGCTAAAAATAGCTTTCTCATTGAACTAAGACTTCAAAAATACGAAGAATATCAAAAATGGGACTTAAATGCACTTACTAGCAAGCTTGAAAAAATTGAAGAACCCTAACAATGGCTCTTGTAAATTTTCAGCAGCCCTTGAAGAAGAAGATGAATGAATTTTGTCATCTTTTATCCTATTTTAATCATTTAATAACCAAATGATCAAAATGTCATTTTTGATAAACTTCCTATTTTAACTCATCCATGCCTAATTTTGTCCAAAAATTAAAAATTGGGAAAATTGCTCATTAAGGACCTCTAATGTATATTCTAAAGCAATTTCACACAAATAGCTTCTAGAATCTCCCATTTTGCAACTTTTGTAATTTAGTCCTTTTGGACAATTCAACCACAATTTCTCAAAATTTCTTCATGAAACTTTCACACTAGCATGCATACATAGCATAGACCTCAAAAACTCATTCATAACCCTCGGATTTATGGTCTTGTACCACTATTTTGACTAGACCCTAAACTGGGATGTTACAATTATTGTTTATCGAGATTTGTCTTCAATGTCATATATACATATACATATACATAACATTTATACAATTCATATACATAACATTTAACTCAAGCATATAAATATACTCAATTTAGTTACACAAACTTACCTCGATAAAGGTTCGTGTACAAACATCTACTATTCTGACATTTTTCTCTTTTCTTTGTTCTAACTCTAAATTTGGTCCATCCGGATCTATATGAGTAAATTTAACACCTATTTAATACATTTCATATCCAAGTGTGTAACACCCCTTACTCGTGTCGGACGCTGGGACCGGATACGAGGCATTACCATGCTTAACATTGCTTGAACATGTAATATCAGGCTACAAAATTCCATTCCAACTTAAAAATTTTCCTTCTTAATCATAACGTACATATTATGGGCCTACGAGGCCTTAAAAAATACATCCAAAAGGTTTCAGAGTTCAACTGGAAACTTTTACTCTCCTTGAAAATTTTTGCCTAAATAAGGGTCACACGCCCATGTGACTTGGGACACGCCCTTGTGGGTAGGCCGTGTGAGACCCATGTCCCTAGCCCGTGTAGAATTTGTTTTTATTTCTAATCTACAGGGGTTTTCACACGACGGACACACGCCCGTGTCAATAGCCCGTGTCTTTCACATGGCCTGGACACGTCCGTGTCCTCACCCGTATGTGAAAACTAGGGGTATTTTGTTTATGACGTCAGCAACCCCTTAAGAAGCACATGGCCTAGGCACACTCTCGTGTGCTGGCCTATGTGACGATTTGAATTCTCATAATTAAAATGTAAGGGACACACGGCCTATCAACACACCCATGGGGGTTGACTTTGTGTCACAAACTTGTTAGACACATGCCCATCTGTCTACTCGTATGGACAACTAGAGGCTATTTTCCAAGCCTTTTTGCCACCCTAAAACATAAAACTTATTCATTTCATCACAAAAGCACATAACATAGCCATATTAAACTATTAAGAATCCTTAAATTATCATTCATTCCTCCTATATTTTACTCAATAACTTGTATGAACGTTCCTTTCATTATACTCATCAACTTTATAACATAAACTTAACAATATTGGCCAATTCCCCATGGCCATTTACAAAATGAGTGTAAAACATCAATAGCAAAACCTTTGGCCTTTAAACATGACATGACACAAAATGATCAAGTTCCTATACATACCATACTCAAAATGAATTAACTTTACTATACCAAAAAGACAGTTGATTGTGTGAACTGAGCTCCTACATCCTATGATCCCCGAGCTAACTTGGCAAAACTACAAGGAAAGAGGAAAATAAGAGGGGCAAGCATATAGCTTAGTAAGTTTGCATGAAATTCTAAAACAACATAAGTGCTTTCATTAAATTCATCCATCTATTGGAACAATAGCAACATAAGTCTCACATGCTTAAACATACTCATCCATACTTACCCATACTTATTCTTACCCATCTCATGTTAAATTATGGGTTTATAACTTGTATTTTCTCATGGTACCTATATCACTTATCATATAACTTAGCACATAGACTAACATAAGCATAAACACAAATCTTCATCCTTCATAACATGAATGAAGCTTAAGGTCATCCATAAATAGTTTTGGCTCTGTACCCTTTTACATACTTAGCTCTTTTGCCCATGGATTAATCAGATTATCGTAAGATATTCAAACTTGTCATGCATAAATCTTGATGCCCATGCCATATCCCAGATATGGTCTTACATGGGATCACCCCTTGATGCCGATGCCATATCCTTGATATGGTCTTACACAGGATCTTATAGCTCGATGTCGATGCCATGTCCTAGACATGGTCTTATACGAGATCATACATAGATGTCGATGCCATGTCCCAGACATGGTCTTATACGAAATCATCCTTTGGTGCCGAGCTTATATCCCAGACATGGTCTTATACGGAACCTTCTCTATTCAATGCTATGACATGAGTATCCTCATTATTCCAAACCATTATCCGAGATTTCACTTAGCTTATTTTCACCATTTCCTCATCGAGGCTTCATCACTCGATTTTCATAGCAATAACATACATTTTCATAATATTAAGTAGTTTCAATTATCAAAACATTATGAACTTTAAATTCATACAAACTTACCTCGATTCTCAAAATGTGTATCGATGCTCGATTTAGTCCTTGATTTTGCTCTTGCCTCAATTTCAGTTTGGGCTTCGTGTTTCTTGATCTATAATAATAATTTCACTTGTTAAATACACGCATTGACTAAATTGACTAGTAAGTCATATTTTGGCAAAATTACAATTTTGCCCCTAAACTTTTACATAATTACACTTTTGCCTCTAGGCTCATAAAATAATTTTTATTTAACTTTCTTGCATTGCAAGCCTAGCCGAATCATATTCTCAACTATAGTAACCTTCAATTCCCACTATTTCACTCATGTATGACCATTTTTACAACTTTTACAATTTGGTCCCCTTTTTTTCATTTTTCATGAAAACCACTTAGAAAAATATGTTTATCATTCATCAAACCTTCATAGTCTTCCATAAAACATCAAAATACATGCATGTCATAAATGGGTAAATTTTTTAACATGAATCCTAGCTCAAAATATAGCTAGAAATAACTAAACTGAGCTATGAGGATCTCAATAATATGAAGAGCATTAAAAACGAGGTTAGGATGCACTTACTATCAAGCTTAGAAGTTGAAGAAACCCTAGCTATGGCTCCTTGTGATTTTCGGCCAAGGGAGAAGAAGATGGACATGATTTTTTCTTCTTTTTCCCTTTTAATTCTTTTATCAACTAAATGACTAAAATGCCCTTAATGTTCCTTTCGTGAGATTTTTCCTTCCCATGTCCATTTTTGTCCATCATCAAATATAATGGTCTAATTGCTAAATAAGGATTTTAGAAATTTTTATAATTCCATTTCATACTCAAATCTTCTAGAAGCTCATATTTTCTAATATTTTCAATTTAATCCTAATGGACAATTTAATCACTATTCAATAAAATTTCTTCATGAATTTTTCACATAATCATGCAAGCATCTCATAAGCCTTATAAAAATCATTAAAACATATATTCTACTTCGGATCTGTGGTATCGCACCACTATTCTGAATAGGCCCTAAATCGGGCTATTACAAAGTGGACTCAATTTATATCCTAGGTAAAATTGCCATTTTGCCCCTAACTTTTTCATAAATTCCCATTTTGTCCCTAGGCTCCGAAAATGAAATTCAAAAAATATGACCCTCTACCCAAGCCTAGCCAAAATATTCATACAACGTTTACACCACATACATTTCACAAATTTTAGAATTTTCCATGGGTTTTTCACCATTTTTCATTTTAGTCCCTAAATCATGTTTTCATCAAAAATCACTTTGTAAAAGTTGTTTATCTATCATCTACCTTTCATTTTCTACCATAAATTTCAAATTTACAGCATATACATCCTTTGAAAAGTTTCTACACTTTGTTATCTTTTCAAATTGATCCCCCAAATAGATAGATTAGATTATCCTGGTTTCATAAATATAAAAATTACAAAAAACGGGGCTTGAATACTTACCCAAATTGGCCATGAAAGCTTGATTTCTCTTTCCTAGTTTTCCACGGAATATTTTGGGGAAGAAGATGAGAAAATATGATGATATTTTCTTTTCATCTTTTTAATTAATTTATTTAGTTCAATTCCAATTTAGTCCCTACCCTTTTCTAAAATTTCCATGGATGATTTATCTCAAAATATCTACTGAATGCAAATGGGATAAGATCAACATGTATTTTTTTTATCTATTGTACTTTGGTGTAGCAGATTAAACTAGTTTTCCCACTTTAGGAGCTTGAACATAACCATTTTAGTTATGTTTTAATTACTTTTCATCAAATTTAGTTAAGTGTAATAAAATGTGTTATTCAAGTCTTTTATTGACCTTAGGGTCTGAAAAAGGCCTAAAGGTGAGCTAATATACTTTGTGAGTGTGTAGGAGACTGTTAGAAGCATAATAACTCAATATTGGTCTCTAGGTTGCAACACGAAGCATTAGATGTCACAACATAGGGAGTAGAATTGAAGAAGTCCAAGACTGCTTTCAATGTTGCGGCACAGCCTAAGGATGTCGCGACATTCCCCTAAAGATGAGCATACTGCCCTCCATATCGTGACATAGGACTTGGTGTGTCGCGACATTACCTCTGTACAAGAAATTAATACGAGCCAGGGGCATTTTGGTTTGCACAATCTAACTTTAAGCTTGAAAACTTCAGCTGACCTTGGGTTAAAGACAACGACCATCATAATTCTATAAATAGGCTCAACTAACACATTTCATACACACATTTTTCTTTTTATAAGTTTCTCTTTAATTTTTGTTTTCTTTTAGGGTTTAAACTTTATTTCCATTCTTGTTATTTATTTTCATGAATAAATTAGATTCTAAAACTATTCTCAAACTCTATGAGGATTCTGCGCTTTAATTCAATATAGTCATGCTTCTTTTAAACTATATTCTTGAAATTCTTCATCATGTTCATTCTCTTATTCAATTTTATATTGTTTACGAGATCCATGAGAAACTAATCCTCTTGTGGGGGATTAGTGAGTAGAGGTATGAATAATTAACTATTTTGTAGGGATTTTTTAACGGATCAGTTGTTTAGGACAAGAAGAACTTAAACCCTAGGCCTAATAACCCCAAGAAGTCATTAAGGTGGGAATTAACCCTAGGCCTGACAATATTAGGCCGACTCGGTATTTTAGAGGACGTGTCGAAAGATCTTGCTGGGGTACTAACTAGTTGATTGAACAAGAGAACCCGAGACAATAGTTGATTAAGATTACCGAAGCGAGCTAATCACCAATACCTAGATTTGATATATATTTCTTTCATTGATTTCTTACTTTTTATTCATTTAATTTTCCTTTATTTCTTTTATTATTGTTTTATTATAATCCAAAAACTCTTCTTTTAATTATCCGTACTATAATTTGATTAAAGTATTAATTAGATCTATTTATGATAAAATTAGATAGTGCTCGCCTCCCTTGGGTATGATCTTCGGAGTACTCACCTACACCATTATAAATATATTACAACCTGACCCTTATACTTGCGAATACCATTTTCCACATCTTTTGTGCAAGATTTCTACTCTTGACATTGGCACGTCCAAAGGTAGACAATTTTGTATCAAGCCTTCCTCTTAGTCATTTTAAGAAGAATTCAGTATGGGTGATCATGGATCGAGTAAATAAATCAACTCATTTCTTACCTGTACGCACCAATTATTCATTGGAGAAGTTGGTTGACCTCTATGTCTCTGAAATAGTATGCCTTTTGGAATTCCATCATCCATAGTTTTAGACCGAGATCTAAGGTTTATATCAAGGTTATGGAAGCAGCTACAAGAGTTGTCGGGCACCAAACTACGATTCAATACTGCCTTTCATCCTCAGTCAGATGGTCAGATTGAAAGAGTGATTCAAGTTTTGGAAGACATGCTTAGAAGCTATCTGATAGATTTTGGGCTGAATTGGGAAATATATCTACCTCTTGTAGAATTTGCATATAATAATAGTCATCACGCTAGTTTAGGTATATAACCATTTGAATCTCTATATGGAAGAAGGTACAGATACCCACCTACTAGATGGAACTCAGTGAAAAGAAATTAGTTGATCCTGAGTTAGTTTGAGAAACGGAGGAAAAAGTTTCTATCATCTACAATCATTTAAAAGCCACTCAAGATCGCCAGAAAGCTTATACTGATCTGAAAAAGGAAAAAAATCTTATTTGAAGTGGGTGATAAAGTGTTTCTGAAGGTTTCTCCTTGGAAAAAAATCATATGGTTTGGTCAGAAAGGAAAGTTAACTCAATGTTTTGTAGGACCATATGAAATATTAGAACAAGTTGGACTAGTGGCGTATAGGTTGGCATTACCACCAGAATTATTGAAGATTCACAGTGTGTTCCATGTGTCTATGTTACAAATGTATAGATCAAATCCAAATCATGTGGTACAAATTAAAGACATAGAAATAGAGCCAAATCTATTTTATGAAGAGGAGCTTGTCTGCATCTTAGCTAAAGACATAAAAAAAGTTAAAAAAATATGAAGATCCCATTGGTAAAAGTGTTATGGAGGAATCATAATATAGAAAAATCTACTTGGGAAAGAGAAAATTCAATAATAGAATAGTATCCTCAACTTTTCACAGGTATGAATTTCGAGGATGAAATTTTTTAAATTGAGGAGAATTGTAACAGTCCACTCGGTAGAGACCCAATATTTAGTTGCTGTTTGGTGTATCGTTGGTAAAGTCAATGGTAGAATTGAGTAAGTAAAGTATTTGTTTTGGCTAAGTAGAGTTCTTTGTGGGATTCACCAATTGGTGAACTCCAAGGTTTGGCAAACTCTAGGGTTAGGTAGACTCTTCTGTTAAGTATCCACCCCCTAGATGTTTTTGGGTGAACTCGATAAGTTCACAATTTGATTAGAGTTATTTTTATATTTAGTGTTTGATGACTTAGTTATGTTGGGATTTAGTTAATTCTTTGTTAAAATCGAACTAGAATATTATAGATGATTTGACCTAAAACTTTTTAAGTGCTTTTAATCACAGAAATCAAGGGTGTTAGTGGAATTATTTGATTTTCCCACTAAACTTTTCTTTGTTGCATGAGTATATAAGGATAACGTTGGCCATCAAGGATTACCTTTACATCTTCTTCTTCCTTGAATTTTTATGTAAGTTTTTTAAAAACCTTAGAATAAAGAGATTCCTCGAAAAGGGTTCGTAAACTTTAGCCAACACCTATGTTTGTACCATCTTACTGGTAATTTCTGGTAAAACCCTTAGGTTATTATCCAAGAACTTACATGTTTATAGTGGTACATGCATAGACCTTAAAACTTTTGATGATGAAGGAAACTTTTTGATTATGGGTTATTTGATTCCGATTCTTACATGCATGTTAAGTTTCGATAGTTTAATGATCTGATAGGGATATATACCTTTCTTTTAGCTCAAGAAGCTAACGAAGGTCCAAGCGATAAGGGCAAATAATCTACTGTATAGATCACTATACTAGAGTTTTTGGTAACTTCCTTCTTACTTTCATGTGTTGTAAAGTCCATTGTTGTATAAATTGTGTAAGTTAAGTAATCAATCTCAATATCACATGACGAATGTTTGTGTGGGAGGTGGAAAAATCCAGTGTTGTCAGTATAAGTATAGTCTGTCTATGTTATGATGTAAATATAATCCTTCTTACTCAAGCGAGTACCATTTATTTATAATATGTGATGATATGATATATGATGATGTGATTTGTGATGAAAAAGAAGGGGGATATGCTTGTGATGCCTCCCTAAACCTAAACCCTAAACCTTAAAACCCTAACCTTAAACCCTAAATCCTAAATCCTAAACCCTAAAACCTAAACCAAATAGACAGATCACAAGAAAACATACTTGGATGAAATAAAATGATTTGAGGAGTTAAGGGGAAGGTATGTATACGAATATGATTGTTTGATATGTTTTGATTCTGAATTCTCGGTACGAGGCTAGCATAAGGATAGGTTATATGTCTCGTGTTAAGTTGGCAGATAGTAACCGTACATGTGTTATGTAAGTTGGTGTATCGAATCTGTTTGTAGTCTATAAACACCATTGGGCATATTGTGATCATACTGTTTAGACCATTCTGAAAGGCTTGAGGTTCTTGAGTATTAATGTATACGACTTGTATGTGCTTTCTTGTTAATTTTAGAAATCACTAAATTTGTATGAAATTACTCGGTTATATTTTCTGTAATGCCTTCCACCTGACCCTTGCCATCGGATCCGAGGGAAGGGTGTTACATCCTAACTCAGACGTGGCCTAGACTCTTCCATTCGCCTATGTAATAACTTAATAAAATTTTCTAAGTCTTTTGACAGAATTACCTCGTTTTACTTATTATTATCCAACTACTTGTATAGTGTAATGTTTTCTTTTACAACATAAATACTAAAGCTATTGTTCTCGCCTTGTTTACATTAGGCTACTATCATAGTGTTACATTATGCACACACTTAACTTCGCCTTAAGGCTTTTCTCATATACTTGTACATTTTAGCTAACAACGGTCATATGGCTCTCTTGGCCTTTCCTTTGGAGTAGACCATAATTCTGCCAAAAACTTCCATTTAATCTTTTTTGTATGCATATCAGCACGCACCGCCACTCCCATGGCGTAGCCTTGGCATTATCTCTCATCACCCTTTATTCTAACAAATCCTACAATCAGAGGCATCTACAATAAGTTCACAAGAACTTAGTGAGGCATTATCACACATACATTCAACATTATATATATACAACAATCATACATCACAACATAACACCGTACGTAACAGAATCAGGCAATCACTTATCCAATTTGACACAACACAAGTATTACAGTCCTCTTACCTAATTCTTCTTCATATTTAGTGATTCTATTAACTCGATTGGCTTGAACAAGTATAACTCTTTGGCATCCTTGATGCTCTTTCACATTAATTTATCATTCTTACCTCAGTTGACGCCATTCGACTTACTTACAGGTTTGTTCTAACAACTTACTCTTCTCCAAAAGTGTACCACTTTGGCTTTGCCTTTGAATGCTTTATCCTGAGATCATTTCACAAACCATGGCACTATGGCACAAACTTCACTTCAGATGTTTTCCCTGGTCTCTGAAATTTTTCGACACATGCTTTGTCAACAGATAGCCATAAGGGCATCCATACATCATCAAATAGTCACTAAGGCATCCATTTGCATCCAAACAGTCATCGCCACAAAGGCACACATAAAACAGAAATAGCCATAAGGCTTTCACATATAAGAGGTTTAGCCGCAAATGCTTAGTTGTCAGTTAACAGGCACCAAGGCTCACATATAGCAAGTTCTTGCCACAAGGGCTTACATGTTAGATTATAGCAATAAAGGCTCACATATATTAAGTACCCGCCACAAGGACTTAAAGAAAATAGCCAAAGAAACTCTCATATATCAGAACAACCACAAAGGCTTTCACAGAACATCCAGTAAGGCTTCCACAAAATAGCCAGAAAGGCTTCCACATAATAGTTAGAAAGGCTTCCATAGAATCGATAACTTGGTGTTTTTGATGATAGGGATTCACCTACACTCATCGTTATGAGGTTTGCCTCTCATGGCTTGGTACTCATCCAACCATCCATTGCAAATATCCACGTTACATAATCAAACATGGTCTTTATTTACCATATAATGCCATAGCAATACAGCTAGGCCTTACACTATATGGACTTCACATACCCCATATGTTGCCATAGTCCTAGACTAGGTCTTACATGATAGGGTCTTCGCTTGCCATGGCCATGGTCTGTCACATATCAAAATTTGTGTTTATTGTCTCAATTGACCCACATAGGCAAACAGACTCGATATGTAGACTTATGCATAATTGAATCTTTACAAAGACTTTGACATGCAATTGCATTTACTCTTTTATTCATGTGACACATTTATTTTACTCATGCATTACTCATCATGCAAAGACTTATAATAGACACATGCACATACTTAGACAAAGGTGCTACACGAGCGACATACTCATTACAAAACAGAGGTATATCATTCATCACATGTTTTCCTTCATAATAAAGATGTATTCTTATTTTGGTGTCAAGCCACACATGTAACATATCAGATATAAATATCTTGAGAGAATCATCATTTCACACATAGTTTACATATTCATCAGAAGAATAACTACACAACATATAGAATCATGCATATACACTTAGGGCTAGTTTGGCAATGCTTTTGAAAAGTGCTTTTGAAAAGTGCTTTTGAAAAGTGCTTTTGAGAAGTGCTTTTGAAAAGTTTGTTTTAAAATTTGAGTGTTTGGCATTCCTTGTCAAAAGTGCTTTTGAGAAATAAAATGTCCATTTTAGACATGTTATTATCAAGTAACAAATATACATTTAAATAAATTTTAAATTAGTTAATATTATTATATTTTAGTAAGAATATAAAAAATTACTATAACTTGTTAATATTTTAATATATGAAATATAAATTTTAATTTTAAATATTTGTAAGTAATAAATATTAATTAGTTATAAAATTTAATTAGAATATATAAACTACATTTTAAATATTTAAATATAATCATTAAATATTTGTAATTAATATTTTAAAAATATTTTTTTATTTTTAATTAATAATTTTAACACATTTGTAATTAAACCCACGAAAAAAAGTAAAGTACTATGCTATTAGAGGGTGAAAAGTAATTAAGCACTAAAAGTGCTTTTGGGAATGGAAAAGCTAAAATTTTAGTTTTCTAGTTTGAAGTGCTTTTGAAAAGCACTTTCAAAAGCTAAAATTCCATTAAAAGCGACTTGTTTCATGACACTTTTCTTCCAAAAGTGCTTTTGGAGCCGAAGTGCTTTTGAAAAGCAATGCGAAACTGACCTTACATGCATTAGCAATCAGAAAACTCAAGGAGTTTACAGGGTTACTCACCGAACCCACACAAGGTACACACAACTTTCTCACCTTATCTTATGATTTACAAGGGATCTACACCATAAAATATTAATAGAGCCATATAGGGTTTCATAGAGCCTCACTTACTACTCCCCGTTAGTAGCTTCAAGCATTAGATTTGGGCTTACTTCGAGTAGATCGTCAACCCCTAAACACTAAACCACAAAAAACACATCAAGGACTACTTATATAACTCATTTCTTCTTCCACTTTAAGCACCAAATCATGTAGCAAAATCTATTAAGCTTGCTATACTAAGCTAAATAGAATTGATCTTCGGCAAATTAGAATGCAAGGCCAAAAGACTTACCTCTCAAGGGGCATCTTAGGGCTAATCCTCCCATTCGGGCTCATCCTAAAGGATGAGAGGATTTTTCCCCTTAGCTCACCCTTTTTTAGGCAAAGAATACTTCTTGAGAAAGTAATGAACAATGCCCACCACCTACCCGATTATTAGATATTTGTCCTTGGTTTCAGTGGATGTTCGACACGTACATTAGTCTATGTGATCATTAGTTAGATGCACGACAACTATAAGGTTGTGTGTATGTGAAAACACATCCAAGGCTTAGCCTTGAGTCTCCACTTAACCATGGTTGTTAGTCATCTCATTAGAACATTACTAGTGGCGTATTGCTAACGCTTCAGTACATCATGCCTCATTAGCACCATATCTTTTTAATACATTCCCAAAGGATATCTTGCCTTGTAGAGACTTACGTGTCTATGTCCATGCAAAGTGTCTTAGTGGGCATTCAATGTTTTACTTAGTTACAACTACAGACCTCGCCTATCATCTGGCCTTGTACTAAGTTTAAAGGGAGTCTTTCTATCTTCCTTTATCTTACTCTCCCGAGGAGAGATCTCAAAATATTTAACCAGAAAAATATCACATCAATTATTCAGTGGTCTTATTCAAATCTTACAAATTCTAAGAATATTAATCAAATACTTTCCATTAGTTCCTAACTATTTTAGTTCATTTTAGTTAAGCTCTAACCATTATTTTTGTTGGCTCAATGCCATCATTACAAAGTACTCATTGTTGATTTAGACTTACATGGTTTATTTCCTTGTGTATTATAATAGATTCCGCCAATCTAATCCACAACGGTTCTAGGCTCCTAGGGTGAATCCTTCCTTAATTCTTAATTACCACATGCTAAAAACAACAAGGCATCATAGGTGCACTCACATAGTTCTTATATTTTAAACCAACTTTTGGCTCTATGCCCCTTTAAACTTATTCTATTTGTCCCATTCTTTTAAACAGTATTGAATCCTAATATTCATCGGGTGGGATGTTACAACTCTTCCCCTTTAAGAAATTTCGTCCCCAAAAATTTTCTTTTCCTAGGAGTAGTCATCGTGACCACATGCCAGTAACAATTCATTTCGTCCCCATTCACATATTTCAGCTAACATTACATTTCAACTTCACTATTTGACAACTTTAAATTCTTAGCAAATTTCTTTGAACAATTATCGATTCACAATTTAGGAATGCAAGTAGTCACCTAACTTAACTACTAACTCATCATTACTCTCATTTAATCTTATTTATTTCCCTATGCCAATTGGCATTTTCTGATTTAGCTAAGCCAATGATTACCACCGGTTGAACTTCTCGAGCATGTCTAGCTTTCTCAACAATCAAAGTGTTATATTATGAGAAGACTTAA